>OU426956.1:1250000-2500000 GCA_911387765.1 Pyrgus malvae | reverse complement strand
GTTGTGTGAATTGTCCAAAGATATTTATTATTATTTATTTATTTATTAAGAATATTGTAAGCCGATATGAAATTAGACACCGATTACGTTGAAAGTGATTGTCTAATTTGATCTTACAATATCTTACGTTAATTATCAATAGTAAAATATGGAATTTACAATTGATACGAGTATGGAACCCTATTCGATGGTGATAAATAAGTCGTGAACTAAATTGATTACGATGATTTCTGATGGGATGAAACACTTAGAATGCGATGTCTATAATTAAATATAACATAAAACAATAGATTAAGAGATATTCTAAGCTAACGATATAACCAGAAATACCACAGGTAAATTGATAGTGAGTAACACGATTAGATAGGTGAAAATCTCCCGGGTTTCGGCACCATAAAGATGTAGCATCCGCGTTGCCGACTGGGACACTACTCTGGGACTGACTCCAAGAAGCCAGGACGAGGGGTTGAGAAAGAACGGTTCGGCAAGTCGATAGGCCACAACAGCTGGGTAAATGCACAGCACGTACCTTTAGTCTGCGTGGGTCCTCCGATGAGTATTTCCACCTCCGATGGTTCACGACGTCGATGTGATGCAATAGGGTTCACAGATTCACAGTTTTGATGACACGTATGAGTTCGTTAGAGTTTTTAAAGCATGGGCGTTAGTGGCACACGCGTCCGATCGGTCGGTTGGGCGGCAACTCGGCGAGTACCACGTATGACATACGAGCGACGTGTGTGCATGACAGTGACTTACTGTCATCCCATACTGATGTGATTGAACGAGATGCCGAACATATTGATACATAAAGTTATGAAAACGGAACACATCCATTATGATGCAAGTTTTACATAACAATAAAACTTGTATTAAGTATTTAGCAGAGACGATGCACAGCATCTGATATATTTTACTTTTGATAACAATATTATTAAGTTTCAATGATAATAATATTTCAATAACAAGCTTAAATCGTCAATAATCAATAACAAAATTATTTCCCGCTCTCTACATTTTTTTTCAATTTTACAATTTTAATAATGGCGTCGCAAACTCTGTGCATATTGCCAGCGTCAAGTAAAATTTTTGCATAACTTTGTAGTCGTAGAAAAAAATCAGGTAGTCGTCAGGTATTAGTCAGTCTAGTCAGTCAGATGTTCAAGTAAAGCGATGGCTACTTTACCAGAACGTATCCGATGGAGTTTTGGAGGCAAGCCGAAATAATGCCATGGGCAATTAAACATGAAATATAAAATACATTTTATTAAATTAACTTACGAAAATAACAAAATATGTATAAAATATTGTCAAACCATTAAGCTCTAAGCATTACAACAATAAATTCTTATTTTTCAAGTATCTATTAGGTAAAATACATGAAAAAAATATTTTTATTAAGTTCTTGCATATATATAAAGTTATCAATATGGTGAATCTCTGATTTTTTTTATAATATTTATAGCAGCTCTGTAAGCAAGTTTCTTCCCTTAAGAATAGGAATGAGATATTCTCCCCCGAACAAAAAGTACCTACCTAATGTAACTCTTCAACTCTAAAACAATCTCCATACTAAAAAATTAGGTCTATCCGTAGTACCGTTGCGACGTTAAAGAAGGAAGGGAGGAGAAAAAACAATTACTTTTGCAGTTGCATTGAACAGATTGAACCCGACAACACAGCAGGAGGCATGGGCACAGATCTATTTTCAATTTGCCTGCCAGAAATATTAAAATATCTATGCGACGTAACCGCTTAAATCGAATGATGATCATGAGTATCTATAAGCCCATATTAGCGCAAAAAAGTTATTTGTATCAGTTGAATACTATATTTGCGTGATCATTTTGTGTAACGTAAAGCTTAGTAAAATCTGTTCAGAGAAAGAAGGCGCCATTTTGTGCATCCCAAGATAAAATTATCTATAACAAAATATGATGCCAGAGAAACCTGAAATAGCAACCCAAAAAACCTCTATTCCATGTGCTCTTATTTAAAAAGCAAAAATATGTTTGAATAAAAATATCGTCTACATCTGTGTTTCCCAACATTGTTCTGCCATGGTCTGGTAAAACTTTAACAAGCTTTCACAAGTTCATATTAAAAGTATTTTTACGCAGTCAGATTGTCTTTTAATTTAGTGAAGCAAAAAAATATTTAAGCTAAATTAGCCGTCCCCCAAAATCTGCCGCCGTAGGCTGCATCCAGCCTACTCAGCCTTTTGGTAAATCCAGTACTGACACTGCCCATTCGTGATCCACTTAATACTTTTAAACCCAAATTGTTTTGATTAGGTAAACACATTTATTAATAGTTAAATTATTTTATTAATAGTACTATTTCGTAACTATCGCGTATGGAGCTGCTGCTTATTTTTTGCTCAAGAATCCAAGTTCGCGTAAAATGACTGATAATAATAATAATAAATAATAAACGTTACACACTCATAGCCCCACAGTAAGGTAATTAATACCTTGTGTCGTGGGTGCCATGGATACATACAAAGTCAGGAAAACAAACACCCAGACCGAGAACAGAAATTCATCATTCAAATTTCTGTTTCGCCGGAAATCGAACCCGGGACCCCTCGATTGGCAGTCCGGCATGGTAACCAATTCACCACGCGGGTCGTCAAAATGATATTTTATTCTTAGGTCTGGTTCCACTTAAAGTCGATCATTCTTAAGGTAAATTAGTGTCGAAAACTACGAGTCGTTAGATAGTAGGTATTATTTTTAAAAAGCAATGCGGGAATCTTGCGACCCGATATTTTATTTTGATGGCCGATACCGAGTCGCAACCCGCAAATGGGAAACATTGGTCTAAGTACATTATAAACATAAACACACTGTCACAGTTATTTATTTATAATATTAGTCCGGATTTGCAGGGTTCGGCAAGTTCAACATGCTGATGCTGTTGCTGAACGCCAGCCTGATCACGGGGATGGCGTTTGAGATCTTCTCAGTGGCGTACCTGGTCCCGGCCAATGCATGTGACCTGAAGACTACTAACTCTCAGCAGGGTCTCATGGCGAGCGTGCCTCTAGCTGGTAAGAACAACATTTCCGACGACGACGACCTGCGTGGCGCAATGGTTACCATGCCGGACTGCCAATCGAAGGTTCGATTCCTGGCGAAATCGAAATTTGAATGATGAGTTTAAATTTCTGTTCTCGGTCTGGGTGTTTGTGTTTCTGTCTTTATGTGTGTCCATAGTACCCACGACACAGGGTATATCTACCCTACTGTGGGGCTATGAGTGTGAAGCGTTTTTTTTAATGTGGTTCAGATATTCATCGTAGTATAGACGAGTATGGATCAAGCCACACAAGTGGTCAGAGCCACATGAATCAAACAATCCTGAGTTTTGTCTGAGCTTAAGTGCAGTTACGCTGCTACTGATCGGCGGCTGATGGTTGCCTTATATAACTATAGCCTGCAACCGCACCTTTCCAACGAAATGCAATAGAATTACTTCACGGCAAAAATAGGTGCAACGGTGATCCTTTCCGGTCTAGATACAATATAAAAGTTCTGTCACCTATGGAGCTCAAGAATGGTATGAAAAACGTTTGGCATGCTTTAAACTGGAAAGAACATCCATTTATACTCGTAAATATCTTTAGGATCTTCGCGGCCTACCTACTTGGTGCCAAGACTAGGTCTCGTTCGCTACAAGAGCGGGGGGGGGGGGAGAGGGAGACAAGGAGAGGCGCAGGGGCCAGCTCCTGGAGCGACCAACGGGTGGCGTAGGCGCTGAGGGACATCGTAGGCGACGCCCCGCGGCGCTCTTGGAAGCAGCCGCAGCATCAAGCCTGAAGGGCAAATGACGGTCGCAGTTAGCCATTTAACTCCCGTTTCGACTCACCTGCCGGAGGGTTGAGAGAGGGACGGTTTTCACAGCCCCATCCCAGACTGCCTTACTGTGTACAACCGGACTCTCACCTACTTGGTGCCAGCCAACCAGCCAACGTATGTGATTTAAACACTACCAATTCTCAGCACCGTGGATGGTGAGCATGTCTTTAGCGGTTATGAACAACATGTAAATTTTGACAATTTCTCCGTGGCCTATCTATTCCGTGCCAATCCATAGTAACGGTAGGAACTAAGTTGATTTGTAAAGGTATCATAAGTTCTTGTAATATAAGTCTTATTTCACAGTACCGATGATGTGGATGGTGCGCAAGCGATAAAACTAAGCAATGTCGGGCGTAGTAACTCGGATGGCTGATCACTTGTAGCAGTATGCTGTGTAGTTAACGGCCAATTCTCAATAGATAGCACTCATCCAAATCTCATTAGAGTACTTATTTTAAAAAAATAAGCAATTATGTAAATGAGTGAGGGAAACGAGATACTCGCTAGGAATCATTCAGTGACGGACGTACCTTTTTTTTTTGGTATCGGGGGGGAAACCTTCAAAAGGTACCCGACACCTTGGGAGAGGATACCGGGTTATGTGGGATTTAGCCGCACTAAAACCCCCTCGGTGGCCTGCCTCTGCGTTTGTGAGGACTCCGGGATCTCCATAGGAACGCACCGGTGTCCTCCACGCGCGGCGCCCCATAACGGGCCCATCTTCGGAAGAGCAGATGTGCTCTCCTGCACTTTCAGGTGTTCACGGCGGCATGCGGCCACGCATACACCGCCGTCCCTCGCGGGGCTGCTGGCTGGACGGGTCAAGCTCTCACTCTCACCGTCCGCATCCCCGGACGGAAGCCCCCTTTTAGTCGCCTCTTACGATCAGGCAGGGGATACCGTAGCTCTATTCTTAATCCCGAAGCTACAGGGGACGATTTCAATTTATAAATCAGTTCATAATCATAATACCATTTCATGATTATACCACCAGGCGAATGTTAAAGTATATACAAGAATTGCTTGTTTAAAGGTATTTGATAATAGTAATCGCTTAATTAGTAAATGTAAAAAGTATAAATTGAGTAAGGATTTTGTTGCAGGTATAATTGCGACTTCACATTTCTGGGGTTACTTGGCCGATAATCGTGGGCGCAAGAAGATCCTCAGCCTTTCCATGACCCTCGGCTTCATCGCCGGATTTCTCGCCACCTTCTCACCGAACTGGATCGTCTTCAGCATCCTGAAGTTCATGTCTTCTAGCGCGTGAGTTTTAGTGACTAAGTACAGTACATTCATTACGACGTGCCGTAGGACATAGGACTCTTCTCCGAAGAGAGAGAAGCATAAAGCTTTAGAGATTATGCTAGACTAATGAATGTTGGTGGAACTTTCTGCCACTAAGAAAATCTATCTAAGTGCGTTACTTTGCTTTGATTGATTAAAATGTTTTCAATACTGATACAGATTTAGCACTGGTACAATTGACGACGAAACTGACTGAACAACGATTTAGCACTTTTTCATATATACAACCAAAGAAATAGCAATGCACTTTTCTCGTGAAGCTATTTTGTTTTAAGATATGGAGATATGAGTTTCCACAAAATGTACATAAGGCAATTCCCAAGCTCTGAAGTCGCAGTGTAACTGCATAAGATCTCAAACAAAACATTCTTGTAGGTAGTATAGGTGTTTTGCTTGTTTTCTTTCAGTGTAGCGGGGACCTTTGCGCTAGCCCTCACTTTGTTGGGAGAATGTACTCCTTCAAAAAGACGGTCTACTCTGATATGTCTTTCAAGCGCCGTCTACCTCGCATCCACAGGTCTAATGGCAAGTAAGTCCTAACATTTGAATTTGTACCTATATTAAATAGAATTTAATTACCCGAGTACTCAACAAATATTATGTGACTTATAATATGGAATACCCATACATCAAAAATCGGTTCATTAGAAATTTTTGATGAAACTTTGAATTTTATCTCAGTTAAAATATACCTGATCTGATTCAAATCGAGATAGTACTTTTATTTCTCGAGAAAATTGTGAACAAATATACGAACATATTGAATAAGTTACCTACTTTAAGCTGACGGGTGAGTCAATATCTTCGGTGCTCGGTTTAAGCACTCGTGCTTGGAGCCCAAAACATTTATTTACTTATGTACTTACAATACCATCAATATCATATAGAAAATAGATCAAACTGTTAATTGCTTATTTTTGAAGATTGTTAACAACGCATTTTACCAAACCAGTTTTGAAGATTGTTAAAAACGCATTCTCCCAAAACAGTTTGTTACATTAGTTACATCTAAACTTTTAAACATGAATCAAAATAAAATAAATTTTCCCCCATAGTTCTGACGATACCCGTTCTGTCGCTCACCTTCTCTTACTACATCCCCTACCTGGACATCCACTTTAACTCCTGGCGGCTGTTGAACGCGATCTACACGTTACCCTGTGTCTTTGGAGCAGTGGGGGTCTTCTTCACCTTTGAGAGCCCCAAGTACTTGCTGAGTATTGGTGAAGATGAGAAGGCCTTGCACGTGTTGCAGGGAATGTTCGTCATCAATAATGGAAAACCGAGAGAAGAGTTTCAGGTAAAAATTAAAAATATGTTGTAGCCATATACTCGTATAACCTAGTATAACCTGCGATAGTTCGAAGCAGTAGGACCAAGGGGAATGAACAGATTTGAATATATCCTTAAAAGTTTGGTAGCATAAAATAAAAACTAAAGATGGGTTTTACGGGTATTACACCTAAAGTGTCGGCGAGGACGATAAGACCCTGAAGGTTTATACAGTTTCCTATAAATGATAAAAAACTAAGTGAATATTTTCATGCATGTTGGTAGTTATCTAGAAATATCTATATAGAAAACACCTTTCTTAATTTGATGCTTTTGCCGGGTGAGTTATTTATCTAAGAGTTAAGAGGGATCTAGGTTATCCATAAAATTATGGTGGCCACACCACTTGAATACGGGAATATCGGTGAAAACATACCCTTAAATAACTTTTTGGATAACTTCTAGTTTTTACGACAATGTTTTCTTTTATCGATAGGAAAGAGATAGAACATTTTTTTTATAAAGATATGCGTACTGGGAATGAACCAAGACTTGGAAATTAGGACCTTTTTTTTGTATCGGGGGGAATCTTCAAAAGATACTCGGCACCTTGGGGTACCGGGTTATGTGGGATTTCACCGCACTAACCGCACCTTCCGATGCTTACGGCGGCATGCGGCCACGCACACACTGCCGCCCTACCCGGGGCAGCTGGCTGGACGGATCAAGCTCCCACTTTCACTGCTCACAACCCCGGAAGCCCCTTTTTAATCGCCTCTTACGATCAGGCAGGGAATACCGTAGCTCTTTTCTTAATCCCGAAGCTACAGGGACTTGGCATTTGGGACCAAGAATAAAATACTTGGGAAGTCTTATAACTACCTGGTCAATCAGGTGTTGTAGTTAGCAGTTTCAAATGTTAAAAGAGTTTCATGATAATTAAGCGCATTACTACTAGTATCAATTAATTTATATTATCTTGACTTGGAAACAAGTCATAAAGCCGTTTCTTTCTGAAACCTGATATAATTGCTATCATAGTACTTAGAAAACTAAATATTAATTGAGATAGTGGCAAATTTATGTCGTATTGTACACCCTATGTAAATATTCAGCACATAATACGTACGTAGCTGTTAGATAGGGCTGCCATCACCTAATTTGCCGACGCCGGATAAACACATTAGATAGGGCTGCCATCACCTAAATTGCCGACGCCGGATAAACACGGCAATAATCCCAGACATTTGGGCGAAACATGGTTTTTTCCCCGGACATCTCTGGAAAATTATTTTTTGCAACAAAAAAAACATCGTTATAATTTTTAATTCCATTCGATCTTTGGCTATTTTCCGAGCCTTCTTGAATGCGGGTTATTGTGTATAAATTTTTAACTAAGATTTATTTCAATTTATCGCTTATCTATTAAAAAAATGGATTTCTCCTGAAAACAAAAGTGTCCGTTACACCCGGACACTTTTCAAAAACCCCTGCCGGACGGCCCCCGGACGCCTTTCAAATTAGGACAAATCCAGGGAATAGGGTCTTGGACACTATGCACAAAAAAATTCAATAACCTTACCTTAAAAAGGTTGCACTAAATCACGCTTGGAAAGCAATATTAAATCAATAATAATGAAGTCAACTGACTATATATGATAAGTGACGTCACTTATCATTTTCTCATACAAAATGTATGGGGATGTCACGTTTTGACAGCTCATTAAAAGTATCTCAATTGACTTGGTAGTCCAAGACCGGATTCCGGACGGATGGCAGCCCTACTCTTAGATTATATCACAAAATATTACGTGTAACGATTACTAATGTAGAATGTAGATACAAAGATTTAATAAGTAATGCTGAATTTAAAATGTTTGTTTTATGTATCAACATTTTATGACTGACTTAATTTTCCAAATACATATTTAAGATCCTTAAAAAATATTTAAAGCAAATTGATAGAATATCTCATTTTTCTTTGCTTTTGTCTCGACTGCTTTTTTATCATTTACCTACGAGAAGAGAAATTAGCATAATTATTCATGATAGAACATAAATTATTTATACTAGAAGTTCGTTGTCGGTTATGATAATGAATATAATGACCTACCTATCATTGAGATTGAAAAACAAAACAAAACTATTTAAAAACAAAATGTTGATAGGTTATAAATAAATGAAGCGTAAGCTCATCATCTGCACATGACACATTTGCTCTCAAATATCGCCATATTGCTATGTGACGCACACTACGAGTATATCACTCCATTAGAGTACCATGCTTTGCGTGCTGGCCATGTATAAACGGGAAAAATTCTCACCATTTTGGCTCACTCTCTGTGATTGTTGCAACCTATGGATATTTACACACAACCATAAGCAAACCTGAGAGATCTTTTTTTTTATTTGAATGGAGAAGCAGACGACCATGCCGGCCACGTGGTGTTAAGTGGTCGCTGCAGCCCATGGACATCTACAGACAACCTCAAGCAAGCAGGGTAAGTCATGTCTGAGGTCGTATGCAATTGCGCTGCTACTCCAGAGGCTGGTGGTCGCCTCATGTAAGTGTGACCGGCAGCTACACCTTTTCACCGAAACAACAGAATTGGTTCACGGCAGAAGTAGGTGCAGCGGTGGTACTTCCCCGGGCGAAACATAATAGTTCTACCACCTACAATATTATCTCAATTAATATTTAGTTTTCTAAGTACTATGATAGCAATTATATCAAGTTTCAGAATGGAACGACTTTATAACTTGTTACCGAGTCAAGATAATATAAATTAATTATTTAATAGGTACTAGCAGTAATGTGCTTAAATTATCATGACACTATTTTAACATTTGAGACGAGTTATAAGACTTTCCAACTATTTTATTCTTATAGGTCCCAATTTCCAAGTCCCTGTAGCTTCAGGATTTTCCTTTCCATTAAACACAATAGAACTGCTTCACAGCAGAAACGGCTGCAGCGGCAGAACTCACCCTGGTTGAACCTGAAAGTTGAACCGCCTCAAAATTGCATTGCGGTTCCAGGTTCAATCCCTCACGCTCGACGAGACGAGTGCCCAGCACGTCAAAGGCCTGTGGGCCTCCATCGTGTCCCAGACCATGCCTCTCTTGAGGCCACCATTGCTGAAGAATACTCTGCTGCTATCCATACTCTTCGTTGTTATTTATTTTTGGTAAGTTTCTTTTAGTTCGAGGTACAATACGACCTCACTGAAACAGTAGTTGGCTGCAACCCTTTTTGCATCCCACTGCTGGGCATGGGTCTCTACCCCTTATTGGGTAGGCCTGGAGCTTACTCCATCATGCTGCTCCAATGCAGGTTGGTGGAGATGTGGGTTAGTGGCCAACCCGCTGTCGGATGTTTTCAAACCGCGCATAAGGCCCCCGACAAGGCTTAACGACTGTTATTTATCGACAACGACCGCGACCGACGGCTTAGCGTGACCTCCGAAGCACGGAAACGCGCATGAAATTTTTCGCCACTAGGATTCACCCATCTCACACCCGACCGCGCCCGTTTGGCTTAGTTGCATAAACCGCTTGCGATCATCGCTAGCCGCCGAGCCATGCGCGCTTCCTGAAAAAGTAGTTATGTACATAATAATGTAAGGCTGAATAATTTTTTGTATCTCACGTCTCGTACGTGATACTTTTTCCATCGTGTTGCATCAGTACGAGTTGGTGGTTGGTGACGGTGAAGACGCGGTTTAGTCCGTCTAGTGGTTGACCAGCTGTCAGATATTTTCAAACTGCTCATAAGGCCTCTCATCAGGATATAAAGACGATGGATAACAAAGCGCGGAAGCTCTTTGAAGTACGTTGAAGCCCATGAAATTTGCTTTTAACCACCTGTCTCAATGTGACGTCTCACTTGCGTTCTTCGTCAGCCGCAGGGCTATGTGCTCTTCTACTTACTCGGAATTACTTATTTTTTAATAATTACTCGCATCTGTGAGCAGGTGGAATTGGGTAGATAGTGTCTTACACGATCAGCTGTCACGTGTGCCCATTATAGACCCATAGCCATTCTGTTATCTCAAATATATAATGTACTTTTTTTAAAAGAGTGCTGCTGGTTTTTTTTCCGCCGCCTTTTTTCTCTCAGTTTAAAATCTAGCCCAAACGAGCACCTAAAGGTGATGACCGTGAAAAATGATATTCATTATGCGAAATAAATAATTTTCTTTCATTCTTTCTTTCTTTCTTTGTCATCAACTTACTGTGTGTGATACTGGTTATTCCATTTTCGATAAATCATGGTAGGTATTAAATTACATCTTCCGTCGTACACGCGTCACAAATTGTTGATGTAGGTCTTATATTACTTAGTGTCTTGTTTGAATAATAAGATATCATTTATAAACGTTTCTATTTCTCTTTCTAGTATTTATTAGGTGAGACTGTTCTTGTTTTACAATATTTTTGAGTAACAATTTGTTTGCTGTTTTCTTCTTATTTTTATTTTGTCATTTGAATATATTTTTTTTATTTTTTTCTTTGCAGGCCGATGATCGCCGCTTGAACGGCTGTCCGGTACTTACCATAGAACCATGCAAGTTCTATCCTCTAAAGGTCTTTTTAATCTATTTCCTCTGTTTGAACCCTTTTAGGGTGTGACTGACTTATTTGGCAGGTGGCTTTATTCGCTTCCAATACCAATTCCAAATATTCGCTTAATGAATGACATTATTACCTAGTCATCGCCTTTAGGTGCCCGTTTCGGCTAGATAGGCGGCGGAAAAAAACTCCCAGCAGCACTCTTTAAAAAAAATACATTTATATATTTGAAATACATATCAGAATGGCTATGGGTCGATAATGGGCACACGTGACAGCTGATCGTGTGAGACACTAATAAAAAGTTTTGAACCTTTTATAAGTCGCGGTGGTACGAAAATTTTGTTTGCTTTGGTTAACGGCCAGGTACTATGTACGATAGGACCCTCTGGTTAAACTTTTATTCGGGGCTAGAACGGATAAAAACTTAAAAGTAAAAAAAATGTTAGCACTTTTCTAGCTGTTTTTTTTTGTTTGAATGAATATAATATATTATGATAGTTTTGTTTGACACTTATGTATTATCTATTTCCACAGTTTGAACCCTTACTCGGTGTGGCTGCCGTACGTGGCCGACGGGTTCATGCGCTCCATACAGAACGGGGATGAAAGTCTCACGTTCTGCCAAATGATGCGCTCCTCGCAGAATGTCACCATGTCGGAGGTATGTTGTTACAATTATATCTATTTGTGTGACGTTTAAATAAACACTTTTCAAAAGCATGAAGTTTTCCTGATCACAAGTGATACACATTAGTAGGTACCTACCTTTATTTTTGTTTTGAAATATTATTTGCCATACGTTGACAGTTATTCGCCATTATTGTATATCTTAGAATAAATACGTATAGAATGAGTGTCTTCATACAACCGCGTTGTCAAAATTGAAGCACTAAATAGATTCCTACAGCTGTCACATCTGACAAACAAAATATTTTTAGTTTGACCAAATTAAATATAAAATACTATAAAATATTAACCACCGTGAAAAGTTATAGAGAAGTATGTATATAATGTATGTATGTTTTTTCTAGAACAACGATTGCAGCTTGGATAAGTTCGGTATGGTGATGGTGTTCGCCGTGAGCCTGTTGCTCGCCGTCATGAACATCATCCTGAGTCTCATCATCAACATAACAGGCCGAAAGCGAACGCTCATCACCATTCAGGTAACTGACATCATCAGTTATGGAGTACAAATGTCGGGGAAACAGAAAGAATATTACTTATGGAATTATGTATAAAATAATAATTGTTGTTGATGGTTCGGGTGAAAGGAATAAGGGTGCGTTTCCACTGATGCGGAGTTGGACGGAGAGGACCGGAGAAGAGCGGTGAAAAGTGGTGAGTGTTTCCACTGAAGCGGAGCAGCGCGGAGTAGTGAAGTGGAGATATCAGCATCCCAATGCCCGCTGTCCTCCGCTCCGCTTCGCTGTATTTTTATGAATATCCATTCAGCTCTGTTCCACTCTGCTCGTACTTTTTCCATTGAAGCGGAGCGGAGATTTCGAGCATAGTGATAGGTCAATTCATGCGCCGCTCAGCACCGCTCCACCCAGCTCCGCGTCAATGGAAACGCACCCTTAAACACCGAGAATATTGTTGAATGGATCCAACAGAAGGTTAGGCGAAGTCAATTTTTGTGCGTGCGGTGAACCGATTTTTTTAAATTCTAGAAGCGGCCGATTGTCATCGCGTTCTAACAAAAAGCCAATTTTTTAATACTTATAGGTAAAATATCATATAGGTAAAATATGAGTTACAATGGTTAACGACATTGGTAAAATCCATATTTTAGCAAATATTTCTTACTTTATGTCTTCCTATCTTATCTTTTATTATTTGTTTACTTTCATGATTTCTTTCTCTCTTTATTCTATCCCTAATTCTCAATTTATTCTATAACGGTCTACCGGAATTCCTCAAAATCAAAACGGGCAACGAGTTTAAAAAAGAACTTAAAACGTATTACTCAGTCACTGATTTTATAAACGACAAAACGGCATAAAGGAATTCTATAAAAACCTGGGAGATTTTTTCCGCCGGCTTTTTTTTCCTCTTAGTGTACAAAAACCCTGCAATATGGGTACACAAAGCCGACGATCGGATTCGATCCGAATTATAAATAAATATGAATAAATAATTAAATAAACAAACAACTAAATAAATACATAAGTACTTAAATAAATAAAATTTTAAATTTACATTTTTAAAAGACGCAATATGGGATCAAATAAAACTAATAATTAAATTGAAATAAATGTACATTTTTATAAATTGTGCTATAATTACCTACCTAAGTTTTTCTTTTATCTTTGTAATATTTGCAAACCTCATGAAGGTAAATATGGCGTACTAAATATGTATTAACAACTTTTGTAAACACCCATATATTTTGTGAAAATAAAGTTCTTTGTCTTTTTTACATGTTGCCTAATAGATTATATACCGTTACTAGCTGACCCCGCGAACTCCGTACCGCGTTCAAATGTTTGGGGTGGGCCACCCTTATTACTTAGGGGGATGAAAAATAGATGTTGGCCGATTCTCAGACCTACTCAATATGCTCACAAAATTTCATGAGAATCGGTCAAGCCGTTTCGGAGGAGTATGGCAACGAAAACTGTGACACGAGAATTTTATATATTAGATAGTTAACAGAAATATCTCTCTTCAAGGATCAATTTCACATTCATATTCTTTTTCTCATTCAGATAGTATCAGGTATATCGGCGCTGTCTATCAACTTCAGCTCCGAGTGGATGGTGAGCGGTCCCCTGTTCATCGCGTTTATGGCAGCCATCACCAACTTCGGTTTACTCTCCTCCTTTTGTGTTGATATCTTTCCTACGTATGTGAAGTGAGTATTTTTTTAAGTTTTTTTTTATTTTTTTTTTATTTTTTAGAGGTTACTTTTTGGGTCGGAGGGCTTTTTAAATTTCAAATTTAATTTTTATTGTCATGATCAATAATTTAATCAAGTTTTTTTTATTCATTTTGTGAGTATTTTTTTTGTATATTTTAAAACTATTTGATTATTATTGCTGTTAGTGGTGTTAGTATTTACCGTTGAGGTCCCGGCGTCTGGTCCCGGGAGTCGTATTTATGTTTTGTCAATGATCGTCATGTCCCTGTAGCTAATGAAAGTTACAAGGTTTGTAGTCATTGATAGTCGGTGCTGTTGCTTGTATGAAATTCCCAGTGGCATCATCGTTAACGTCCGAATAGTAGAAACAGGACGTGTGTCTGGTGATGGCAACGACTGCATGGACGACGCTGTTGTGTAGTGAGTTTTTACGGTAATATTTACATGTTACAAATCGAACGCACTAGGACTGACATTATCCCGTTACACTTGGGGACCACCTGAAGAACAGTACTGAAAGGGGTAGCCTTCTCGTGTTTTCGTTGGGATTACAAATCGTCATCGCTAAAACTAAGTATTTCTGTGAGGCAGAAAGAATATTATGGCTGATCAAATAAGTCGGGAGGCTTCTGTCCAAATATTTCAACTGTCGTCATATTTCTCCACAGCAGAGAGCCTACTGTGTACGCCCGTATCCAACACTTCGTAAATATTCGGCACTCATTTTTTAATAAGTCTGACGATATTCTAGCAATAATATTATTTCAGTGTCTTAACGTTATCAATGACAATGCTACTCGTTAAATTCATGAAAAAAAATCGTTCTTAATATGCCAAAACTGATTTCGAAAATGTTAGCACTTATGGACGGATGCATACACAGTGGGGCCTCAGGCTCAACTGACGTCCAGAAAATTAATTAAGGTGATGTTAATTGTTATGTACATCATCTTTGACTTCCATTGGATTGCGAACAAGTCTCTTTTTCTTACATATTTTATGAAATGAATAACTAACATTGAACATTAACCTGCTGTCTGTCAGTTAGCACATCTACATTTATCAAGAACTAGTGGATCCCGCAGACGTTGTCCTGCCTTAAAAGTTTTGTAAGAGGATTAGTTTATCATCTCAAAGGGGTTTTATGTTACTGTCAAATAAAAAATTAAAAACGAACAGTGACAGATGAACTGTTATTCAGACTATGTCAAACTTTTGGACGATGGCGCGAAGAACCAATGTTTGACAATTATTACTGTTACCTACTAACTGTTATTAAATGAAAATAAAATAAGTTATTTTACTTTTTCTCACCGTTTAAACCTTCCCTGGACTTCTACTAATATTTCAAGACCAAAATTAGCCACATCGGTTCAGACGTTCTTGAGTTTTAGCGAGACTTACGAATAGCAATTCATTTATATATATAAAGATTCGAAGAACATTTTCATTTATTATTTAAAAATAACAATTTATAATAATTATAATATAAAAAACATGAATAAGCCAAAGACAATACTATACTTTATTAATCTATGAAATGAAATAAGAAACATAAAAATTTTCTTTTCATTTAATATTGAATGGCTAAAAGGATTTTTATACAATGCCGTAAAATGAATTTAAGAAATAAGAAACATAAAAGACAGACATGACAATTTTGATAGCTGCGTCAAAATAGGTAAAATATGATACAAAGAGGATATAACCACTACGTGATATGATAGGTAAAATATGATTGAACTGACATACTTATATCTCATGTAATAAATAAACAAACACAGGAATTAAATAATTGTGTAAAGAAATAATCCCACCAAAACATTCTGTAAAAAACTAGCCAAGTCTCGATGGAGCTGCTTGTTAATCTCTAAAAAGTAATGAAATCTAGAGAAAGTCGTGCCAAGTCTAAGGTTCCTTACTGCGATTTCTTTATTATTATAGTTAACGTTGTGTGACTTGGCCGTTGAACATTCTTTTTGTTTACACGTAATGTTATATCTGTTTTAACTACCTATGTTCATGTACGTACCATGTATGTACCATGTTAAGCGAGATAATAGCCCATACTGGTATTGGTAATTGGACGCTAGTGTCTCATTTTAGGCTGTTGTTGATTGTGCAACACATGCATTCAGCATTGAGAATGCTGACTTCTGCTCACTTCTTTTTGGAGCGTCAAATCGACCACCGATCTAACATAAAATAACACTTGTGTATCCTTCAACGGCCAAGTCACACAACATTAACTATAATAATAAAGAAATCGCAGTAAGGAACCTTAGACTTGGCACGACTTTCTCTAGATTTCATTACTTTTTAGAGATAAACAAGCAGCTCCATCGAGACTTGGCTAGTTTTTTACAGAATGTTCTGGTGGGATTTCACTTCTTTTTGTAGAAACGTGGGCATATTGATTTATTTTATTAGATTTTCTTCTTTGACACAGTTTTTTTCTTTTTATTCGAAGTACTGCCTAAATGTAAATTAAACCTAGAAAACTAAGAGTACTAAATAAGTAACAATTAAATAAAGCATTCAATTAAAACTTCTTTCAAATCTAATATTTAAGTAATAATCAGTAATACGTCAGTAATCAGAATATTCCTGACATAGATACCTATTCAAATCTTAGAATTGTTATAATAACAACCTGCTAATTAAGGGCATGCATAAAAAAGGAGTAGGTATTGTAATTGAATATGTTTCATTTTGTAGAAACGACTGGAGAATAGATTTTACATAATCTGAATTTTCTTTATATTTACTAAATTTTTATGCAACAGAAAACACGATGCCATAAAATTTTCTCGATAGAATTATTTTTCAAAATTAGGACAATATTTTCAATTTTTATCATTTTATGTCAAAACGAGTTTGAATGTAAGTATTTATCATTATTTTTTTAACAACAAGCTAATATTATTATAAAGCTTTCTATGCAAACAGTTTTCTATGTTTTGTTTTAGTTATTTAACGAAATTTTTTTTTGATTTGGCGCTTACGACATTCAAAATAAGATGATGCTTTCTTTTCCTCGCGAGAGCTGAAGTAACGCATGCCATCACTCTCTTCTCTTCGCCACTCCCATCCCATCCCACCATGATATCACCCGTGACCACTGTCAACGATGGACGCGTACTTTTTATGCCCGTATCGCCCGCGAAATACGAAAATTTCAAATTTTATTTCATTTTGTTTAGTTTTTGAAAATATATTTTGTTTCTTAGTAAGTAAGTATTAGGTATAAGTTATTATTTTTAGTAAGAATTAGGTAATTTTAAAGTTTAGAAAATGGGAAATAAAAGTAAAAATAAATTATCAAAACGGAAATATTTACAATTCAAACGACAGCAAATAGCTTATATGAACGAAGAAAAAAGGTAAGTAGAAAGAAACAATACCCGATATATCGATAATCTATTTACAATATTTTTTTTCGTAATATATTTTATTTTAGGCTAGCTATCTATTTATGAGCAAAGAATATTTAGGTTACTCGGTAGTCACAATTGGTCCTTATTTCACAATTTGGAAAGTAGCGTCTGTAGTAAAATTTTTGAAGTCTTGTTTCACTCACGTTTGCAATACGACTCAGGTTCGATTCCCAGCGTAGCATATGTTTTTTATATTATATAAATTTGTTTTTTTTACTATTTTAAAATTACAAATAATTTTTACAATAAAAAAGCTTATAAAAAGACAGACTGAAAACATAAATATTTGAAATTCTTACGGCCGAAAGAAGTCTACATGAACAAAAGAAAAGTACGTAAGTAACCTAGGTACAAAGCTATGATTCATTATATACTTTAGGTGTTTATTTTTTTTACACCGTAATCAATTTTGTTTCATAAATAAAACCTACAATTACACTACAACGACAACGACACGACAACGAGAAATCCTTACGTAGGTAATGTGTAGCCATACTGATCCTTTATTTCACTCTTAGTGAAGTAGTGAGCGTAGCTCGTAATAAAATCTCGTGCATTTCGTAGGAGTGTTCTGGGTTCGATTCACACTTATACAGTTTTTGTAAAATTAGTCCTCAACCACAAATATTTTTTTTACAGTGAAAACGTTTTTCCGTTTCTGATTCATTAAAAAAGTGAACAGAATTGTGAATTTATTTTAAGTATCGATTTTTTTACTTTATTTATAATTTTACATATGAGCTGCGGCCCACTGTATACAATCGTAGAACAGTCGAAGCTGTACATTCGTATTTTTTGCAATGTTTAAGTACTGTACGTTGCTGATATATTATACGTATTTGTTCAAAATTTTGTTACTAAATGACATTGTTGCAAGACAGTTATTTGAGCTTCTTCGTTGTATAAGAGCTTCTTCGTTGTTCCGCTAGGTGACGCTGGCTCTTAATTTAGAAATCAACTTATTTTTACTTAAAGTCACCGATAGATGGCGAATCCCCGCAAGGGGAACATCACCCCGCCGCAGGGTAGAGGCGTGGCTTGTGATTAGGTATTTCGCATTGATGCATGCCCTAAACCTTAGCAAACCTCACGAAATAATAAGTGAAATCAACAAAATGCAAATAATCCCTCCTAATCCATAGCAAACGTTTTCAAGCGCAGTAGAAGAATGTCGTAAACGAGTCGACTGTAACGCGGCCGCAAGCGCGTTTTAAAATACAGTCAGCGCCATCTAGCGACCTCATTATCACCGCCACTCTTAGTCCAATGCATTATATTTTGACCAAATGATTAATATTTTAGTGTAATTTGTTTATTTAATTTACCTATGTAATGTTCGAGTAGAATAAAGTTAATCGATCGACTGTTTCTTCTTGTATACTTGTAAGTATAAGTATAAAAGCCAATCTTGTCTTATCCAGAGTTTTCCTTTAATTTTATTTATATGCGTATTAAAAGCAGAAGGGGAGGCATTCGCCCAGCATTGGAACGTAATAGGCTAGATTAAATTAGATCTTAATAAAAAAAACTCAAAGGAAATAATACTGAACCTACTCAATCTATACAAACTATAAACATAACGTTAACTCTTTATCTTTATTATTAGACAGGTGTTAATATAATTAATATTTACATAATAAAATCAATGAACTTTCTACCAAAGGAATTACCTACTGTCCTGCCTCCTGGAGGACTCGAGGAGAGGGGGTTGAGGTTCGAAAAAACTTCGGGTCACTTATTCTCGGAGTCGAAGTAAGGATGTGACTTCAAGCCCGATTTATTTGCGATTGCTTTAAAAATTTTCATACATTGGGTCTTTTAAACAATTTACCCAGAACAGCGTGATTCAGAGTGTACATTACTAACGCCATCTAGCCCGATATTGCAGAACTATTACAACTTACAATTTTAATTGCGCTCCGCTAAAGCACGGTCGGACACCTACCTAGTACTGAAATACAGCTAAATTAATGATATTTTTAAACGTAACGAAGTAATATCTAACTAAATAAACGAAATGTAGAATACTAGAAAAGTACTTATAAATACGAACGCGATTCGAAGTACTGCCTAACTGTAAATGAAACCTGGAAAACTAAGAGTACCTACTAAATAATCCTAGTTATCCTAGTTTTTATAGTTTTCCCTTTATGTGGCCATTAAACCCTAACTCTGTACCAAATTTCAGCTCTCTGGGTTTATGGGAAGTACTAGTTCTATTTTGATTTTATGAGTGAGGTGAGTCTCGTAAAAGCGACGTAAATGCGAAACTTTGCTTTCGCTTAACTTCGGAACTAAATGACCTACAGACTTGAAATTTTGGATTTTAAGTATGTGATTATAGCTTACTGGATGATGAAAATTTCAGCGCTCTGGTCTTATCCAGAGGTTCTCAAATAGGGGCCTGAAAATGCGGCGAAATGGTTCCAGTAAAGGATGGACTAAGAGTACTAAATAATCCTAGTTATCCTAGTTTTTATAGTTTTCCCTTTATGTGGCCATTAAACCCTAACTCTGTACCAAATTTCAGCTCTCTGGGTTTATGGGAAGTACTAGTTCTATTTTGATTTTATGAGTGAGGTGAGTCTCGTAAAAGCGACGTAAATGCGAAACTTTGCTTTCGCTTAACTTCGGAACTAAATGACCTACAGACTTGAAATTTTGGATTTTAAGTATGTGATTATAGCTTACTGGATGATGAAAATTTCAGCGCTCTGGTCTTATCCAAAGGTTCTCTAATAGGGGCCTGAAAATGCAGCGAAATGGTTCCAGTAAAGGATGGTACGGTAGTGTTTGCTTTGCGCTCGACTTGGCGGGGCACTGACGTGCCATCCAGATAAAGGAAAAGTAAAGTATAAGAATAAAACAAAAGAATATAAGTTATAAAATATGATAATGGACGTGAATGAAGTAAGTAATAACATGTAGTGTATTTATAACAGTACACAGCGCATTTCATTCATTCCATTTGATTCCCGTGGGAATGAGATATTTTCCCGCGGCAAAAAGTAGCCTATGTTCTTTCTCAACGTCCTTTCTATGTTTATGCCAAATTTCATCAACATCGGTTCAGTGGTTTAAGCGTGAAAGAGTAGCAGACAGACAGACAGACAGACAGACAGAGTTACTTTCGAATTTATAATATTAGTATGGATATTTCATCTTTCATATTTAAAACTATCATGTTTTGTCATCTCTCATCTGTCATCAAGTTTAATTTCCAGAGGATTTGATAGCTTCTCTATTTATTACCTTAACTATCTAGCTTTAGCAGTAGGTATAGTATGGAAACTGACAAAAAGTTTGCAAAACTGATTTTTAAAGTAAAAGCACATTAATAGCAAATGTTTAACTTCTTTGCTTCAGTACTTCTGGACGAACAGACATACTAGTGATCGTATAAGTTTGTAGTCTTTTATTTTTCGTTACGAAACCCTAACTGCAGTCATGTCCATCTTTACTATATGAAATCTGTTTTGCAGAGCCATGGCAGTATGTCTGACGCTGATGGTGGGTCGCGGGAGCTCCATATTCGGCATCAATTTGTTGAAGAACTTGCTGGTAAACAACTGCGAGGCGTCTTTCTACTTGTATGGTGGTCTTACGTTTGGTAGGTATACGAGTATTTTTTGGCCGCTTGTGTAAAGTCCCCAAAGTGTATTGTCGTCTCAATAATATTGATACTTCCCATGTCTGAAAAAGTATTATCTACAAAGTATGATTTCTTTTAAGGTTGCTAAATTTTGTGTTGAGATTATGCAGGCGGTTGCTAAGCTAAACAAATAAGAAAGACAAATAATTAAAATTCATTAAAAAATCAAATTGTTTAATTACCTTTAATATATTTTTATTTGTATCTATTCATTATGTATTAATAATAATTATTATTTAGCTATTAAAATATTATAATTCAAGGACCCTGAGTTATTATATCAGGGGAAATATTAATAACAATAAAAAAAACCTATGATTTCTTGGTTCAACAATAGGCTTTTCAATAATGTCTAATACAATATCCAATGGATCTTTGATACTAAAGACAAACTTCGTTAAATATTTGTCTCAGTCTACAGATGATCAAATAAATTTCCCCAATACTTTTTTGTCTTTGCCACAGTCCATAGACATTTAAAGTATGGCCGCAACCCTTTTTGCGTCCCACTGCTGGGCACGGGTCTCTCCCCATTATTGGGGAGGCCTGGAGCTTACTCCACCACGCTGCTCCAATGCGGGTTGGTGGAGATGCGGGTTAGTGGCCAACCCGCTGTCGGATGTTTTCAAACCGCCCATAAGGCCTCCGACAAGGTTTAACGACTGTTATCTATCGACAACAACCGGGACCGACGGCTTAACGTGCCCTCCGAAGCACGGAAACGCGCATGAAATTTTTTGCCACTAGCGGTCACCCATCTCACACCCGACCGCGCCCGTTTGGCTTAGTTGCATAGATCGTTTGCGTTCTACGCTAACCGCCGGGCCATGCGCGCGATTTAAAGTATAATCTTGATAAATAGTTTTAATATTTAAATCGTGTCTTTTTGTGGTGGTCAGTTTATAACTTAGAGCATCAAAGTCACTGACTCACCCTTAAGTAGAGACGGCATAGCACCTCGCTTCGATACATATTTTTTGTGCCAAATCTAGTGCGAGGGAGAACGCACACATTTTAATTTTGTCACACATTCACAAATATTATTTCATCGCTACAGACGCATACATTTCTAAATATTAATTCAATTTCAATTAACAACGTCATTTTCTATGCACCGTCAGCACTGACACCGACACACACAGACACACTAGTTGTATAACTAGAAGGCATATTGTGCATGGACGTTGAGACGAGAGGTTCGCCCGTAAAGGCCACTCCTCTCTGACGGCATACCTGTCATACCTGTCATACCTTGATGCTCTAAGGTTTATAGTCCTCTTATTTAGGGTTCCGTTACCATAACATAGCAGCAGAACTTCAGTTTTTCTTAATATTCAATGTTTTTTATTTTTTTTTTCAGCCGGTGGCCTCATTGCCTTCTTCTTGCCTTCTGAAGCCAAGATAGCGAGTAATAATAATAAATTGAAAACTATGGTCACGTAAAGAGCGTATGTCATTATGAATGGTATCTGTGATAAAATATAATTTAAAACTTTAAAGACACTTTGTTTTAGAAACATACAAAACTAAATGTAGTAATACGTTGTTGTACAAAATAAATAATTAGAATACAACGTTTTCTTTGTGTTTAATTTATTACCTGTAACGACATCTACCTAATATTCTTACGAACATAAGTGTGATTTTTGGGATTTTTGATTATTGAGTGATCTAACTGATATAGACGCGGCTGTCATGGACCTGTCCTCAGAATCTTTGAAACCAACAAAGGTTAAGTTAAGTAGACATCGTCACGATACTGTGTTTCCTATATAAGCTGTCTATCTACAACTTTACTAAACATTTAAAAATATGCTTATTCATGAATAGTGACCACGTTACTTTTTTCCCCCTGTATTTTACCCCAGACTGCTTTTTAATTTAATTTTGACCCATATAACCTAATACATATATAATATAAATGTAATACGTATTTAAAATACAAAATAACTAACTATACATAACAAAATCCAATTCTAGTAATTATCTACAGTAACCCGCGGTGGCCCGGCGGTTAGCGTAGAACGCAAGCGATCTATGCGACTAAGCTAAACGGGCCCGGTCGGGTGTAAGATGGGTGACCGCTAGTGGCAAAAAATTTCATGCCGGTTTCCATGCTTCGGAGGGCACGTCAAGCCGTCAGTCCCGGTTGTTGTTGTTAGATATCAGTTGTTAAACCTTGTCGGAGGCCTTATGGGCGATTTGAAAACATCCGACAGTGGGTTGGCCACTAACCCGCATCTCCACCAACCCGCATTGGAGCAGCGTGGTGGAGTAAGCTCCAGGCCTTTTCAACAATGGGAAGAGACCCGTGCCCAGCAGTGGGACGGAAAAAGGGGTTGCAGCCAATGAATAACTAAAAGAAATTGCATTTCAATCGCAGGCAACTTACACCTTTAAATTATGTTTACCAGAATGATGTGATTTAGCTAAAAGCTATGTGTTTCTAATAAATCTGAAAACAATAGGAGCATCACAAAAATATTTTTGAGAAATCGTTCCCTGCGAGCAAAGTACTATCCCACCAAAACATTCTGTAAAAAACTAGCCAAGTCTCGATGGAGCTGCTTGTTTATCTCTAAAAAGTAATGAAATCTAGAGAAAGTCGTGCCAAGTCTAAGGTTCCTTACTGCGATTTCTTTATTATTATAGTTAACGTTGTGTGACTTGGCCGTTGAACATTCTTTTTGTTTACACGTAATGTTATATCTGTTTTAACTACCTATGTTCATGTACGTACCATGTATGTACCATGTTAAGCGAGATAATAGCCCATACTGGTATTGGTAATTGGACGCTAGTGTCTCATTTTAGGCTGTTGTTGATTGTGCAACACATGCATTCAGCATTGAGAATGCTGACTTCTGCTCACTTCTTTTTGGAGCGTCAAATCGACCACCGATCTAACATAAAATAACACTTGTGTATCCTTCAACGGCCAAGTCACACAACATTAACTATAATAATAAAGAAATCGCAGTAAGGAACCTTAGACTTGGCACGACTTTCTCTAGATTTCATTACTTTTTAGAGATAAACAAGCAGCTCCATCGAGACTTGGCTAGTTTTTTACAGAATGTTTTGGTGGGATTTCACTTCTTTTTGTAGAAACGTGGGCATATTGATTTATTTTATTAGATTTTCTTATTTGACACAGTTTTTTTTCTTTTTATTCGAAGTACTGCCTAAATGTAAATTAAACCTAGAAAACTAAGAGTACTATTTATTTATTTATTTATTATTCACACCAATTGCTTGTAGCGCTTACAGCGATGCCAAATCGCACTACCAGCTAACATTATTACATTATAAAAATATAATTGAAGAACTACAATATTAATCATATTAAACACAAATATTATAAAATAGTACATAAGCAATTATATTGTATTACAAATTAAATTAATTATTATTTAACATAAAATTTAAGAATTTAATTAGATTTCAATTATTATTAATTGAATTAAAATTTATTAAAAACAAATAATTATCAAAGATTATGTATTGATACAATTTTAGCACAATAAAATATAAACTTATTAGTGGACGTATAGAATAGGTCGAGTTCTGGTTCATGAGTGATAACAGCAATGGCCTGTGCGGTGGGAGCGTGCCGCGCGGTCTGCGTGCGCGCGGGCGGGCCCGCCAGCAGCCGCGCCGCGCGCCGCCGCCCCCCCGCCCCGGGATGCGACATTCAAAATAAGATGATGCTTTCTTTTCCTCGCGAGCGCTGGCCGCTGAAGTAACGCATGCCATCAGTCTCTTCTCTTCGCCACGCCACTCCCATCCCATCCCACCATGATACCACCCGTGACCACTGTCAACGATGGACGCGTACTTTTTATGCCCGTATCGCCCGCGAAATACGAAAATTTCAAATTTTATTTCATTTTGTTTAGTTTTTGAAAATATATTTTGTTTCTTAGTAAGTAAGTATTAGGTATAAGTTATTATTTTTAGTAAGAATTAGGTAATTTTAAAGTTTAGAAAATGGGAAATAAAAGTAAAAATAAATTATCAAAACGGAAATATTTACAATTCAAACGACAGCAAATAGCTTATATGAACGAAGAAAAAAGGTAAGTAAAAAGAAACAATACCCGATATATCGATAATCTATTTACAATAATTTTTTTCGTAATATATTTTATTTTAGGCTAGCTATCTATTTATGAGCAAAGAATATTTAGGTTACTCGGTAGTCACACTTGGTCCTTATTTCACGATTTGGAAAGTAGCGTCTGTAGTCAAGTTTTTGAAGTCTTGTTTCACTCACGTTTGCAATACGACTCAGGTTCGATCCCCAGCGTAGCATATGTTTTTTATATTATATAAATTTGTTTTTTTTTTTACTATTTTAAAATTACAAATAATTTTTACAATAAAAAGCTTATACAAAGACAGACTGAAAACATAAATATTTGAAATTCTTACGGCCGAAAGAAGTCTACATGAACAAAAGAAAAGTACGTAAGTAACCTAGGTACAAAGCTATGATTCATTATATACTTTAGGTGTTTATTTTTTTTACACCGTAATCAATTTTGTTTCATAAATAAAAACCTACAATTACACTACAACGACAACGACACGACAACGAGAAATCCTTACGTAGGTAATGTGTAGCCATACTGATCCTTTATTTCACTTTTAGTGAAGTAGTGAGCGTAGCTCGTAATAAAATCTCGTGCATTTCGTAGGAGTGTCCTGGGTTCGATTCCCACTTGTAAAGTTTTTGTAAAATTAGTCCTCAACCACAAATATTTTTTTTAGTGAAAACGTTTTTCCGTTTCTGATTCATTAAAAAAGTGAACAAAATTGTGAATTTATTTTAAGTATCGATTTTTTTACTTTATAATTTTACATATGAGCTGCGGCCCACTGTATACAATCGTAGAACAGTCGAAGCTGTACATTCGTATTTTTTGCAATGTTTAAGTACTGTACGTTGCTGATATATTAAACGTATTTGTTCAAAATTTTGTTACTAAATGACATTGTTGCAAGACAGTTATTTGAGCTTCTTCGTTGTATAAGAGCTTCTTCGTTGTTCCGCTAGGTGACGCTGGCTCGTAATTTAGAAATCAACTTATTTTTACTTAAAGTCACCGATAGATGGCGATGGCGAGTTTATGGGAACATCACCCCGCCGCAGGGTAGAGGCGTGGCTTGTGATTAGGTATTTCGCATTGATGCATGCCCTAAACCTTAGCAAACCTCACGAAATAATAAGCGAAATCAACAAAATGCAAATAATCCCTCCTTATCCATAGCAAACGTTTTCAAGCGCAGTAGAAGAATGTCGTAAACGAGTCGATTGTAACGCGGCCGCAAGCGCGTTTTAAAATACAGTCAGGCGCCATCTAGCGACCTCACTATCACCGCCACTCTTAGTCCAATGCATTATATTTTGACCAAATGAGCGAAATTAATATTTTAGTGTAATTTGTTTATTTAATTTACCTATGTAATGTTCGAGTAGAATAAAGTTAATCGTTCGACTGTGTCTTCTTGTATACTTGTAAGTATAAGTATAAAAGCCAATCTTGTCTTATCCAGAGTTTTCCTTTAATTTTATTTATATGCGTATTAAAAGCAGAAGGGGAGGCATTCGCCCAGCATTGGGACGCAATAGGCTAGATTAAATTAGATATTAATAAAAAAAAACTCAAAGAAAATAATACTGAACCTACTCAATCTATACAAACTATAAACATACCGTTAACTCTTTATCTTTATTATTAGACAAGTGTTAATTATTAATATTAATAATTACATAATAAAATCAAGGAACTTTCTACCAAAGGAATTACCTACTGTCCTGCCTCCTGGAGGACTCGAGGAGAGGGGGTTGAGGTTCGAAAAAACTTCGGGTCACTTATTCTCGGAGTCGAAGAAAGGATGTGACTTCGAGTCCCATTTATTTGCGATTGCTTTAAAAATTTTCATACACTGGGTCTTATATACAAGTTTGACAATCCACCCTTCAAACAAATAACAATGTCGATAATTATGAAAGACCTCTATAAAAATTTCGTGAATAATGTTAATGCTTTCTTGGTCGAATGGTTACGAAAGCCGACTACGGAGCTGGAGACCCGGGTTCAAATCTCAAGTAGGCAAGCTGCAATTTTAATTTTTTGTGACAATTTTTTTTTATTGGGAGCTAGGTATTTCAAAAGGATTTGTAAAGTAACACTAAGTCAATGAATGTTTTGCTTAAAAATAAACCAAGTAAATAAATTGTTTTATTCCGAGCAACGCTGGACGCCCCCAGGTACTATCTAACTAAATAAACAAAATTTTGCTTTCGCTTAACTTCGGAACTAAATGACCTACAGACTTGTAATTTTGGATTTTAAGTATGTGATTATAGCTTACTGGATGATGAAAATTTCAGCGCTCTGGTCTTATCCAGAGGTTCTCTAATAGGGGCCTGAAAATGTGGCGAAATGGTTCTAGTAAAGGATGGACCAAGAGTACTAAATGATCCTAGTTATCCTAGTTTTTATAGTTTTCCCTTTATGTGGCCATTAAACCCTAACTCTGTACCAAATTTCAGCTCTCTGAGTTTATGGGAAGTACTAGTTCTATTTTGATTTTATGAGTGAGGTGAGTGTCGTAAATGCGAACGAAAATGCGAAACTTTGCTTTCGCTTAACTTCGGAACTAAATGACCTACAGACTTGTAATTTTGGATTTTAAGTATGTGATTATAGCTTACTGGATGATGAAAATTTCAGCGCTCTGGTCTTATCCAGAGCTTCTCTAATAGGGGCCTGAAAATGTGGCGAAATGGTTCTAGTAAGGGATGGACCAAGAGTACTAAATAATCCTAGTTATCCTAGTTTTTATAGTTTTCCCTTTATGTGGCCATTAAACCCTAACTCTGTACCAAATTTCAGCTCTCTGAGTTTATGGGAAGTACTAGTTCTATTTTGATTTTATGAGTGAGGTGAGTGTCGTAAATGCGAACGAAAATGCGAATCTTTGCTTTCGCTTATCAGCGGAACTAAATGACCTACAGACTTGAAATTTTGGATTTTAAGTATGTGTTTATAGCTTACTGGATGATGAAAATTTCAGCTCTCTGGTCTTATCCAGAGGTTCTCTAATAGGGGCCTGAAAATGTGGCGAAATGGTTCCAGTAAAGGATGGACCAAGAGTACTAAATAATCCTAGTTATCCTAGTTTTTATAGTTTTCCCTTTATGTGGCCATTGAACCCTAACTCTGTACCAAATTTCAGCTCTCTGAGTTTATGGGAAGTACTAGTTCTATTTTGATGATCCATGAGTGAGTGAGTGTCGTAAATGCGAAACTTTGCTTTCGCTTAGCTTCGGAACTAAATAACCTACAGACTTGAAATTTTGTATTTTAAGTATGTGATTATAGCTTACTGGATGATGAAAATTTCAGCGCTCTAGTCTTATCCAGAGGTTCTCAAATAGGGGCCTGAAAATGCGGCGAAATGGTTCCAGTAAAGGATGGTACGGCAGTGTTTGCTTTGCGCTCGACTTGGCGGGGCACTGACGTGCCATCCCGATTTCTATACAAGTTTGTATGCAAACCTCTTTGAGCGAGTTAGGTTCGTCTCCGGTGATTTGCAACTACCCTCATTTAATTTAATCTTATTGTTTTCAATTCAAAGTTATATCGAAATGGTAGCAATTTCCGACAAGCAGCTTTATTTGTAATTCTCGATCATTTCATTCACTGCTTGCCGGCTAGAAACTTGTGTACAAAATATGTTATAAGGCAGTTAAATCACGTTATTATCTAAATATCTGAAGAAAGTGTTGTAAATTTAATACAATTGTTTAAAATGAATAAGATAAAAGTTGCTTTTTACATATTTGTTTACGTAGTAGTAGTTTGTCCAATTTATGGTGTGGTTGGCCATGGGAAATTTATGGGACGCCATAACATAGGTAAGGTTAATTCTTATTTTTCAAAGTAGATATCTACTTTTATTTTCTAAAATTACATGTAACTGTACTTTACAGTTGAATTATGAAAAACATTTTGTCTTTTACGTACTATAATAGTATGCTGTAGGTATAGTATGTTAAAGGCAAAACAATATAACTCACAACTCACGACGCCTTGGACGCCTGTAGCTCATCCAAATTTCATACTTTCTATATCCTATATGTACGCGTGTTATCGAGAGAAAAATTGATTTGCCTATTAAAGGCTCGGATCAAATAAATCTGAGCTTCCAGGTATATTAATTAGAGATGTAAAGATTTCGACAACCCTAAATTGCGCAAATGTAACGTCACTTATTACATCATAATAATGTTCTGCCCCTTTGCAAAATTAAATGTTAAATGAAAATGAATGTGTTTTATATTACTTATAAAACATATTCTTTGAGTCTAAACGACGAAATAGCGTTGCCAATTAGGTGATAGTATTCTTATAAATAAAATAATGCATGCAGACAAAGTTACACGTCTAGACAAGTACAATACATACTATATGTAGGTATCTAAATTTAAATTTACCACTTACATTTTAAATTGAGAGAAGAAAATACCTTTAGTGGGATGAAAAAGTTACTGTATTGCAATGTTTTCAATTTGCGGTTTAGACCACCAACACAGCAAAAAGCCCCCTTGCGCGACTTGTCATCGGGATGGTGTATGCGTGCCGCGCGTACAGTGCCCAGCTCATTTACAACCTGATGCTCAAAACCCAGAGTGTCACCTGGATGAAGTAGGCACCATTGGTGTTTGCTGCTCCACTGGAAGTGCTCATGCAGGTAATTGTACACGATTAGCAAACTCCAAAATCTGTAGCTCCATCAGTAACTCCCAAGTATGTGAGATGTCCATGAAACTGTGCAGGCGCAATATTCAGCTAACTGTAATGCAAGCAAATACCCCTAATGATTGGTTGTACTCTACTAATATCTGCTGCTTTGCTAAAAGTGATAATGAAGCGTAGGTATTATCTTGCGTTTTAGATTATACACTTTTCTTGGCTGTGTTGACGCCTGCTTACACTGGGAGTCAGCATGTATGTAGTTATCCTTACTGGAGTACTTTATCTATGGAACATTTTATCCAAATGTTCTTTAGCATTTCTTTGTAATAGTTTTGTTGAAAAGAAATTCCGTTACAAAAAGTTTTGATAAAAAGCATGATGGTCGGCCTACACACAACTACGACTACATTATTATAAGTCTCGAGCTTACTTGACTTTTTTCGTTATGAGTCTTTATCAGACACAATTAAGTAACAGAGTATTAATAAATAGACAGATATACGGAAAACCAATTATGACCCTAAAGGCAAGGATTCCTCTTTTTGCATTTAAAATATAGAACCAAAAACTAAGGACCAATTTTTACAATGGGATGCAACTCTTTCAGTAGAATCTGACCGCAAGACTCGAGCAGCGGTTAGTGTGGATGACGCAAAGGAAGCCCACGCACGCTCTCGGCTGAAATTGGATGACTGGCTCAGAAAGGCTGAGCAGCTGGTCAAAGAAGACCATGTAAAACTGAGCAAGACTTCACCTAGTTTTGGTCACCATCTGGTAAGTTACTGATCAATGGAGTTTTAATATATGCAGCAGCAACCTTTAAGGTGAAGGTTAAACATTCATAAGCTTGGGGAAAGATAACGTATAGGATTTATCTATATCTTACTAGAACCGTCTCGGTGGACATCTTTTTTTTGGGAAGGGAAGGGGGACCTTCAAAAGTTACCCGGAAATTTGAGAGAGAATACCGGGTTACTGGATCGAGCTCGAGCCTTCTACGATTATGCAAGGGGTACCATAGCTATATTCTTAATCCCGAAGCTACAGAGACTTCGGTGGACTATCTAGCTTGCGGGCAGCTTGATAAAAGAAATATTAAAATGGAACACATATTTATTGGTATGTTAATATGTATTTGATTTCAGAGCCTGCACACCTATGACAGTAAAGTAGATAAGTTGGGTCATGGTGGACTGCTGAACTTGTTCGCAACTGAAGAGCTGAAGGCGAGGCAGGTCCTGACCAACAATGACCTGACCTTTGGATTCACAGATCACACTGATGGTAAATATTTACAATGAAGTTATTTTTTACACAATTTTACTTTAATTCTAATATTTTCTATTCACTGCCAGACAGGGTCTGTCTATTTACTAAACTTTGGAGCTTCGTTATTTAAAGTACCTATAATAATAATAATAACGCAAGCCTTTCAAATGACCGGGTAAAATAACATCTTCGAGCCGTGATCCTTAAGGAGAGATAATAATAACCACCTGCTTCACTTTAGATTATCTATTAGTCTGAACGGCAGGTGTCATAGCCCATCTACCAGTACCTGGTATTGACCCAATATTAGTTTCCCCTATTGTAGCAATAGTTCCTGTGTACCTGGCGGGGACCATCTCTGGATCATATATGATAAGACCGAGGATGTTATCCGCCACGTGTAACCTCATAACAACATTAAAGTGTCTCAAAGGCGTCTCTACGTGTTGGTCCTGTGTCCCCACGCAAACCTACCAAATGACCGGGTCAAATAACACCTTCGACCCATGGACCATAAGGAGGGATACATAATAATATAATAATAATATATTCTTTATTTCAGACACATTACAGTCTATATACATGACATAACAAAACAAAACAGACATAGACAGTTAGTAAGAATGGGTTAGTAACAATGATCTTATTGACTATATTAGTATTGTAAGTAAAACACATATCACATATCTAATACCTTTGAACGAGAAATTCTTGTATATATTTTTTTTGAATCTCGGAAACGGCTCGAACGATTTAATGAAATTTTGTACCCTGGTTTCTGGGGTGAGACCTAAATCGATCCACCTAGGTTTTATTTTTAGAAATTTTAAATTATTAACAATTATTTTCAGGTATAATAAACTCAAGTATAAACTGAAAAATTCGACTCTCCCTTTCCTATTGGAGAGTATTAATAATATTGTAAATGTGATTGAAGCGCGCATGACTCGGCGGCTAGCGTAGAACGCAAGCGGTCTATGCAGCTAAGCGAAACGGGCGCGATCCGGTGTGAGATGGGTGACCGCTAGTGGCAAAATATTTCATGCGCGTTTCCGTGCTTCGGAGGGCACGTTAAGCCGTCGGTCCCGATTGTTGTCGATATATAACAGTCGTTAAACCTTGTCGGAGGCCTTATGGGCGGTTTCAATACGTGTGTAATAATACGTTTCATTACATAGCGTGTTGGACACTAATCCGCATTTCCGTCAACCCGCATTAGAGCAGCGTGGTGAAGTAAGCTCCAGGCATTCCTTGTATTATTCTGTAATTATACATTTTTGCCCAGGTCCCTTCTGTCCGCCACCACCGCCTTGCCCACAACCTCCAAGCCGCTATCGGATCATTGAGGGTCACTGCAATAACCCCGCTCATCCCTCGTGGGGTGCTGCTAACACGGGATACAGGCGATTGCTGCCTCCGGATTATAGTGACGGTAAAGAAAAAAAAAGTTTATGCTTGCACAGTTGGTTTTTTATTTCATTTAAGTTGAATAGCAGATGAGCGTGCAATCTACGCCGTGTTCTCTACATACCTACATACAACCTCAAGCGAGCCCAAATATTGAGCTGAGGTAATGGCAGTTCTGATATTCCAGTTTGTTCTTTTTTTGTTGACAACAGCAGTCATACCTACCGAGTAATCGCATCTTTCCACCGACACACTATTTTTTTTCACGGCAAAAATGCGTTCAGCGGTGGTATAGCCTAATCCAATGTGTAAACGTCGTCGGCTACAGCGACTATTTTACTTCATGTGGCCTTTTTTGTATCAAGTGGGGAGGGGGGAGGGCCTCCAAAAGGTACCCGGCACCTTGGGAGAGGATACCGGGTTATGTGGGATTTAACCGCATTAAAAGCCCCTTGGCGGCCAGCCTCTGCGCTTGGAGAGGACTCCGGGATCTTCAGGGGAACGCACCGGAGTCCATTACGCGCGGCGCCCCAGAACGGGCCCACCTTCGGGAGAGGAGATATGGTCTCATGCACCTTCCGAGGTTTACGGCGGCATGCGCCCACGCACACACCGCTATCCTTACCGGGGCTGCTGGCTGGATGGATCGATCCCACTCTCACCGCCCACAACCCCGGAAGCCCCCTTTTAGTCGCCTCTTGCGATCAGGCAGGGGGTACCGTAGTTTTACCAAAGTTACAGGGACTTACACCCTGTCTGTTTCCACAGAGAAATAAAACGGGGCAAGTTTTTTTTTATATTTCGTGCTAGGTACTCTTTTACATAAAAAATCATCTATATGCGACTTCAGATAGGCCTCAAGTTCTGTCATCGTATCTTAGGTCAAATCAGTAAAGGGCTTCAACTCTTTTTGCTTTCTACTGAGAGAGGCATGGGTCACACCTGTTATCGTTTAAGACACTCCACCACGTTGTTCCGAAACTTTTGTTTCGGAAGTATCTTTAGAAGGAAACTATTGCATCTTTTCACTCTCTGCTGTTTCTCTACAGGTATATGGGCGATGCGTACATCTAGGTCCGGGCTGCCGCTGCCCAGCGCGAGGATGGTGAGCAGCAGGCTGCTGTTGGACGGCAGCCACCCCAGCCGCACACACAACCTGATGTTCATGCAGTTTGGGCAGTTCCTTACGCATGACGTTACCGCTGGAGTTGTTTTTACTATTGGTATATGAAATGTTCTTAATGTTTGTAGAAACTGCTTAGTAACTAGGCTTGATCTTGGATTTAATTTTTTTCTTTTTTTTTCGTTCATGCATTTCTTCACACAAGACATTATCTCTGGAGTTGTTTTTGCTGTTTGTTATTATTTTCTAAAATATTAATAGCAACTGCTTAGTTATAAGAATGTTTGGCAAAGGGAGATCTCCCGCCGGGCGAGGTGGTCATGCCCGGGGAGCGGCCGCGCTCCAACTGACTCAATTCGGAGCTTGTATATATGGTAGGATATTCCGAAAACTTCAATAGCGTGATTCAGGAATACCCGTGGCGCCATCTCTTGATGAGTAGCGGAAGGTAGAACGCTACAAATGAAAAAGGATGTTGGCCAAGTAGATATTTTTCAGGCCGTTTTATGGTCCACCGCAGGTCTTCTATCAAAAGTGAGGAATAGTAGGCCTTATATGGGCTCTTTGTGGAGCTCCACAAAGCAGATTGGTAGAGAAATTTTGGACAACTTTAGTAAAATGTAGGTAATGAGTATCATAACTTTTTCCTTTAACTTAATTTGTAAATACGTCCATAGCAAGTTAGTCTATTAGAAGTGAGTATCGGAATTTTAATCCAGACCCCTATTGTAAGTATACGGCCGGTCTTAATGCCATCATTACTTTAACATAAGGGTATCTAATTTCTTGGATTTAAAATATTGTTTGAATGTTATTTTACGAAATAATTTTAATGAAAATCAATAAATTTGATAAAAATAGTAAAGTTGGCTGTAAAGGACTAGTTTCACTAGTTTGTAAAGGATATTGAGGAGTCTCTAAGAGACGATTAGAAATTGTCACGTGACGTTACGTAGCTGAATAGTTGCGGTGGAATCATTCATAGTTAAAGACAGAATACTAGAAGTTAGGAAAACAAAATTTGAAAAGGACAAGTAAGATACTAATTCTTAAAGTTTTAAGGAAACGGCAGCGCGCTCTCCTGCTGCACCGGTAATGGCGAAGAAGTCCTACCGCCTCATCTACTGCACTGGGCCTGCGCACCCATCGTCGCGGAGCGCGACGACCCGTTCTACGGCAAGTTCGGCCATCGCTGCCTCAACTTTGTTAGAACTCAACTGGCCCCAAGCAGTGAGTGCACCGTTGGGTATGCTCAGCAAGTAAGTAATTTTTATTACGATAAAATCTCAAGTGTTCGAACAAACCTCAAAGACAGTTAGCTAATTTTAATCAAGGCGAATTGTAAAATTTCAGCAAGTAAACCGTAGGATGCAGTACTGTTTTCTATGCGAACAGTGCAAAATTATTCAAAACTACTCGTTAATTCTTAATCTTATCTTAATATATGTATATAAATTACGTGTCACGTTGTTTGTCCGCGATGGACTCCTAATTTTAATAAAATTTGCACACCGTGTGCAGTTTGAATGATAGGATAGCTTACATTCAATTTATAGTCGCAATATTAATTTATTTCTGATACTTTAAGGCAGGACTACGTCTGCCGGGTTCGCTATTTATTTACATAATTCTCACTCGTTTTGTTTTACTTAAATACGTTGATACACCTGAAGCCGATAGTGCCTAATTCATATTGTTCTCGTAACTGAGACGGTAACCAAACCTTTTAGTAGTACGAGTATCTGTAATTTAATTCGTTCATTCAATTAATCCCTACTAATACATATTATAAATTCGAAAGTAACTCTCTCTGTCTGTCTACTACGATTTCCCGCTTAAACTACTGAACCAATTTTAATAAAGTTTAGAACATAGATAGAGTGGACCTTGGGAAAGGAAATAGAATGGTTTTTATCCTACGGGAACCTATAAAACGGATCGGCGCGGCGCGGCGCCGCGGCTGGCGGAAGCAATATCGGTCAGGGCTGACCCAAAAATATAAGTACCTACCTAGGAGTACCTAATAAAATGTTGTCTTATTAGACCACAAATTTTAATTCGAACGGCATTTTGATAGTCTGTAGTACGATGATTGTAGCGGCGATATTTTTCTAGTTAAAGTTATTGAATCCTGCCACCTTGATAAAATGTTTTTGAAGACAGAGTACCATCAGCATTTATAAATTGTAACTAATAACGATTCCTTGCATTCTTTTATACTAAATCATAACTTTTGCAGATGAATGGCGTAACACATTTTATCGACCTATCACATCTGTACGGAAGTTCCGTTGAAAAACTAGCATCCATGAGAGCTCCAAACGGCTTGCTTAAGATCTTTAACGACTTTGGACGAGAACTGCCGCCACTGACTGAGAGACAGGAGTGCTTGACTGACGTCGATGGTGCTGCTTGTTTTGAATCAGGTAATCAAGTACCGATATCTTGAAGAAAAGGAGCCGGGCCTAGCCCTGTTGGTGGAGGAGAGCGTAGACAATCTATATAGCCAAGATAGGGACTTAGGTCTTAATAACATTGTTGAACGCTAGTGTTCAATTATATACGTGTTTCCGTGCCTCCCCATACAAGGGTTAGAAAAGAAAGAAAGAAAGAAAAAATATTGATTTCATATTAGGAATACAACATATTATTATTCGCTTTATGAATGTCATTTTTTTCCGGTAATCGCCTTTAGTTGCCTGTTTGGGCTAGATGTTGAGCTGAGAGAAAAAAGGCGGCGGAAAAAACTCCCAGCACTCTTTTAAAAAAGTACATAATAATATATTTGAGATAACAGAATGGCTATGGGTTGATAATGGTCACACGTGACAGCTGATCGTGTGAGACACATTATGGCAAGACGATGGTTGTTAGTGAGGTTTTAATTATGTTGGACAGTGGGTTGGTCACGAACTTGTGTTTCTACCAAACTGATCGTATGAAGGGAGTCAATCATAGAGGATCTTATAAAACCTGGGTTAAAATTCGGTAGCCTGCCTTAACACTTGGGGTGAATTCCAGGTTCTCTAGTGGATCAAGTGTATCCCCGGAAGCCCCCTTTTAGTCGCCTCTATCAAACGGGGATCACCAGAGCCCTATCATTAATCCCGAAAGTACAGGGACAGTTACTAGATAGTCACCTAGAATTTCCTTTTGTCGTAAAATAATGTACCAAAATTAAAGGGGCTTTTTATTTCAGTTTGGAGTCGTTAAGTAGGGAGTGGCATTTCATTAACGCACGATTTTACGAGTATGAGCGCAATGTTTTATTTTTACTATAGTTTGAGTTGAGGGGAAGATGTTTTTATTTCATTTACATGACTGTTCTTGCATGCTTCTCTACAGAAATTCTTAAGATTTTGGATGTCAAATTCGTAGGGTGCTGTCATAGCTGTTCTGAAAATCACTCTTTAACATAATGGGGTCCAGTTTGTCGACGCACCTAGTAACTGCTTATAACTTACTGTATGACTCTGCTCTGACAAATATTATGGCCGCAACCCTTTTTGCGTCCCACTGCTGGGCACGGGTCTCTCCCCATTATTGGGAAGGCCTGGAGCTTATTCCACCACGCTGCTCCAATGCGGGTTGGTGGAGATGCGGGTTAGTGGCCAACCCGCTGTCGGATGTTTTCAAACCGCCCATAAGGCCTCCGACAAGGTTTAACGACTGTTATCTATCGACAACAACCGGGACCGACAGCTTAACGTGCCCTCCGAAGCACGGAAACGCGCATGAAATTTTTTTTGCCACTAGCGGTCACCCATCTCACACCCGACCGCGCCCGTTTGGCTTAGTTGCATAGATCGTTTGCGTTCTACGCTAACCGCCGGGCCATGCGCGCTTCACATATTATAGTTTACTGTTATTTTCCGTTTTTGTTGTCATTCAAACAGCCTTCTACCCGTTGCTCGAATTTCATTATTTAGCTTTAATAGTTCAGGTTCTGCTGATATATCATTCTATTTCAATTTCAATTTAATTTCAATTTATTTATTTAATGTCAGACATAGTCCATTAATGTGTTAGTAAGTATCTTATAGCCTATGTTAGTAACCAAATTCAATTCAAAAATTACAAATATAATATTAATAATAACAATAATAAAATAAATTCCAATCAAAAGCAATCACAAATTCTATACAATTAAATTCAATGAAATTAATAAATTATTTAACATTAAACATTATTTTTCTTGACTGCATATGGCACTCATTCCACTTTCTAATTATGGGGCAGTCGGCTCGTTCAAGAACAGTGTTTAGGAGACCGTTGGTGCTGTCCTTCAGCCGCTGCATCAGAGAGGCCACGCGCTTGCGTAAAATGGAATGAAAACTATCCACCCGCGCCTCTGCTAGCATTCCCGATGCGCTGCAATATTTGGGCAGCCCCAACAACATCCTAAAACCGTTGTTGAACTGGACACGCAGAGAGTCCAGTGACCTGCAAGTATATTTGGTCCACAGGCTGCACGTGTAGAACGTTTGACAGAAAGATTTAAATAACGTGATCTTAACGTCTGAACTACAACGTGCAAACCTGCGCGCCAGCATGTTACACCTCACCGACAATGCTCTACGCTCCCTTTCAATGTCAAGGTCATCAAACTATAAGGACGACTTAGAATTATATTGTATTTCAGGAGATAACCATGGCAACCAGATCATCTCCCTCACAGCTCTGCACACGATATGGACAAGAGAACACAATAGAGTAGCGCGAGCCCTGGCCAGGATCAACCCGATGTGGAGTGATGACAGGATATTCATGGAAACCAGGAGGATCGTCCAGGCAGAGTTCCAGAACATAGTTTATAAGGAGTGGCTGCCTTTGCTTTTAGGTTTGTAACTTTTTTAGAAGTAGAGAACGCATAATTGCCATGACTGGGAAATATAATGAAGGTTGTTCGTTTTTAATCGCCTTTAAGGCAAATAAAACGTGCGTTTATCTGATAATTTCGTCCTTTTTATTTAGCTTAGCATTCTTCAAGGAATGTCTTAAAGAAGAAAGGAAGAAAAAAGAACAGGGCAGCTACATACGACCTAGGGCTGGACGTAGATGTTCAGAGACTCCAGAAAATATTTAACACAACATGACCTTCCTACTCGTCTGCTACTTCATTTAAATAATTAATAATTGCATTGACGACCAGTCTGGCGCAATGGTTACCATGCTGGACTGCCGATCAGATCAGGTCCCGGGTTCGATTCCCGGTGGGGCAGAAATTTCAATGATGAGTTTAAATTTCTGTTCTCGGTCTGGGTGTTTGTGTTTTTATCTTTGTGTCTGTCCATGGCACCTACGACACAGCGTATATCTACCCTACAGTGGGGCTATGAGCGTGAAACGTTATTTATTTATCCTTCGACTTTGCACTTGAACTTGCACTTTGAGTTCAACTGATAAAATGTTTTCAGGTCCGAAAATAGTGAATATGTTCAGATTAAATCCATCAGTGGGCTACTCTTCTTTCTACGACCCTCGACACAACCCATCGCTTTCAGTGGAGTTTTCCACCTCGGCAATGAGGTTCGGCCACTCGGTCGTTGATAGCAAAATTGTGTAAGTAAAATAAGATGTTAAGTTAAAGTGACTAATTAACTGTGATTTTGACGCACTGAAAAGTTCTGTTTCATCGATAACTTAATGGCATTTCCTTTAATTTCTTTAAATTTGTACATCTATTATTCTGAGTTTACAGAACTGGTTCGTCCAGGAAAGTATAATCACTGTAAGGGCCTTGTTTACCATCTCCCAAGTAAAGTGTTGATTAGTTACGTCCCAACTGTCCCAAGTAAAGTTAATTGGCAAGTAAAAGCTATGAGTATGGGTCAGTTTATCATATGATTCGCTCTACTCGAACATCGTGAAATTGAAATTGAAGTTACGGGTAACTTTAACCGACAATTAGCGTACTTCTCACTTTACTTGAAGATGGTGAAAGAGACCCTAAGTATAATATAATTTTATCATGGTGCAATAATGCTGTGTTTCGGTGAAATAGCCATAAGGCTATCGGATTACCAGCTCAACGGTTTTTCTTAATACCTATTTTAACACTTTAGTAACGAGTCAGGTTACAAGGTCGGGCTACATGGTAATTAATTGTCAGGGTTTTACAAAATAATAATTATTTGCGTCTTTATTAAAGTCACTGGCGCTCACCCAGACTATGCGAGTAACCGTCGCAGAGTCAATAACTCTGATGATGCTCTGTGGTGTGTTGTCTGTTTGTGTTGGTGGTACGTATGTTGGTGTATATGTTATATTGTTGCATGTGCATGTATCCTATGTGGGAGGGAGGGAGGTGCTATTGCATGAAAAAGTATACACCATCATACGTTCCGATTGTCGATTGTTGCAAAGTAGTTTTTAGATAGATAGATAGATAAGCTCTTTATTGTTTGTTAATTCACAACAGTCATAAAGACATAAAATAAGAAAACAATAATACAAAAAACAGTATTACAAAAAAACTTAACGTTTAAAAGCGATTTCTTCCAGGCAACCCTAAAAAGCAAAAGAACAGAGTATTAAGAACATACATTTTTACCTAACTTTATAACAATAGAGTTCCGCAAAGTAACGCCTAATCCTATTAATTAGTAAGTAAGTACTTACTTCGTTTGTTATAGAGTACCCAATACACAGAGGGGTGACGTTCACGAGACGATATCCATCCCGGAGGTGATGTTCCAGCCGTCCAGATTGCGGCTGCAACCATTCCTGGATCGCCTGCTGATTGGTCTGAGCTGGCAGCCTATGCAGACTGTGGATCCCTTTGTTAGCGACGCTGTAGGTTATATTAAAAAAAGTGTTTATCTTATAGTCTTAAGATTTTCTATAAACTTGGAAGGGGATCATAGTTCGTTGATTGCGAAAATAGGTTCCTTTTAATTTTTTTTCTGTTAAAAAAATTCATATTTCCAAAAATTTCTTGTAATGCATTTTGTACCCCCTAAATGTCTGATTCTAGATTATGTATTTACCCTATAACTTTTATTACTCATATTATTATGATGAAATTTAGCATGAACGGTAGAAATTGAGTAAGCAGTTTTTGTTTTCTCCTCTGCTACTATAAAATGTGATAACACATCCTAATAGCGGCATACGTATTAAAGTTTTAATATTCATAATATGTTAATGGACAAAAAAAGGAACAACGAAGTTGAAGAAGTAATTCTAGTCCTAGGCGAAACAGAAATTTGAATGATGAGCTTAAATTTCTGTTCTCGGTCTGGGTGTTTGTGTTCCTGTCTTTGTATGAGTCCATGGTACCCACGATAAAGGGTTTAAATATTAATTACTTTACTGTGGGGCTATGAGTGTGTAATGTTTATTTTATTTTATTTTATTTATTTTTATTACTTTTGTGATATGCGTGAGTAACCGAAATAACTTTAAAGCTAAACAAATGTAGCTTATATATATATATATATAGGTATATATAGCTTATACAATCGTAGCTCTTGTCCAGTCGCAGGTCTGCTGGAAGAGATTTCTTTTGAAATAAGCAGTACCTTTGTATAAACTTTTCCCTTAATATTAATTTCTCCTTTATTTTTTTTCTTGTGTGTACATGAACAATAATATAAATAAATAAATAAGTAAAATGTGATAATTATGTGATTGATCAACATCTTATGACGTATAAACGTTTATTTATTGTATGTTATAAGATTTTTAGTATCAAAGAGAAAATTAATGAAGCAAGTGATTTTTAGCTGTCCCGTTACTTGTTCCACGGCGGAAACCCTTTTGGCCTGGACCTGGCCTCCATCAACATTCAGCGCGGCAGAGACTACGGCGTCAGACCTTACAATGATTACAGAAGACTCATTGGCTTGGATCAGTTCAATGAATTTAGCCAGTTTCCTCAAAGTGTAAGTATTAAGTAAAAACCCTGAGCTTTTTTTTTCAATTATGGCATCGCGAACTCTGTGCATACTGCCAGCGTCAAGTATAATTTTTTCATTAATTTTGCCAGTTTCAATGAAACTGGACGAAGTAATAACAAAGTCAGTAAGTCGTCAGTAATCAGTCAGTCTAGTCAGTCCAACATTCAAGTAAAGCGATGGCTGCTTTACTAGAACGTGTCCGATGGAATTTTGGAGGCAAGCAGAAAAAACATATTTTAGCACTGTTATTCTATTTCACAAACACTCGTGCACTGTAATTTACCTATATCAAACAAAATGCCATCAACTTCATCCGATATAACTCAAAAATACACCAAGAAAAGGAAAATAAAACAAGAGCAACTTAAGTCTTTTTCGACTTCCCGCCAAAACTCAAAACCCCGAGTTTATGTTCGATTCGAATTATGTTTTTATAAGTTCAGGCGAAGATGTATAAGATTGCCACCTGCATTAATGCAAGCTATCTGACCTAGATTGCGCGCATAGCTTCACATAGTTAAAATTTTCGTATTCGTGCAGTGTTAGCATTACTCTAATCACAACGTGAGCGCGATGGTCGAGTGGTAAGAAACCTCGGTCTTCGACGCGAACGATCCTGGGTTCAAATCCTCGGCACGCACCTCTGACAAAGAAATTTGTAATGTGCGAATTTATCGCTGCTCCACGATGATGGAAAATATCGTGATATTTCATTGATAACGATGTTCTCCATCGCCGTGCATGCCTGAGAGTGCACCAGTGCAGCAGAAATGAGGTTGAAAATAATAATAATAAAAATAACTTTTAAATTTTAATACATATATAAATTTTGAACCCCAGTAGGTGCAGCTCATAAAACACAGCTATCGACCTATTATGCACATAGCAATATTTGGCTGAAAGTTGATAAGAAAACCATCCGTCTCATTTGATTTCTATCGCATAATACTTTACAGGCAGCCCAGCGACTTGCATCAGTATACAATAGTCCAAGTGATATCGATCTATGGGTCGGAGGTCTACTGGAAGAGCACGTGGAAGGAGGAATCGTGGGAGAGACGTTCGCCCAGATTATAGCTGACCAGTTTGCCAGCTTGAGGAATGGAGACCGCTACTTCTTTGAACACGGTCCTGATGTCAATCCTGGCGCTTTTACACCCAGTAAGTCATTTGGTCATGAAACATAATATTTTATCTTCATAAATATTTCACTGAGGCGCGCATAGCTAGGCGGCTAGCGTAGAACGCAAGCGGTCCATGCAGCTAAGCCAAACGGGCGCAGTCGGGTGTGAGATGAGGCAAAAAAAAAAAAACATGCGCGTTTCCGTGCTTCGGAGGGCACGTTAAGCCGTTGGTCCCGGTTGTTGTCGATAGGTAACAGTCGTTAAAACCAGTCGGAGGCCTTATGGGCGGTTCGAAAACATCCGACAGCGGGTTAGCCACTAACCCGCATCTCCACCAACCCGCATTGGAGCAGCGTGGTGGAGTAAGCTCCAGACCTCCTCAATAATGGGGAGAGACCCGTGCCCAGCAGTGGGACGCAAAAAGGGTTGCAGCCAAATATTATTTACAACACATGTATTTTTTTCAATAGTCACGATCACAATGTTAGAATAAAAGGAATTATTTACTTACATGGATTTATTTCTTCCTTGCATCGCAATAACGATATTGCGTTATATGTCTGTTCAAGTTTTGCCCGCTTCCCGAAAATGAAGTAAAACATACTCGTATGCGCACAGATACGAGCATCTTGTATAATGGAGCCAATTGGAGGCAACCCGAAAAACCATGTTTTTGGAATATAAAATTAAAATATTATATTTCACAACACTCGAACGCTGTATTGAACCTATATTAGATAAAATGCCATAATCTTTATATGATAAAAGGAAATCAAAAATTTACCTACAAACAAAAAAATTAACACGTAAAATTAAGACGAGCCTCATTCAAAAATGCGCCAAATCTGTTATCGCTGTTAAATCAAAATTTCACGTATACAACGTAATTTCTTTTCAGGTCAGTTATCTGAAATAAGGAAGGTCACCTTTTCAAGAATAATATGTGATAATAGCGATGGTATTGAGTTGTTATCTCAATCCCCTAAAGCGTTTATAAGAGCCGATTTACCAGGGTATGTGATTTAATAATTTTATAATCTAAGCATTGTTAATTTTATAATTTAAGCATCCGAACTGGATCATAGCAGCTTCATGCTAGCTAAAAATATTTCGATAGTTTTAAAATCTTATATCAATGTTTTGTTTACAGAAATAAACCAGTGCCTTGCGACAGCCCCTTAATACCTTCAATGGATTTGAGCAAATTCAAAGACCAGCAATTATAATAATAATGAATTACACTTTTATAATATGCCTAAAATAAAACAAGTCAAAATTAAACAACTTTTTAAAAACTAAGTTATAACATTTCTAAAATTGCAATAGTTTACTACTATTCTCTACCACGGGTTAAGTTAACAAGGTAAGTATTATTCGAAGGCGACGAATTAAATGAAATTCAGCAATTTCCTTTCCTTTCTTCTCTTACTTTATTCTTATCCATTTATATTATTATGTATTTATTTTCTAGTCCTGTAACTTGTAGAATTTATATTGTCAAACATCTAATAATGATTTTATATGCTTGATTTTTACAATAGAATGGTTTTATTGCAAAAGTTGCAAAAATCGTTGTTTCGTTACTTTAATTCTGCATGTTCGGAATCTTTTGCAAGAAAGCCGTTGTTTGTAAATAAAACTTGATTAGCAATTTTGATGACATCATGGTTTTTGTTAAATCAGTGAGAATATATTTCTGTAACGTTATATTACTCTGTATGATTCTTCATTAAAATAATATCTTTCTTATATCTTACCGAATTGAGATATGAGAAATATTAGAATTGTTTACGGAAGTATATTCTAAGTTGATTGGCCTCTTTGATTAAGGAATGGAAATTTTACAAGTTACATTTCCTTTTCCATAGCCTTATCTGTCGTTTCAGTCTTTTCTTAACAAACCTACAGTTTTGATGAATTTCATTTAATTATGGACAGTAAACGTACCTGATTTAATGGTTTTTTCTCATATAAAAAATCTAGAAATTGGGGGCAATGAAAAGTATGTGGTAGAGAATTTCGTATTTCTATTCAGTCCTAATTTTAATGATGGTATTATTATTTTAATATGCATTTCCTTGGACTGTTCACAAGAGCTGTTATTGTCATTATGAAAGCTGGGGTGACTTGATTACATTATTAAATTTACGGTGACTTAGATTACATTATTAAAAACGAAAAATGTGCTGCTTATCATAAAGTCAAACTGTTGCTAGCCTAATTAGTTTCTTTGAACGCCATGCTTTCACGTTATTTTAAATTAGTTGATACATGTATTTCGCTTGTGTAAGTAGAATAGACAATAATAATTAGAAGTCATAAATCCATGTCGAGATAAAATAGGATTTTTTTGTATTATATATTTTAAGGTAAATATCTCCCTGTTGTTACAAATATAAACTTTAAACATAAGTCATATTATGTTTAGTTGTAGGTAATTCGGTTTATAAAATTTTATTTTTTTGAATGTAAGATTTTTTTGTGGCTACTTATCATTGTGAAATGAAAAAATGTAATTGTAAAAAACATAACAAAATAAGATGTAAATTGTATATTTTATGAGTAGGTATTGTATCATTTTATTTTTATTTCAGTGTGGTGGGACGGTGAGTACTATGTTGTCAGTTTTACCAAAATAAACTATTTCTTTATGAATCAGTTACTTGTAATTCTAAATATTAATACGAGAAATGTATACTTTAATTTTATTCTTCACGATACTTTAAAAATAGATGTAGCTTTTATAAGTTTTAGAATTATTACCATTAATATAATGTATGTAAAATGTGTAAATAGAAAATGTAAAAACGTAATTGTAAAATGCATATTTTGATTCTCACTTGTTTCGAATTACATTTCTGTTATAATGATGTTGTAAAGATGATTTTAAAAAGCTTTAATTTTAATGTAGTAGGCTAATTAATAATGAAATAATAATAATAAGTGAGAATAAATAATAAATAGTTTTGATGAATATTAAATACGTGGCATGGTTTAGTATGATTTTGAGAGTAATAAACAAATAATGAATTAATTGGAATCTTCATAGCATTTTTATTTAAACCTGTTTTGTCACCCTATTTGAACTTCGATATTACCAAAGATATTTTTTTACAAATATAACATTATTTTTCCGCTAAGAGTATTTTCTCCAGCTCTTTTCTTTCGGATTAACTCATGGCCATAGGGCACCTAGAGCCGACTATATATCGTTACCTAGATAGATTTATTGCTCCCGAAAACTGCATACTAAAATTCCTTAAAATCGTGGAGTTTTCCGGAGCCATTTCATTCAGCCATTTTTAGTATAGGTACCTAAACTATATATTATACATATATAGATAGCTATACCTATAAGAATTTCTCGTTAAAGGTATTAGATTTGTATCCCAATCATACTTCATACTAATGTAATAAACGCGTAATTATGGATGTTTGTTACTCTTTCACGTAATAACTACCTAATATAGCTTATACATCAGAATAACACAAAAATTAGTCTAAGATTTATAAAGATATTGTGTGAATTGTCCAAAATATGACGATAAGTGTGAAGTAAGTAGGAAGAAATCTACCATTTGAGCTATTCTGGCGTGCGCGGCCAAAACCGCTAGAGTTACACATACATAATGTAATGTATTATGAAAATGTTTATTTTAAATAGTCCTACAAAAAAGCCCGCCACAGTATTTAAAGGTATGATAAATGTATGGGTTACATTCATCTTATACCTTTATGTAGGTTATATTATAGGGTCACATGAAATATTTCCTGTAGCTTCGGGAGTAAGAATAGAGCTACGGTATCCCCTGCCTGATCGTAAGAGGCGACTAAAAGGGGGCTTCCGGGGTTGCGGGCGGTGAGAGTGGGAGCTCGATCCATCCAGCAAGCAGCCCCGGGAAGGACGGCGGTATGTGCGTGGCCGCATGCCGCCGTAAGCATCGGAAGGTGCAGGAGAGCAGCACAAAGCTCTCCCGAAGATAGGCTCATTGTGGGCGCCGCGCGAGGAGGACACCGGTGCGTTCCGTCGGAGATCCCGGAGTCCTCCCAAGCGCAGAGGCAGGCCACCGAGGGGGTTTTAGTGCGGTCAAATCCCACATAACCCGGTATCCTCTCCCAAGGGGCCGGGTATCTTTTGAAGGTTTCCCCTCCGACACTTAAAAAAAGGGTCACATGAAATATGCGGAGTAGGTATGTTCACTTCATGCTAAATTCCTTTCTAACGCGGGTGAAACCGCGGGGCACAGCTACTGATTAATAAAATATTGTTTTCCAATTTATTCATCGTTACAAAAATTACAAAACTTTTACCGAGATGATATTTATAAAAAATATTTATAATTTTAAATTGGTAAATGTTTTGCATGTTGATTATACTGCAACTGTTATTTAAAAACAAACAGTTAGACTCCCTTGCCGGGTTCATTGCCCTGAGGAGGTGGACTTCCAACTTATAATGTTTACCCTCTTGTAAACTTCCATCCACGTGCAGTGCCGTGTGGCAAATATATTGATTGACTTTGTTACTTCAATGGAAGTTTTTCTATGTTTATAGCACTATTACGCTCGCTTTTATTATGTATCCAGATCCAGCCAATTAATGGCTGCAATCAACTTTTCATCCCACTGCTGGGCCCGGATCTTTCCTTGCCAACCTGCTGTCGGATCTTTTCAAACGGCCCATAACGCAACCATTAAGGCCACCTTGTCTCGAAGATTTAGGCATTTCACTCACCCAGGAGACTAGCATACGCGTTACGCGGGAGCCGACTGGATATGAACTCCGGTGACTTTAGGCGGCGGGCGAGAACGCCACAGTATAACATAATGCAGTAGGTAAGGTAAGTTTAATTTTGTTGACTGTATTCTTTTAGTATAGATTATTTTATTGACTATATTCCTTTAGTATATTCTTTTAGTTTATTGAAATGAAAGTTTATTGGACATACAGGTATTGAATGCAAACAATTACTCTGACTAAACTTTTTGAATTAGTGAGGTGATAATAATGATTATAAGAGAGTTTGTGGTACTTACTTAAAGAATACAAACAACAAATAAAAACAAACATAATTGTTATGTACAATATTTATTCTCATTTATTATACTTACAGGTTAATTTAACCCTTAATCACTCGCGTGGGGTCAATCTGACCCCAGACGGCATTTACAAGTGTATAACTTTTACAGATAACAAGTTGTAAACAAATCAGTCCAGGTAGCTTCCTAACTCACCCGCTCCTATAACTTCCGTTGCTGGCGAGCAGCGGCAGCGAGTGGTCGCGTCTCTGTGATGGTGCTGGGGTCAACCTGACCCCACGCGAGCGTTAATGTAAGTTTTTTTTGCGGTTTTTTTATTTAAAACACATTATTCGCTAAGTATATTTTCAATATTTACGCACTATCATTACACTATAGCAGTATATACTGATTATCTTTGATTTATTAGCGACAAAACATTAGTTTTACATTTTTATCTCTTTCATACATTTAACTCATGTGTTTGTTACATTTATTTACTTTTACTTACAGAGTGAGTCGGCTCAAGAATGATGATATTCTTCGATAATTGTAAGGTGTAGAAAGTAACAACTCTGACAGTTGTAGCTGCTCTAATGAAGAAGTAAACGTTCAGCAACTTGAACAAAATGACCAAGTTTCGAGCAGCAGCGGGTCATCATCTGATTCAAGCGATTGTGAAGAACCAGATGTACTATCTAATTATTTTATTGAAAAAGACAAAGAAACCAAATGGTTGAAAGAGCCGATGCGCCAATCGTTCGAACTCGCACTCATAATTTAATTACTCATTAATCGGGTACCAAAGCCAAAGAGGTAACTGTTATTTTAGAATCTTTTTTGATATTTTTTTATACTGAAATTGTTGATTTGATTTTGAATATACAGTCCAAAATCATTCGCCGTGATTACTGAAGCAATTAGCGGTTTTTTGTTAAAATCCTATCGACAAACAAGAGCGTAAATACCATCATTGCCAAGAGCACTAAGACGGCGTCTTCATAAAAATTACGATATTGCTACGCCTGGTGCAAGTGGAGTGTCCAATATTTCCAAAAAGCGCTTGCGGTGTGTGATTTGCCCCAAGATCAAAGGATCGCAAAACATCTATTGTGTGCATGAAATGCAATAAACATATTTATAGTGATCATTCAAAAAATATTTGTGATAACTGTAGTAATTCTTAAGTATATTTTACGAAGACTTGTTTTAGTTTTAAGATAAGCTATTTGCCAAATTCTAATAATCTTGTTCTCATTAACATTAATCCTATTTAAAGTTTAATAAAGTTGATTTTCATAATATTGTTGTTTACTTAAATTTTCAGCCCATTTGTGTTTGGGGTCTCTGGGACCCCACGCGAGTATCAATGCAAGTATTTTAGCGCGAGTGATTAAGGGTTAATATCAGGCACCAAACGTTTATTTTTAACTAAAATTCATTATAATTTAGAGTTCTAGTGCTACCTAGGTTTTTATTTTTATTGATCGATATGGTCATATTATGACCCAAAGTTGCTTTTGTATCTTTATTGTTATTATAGTCTAAGTCCATGTTGGTCCACAACAGAATTGGTTTCACTTCCATGTTTCATTTCTCTAAAAAATAAATGCTATATATAATCCCAAAATGAAATTAGTACATATGGAAGTATAAAATAAATTCTTTGCAACTAACATAATTATAATAACATATTGGTATTCTGTTAATAAAGCGTTTCAGTGTGGAAGTATTATTTGTTACATAATACCTATGTATACATATATATATATATATATAGTCTATAATATAAAAATGAATCGCAAAATATGTTGGTAAGCGCATAACTCAACAACGCCTAGACCAATTTGGCCAATTGATACAAAAATTCGAATAATTGCCGGAAAAACCATAAAAACAGCCCTTTTCTTTTTCCCATACAAATGTTTTCTAACTAAAACGTAGTCAATTTGAGCTTTATTGCTATTGTATAAAGTTCATATTAAATTACAAGCACTCACTGTTGTCTAAGCAATGTAGGTGTGTTCCTAACGTCAAAGATCATATCTATCAAAACAGTGTGCGTGTGTGCATTGGAGCACAGAATACATCGTTGGAGGAGTTTAATGTCGCATAGCATGATGTTATAATAGCTTAATTATAGCCTTCCTTAATAACTGGACTATTCAACACAAAAATAATTTTTCAATTCGAACCAGTAGTTTCTGAGATTAGCGTGTTCAAACAATCAAACATCCACGCGGACGAAGTCGTGGGCGGCCGCTATCCCTACTAATATTATAAATTCGAAAGTAACTCTGTCTGTCTGTCTGTTACGCTTTCTCGCTTAAACTAATGAACCAATTTTAATGAAATTTGGAACACAGATAGAGTGGACCTTGGGAAAGGACGTAGGATGGTTTTTATCCTACGGGAACCTATAAAACGGGTCCACGCGGGCGAAGCCGCTGGCGGAAGGCTAGTATATATATATATATATATATATGTATATGTTGTGTCGGATGTATGGATGGATGGATGGTATTGTATATACATATATCATATTACCTATATAATATAATATATTATTATATTATATACTTACCTGTAAAATGTAATAGGTAATATAATAATAATATAAACAGTATAATAAGTACATATTGTACTTACGCGAGCTGCTCATCGGTACATTTATTCGACGTGAAAGTAACTTCTATGGTACAAGATATCAATGCACGGAAATATGTGGAAAAAAATACATTACATTTCATTTGAACCAATGTATATCTACCTAATAATCTTCCTAAAACTCCAGAATTTTGGTAAAATAATCTTAGTACCTACTAAGTATATGAAAAATAATAATAATATGGTTATACTGATTTTGGTAGACTGTGTCCCATCCCAATAGTTTAGTAAAATTACTGCACGTCATACGTCGCACGTCGGGCGGGCAGCACTGGCACACATTCGTCGTCGGTAAGCGTCACCGCGCGACTGACGAAGCTTGCGGCGTCGTGCCGCTCGCGGATTTGTAGGTTTTTAGACATCATAAATAGGAAAATAACATTATCAAATCCACCTCAGCGATTTGTACTAGAAAAATGATTTATCTAAAGATTGGTGTAAAAATAATGTTAGTAAGTTTATTATTTTAAACACAGTATTGAAAATGTTTTTTTAAAAGAGGCAACTTTGGATTTCTTTCTAAAGAGCGAAGTTCGTCTGATTGTGTAACTGAAAGCGAAATGTACTCTGTAAGATCCTCAACTGTAACATATATTTTTTTCAGAATTTTACGTCAATTTTTGACTGATTCATATTGATTTTAAAAACAGCATTTGCGGTATAAGGGGCCCTTAAGATTAAACAACTCCTATTTATTAATAATTTATAATTACTTCTGCAATACAGTGAAAACTAAAGCAGAAGGCAGGGTCTCTATACAGTGTGCTATCTGTATTTGGAAATAAAGAATCTTTAATCTTTAATTACGACCAAAAACTGGTCCTTGTGGTCCTTGATTGGGTTAACGAGAAGCACAGGGGCGAAGCGCGGCTCCAATAAATACATAAGATGCTGCTGTAGCTCAATGCACCCGTGGAGGACACCGGTGCGTTCCGCTGGAGATCCCGGAGTCCTCCCCAAGCGTAGAGGCAGCCAGCGAGGGGTTTTTAGTGCGGTCAAATCCCACATAACCCGGTACCCTTTCCCAAGGTGCCCGGTACCGAAGGTTTCCCCCCCTATACCAAAAAAAGGGTACGTAGTCGGTACGTAACAAGCTCTTTCTTACCATCCTATTATCCAAAGTAAACATCTTCAAAGGGTGTTATCCACAGGTGCAAGTAAACATACTACCTACTCGTGCTCGCAAACACAGACGAGGGAGTGTCTTTTTATGACAGTTGTTTGGAACAGAAGAAAATTTTACATTAGGTTTCGTAGGACACTGTTTTCTTTCTTGTTTGCTTTCATAGTTTCAAAACTGGGAGTCAATATCGCACACGAAGGATTATATACCAGCGACAGTAGCTACGAGAAATCACACACGACTACAACACACACACACACACACACACACACAGAGAGACGAAGCATAATAATATCTTTTACGTGTATGTACGTACATACACGTAAAAGATATTATTATGCTTACGTAAGTTTATAAAATTTTACGGATTTCAGGTTTTTTACCTACTTGTGCTATGAGGCTCTACTACTCACATTCAAAATCAATGGAAGTTACCGAATATCATTGTAATCCTATGTTTATACTTTTATAATATTCTTGCGTGCATAAAAATCGGCCCTCTACACCCCCTTCTATTAAAATCGTTATATCTCAAAAAATAATTATTATTTATGAATTATTTTTTTAATAATGACAGTAGATATTGTAATGATTATGCACATATACCCTACTTTTTACTAACAGCAATGTTCTTGACTACAGAGAGAGAGAGACACAAATCTCTTACCACCCTCCTTATTAAGTTTTGTGATCGTTAATTGTATGGCTTTGTATTGTGGGTGAAGTCGGTCAAATCTTACTGTTACTGCCTTTTTTAATTCTTTTGTTCTCTTAACTTGATTTTTGACGTTATTTTTTTAAGATAAAATGGATACTACTCCAAATGAAGCCGCCCAAGTAGTGGCACTACTGAGAGCTGGACTTAGTCAACGAGTTGTGGCTAGACGTCTTAATTTAAGCCGATCTTCGGTAAGAAGAGTGTACCGAAGGTTTCTAGAGACTGGAAACTTTGTCAGACGAGCAGGTTCGGGAAGACATCGCGCTACATCAGAACGTGACGACCGTTTTATAGTGTCGACGTCATTGCGAAATCGACATCTTACAGGAGTCCAAGTACAACAACGACTTAGGGAAGTCCGAGGAGTTACAGTGAGTGAGTGGACTGTACGACGCAGACTTGCAGACAGCGGTTTGACTCCACACAAACCTGCTAACGGTCCAAAATTGACCCCAGCACACCGGCAAGCGCGGCTTCGATTCGCTCGTTCTCATGTTGATTGGACACTCGACCAATGGCGGGCCGTACTCTTCTCTGATGAATGCAAAATTAATCTTTTTGGCAATGATGGTCGCAGAAAAGTATACCGAAGACAAGGAGAACGATTTGCGCAGGCATGCATTGAGGAAAGGGTTGCATTTGGAGGGGGTTCGTGGACTGTTTGGGGCGGTATTTCTTTAGATTCAAAAACCGATCTTGAGTTCATTACCGGACCACGTCTTGGCACTTTGACTGCCCATCGATACATCCAGGATGTGCTAGAACAATATGTGGTGCCATACGCTGGGTTTGTTGGTGACAATTTCATACTGATGCAAGATAATGCCCGGGCGCATGTTGCCGTGACAGTACGTCAGTATCTCTCCGAGGTCGGGATCTCAGTTATGGACTGGCCGGCAAGGAGCCCTGACCTTAATCCTATCGAGCACCTATGGGATGAACTTAAACGGAGAGTTAGGGCTAGGACTCCTGCCGTAGAAAACCTTCAGGACCTCCGGGTGGCTATACAAGAAGAGTGGGACGGACTCAGGAATTCATCATTACTTTGATAAGGTCAATGAAAAACCGCATGGAAGCTACAATAAAAGCAAGAGGGGGCAATACGAGCTATTGAAACAGAGTTTTTAGTGCTTGTTTTCATGAAAACTTAATTAATGTAATTAAATTAGCAATTAAACATTTATGCCAATTACACCGTTTTTTTTTGTTTTAAGTCCGTAAAGTTGACAAACAATGTCAATGTACAAATGACTATAGCACTATTGAATCCTCACATTTTCACCTACTAAACTGTACTAAAAACTATTTACTACTAATTATATTTTTTGAGATACAATGACTTGAACATAAACGATGGAGGTGGGTCGATTTTTTTGCACGCAAGTGTACATAAATATTGCTCGTCCTTGTGGTCGCTGTTTTTTTATCGTAAAGTGGAAATCTATTTTTAAAGATTTAGGCCGTCCACTGTCCCCAATCCCAAGAATGTCTTACAGAGAAAGTTCATTGAAACAAATAGCATTTAGCGGGATCTGCCACATAACTCAGTGCGGATTCCTGCGTCGATACATCACCAGGGAGGCTGAGATGTCATAAGTTTCGTTCATAAATACCCTTGAAATATTCTAGGGTTGGCACAAACAGAGAACCACAAAATCGGACGATTAAATTTCACAAAAACCTCTTTTAATATGTTCTGTGCTCGCTACGGACTACTCGCTACTATTTCTGGACATTATCAAACAACCTCAAGTAAGCCTGAGTTTGCCTCAGCTGCATTGTTGCTATACTGGAGGCTGATGCAGTTGCTGCTACTCTGGAGGCTGATGGTCACCTCACGTAATTTTGGCGGGCAGCCGCACATTTTCACCAAAAAAAGAACAGAATTGCTTGATGATTTTTATTTTTATTTTACAAGCATTTACTTAGTTTTAGCTGTACCGTTGTATGTAATCAAATCTTATAAGTAAAATTTGACCCACTTCTCGATTGAGCTGAAATTTTGAGTGCATATAAAATCGGATGACAATGAAATATTGAATGAGCTGAAAGGTGGCCATAGGAACTCCGTAATTAAACGACGCAACCTCATCGAGTTTGGGCTCGTTTAATTCGTCTTGACGAGTACTTTGATACTAGATAGTAACCAGATCTGATGATGGAGCTGGAAGGTGGTCATAGGAACTCCGTAGGTAATTAAACTACGCAACCCCATCGAGTTTGGACTCGTTTGATCCGTCTTGACGAGTACTTTGGTAGTAGATGGTAACTAGGGTCCGATGATGTAGCTGGAAGACGACTATAGGTACTCGGTAATTAAACGACACAGCCCTTAGTCAAACTAGCATCAAAAATACTAAAAAGCTAAAAATAAAATTAAAAAGAGAAAAAATCTTTTTAAAACAAGTTTTTTAAAAAAAACTAAAAGGTTAAATATAATTTAAACCTAATAATACGAGTAGTTCAACGCTGATAATTTTATAAATAAAAGCGTGTTACATTGTGATTGCAAAAGAAAAAAAAAGTAGTATGCTAAATGGTCTTTAATTATTTTAATACAGTAGTAGACCAGCATGCCGGCCTCGTATTAAGTGGTCGCTGCAGCCAATGGACGACTGTGCTTGTATGCTGTTAGTGCTGTTACGCCGCTGTTCCGATGCCTGACAGTCGTCTCATGTAAGTAAATCTGGCCGGTAATTGCACCTTTCCACCGAAAACAATAAAATTACTTGACTGCAGAAGTGGTAATAGCTGTGTTACTTACCGGCACATTTTTTTAACGTTTCACACTCATAGCCCCACAGTAGGGTAGATATACCCTGTGTCGTGGGTACGATGGACACACACAGAGACAGAAACACAAACACCCAGACTGAGAACAGAAATTTAAACTCATCATTCAAATTTCTGCTTCGCCGGGAATCGAATCCAGAACCCTTCGACTAGCAGTCCGGCATGGTAAACATTGCGCCACGCGGGTATTTAACATTGAACCATTAAAGTTGTAGGTACCACCTACAAACTCTCTTAGATTATTCTTTCCCGGTCCAACCATGCAAATTCTGCCACCAGTAAAATACTTAGAAGCGTTAAGGAAAAACTAACACGGTAAAAATTATTGCAGTTACTGTTGAAGATGATAAATTCATTGATGTTACGCCTTCCTTTTAATTTAAATATACCTTTTAGTAATTAAATGGCAGCCCTATCGATAAATGTTTGATAAATTCGGTCCTGCTTCCAGGAACGGACTCGCAAACGATAAATTGAACCGCGAATTTGTCGATACAAGATTTAGTCGCAGACAAAAGGTTTTTCCTGCTAAACGCCTGCTATTAAAAACAATGTTGGAAATGTTTTTTTAACGATAATATTGATTCTGTATGTTGAAGTGTTCATCGAAATGCATTGTTTCTTACTAATAGTTTTTATTGCTAGCTTTAAAAAAAATCGATGTCAAATCGTCACCGCTATTTTAATGTTCATGTTAACCTTAAAAGTGATATAAGCAGCAGAATAGTGGATCCGAAACAGATCATAAATAGGGAATTAATATTAACCTGCCGTGTTGTAACGATTCTGTTAAAGTTGCTTAGGTACTTGTTGTGGCCAAAGTCTTCAAACATGATTACAGAAACTTCAATTATATTCTATTAAAATTGTTATTGCAGGACGAAAAACAACATATATACCTTTAGAACAAACTAAATATAACTATAGATCAAATAAATCAGATACTAAGTGCTCTTATCCTAACCCTGTAAATAAATAAATTTATTTATTTACGGGCTACTAACAAAAATAGCTAACGCAACTGTAAGGTATACACAATGCATACTAAGGAACATGAAATGTATGGAACCTAAAAACACATGCGTAAAAACCGAAACTTATCTGAAAAACAAGCATTACGACCACGTCATTGAAGCTAACCAAAGACGCTTACCACGAAACCATAAAACTAAGGTCAAAAAGGTCAAGCAGTTTACGGGAATGGGCGCCAAGTCAACACACGAACAAACACATGAAACGATGACATTGACTTGTGTAGAGGACGCCCATATTTCACTATCTTATAGTTGTATTACCGAAACGCCTGTTGAGGGTAAATATTGTTTCATAATTCTGTGAGAAAGAGGATTGTAATCGAATACAATTTGTAGGTGATAGAACTTTTTTCAGTCCCTGTAGCTGTAGATTAAGAATAGAGCTACGGTATCCCCTACCTGATCGTAAGAGGCGACTAAAAGGGGCTTCCGGAGCGGGTGGTGAGAGTAGGAGCTCGATCCGTCCAGCCAGCAGCCCCGGGAAGGACGGCGGTGTATACGTGGCCGCATGTTGCCGTAAGCATCGGAAGGTGCAGGAGAGCACATCTGCTCTCCCAAAGATGGGCTCGTTCCAGGGCGCCGCTGGTGGAGGACACCGGCACATTCCACTGGAGATCCCAGAGTCCTCCCCGAGCGTTTGTAAATTTAAATCTTTTGTGCAGAGAGATTATGATTGAATTATGATTGACAGCCTCCGTGGCGTAGTGGGTGATGAGCCGACTGCGAAGCTTGAGGTCGTGGGTTCGATTCCCACCCAGGACAAATATTTGTATGATGAACATGACTATTTGTTCTGTGTCTGGGTGTTAATTTATCTATTTAAGTATGTATTTAGAATTATATAAGTATGTTTATCAGCTTTCTGATTACCATAGTACAAGCTCTGCTTAGTTTGGAATTAGATGGTGTGAATTGTCCAAAAATATTTATTCAAAGATACCTATTTATTATTTTATTATTTAATTTCTGGAAGTATTTGACAGCTTGATCCTACCAATATTAAATTCTATTGCCTAGTTAATCCGCTGATTTAACATCTAAGCAATTTTCTATAATGATCAATCTGTGATCCTGCATAGTATAACGTAAACGCAGACTTGATCTTTATATTAGTGTAGATAAGTACAACGATAGATTATTGTCTATCCCCTACTGGTAGTGCGAAGCAGTAGTTCCACGGGCTGTGAAACTTTTTATTGTTTCTTTCAGTCGTTACACCACTAAAACGAAGATATCGATAAATCGATGCAAGTTTATTGAACGATTAATATGCATAGATGGTCATATAACAGAATATGCATCAGAGCGAATTTATCTGACACTAGTTTCCAACTTATCGCCTTCCAAATAGTCCCTCAGGTACGGATTTTTTCACTCTACGTGGCTGTTGGTTCGAAATTTCGAAGTAAACAGTATATTTCTGGCGCTATCGCCAAACGAAAGTTTACATTGACTTGTGTGGAGGGCGCCAATATATCAGGCTGTGTTTGGACTACGTACGTTATACGAGGTTATAGGTTAATATCAATTTTTTGAAGGAAAAAGCGACCAACGCCTTTTGCACAAGTTTGCACAGTTTTTTATACTTTGTTATTCATGGAAGTATTTTTGTACATCGAATCTTAAAGAGGTAAAGAAAAGAATAGCACAGAAAACCACAAAATAACTCAATGCCACTTTATGTAAATTGGTTACTGCAGTCCATGGAATTATATGAGCCATTTATGATAAATTGAACCATGAATTATGATATGATCTTCAAATAAGCTTATAAACTTGCCATAGGTCAAATTTAATGATATGCGGTCAAGACAATCCTCGTATTCGCATCCATGAAAAAATATCAAATCATGTCGTACACACTAAAGTCCAATCCCTTGTACTGCCTTTGATTGTAGACAGATGGTAGTAGTACTGGATGCAATGGTCGTACACCATTGCATTGTAATACTTGAGTGCCTACCGTGTCTACCTCATGAAGTTTTGGCGGCTAGCGTAGAACGCAAGCGGTCTATGCAGCTAAGCCAAACGGGCGCGGTCAGGTGTGAGATGGGTGACCGCTAGTGGCAAAAAATTTCATGCGCGTTTCCGTGCTGGAGGGCACGTTAAGCTGTTGGTCCCGGTTGTTATCGATAGATAACGGTCGTTAAACCTTATCGGAGGCCTTATGGGCGGTTTGAAAACATTCGACAGCGGGTTGGCCACTAACCCGCATCTCCACCAACCTGTATTGGAGCTGCGTATTGGAGTAAGCTCCAGGCCAGTGGGACGCAAAAAGGGTTGCAGCACTTGCAGCCAATCATCAACAACAACTTAAGAACTGTTTAGGTAACGATACAATCACCTACTACACTACCATAGATAGACGAACTATTCAAATTTTACCATCCTCAAAAATATTCAACGAAATTAATAATACAATGCACCGAAATCTTGTATCTTGATTTACGACACAACTGTACAACATTTAATTCAAGTTCTCGATTCCTGGATGCGTGTAATTGCTTCGCGTACTTATTTTTACTTTGTTAAATTGGAATTTAACAAGACGACCTGCGCTGAACAAAAATATCACATAAAGTACATATCGATAGTGAAACTATCTGCTTGTCTGTTTGATTACATAGTAGAGACCGCGTAGGAACCCATGAACTAAAAGAAAGGGTTTCGTTAGGGAGTCACAGTCACATACAAGAATTTAATATCTTATTCTATTACTCCAAATTTTATTTGAAAAATAATAAATCATTTGGGTAGGATGGGTTGGGTGGGGAAACAATAGCACATGTTGCCGATTTTAAGTTAAATTAAAAAAAAATACGCCTGGCCCTTGGGATACACATCTCTGAAACGAGATAAAAATATATTTTACATACGGAATGAGAAGGACATTTAGATAAGTTTTAGATTAATAAACGGCTTTGTAGATATAATGTAAAACGTCGATTTAAAATAAATATTTGAAGATTTAATAACTTAACAAATTAACAACTTAATAAAAAAGAAAACATAGGGACATACAAATAAGTGGCATACCTGATTTGGTAAAAAACATAGTTTTTTAAGACTAGACTTGTATGGGAGAGGACCGAAAGAACGAGTGTAATATGGTATGACTGAGCCTAGCTCTAAATATAGGTTATGTAGGTATAAAAATATAGTGAATACGCATCGTAAAGTAATTATAATTGTAGGGACCTGGCAAGGATAAGATAACGCCTTTTTTTGGTATCGGGGGGAGGAGGGGAACCTTCAAAAGTACCCAGTACCTTGGGAAATGATACCGGGTTATGTGGGATTTGTACCGCACTAAAACCCCCTCGGTGGCCTGCCTCTTCGCTTGGGGATGACTCCGGGATCTCCAGTGGAAGATCTCGGGAGAGCAGATGCGCTCTCCTACACCCTCAGGCGCTCACAGGGGCATGCGGCCACGCCCACACCGCCGTCCTTCCCGGGGCTGCTTGCTGGACGCTCCCACTCTCACCGTCCGCAACCCCGGAAGCCCACTTTTATTTGCCTCTTAGTATCAGGCAGGGGATACCGTAGCTCTATTCTTAATCCCGAAGCTACAGGGTCTGAGGATAACACAACGCCTGACGTTTAAAATTCAGTTATTCTCAAAATACCCAATCTTTGAACAGTGAACTATATCTATAGGGATTAAGCAAGTTTTCTAGAATAGTCATGGTAAAGAAATTACTGACACCTCGAGCTCCTGTTTATTTATCACAGCAAATACAACGTTAAAGAACTTATGAATTACAGATAGCTTTTATCAGGATGAATGCTATAACTCTCAATTAAACGGAATAAAATTACCCTAGCTAGGTACTTGGTCTGTATGCGAGCCACCATTGTGGTGGTGTGGTGGTGGTGCGATTTTTGGTGATTATTGCCGGCCTGGACCAAATTCATAGTATTTAGATAATATCCTTCGCTCAAAATTGAATCTAGAGCTCTCTGCTTGATACACTGACTGCACCATACATGTGAAGAATGTCAAAATAGCAGGTAAGCACCATGTCAAAGTTACCTACTATGGAAATCTTTATGAGAGCAATGTTACGAGTTACTGTAGACAAGAAACGGATCAATTGGTTTTTTCGGAAGCAAAACGCTAGTTCCAATTTGAAGTTCAGATGTTTTTGCACACTCAAGTACCTAATTGGAACTAATTTAAATTTGCGTTTAATTAGCCCTAATTGCATCTCCATAGAGTTTATTTTGATATAGCGAACAGTGTATTGAGTGGTTCTATTCGGTAATTAGTGAATTTGGTGGAAAACAATAAATTATTTGGGTGTCAATTTCGTCTCCTACAAATAAATACGGTGCCTGGATAGATTTAGGCTAATTAATCAAATTCGGTATTAAATCAAATTAAAATATTGTGTTAATAACGGACTTCAATGTATACATATAATAGATCTGTAACAAGTCGGTTTCTGTACATTAAAGATATTTGAGAAAAACTGTCACTGGCTATTTATTATCGTAATAGAACCCAAAACAATGATTTTTAGAATTAAATGTTTGATAATGAGCGATTGCCTGTTTGTCTGTTCGTTTGTGCGCGCTAATCTTAGGAACGGCATAACGTAAAAGGATGCGGTTTTCACTGATGTATTGGTATTTTTTTGGATTAACATTTAGTGTTTGTTTTATTTAAAAACAAAACATCTTCATTAACAAAAAGAGATAAATATGTAATTTTGTATCGAGTAATAATTTTTGTTGCCCGCGCCATCGGATCGGTAAGATAGAACTAAGGACACATTAAGGACACTAAGAACACTAAGGACTATCTTAATGATAAAGGAGCGTGGGAATGAATCTCGCTCACACAAGGCTGTTTCTTCGTTTAGTTTTAGTAATTACTCGCATCTGTGAGCAGGTGGAAGTGGGTTGCTAGTGTCCCACACGATCAGCTGTCACGTGTCCCCATTATGGACCCATAGCCATTCTGTTATCTCAAATATATAATGTACTTTTTTAAAAGAGTGCTGCTGGGAGTTTTTTTCCGCCGCCTTTTTTCTCTCAGCTCAACATCTAGCCCAAACGGTCACCTAAAGGCGATGACCGGGAAAAAATTACACTCGTTATGCGAATATTTTGTATTCCTAATATGTAATAAATATTTTTTCTTTCTCCGTTTTCCTGTTTTGTTTAAGAGTGGGTAATCTATGGTTAAGACAGATCTAGATTAACGTTAATGTGATTTTAATAATCGCTCATTTACTGGTTTGTGAGGAAAGTCGTGTCTTGACGGGTGGAACTAGTGATAGATCGCAGTTGCTAATTTCTCTATAAGCAAGATTTAGGTCCTGTCCTAAGTTTGGCTGCAATTAGCCCATGAAGAGTGTTAAATTCTCTTCCTGCAGCTAACGCGGTTTTTTTTAACATTTAAGAGAAACAACTCCGTCATAGCCACATACATCACTTTTGTGTAACTTTAACCAATAACAAAGCGCAATCAAAGCTCAGAGAAGTAAAAGAGATATTTTTCAGTTCTTTTGCAAATTTTTCCATGGTCTATAGAAATAGACCATAGAGTTTTGTTTTAGCTAACTACTTATAGTCTATTTCCCCCATAGACAATGTAGCATTATAGAGGTGAATGTTTTTTTCAATCGGTTCAGTAGTTTTAGAGTTTAATCAAAAACATCCAAAAATTAAAAAAAGTACACATCTTTTTTGTCATAATTAGTAGGTATAGGTCATAGATTTTTTATATATACATATATAATATATACATAGATTTATTATGACTTTGACTATACGTGTCAAAGTCATAATAAATCTATGGTATAGGCATAGACCAATTGTACATTATTCTTAGTCTAAGGGTATAGGTGTAGTCGCTACACTGTTGCGAAATGTGCTAGGTCTATGGTATCTTTACCATATAACTGTTTAAAGTTTTAAATAAGCTGCCTATTCCCTAGTCCGTACTTAGCTTGCATTTAAACTGTTCTTAAAATAGACCTCCCTAGATTTACTATCCGGAAGGACACGGGCCACTCCAGCTATGCAGACAGGTTCTGATTCTGATGTTTTTGTGTCTACCACTGGCGACAGACTTGCCTGGAATTAAGCAGTTCTCTTATGTTTTTTTTTCTCTCTGCAATGGCATAGCACGATCTGTTCATTGCCAGCGTTTGAATCAAATTTTTGCCTGTTTCTTTGAAACTGGGTGAAACGATAAAGTTTGGCGTAGTTGCCACTAGTTGTAATTTTATCTATTACATTCTGATCGCTTGCGTTCTACGCTAGCCGCCAGGCCATGCGCGCTTCATTATATACATTATAGTAGTATATACATTACTTATACAATAAGAAGTGTACCTACGCTCCTTCACGGGAAGGTTTCGGTCGCGTAATCCTCGAAAACTGAAGTTTGGTGTAGTGTCGTCGACTCACTAGTGAGTTTCTGATAGAAATTATGTTGGCGTCGGGCCGCGCCGAAGCCCGCGTTATACGCCAGAGATAATAACAATTTCATTATAATTTCTGTAATAGAATAGAAGTTATATAATTCACCTTGCATAGAAAAGAAATAACAAAAATACAATAAATAAATAAACACAATTATCCAGTAACAAGAACTAGTAGAAGATACAAAATAAGAACAAATAATTGGCATTAAACTATGTAGATTATAATATTAATTTATATATAAATTAAGTTTTTAACAAAAAAATAGAACCGACTTCAAACGGTAAAAAATAAAATTGTTCAGTACCTACTTCTTCTTGCTTATGGTAATGACTCTTAAAACTATTTTGGAGTCGGGCCCTTCCTAAAATGTCGTACCATTCGTTCTAAATGGGCGCCGACAGTACAGACAGTGGGACAGTACCTACTTTTTCTTGCTTATGTTAATGACTGTTAAAACTATATTGAAGTCCGTGCCCATTCAGAACGAAAGGTACACTATATTTACTAAGACAGGACATTTTACTAAGGGCCCGACTCCAAAAATAGTTTTAAGAGTCATTACCATAAGCAAGAAGAAGTAGGTACTGAACAATTTTATTTTTTACCGTTTGAAGTCGGTTCTATTTTTTTGTTAAAAACTTAATTTATTTCACGCTTTTTAGTAATTTTAATAATTCTGCACATATGTATAAGCATAATTGGATATTTTTCACTTAACTTTTCTAAACGTTAAAGAGATACCTTTTATAATTATGTTTATCTAATAGCCATCTTATACCCTGAAAGCATACTACTATCAGTCCACCTGAACGTATAAATTAATGAAAGAATTTGCTCTCAGCTCCTAACCGTTGAGAAGTTGTACCTTCAATCATCAGCTTAGCAACATGAGGTGACAAATTACCGGACATAAAAATTTGTATTATGTTAAAAAATATGACTAAAAGAATGTGTGTACCTATTAAGTTACAGTGTTTCTCTCGATTTCCCTATTATCACATCATCAGATTTTGCCATGGTGACAGTTGGACCACCTCAGAAATGTAAGATTTCCCACAAAAAACCATTTATTGAAAGAATTTGCTCTCAACTCCTAACCGTCATAGTACCTTCCATCATCAGCTCAGCAACATGATATGATGATAATTATACACAAATACCTGTTTTGCTTTAGTAAAAATATGAAAATCATTTGTTGTGCTATAAAATTTGAATGTTCCCTTCGATTTCTCTGGGATACCATCATCAGACTTTGACCTGGTGACAGTTGGACCACCTCGGGAGCATAAGTTTTTGAACAAAAAAACATTTATTGAAAGAATTTTCTCTCAACAAAATCATTTGTTGTGCTATAAAATTTGAATGTTCCCTTCGATTTCTCTGGGATACCATCATCAGACTTTGACTTGGTGACAGTTGGACCACCTCAGGAATGTAAGATTTCCAACAAAAAAACATTTATTGAAAGAATTTGCTCTCAACTCCTTACCTTCGTAGTACCTTCCATCATCAGCTCAGCAACATGATATGATGATAATCATACAAAAATGCCTGTTTTGCTTTAGTAAAAATATGAAAATCATTTGTTGTGCTGTAAAATTTGAATGTTCCCTTCGATTTCTCCGGGATCCCCTCATCAGACTTTGACTTGGTGACAGTTGGACCACCTCAGGAATGTAAGATTTGGAATAACAAACTATTTATTGAAAGAATTTGCTTTCAACTCCCCACTGTTGCAGTACCTTCCATCATCAGCTCAGCAAAATGAGATGATGATCACTATGCACAAATATTTCTTATGCTTCAGAAAGTATAAGAAAATCAATGTGTGTGCCTATAAAATTTGAGAGTTCCCCTCGATTTCCCTGGGATCCCATCATCAGATCCTGATTTGGTGACAATGGGACCACCTCGGGAGTATAAGCATACGAACAAAAAAAGAATTTTGAAAATCGGTCCACAAACGGCGGAGTAATCGGTGAACATATATATAAAAAAAAATACATACAGCCGAATACAGTACCTCCTCCTTTTGGAAGTCGGTAAAAATACGGTGAAAAAGGTCAACCTCAGCCTGTGCCATAACAGAAGACAGTTACGGCTGCTGATTTTCAGGCTACCTGTAGACAGTTTTGGCGGGAGCTCGGAAGGACATACTGTGTTGTTTTATTTTCATTTTCTTGGTGTATTTTTGAGTTGTATCAGAAAAAGTTGATGGCATTTTTACCGACTTCCAAAAGAAGGAGGTACTGTATTCGGCTGTATGTATTTTTTTTATTTTTTATATATGTTCACCGATTACTCCGCCGTCTGTGGACCGATTTTCAAAATTCTTTTTTTGTTCGTATGCTTATACTCCCGAGGTGGTCCCATTGTCACCAAATCAGGATCTGATGATGGGATCCCAGGGAAATCGAGGGGAACTCTCAAATTTTATAGGCACACACATTGATTTTCTTATAGTTTCTGAAGCATAAGAGATATTTACGCATAGAAATCATCATCTAATGTTGCTGAGCTGATGATGGAAGGTACTGCGACAGTGAGGAGTTGAGAGCAAATTCTTTCAATAAATAGTTTTTTATTCGAAATCTTACATTCCCGAGATGGTCCAACTGTCACCAAGTCAAAGTCTGATGAGGGGATCCCAGAGAAATCGAAGGGAACATTCAAATTTTATAGCACAACAAATGATTTTCATATTTTTTCAAAGCAAAACAGACATTTGTGTATAATTATCGTCATATCATGTTGCTGAACTGATGATGGAAGGTACTACGACGGTTAGGAGTTGAGAGCAAATTCTTTCAATAAATGGTTTTTTGTTCGAAATCTTACATTCCTGAGGTGGTCCAACTGTCACCATGTCAAAATCTGATGATGTGATACTAGGGAAATCGAGGGAAACACTGAAACTTAATAGGCACACACATGCTTTTAGTCATATTTTTAACATAATACAAATATTTATGTCTGGTAATTATCACCAGCTGTTGCTTAACTGATGATTGAAGGTACAACTCCTCAACGTTTAGGAGCTGAGAGCAAATTCTTTCTTTAATTTATACGTTCAGGTGGACTGATAGTATGTCTTTCAGACTTTTAGATAGCTATTAGATAAACATGATTATAACAGGTAAATCTGTTTAAAGTTTAGAAGTTAAGTGAAATTTTTTCCAATTATGCTAATACATACAGAATTATTAAAATTACTAAAAAGAGTGAAATAAATTAAGTTTTTAACAAAAAAATAGAACCGACTTCAAACGGTAAAAAATAAAATTGTTCAGTACCTACTTCTTCTTGCTAATGGTAATGACTCTTAAAACTATTTTTGAAGTCGGGCCCTTAGTGAAATGTCCTGTCTTAGTAAATATAGTGTACCTTTCGTTCTGAATGGGCACCGACTCCAATATAGTTTTAACAGTCATTACCATAAGCAAGAAGAAGTAGGTACTGTCCCACTGTCTGTACTGTCGGTGCCAATTTAGAACGAATGGTACGACATTTACTAAGGGCCCGACTCCAGAAATAGTTTTAAGAGTCATTACCATTAGCAAGAAGAAGTAGGTACTGAACAATTTTATTTTTTACCGTTTGAAGTCGGTTCTATTTTTTTGTTAAAAACTTAATTTATGTTCGATAGTGATAGTGCTTGAATGTTGAAAAAGATAATAAGAGCGCAAAAATATGTATTTTTTAGCTTGCCTCCAGAACCCTACCGGACACGTTCTGGTAAAGTAGCCATCGCTTTACTTGAATATCTGACTGACTACACTGACTAATTACTGATGACTTACTAATTATTTTATACCTACAAAGTGATCCAAAAATTATACTTGACGCTGGCAATATGCACAGACTTTGCGATGCCATTATTGAAAAAAAAACTACCTGTAGGTGGTAGAACATTATGGTTCGCCCGGGGCAGTACCACCGCTGCACCCACTTCTGCCGTGATTGTAGGTGGCAGAACTATTATGGTTCGCCCGGGGAAGTACCACCGCTGCACCCACTTCTACCGTGAACCAATTCTATTGTGTTTCGGTGGAAAGGTGCAGTTGCCGGCCACACTTACATAAGGCGACCACCAGCCTCCGGAGTAACAACGCAACTGCATACGACCTCAGACAAGACTTACCTATGCTTGCTTGAGGTTGAGTGTAGATGTCAGGCAAGCTCGTCTGTTACTCCATTAAAAACACCGGATTTATTTATTTACTAGTTACTGGGGTAGAATTGCCTGGAGTATCGCAGTTATCTTATGTTTTGAAATTCTTTCAGTAATGGAAAGGAGCTTTTTGTATTGTGGTAATGGCATCGCACGAACTATTCATGTTGTGATGTTGTCAGTGTTGAGTCAAAACAATTGAATCCAATTTTCGATTGTTTCTTTAAATCTGGATGACATAATTTTAAATGCTCTAAGCATAATTATGATCAATCTACCGTTTTCAAACGAAAATTTCGGCTGTTTGTTTGCCGTGAAAATGAGAGTAAAAGGAAAAAAAATTCTCTCTTGCAGTTTGAATTAATTACGGTTCCCTAAACGCTATCTACTCAGGTAAACTATCTACGTAAAGCGTTTTCGCATTTAGAGCCCTTAGTGTAAGTTTGTAAACGCGCAAACGTTACTACTGCGTCAGAGTTAAAATTGGACAGATAGATCTTAACTTGAAAGGAATAAGGTCGATAATTCTTCTTCAATTCTTAACACAAACGCGTTAGTAACATTTTCGCGTGCGCAGACTTACACAAGGCCTCAGATGTACGGAACCTAAAATTATCTCCATATCTATAATACAGACCATTGATCTAAGAGAGGAGTACCAATCCAGTCCAACGCAAGGGTTTTTTATTGACTTGCTTTGTATCTTCTTTAATTGGATACGTCCTAACGAAAGCTTTATGTTCTAAGATACGGCCTTATGCCTCAGAATAAATCTACCTGTAGAAACTATTTTAGTTAGTCCCTGTAGCTTCGGGATTAAGAATAGAGCTACGGTATCCCCTGCCTGATCGTAAGAGGCTAATTAAGGCTAAAAGGGGGCTTCCGGGGTTGTGGACGGTGTGAGTGGGAGCTCGATAAATCCTACCAGCAGCCCCGGGAAGGGCGGCGATGTGTGCGTGGCCGCATGTCGCCGTAAGCATCGGAAGGTGCAGGAAAGCAAAGCTGCTCTCCCGAAGATGGGCCCGTTCTGGGGCGTCGCGCGTGGAGGACACCGGTGCGTTCCGCCGGAGATCCCGGAGTCCTCCCCAAGCGCAGTGGCAGCCACCGAGGGGGTTTTAGTGCGGTCAAATCCCACATAACCCGGTACTCTCTCCCAAGGTGCCGGGTACCTTTTGAAGGTTTCCCCCCCGACAGCAAAAAAAAAAAAGAAACTATTTTAGTTATGTATGACTCGTTAGACGTTACAAAGAAAATGTCGAATGCTTTTAATTAGATACTATCATCTATGGAATTATCTAGTACATACATAGGAAGAGGCTATTTTAAAAATAATGACTTTTCGAAACATGAGACTGAAATATATAAAATCTAAGTTCTTCTCATGTCCCGCAGTTGCAGGCGGCTGAAATGAACCGTCCAACGAGTACAACGGCCCCGTGAAGGACCGTTGTGTGGCCGAGACCACCGTAAGCTGAAGCTCAAGAAGCGATCCGCAAGTGAAAAAAACGGCACAATACCGTCCGTAGCTAGGGAGTGGCTTGAAGAGAAGCTGCCATGGGACTATTTAGTCAGGCACAGCTTACAAGATTTCAGTTTGATTTTGAAATATGCGTACCACATATACGTACGTGCGTACACATAGGTTTTGGCATTTCAGAAGATAGCTTATTATGTAATCTTTTTTCTTCAATCGCAAACTCTATGCCATAATATATGCTATAATAAATATTGCCAGCGTCATGTATAATTTTTGCATGACGTTTTTTGCCAGTATCGTTTAAACTGGACGAGTAATAAGGGGTAAAGTCAGTAAGTCGTCAGTAATCAGTCAGTTAAGTCAGTCAGACATTCAAGTAAAGCGATGGCTTCTTTCTTTACCAGACCGTGACTAATGGAATTTTAGAGGCAACCTGAAAAAACATATTTTCGCACCGTTATTTTATTTCACAACACTTGTAGTGCATTGTAATTAACCTACATCGAACAAAATTCCATCAAATTTATCCTATAGACTCAAAATACACCAAGAAAATAAAAATAAAACAAGAGCATATTATGTCTTTTTCGACTGCCCGCCAAAACTCCCATGTATTTTTTTTTTCAATTTTGGCATCGCAAGCTCTGTGCCTTTTGCCAGCATCAAGTATAATATTTGCATCAAGTTTTTGACAGTTTCGTTGAAACTGTAGGTAAAGTCACTAAGTCGTCAGTAATCAGTCAGTCAGACATTCAAGTAAAGCGATGGCTTCTTTACTAGAACGTGATCAATGGAATTTTGGAGGCAAGCAGAAAATAGTATATTTCATTACAAGTGCGGAAAGGCTGTCATTGCAAGGAGTTCCGACAAATGTCTACCCGAGCCGAGGCGCAGCCAAAGGTGAGGGTTGACAGTCGGAACTCCTTCCAATGACGGTTCCGCACGTGTACTGAACAACTTTTTTTAATACAGTTGCGAAAAAATGAAGCAATTTAATAAAATATTAAAAACTCGCAAAGAACATTTTTGAAAAATGGCGCCAACCGTAAAAGAATGTCTATATGCAGATATTTTTTTGTTTTCTTCACCTATTCTGGGTAGGCAAAGGGAACTATGCCCATACAGCCAAGTCTTCAGTAGTTTTTTTTATTGATATGAAATGGAAATGTTAATGAGATGAAATGAAATGAAACCTAACCTAACTCATTGAATTAAATCATTAAATCTGATATTGAAACAAATTAGTAGCTTCCTTTTAGAAATATTTACATGAATCATAAAAACTTCTAAAACTTCGTGGTTGGTTTTTTTCTTTTTAATAGACATTATTTTGACAGTTGGGAAAGAGAACGCACGAGTGCGGAAAAGCTAAATAAAAAGCACGAGTGTGTAATAGCCCACATCCCGCACGCTAAACGTCCCTGCAATACGTCACTTTTTGAGCAACTGTATTAAAAAAACATAATAATATTTTCGCACTGTTATATTATTTCACAACACTCGTGCACTGTAATTAACCTATAACGAACAAAATGCCATTAGATTTATCCGATAATACTCAAAACTGCACCAAGCAAATGAAAAAACGAGAGCACAATATGTCTTTTTCGACTTCCCGCCAAAACTCCCCATGTACCTAATCATTTCCTCATTTGTAAGCATCACCTTCACTACCTTTTTAAATAATTACGGAAAGCAAGCACACATTTTTAATCTGTGCTGCATAACAAGTTTTTGCTTGACGTTATTAATGCTAGGCTCCGAGCCGGCGCCAAGCGTTTCTAGATTGCATATTATAGCAACACCATACATATATTGCAGGTTTTAAATAGCAACACCATCTATTTGCGGTCAAGAAAATTTATTCAAATCGGTTCCTTAATTTGTGATGGCGCAGAAAGTAAAAGTTATAAGATAGGCTTAAGAGCTGGCTTTTTGCTGTTTATTTACGTAAACTCATGCTGTAGGCAATCAGAAAAAGGTATAAGTACGTAAGATAAATCTCATGTTTCTTCCTGGAAATTATATGCTTATCTGCACTTTTAGTTACTTGCTTGTCGTGGTTTTAGTGCGATGTTGAAAGAGGCATTTTGTGCTTTTGTGATGCCCGAACCGGAGCGCGATGGCCTAAAAACTTTCTTAATAAATGAACAATATAACACAAAGAGAATATTTAAATTAATAAAAATAAACCAGTAGTTAATCTAATGAGATTAGCATTTTTAAGTAATCTCTTGGGCTTTTTAATATTAGTTTACATTTTTGGTGTATATTGAACAGTTACATCGAATAAAGTTGCTGGTGTTTCGTTCGACATAGGATAAGGGTAACACAGTGTTGTGAAATAAAATGAGCGAAAGCAAACAGTTCGAAAATATGTCTTTTCTGGCCATCTCTAAAACTCCGTCAGACACAGTTAAAATTGCCAATACTTGAGTCGGATGTCTGACTGACTTGAGTGACTGATTGATTACTGACGATTCACTGATTTTGACTATTTTAGTGACACCTATTTTAACGGAACGGGCATAAATTTGTATTAAATGTTTCACTTGACACTGGTAATATGCACATCGAACCTGTAGAACCATGTCTTTAGTGAATTAAAAAAATAACATCATTTCGTTCTGTTTTTCAATTTAAAAAAAAAAAAAAGATACGAGCTTGGCCTGGCTTGCCTGGCTATGATTCCTAATTTAAATACCATTTACCATAAAATTTAGATGTGTTTTGTGAAATCTGACCAAATATTTATGATGTATGCATTTTACTAGGTATCTGCTCTTACGCATAAGTGTTAAACTATAATTTTTCATTAGCTTATAATTATTTTTCTGTAATAGTTTAACAATGTCTTTTTGTGACAAAGGTAAGAATCCCAGCTGCTTCGAACAAAAGGCTTGAAAAATATTTCAGCAGAGGTATCCGCATCTTTTGCTTTTTTCCGCAACATGCGACGGCGACGGCCGACGGGTGAATTTTTCGCGTACCGGTCACTCAACAGTCAACACGTACCTACTTCTAAACATCAATGCCATGGTTAACAGTCAGTGCACTTTGGCGCGTCTCGGACGGCGGTCTCTGCCGGAGAAATTAAAAAGTTAGTGGCCATACTGAAAAAGTTGGCGGGAAATTACATGGTGATTTTTTATCTGTACCGTGCTTGTGACAATGGTTTGCAGGGTCGCGCCAAAAACTGATACTCGTAAGTTTTTTGAATTTTTTATTTCATTTACGTTTATTTTTAGTTTCCTTTATTTTTTAATTGGTGCGTAATTTGCTCGAACAGTAATACTTAACAAGAGAAAAATAAATGAAAATTTTACATAAAAAAGTTATTGATAAAGTTTTGAAAAATAATAATTATATTAGTCTATTCTATTCTGAATACTTTTGTTATACATATTCATTAAATGATGCTGAAAGTTTATACAGAAAAAGTATGAATGCGTGCCTAATGTATGCATACAGTACCTAACATGGGTTCCACCAGCTAGATTTTTAACTTTTGTAAATTTTAACTCTTATACATAGGTACTACATATCAACAAAGTATTTTAAGTTTCTTGCGTAATTTTAGTTATTTTAATTCATGTAAGCAGTTTTAAGTATATTCATTATTAAAAAAAACACAATATACAATATTAATTTAAAATGCATTAATTAAATCGGCCCACAAAATTTTCCTCGGCGTAACGAAAACAATAAACACCATTTACACACGTCTCTTATCGCGCCAAAACTCGATAAAAACGCAATGAAAATCTAAGTTTACGAAAACTTAGCAGGGTAATAAATTAACAATTACAGTTGTAACCTAATAATTACGTTTCATTATAAGCAAGACGTAACAGAAGATACCGACCAATGATAGCAGCTTAAGTTTGAATTAATAAAACTTTACAAACGTCTAATTACGAAGGAACCCGCTGGTTTCGGACCTGTAGAGTTTTGCTCTATCCGCTAAAGAACTAAATACTATAGGTTTGTTCTCTACTACTATGCAAAGGAACTATTTAACATCAACATTGTTAAAATAACGAAGTTTAGCATAGATTTTCATTGTTTTGGCCATCTGAACTAAATACTGCAGGTCTATTAAAGAATTTATAAATCGCTATTTACCTCTGAAAGTGCTAACTACGAATTTAAATAAAATACTTCTAAATTTGTACATTAATTGTGAGTAGATAGATCAAAGAAAGAAAAAAAGCAAAAAAAGTTTTTCCAAAAATATTTAGAACGCCATATTTACTCTTTAGCGTTTACTAATTTTATTTTGTTAAGACTAAGTTAGGTAGGTGGTAGAACTATAATTATAACTACTATATTAAAATTAACTACTAAATGAACTATAATAAATTCTGTTGTGTTTCGGTGGAAAGGTGCAGTTGCCGGCCACACTTACATGAGACGACCACCAGCCTCCGGAGTAGCAGCGCAACTGCATACAACCTCAGACAAGACTTATCTATGATTGCTTGAGGTTGTTGTATGTAGATGTCCATGGGCTGCAGCGACCACTTAACACAACGTGTCCTGCATGCTCGTCCGTTACTCCATTCGAATAAAAAAAGACTATAAGACAACAAATGTACAATTTTTAAACGTAGAATTTATTTTTTAACTTTTGATTTTAAAAAAATCGTTATAGTTCTATATACAAAAGCGTATTATTCGGTTTCTGAATTTCTAAACGATGACAATTTAACTTCGTGAGGGATTACAGAACTAAAAACCTGGGAGGTTTTTTTTCCGCCGGCTTTTTTTCCTCTCACCGTATAAAAGCCCAGTGAATTGGCTGCCCAAAGCCGACGACGGGGGAAAAACACCGTTTAAATAATATCTATCTATAAAATAAATTAAAAAAACGCAAAATATGGGATAAATAAATAAATAACATGGTTTGTAAACATAATAAATAAATTAGTTATTTAGATTTAAGTCAAAAAGTTACATAGGTAGATTTAAGTGTAATTTTTTATTTCTTTAATCTAATAATAGTTAATTTTTATTTCTTTAACAATATTTGCATACCTTACTGAGGTAAATATGGCGGACTTTATATATATAAAACAACTTCTGTAATACCCATATTTGCGCAAATAATTCATTTTTCTTTTCTTTTCTTTTCTTAAAAATGAAAAACTTAAAATTACTTTACCTATTATTAGTTACTTTAAACGTTAAAAAAACTTTAAAACTTAAGTTGATCAATTGATCAAGAAAATAGTTACCAAAATATTCATAGTATACGCCGTGCACGTAATAAAAATAATCTCTTTTTTAAACTTGACATTTTAATTGGTCTATTCATTATTTGAAGCGCGTTTGGCTCGGCGGCTAGCGGTCTATGCAGCTAAGCCAAACGGGCGCGGTCGGGTGTGAGATGTGTGACCGCTAGTGGCAAAAAATTTCATGCGCATTTCCGTGCTTCGGAGGGCACGTTAAGCCGTCGGTCCCGGTTGTTGTCGATAGATAACAGTCGTTAAACCTTGTTGGAGGCCTTATGGGCGGTTTGAAAACATCCGACAGCAGGTTGGCCACTAACCCGCATCTCCACCAACCCGCATTGGAGCAGCGTGGTGGAGTAAGCTCCAGGCCTCCCCAATAATGGGGAGAGACCCGTGCCCAGCAGTGGGACGCAAAAAGGGTTGCAGTCATTCATTATTTGCCTATGGTTCGTACCAATACTTATAGATTATTCTTAGTCTAAGCAATATAGACATTTTTTAAATATCTGTATCGACCCATAGCCATTATGTAATCTCAAATATATAAATGTACTTTATTTAAAAGTGCTCCTGGGAGATTTTTCTGAAATTAACTTTTATCTGTAAGTAAAGAAAGAAATGGCATCCAATGTGCAGTTTTTGACAAGCGGTTAATTTAAAACGGTGCTTGATGCTCGCATCTTGCGTCGAGGAAGTTCATCGAATGATCACTCTACGCACTTTCTTCTTGACGTTAAACGCTTATTTTTCTTAATAAACTAAGGATATATTAATTCAATTTATTGTCCATTTGTCCATCTGAAATGAATAACGTTTGATGAGTTTTTTTAAATTACATGATTGGGAAAAATCCTGTTTTTAAGCAAATACGTATCATTTCTTTCCGAATTGCAAAAAGGAGGAGAGAAATACTCTTAAAATTATTTTAACATCGGCGCCTGTTTGCAACGGAAGGTACGCTATTTTAGTAAGCAAATATATACGTAAGCGTCTTAGAGCATCAACATTGACAGGCATGACAGGTGAGTCAGTACCTTTGATGCTCTAAGGTAAGCGTCAATTCAAGAACCTTCCTAAACTTATTACGCTAACGTAAGAACCTTATCCATTTTTCATCGGTTTAAAACGCGTTTGAATAGGCATGATGACAGATTTTTAAATACCTTTCCTTATTGTAGGTACACGTCTCCTAGTTTCGAAAAAAAGTTTATTTCAGCAATAAACTTAAGTTTTAACGTAAATTAATGTATTTTCTGCTATGTAATTTGAATTAAGCGCGAAAACGCTCGTAGGTGTCATGGCGTCGGCTTGCTCATCAAACTTCAAGCAACACGATGACTTTTACTGAGACGTGACGTCATTCCTTTTGATTGGCGTTTCAGATAACATGCCCGATTGCTGTATTTAATACTTTTATTTTATTGTAAATCTTATTAATCTTAATGTATATATTAAAACGGGGTAATATTTTAGAACTTTTTTAGCATATATTTTTCTGTAAAACCATTTATTCTCTGATTGTTTAATAGTGTCATCATGCCCATTTCGAACAAAACGCAACTCCTTAAGCCTCGAAGTTTTATTAGCATTTATTTTTACTGAAATTAACTCTTGTCTGCGTACAAACGCAAAGAAAGGAATGGCATCCAACGCGCAGTTTTTGACAAGTGGTTAATTTAAAACGGTGCTTGATGTTCGCATCGTGCGAGGAAGTTCGCGGGATCATCGTTAATCATTACAATATTACCTCTACGCATTTCATGTCGACCCAATGGCGTAGTGTTCGCTACGGCGGTGTACCGTGCAAGAGGTCCTGGGTTCGATTCCCAGCGGGGAAGATATTAAAATTATTAATTTAGAGATTCTGGTCTTGGTATTGTGCCCTAATTTTTGTGTTTTTCCGTGCCAGCCTCTACACTTACATAATAGTACCTGGACGCCCGAGCGTTGCTCAGATAAAAACTTTTGATTTGATTGATTTTCTTGGTTTATTTTTAAGCAAAACATTCATTAGCTTAGTGTTACTTAATAAAGACTTTTGAAATACCTAGCTCCCAATAAAAAAAAATGTCACAAAAAATAAAAAACGCAACTTGCCTACTTGAGGTTTGAACCCGGGTCTCTAGTTTCGTAGTCAGCTTTCGTAACCGTTCGACCAAGAAATTTTATATTTAACGGCATAAGCATTAAATAAAACGACTATTTCTATCAATAAAAATTTGCTGGATCAATTTATCATCCCCGAAACCAGGGTACTAAATTTCATCAAAATGTTTGGAGCCGTTTCCGAGATTCAAAAAATATATTTAGATATATACAAGAATTGCTCGTTCAAAGGTATTAGATAGATTAGATAAAGTAAATAACGTTTATTGAGGTTTTTGAAAACATATAATCAAATATGCATTTAATATATTTTTAACCTATAGCCCATATTTCCAGGGATATGAAAGATAGATCAGCGAAGACTGAAAAGTCAGGCATTTCATACTTAAACCCTAATATAAGATTCATTGCCAATAAAATATGTTAGTTACGGCCTCACCAGTTTGAGAAAGATTTAGGCGATATAATACTACACTGGTTTAATGCAGAAGGTACCATGTATGATTTACACAATATGTTTTTTGGATTCCAGTGATCTATTATCTGTATGATGCAACAGTGCTGTCATATGGCACGAGTCCCGAAAATTTTGCAATGATAACAGGTTCCCCGCGACGTGAAACATTCTGTAAATTGACCTAGCTTGACAGCATAATCTCTTGCGATGGTTACTATAGATATTATTGTGTTTCCAACTTTTGCGTGGTAGAAAATGATAGCATATCCAGGGACCAAGTACAGTTGGTACAAGTTGTAAGTATTTGTTAAAAAATATAAAGTATATAAAGCCAGAATTTAGATTTTTTTTTCCAACCTTTTTTATGCCCCACTGCTGGGCACAGGTCTTCTACTCACAAGTGAGAGGGATTTAGGCCATAGTCCACCACGCTGGCCGAGTGCGGATTGGTGGACGTCATGCTTTCGAGAAATTATGAATTTCTCTCAGGCATGCACGGCGATGGGGAACATAGTAATCAATTAAATATCACGATATTTTCCATCACCGTGGAGTAGCGATAAATGCGCACATTACAAATTTCTTTATTAGAGGTGCGCACCGAGGATTTGAACCCGGGATCGGTCGCGTCGATAACCGCGGTTTCTTACCACTCGTCCATCGCTGCTCTGCAAATTTTGATTTACTCTGAGTTATTTAATGATAATGAGTAAAGAGAAAATTAAACAGGCTGCGAATTTCCGTCCCTGGAAATTCTTCACTCTCTTTTTTGGCTGTTCTTCTGGCTTGACATCAAAACCAGGTGAAGCTAAAGGCCACTAGGGCCAAATGAAAACAGTCTATTAAAAAAATTTATTTAAAGATGATGTATTACTATGCTTTACGAATTATTTAGAAAATAAATTTTTAATTGGTACCATATGTAACAGAAACACCGGAAGAAACAGGAAAATTGTAGATTGTAGATATAAAAGGCGTTTTTAAACTTTACCTGAATCCTGAGCGAGGCACACATCAATTGAATAATTTCCGCCAACGTCTGGTTGGCTGTTGATTGACCACTAATTACCAACAAACGTGACATCTATTACTTACAGAGCAATACATTGACGCCTTTAGTGTTTCGTAGCTCAAAAGTTATAATGGGGCACTTACAGGAACAATATTGCTACCCTTCTGATGACTGCTTTAGGGTTCTTCAGTCTCTAATCTTTTGATTTGTGGAAAAAATTAACGTTCTCAATCAACACAATCAAAAGAACAGCCCATTCTGTGCATACGCTTCACACATGTCATAAGAGAAGCTACCTTCTTATTAGGGTATTATCTCCTGATATACGTAAGACAATTAAATACAGCAAAAGTCCTGAAAATGTAAGTGACTTCATGAAAAATTCCCCTCATAGACCTTTGAAAAAGATCAATTAGAATGACTTCTGTACTGAAAAAGTAACGTACTACTAGAATTTACCTATCCTAGTTCATAGCTTTGATAGACTTGCAAAATTAACAGAAATAATAGAATCAATATCGATTTAAAATTAGTAATTTAAAATCGATATCGTCTCTGTAATGATCACATTATTCATAGTTCTTTGAACGGAAGATAAACGTATATTTTTTTATGAATAACAATTGATATTGAATATAGATGGAATATGTGCTTCATGAAATTTCATTTATTGTCGGTAAGTATTTTCAGAATATAACGTACCTACCTATTTTAATTTTAATTTACAACAAAGAAATATTTATATAAAACTAAATAAAAGCGGATATAAAAATTATGTATACACAATATTTACAAATGCATATAACCTCTAACGGTCCGGTAAGTATTGACGATGTTAGCGACGGTGGCGAGTAGTACTTGTAAGTCGTACTCAATATCACGGGTTCTACACGGAGTGCACCCTATTGAGATAAAATAGGGATAACAGTACTATTTTCTGCCAAATCAAGCAGTCTATGTCAGACCACCTTTCACGACCGATAAATAATTATATTGATCATAATACATGATACCCCTACCGATGTGAGTTTTGTACGTGCCCCTTGCCCCCCAAAAAAAAGAAAGTAAATTTTTTATGGAGTCTGAAGCGCAAAAATATTGGTGAGATTATAATCCAGTCCCATTATTTAACTATTTACTAATTTAATTCACATACTGATTGACATTTAATTAGGTACATTTTTTTATTTTCAATTTAATTTGAGACATTGTTATGAATAAATTGAATGAATGAACAAGCAATATGATATGTATTGACACCATAGACTTATAATATACTAGCGTATTACATAAATAAATTACATAACTAAAATAAAATTAAATTACATTTTATAAAATGCGTAATTTTATAATAGTTTTTCACTGTATAAACTATAAACAATTGGTTTACAAGCATTAAAGGATTCTGACTTACATTTTATTATCGAATGAAGATTTATTCAAGTATCCTAGAAATAATTATGAAATTAATGTGCAAAGTGCATTCTTCGACTTAGTTTCAATGGTTGTTACTCGTAAGGCGTCACATAATTACGACATGTTTGCCGCAATGATTTTAAAACTATGATATATTGCTTTGAGAATTACACCTTTCTACATAATTAGAGCAATAATAACATGTGGTGGTTTTGACACTGCCTTAACATAGTACCTATATCTATTGAAATTTACGTGCAATCAAAATATTTGTAAAAGAGGAATAACTTATACTTAACATTCGATAGTTCTTTAAAATGACATCTAGATTTTTTGGTCTTTATTATGTACAAAGAATCTTTTAGAGCACGAAGGATAAAATAATACTATCCTCATTTTTGATATACATAGTTGCAGTGCAAAAAGGCTTTAATGAAATAAGATAAATAAAACTATTTACTAATGATAACAAATTCTTAGTAAGTACATTCTTAGTAGAAAATAGCTTATCGATATCGAAAGAATTAAAGCTTTTTCTTCTTTAACTTTATATTCGAATACTTTTTTCAGAATAATTAAATATAAATTTCTCGGAGAATATTCAAATTAACATCGATTGATTCATACTTTTGACAGCTAATCTAGCGCTTGATCTAGTGGTAGCTTAATGATAACTTGCGAAAAATATAAAGTAAGCGCGTTTGTCTGTAGGTAACAATAAACGGTGCTAGCGAAATTCAGAAACAGACTGCTCTTGGTCATTGATTCTATTGTCCGAAAGTGACTACTTTGCATTAATTGGAATCAATTGTCGCGATCGAATCAAAAACCGAATTAAATTTATCTCTGGTTTTTACTCCTGGGTGTGAAGCTCTAGTTCTTTGATAGCAATAGCGATCCATGATGCGAATTGCCAATGACAATTTAACTTGCCATTTAGCGCGGCGTGAACCGCACGTGAGTGTGGCTATCGCGTAAACGTCAAATTAGCAGATTAACCGCCAGTGGAATCGCACCGGCCTTCAAATTAGTAGATTGACCATCAGTGGAATCGCCCGGCCAGTGCATACTTTCTGTCCTCGGAAATACACAGAGTTAGAAGCATAGTAGATGTTTTTTTTTATCAAACTAGAGTAGCAAATGACTTGGAAAGTGTTATTACTGCCTCAAGTAAAGCAATTCTATTGTGTTTCGGTGGAAAGGTGCATTTGCCGGCAAGACCTCTGGAGTAGCAGCCCAACTGCACATGAACTCGGGCATGACTTAAGCTTGGGCAGCAGCGACTAAACACCACGTTCTTCCGTCAATTTATTCAAAAAAATTGTATCACAGAACAGGCCAGTAGCGCTTCCGGGCAATAATGGCGAAAGGAAAAAGAACATTAACTGGTACCTTTATCAGATCCCCAGCTTCTTTGTGTGCTGACGGACAAAGATCCGTTCTCACTGCTATTAAATAGTTTAAATTCGTATAATCCGTTCCTGGAAGAGAAGAAGTTTCCTTTTCCTCGGATCCATAGGTTAAAGACATCCAGTTTACATTACGAACTTTGCTTTTATATAACCCTTTTTATTTTTTTCCTTTACTTTTTTTAATTCAGCTCAGTTTTTAATGTACGAGTATAAACCGACATTGGGTCGGATCAAATATAGTTTCATTCGTCCATCATTCATCAATCAGTCAAATATTTTTCATAAAAAAAATATAAAAATATATCTCTCTTTCACGTTGTATTCTGGACAGCCTCAGTATCATCATCAGCCTCAGGAAGACCTGATGAAAAAAAAGAAGATCAACAGTATAATGAAGACCATGGCAGGGGAAGGTCCAAACGTGTGCCCGGGGCCCTTGCGGAGCTTGCGAAAAATACCCGGATTCGGATCAATCAGTCTTTCATCATACACTGCCACACTAAAGTTCTTCTTGAGGTCGTCAATTCTCCTGATTGGGGGCCAGCCTGTGCTCATATTGCCGAGATGTGATCGCTATTCGAGGGCCTGCTCCCCTAAACCTTGTTTACATATTCATGATTGGCCAAAAATTATTACTAAATTATGCCAAATCTTTTTTTGCAAATGAAGTACAAGTAGCTATAAGTCTATACTGAAATTATTATTTGTATGCATCAGATATATATTTCAGATTTTGTCATAAAGATTGCCGTAAAGTTATTATTTTTGTTGCAGCCTTACATCGGGGCATGAGCAATGACGCCAACGCACAAATACAAGAAGTAGCTGATTATGAAACAGCTTTGGACGCTGCTGGTATGTAAAAGACCTTAATTTATTGAATTTGCAATTGGATAAAAACTATTTAGCTAATGACGACTATGATCCTGGGTGCGATTCCTATTAGGAGAGATGTCTAAATTCTGTTTACTGTCCTTGTCTTTGTGAGTGGCCCTTCCCCTGTCCCATTGTCCTAAAGTAAGTGGTACCCTGGGTGACTGGCGGCATCCCATTTTGCGTTTTATTGCTGGGCATGGGTATATGTCCTCTTTTTTGCCTATCCGCCACGATATTCACAATATATGACAATTATGTGGAGGATACAATAATGTGTGTGGGATATCAGAGTGAAACTTCAGTTTTTATTTATATTTTTTATTGATTTTTGGTTTCTTGGCAATTATAAAATTTTGGAAAATATTACTTAATTTCCAAATTTCGTAAAATAAGAAAGTGTAAAGCATTTTATATTATTTACATAACTTAGTTTTTATTTTTTTTATATATGTATAACGTAGGTATACCTATGTTTTTGTTAGTACTTAATATATATAGTATATACAGTATACAGTTTCTTTGTCTTAAATATAAGCCTATGATTTTGTTTTCTATTATTCACATTAATAAAAAAATTTAGAAAGGATTGTAGATATAAGAACAGGTTAAAAAGTTATTGTGAAACTTATTTCATTTGACCAGAAAGTAAAATTAGATCGAGCTCGATAATCTATTGCGTCAGTAGATAACATTTTGTTGCTTACTTTACATTTCTCGTAGGAATGTGACTATAACCCGCGTACGTGCCGCTGTTCTAGTCTGACCCTAGAGTACAATCGGACACTCGGATTTGAGGGCGTTACAAAATAATAATATAGTACTGATAGTCTTTCATTTGTGTTACTATCGCCTTTTTGTATAACGTTTCCCTTATAGCCCAACACTATAATTCCTTGTGTCGTCTGTGCCATCGACACACATAAAGACATAAACACGAATACCCAGACCAGAACAGAATTTAAACTCATCATTCCAATTTCTGACTCGTCGGGAATCAACCGCTGGAATCCTTTGGCATAGGTACGGGATTTCATATTGCATTTAGAGGGTGCTCGACTGACTAACAGGGCGAAGGCAATGTTCATGAATATTGTTGAAACATCAGAAATGCCTACATAATATTGTAATCGTAGAACAGTGAGGTCACAGATTCTGTAGGTGGTAATATTCTTATGGTTCGCCCACTGCACCCATTTCTGCCATGAAGCAATTGCATTGTTTCGCTAAAAAGTTGCGGTTAACTGCCAGATTTACATAAAGCAGCCTTTAAATAATAAAGAAAAATACATAGGTAATGCAAGTTTTGAAAATTATACAATTAAAACTGCAATCAAAGCAAAAAATGCTGTGAAATATATTAAGTAAAGTTATTAAAAATACGTTAAGTTAAGTAAAGTTATTAAATATATAATTCCAGGCCTCATAGCTATATATAATATAATAAAATCATAGGCGTTTAGCCAGTTGCTTCAACCGCGTTGACCCTGTTACCCGTTTTCACGTAGGAATGAAGCATTTTCCCGTAGTAATGTGTAGCCTATGCTACTCAGGGTGAATGTAGCTTTCTAATGGTGAAAGAATTTTTGAAATCGGAACAGTAGTTTTTGAGTTTATTCATTACAAACATACACAAATACAAATGTTTCCTCTTTATAATATTAGTATAGATTAATTATCCCAGAATTACAATAAAAGTAATTAATTAAGGAAGGAGGGTGGAACATAACCAACGTTTTGCTTTGCATACAAAAACTACTAATTTCAAGAGATATTATTATTAAATTTTCTGCAATTCGATAAAGATGTAAATTGTAACTAGCCTAGCTTTACAGAAACATAGCAATCATTGACGCAAATGTGGTATTCATTCATTTTTAAAGCAACCACAAACGACAATTTAACCATTCAAAACATCTTGTTATTGTAATAGTGGCTGGTTACATAAATCCAAAGATATTGGAAAATCATAAATCCCATAAATATGGTTAGGTGCCTTATTAGATTTCCGCCTGCTTCTGTAAAATTTGTTATAATAAGGTAGCAGTTATTGTTATAATAAGGTTACATAAATGCACACAATGGTAGATAAAATGCTCTAAAGTTTCAATATTGTTGAATATAATTTAGTCCATTGAAATGTTACATGAGGTTTACATTTGTTAGAGGACGCAATTTTATTTTTGGGAAATGTGTTGGGAGTTGGGACATGTCAATAGAAGCTTAACTCCAAGTTTGTGGGGTTGCCGCCCTTGTCCCCCGGCCGTCATCTTGGAAAAAGGGGTGCAAACACCTTTATCGTGATATCTCGGAAACTATGCGTCCTATAAAAAATTAATTTCTGGGAAGCATGATCCCTCAATCCATCGATCGATCCATCAATCCGCACTTGGTCAGCGTGGTGGACTGTGGCCTTAATCCCTATCACTTGTTAGAGGAGACCTATCCAAGCAGTGGCACATAAAAAAGGTTGAAAAAAAATTTAAACTAACCTGCCAGTCCTCATCAACATAAGTAATTTACGAATATCAACCAAATTATTGTAAGGAAAGGTGTGAGGATCTACTCTGTGTACACTATCTAGGTCCGTCCAAAAGCATGTGAATTTTTGGGCCTAATTTTTAGAAAGGCAATACGATGCATTTTGCACATTCATAATCATCAATCGTATCTGTCGTATCATTGTTATCATCCTTGTGAAAAGAAACGATCTGAATAAGCAGAAAAGACCCCGAATATGTTTGAAAGTACGGACGCACGATTGATTTTTTCAACGATTGGGCCCTCGGAACGGGTTTGATTAATAAATATTCTGTGTACAGATCTATTCAATTCTTAAACTAAGAATAATGTACTTACATTCAATTCAATTCAAATCATTGAAAATGTCAATTTCTATCTGTCATTTTCATTTTAATCCTGGCCAAACCATAGACTTACGAGTATAATATACTAGCGTATATACTAATATATACGCTACCACTCTATACGCTATTATATCATAAGTCTATGGGCCAAACCCTTTTTGTACCAGAAAAATATTATTACTTACTGTAGAAACTGAAAATAAACATAGCTTAATAAATACCTAATATTGAATCGGGAATACTCTACGCTCGTGGCCGTGTTCACAAACATCAGCTGCTCGAAACAATGCCCTGGATATTATAAATATTATATCTCTGATAATCGTGTTATTGTTAGGAGTTCCATTTATAATAACGATAGATTTGAGGGCCATATGGGGCTTTATAGCAATGTAGAATTTCTCAGCGATGACAGCATGAAATTTTAATAAGGCACTATAATACTGAAGACAATACTGGTTATATAGGTTATGTTTGGTCCAAAAATAAAGTATCCCTAATGTTCTTTTGTACGTCTTGTCCGAGAACTAGTATCGCCAAATTTAAATGTTTTTAATTTATAAAACAAAAAATTTGAAATTAATATCTTATAATTGAAAGATTGCTGATGTGGTAATTAATTAAAGATTGCTTTGTCGAAACGCGAGTTTATTTACAGACCAAGTTCTTTTTACAACGACAGACAGAGTGTTGCCATGTGTTATCAAGAACAAGAATATAGTAACCAGATCTCTGAAATTAAGACTGGGTTGCCAACACGATTCTTAAGTGACTTACAATTATATTATTAGGAAATTATAAGTAATAGTAGTAGGAAAGATTATTATGTATTTAATTTTGTGCACGTCAAATCACATTTCTCGTCAACTTTCATTATCAGGCTATCATTTGTCAACAACTCAATATTGCCATTTAATTTTGTACTCAGTATCTCTGTTTTGATTTGTAATAATTTTTTCGTCATAGTGGTACAGTAAACAGTTAAATAAATACTTACAATTAACTTACTGTTAACATTTACACCCACCATAATTTCGTCAACTTCGTGGCATCTCCTCTACGGGATACTATTTGTTACTCCGTGGTGTAATCTAAGCATCAAATCTAATGCCATTCTTTATTTCGTTCCTAAAGTTCTACCGTACATAATATGCAACAAGTATATCAACTTATTAGTTCATACGAATACAGTTTACATTTAATTTTATCTGAATTACTCGTAGTTTATTAAGATTTATTTCCATCTACATCTTTCATGTTTTTTCTGGGTTTTTCTTTTTCTTTATGTACCTGTAGCTTATTGTTATTTCCTCTTATTTAGTTTAACATTTAAATTAACAATTGTTTTTTCTTCTAGGTTATGGCCGCTTCAGCAGAAGCGTGCTTGGGGCATGTGTTCTCGCCTTCTTCACCTCCGGGATCCAGAACTGCGTCATGTCGTACGCTCTCCCGGCGGCCAGGTGCGAGCTGCAACTCACCACGTACCAGGCTGGGCTTATTAACATGGCGTTTATGAGTGGTGAGTCAAAATACTCCAAAACACTCTTTTAAATTTTCAAAATTACCATCAAATATATCATCAAAGTCATCAACTATAATGCTGCTTTGCTGCTGAACAGTGATTAAAAAAATCAATTTCGGATCACTGATTTAGCTATGCGGGAATGACGGACATTCCCGTTGACGACCCGTGTGGTGCAATGGTTACCATGCCGGATTGCCGATCGGTTGGCCCCGGGTTTGATTCCGGGCGAAATTCGAGTGATGAGTTTAAATTTCTGTTCTCGGTCTGGGTGTTTGAGTTACTGTCTTTGTGTGTGTCCATGGTATCCACGACACAGGATATATTTACTCTACTGTGGGGCAATGAATGTTAATCGTTACGTTATTATATATATTTGATTTGATTTTTTTTGATTTTTTGCTTCTTTTTACCGCGATAAAGTATCTCATTCCTTCATCGGAAAATCTATTATATTGTAGGTATTTGATCCTTACTAACGCAGGTACATATAACTGAGGGGCATAAAAGTAGTAAATAAAACAATTACATTATGTAAACCTAAATATAATACAGAATTATAAGCCGGTCATAAAATTAAACAATTCTTTTGTCCCCAAGCAATTGCTTTTAAATTTACCGCAAAACGCGGAAAAGATAACGCGTTATAGCTGATGTAAACAGCGCCCTCTATCGGCATTCAAATACAAATTTTATGTGTTTACGATGAATTGTATCAAACTTATTGTTTTATGTTTAACAGTATTAAATTTTTTAACGTTCAAAGTATGGGCCGTTACTAATTTAAGACGTGTTTATTCATATCCATATATTCAAATTACCTACCTATACAACTAAAAACATTATGCACCTATGCATTATGCTACCTATATCTATACAACTAAAAAACAGTAGGTCAACAAAACTGATACCTACTAATATACATATTGGAAAACAATTATTTTTTGTCTATTTATCTATCTATCGACCAAATCTCTATCAAATATGCTAACATAATAAAGAGAATTCATCACGAAATCTCAAAAACCGCTTGATGCATAAAGATGAAATTTGGCAGAGAGGTGGTTAGGTACGAGTAGATAGTAGATTACTTGACGACATACATATGTTACACTCACACACCTTTAATAATTTAAATAATGTCCAAGTACAGAATATTAATTCATAGTTTGTCAATAGTTTCATTTTCATTTCCATTTTTCAATTTCGGAATGTGTTTCTTAGTAGCCAAAAGAAATCAAGGTACAAATCGATATCATTTTTATTACTGTTGCTAAGAATTCTACGCAATGATACATTCCGATGTTGTTAAGAAATTCATAGAAGTAATAATAATGAATAATAATATAATAGAAATAATAATAACGCTACACACTCAGAGCCCTACACTAGGATTCCATGTGTAGTGGGTACTATGGACACACTGGACACACACAAAGACAGAAACACCTAGACCAAGTACAGAAATTAAAACTCATAATTTCAATTTCTGTCTCGCCGGGAATCGAACCCAGGACCCTCCGAATAATTATAACAATAAAGTTAATGTCATTTTATAAGAATTACTAGCTGACCCCGCGAACCGACCGTACCGCGTTCAAACGTTTGGTGTGGTCCACCCTTATCACTTAGGGGTATAAAAAATAGATAGTAGCCGATTCTCAGACCTACCCGATATGCACACAAAATTTCATGAGAATCGGTCGAGCCGTTTCGGAGGAGTATGGTAACTAACATTGTGACATGAGAATTTCCCGCGGTAACGTCCTTTCTCGACGTCCTTTCTATTTTTATGCCAAATTTCATCAAAATCGGTTCAGTGGTTTAAGCGTGAAAGAGTAGCAGACAGACAGACAGAGTTACTTTCAAATTTATAATATTAGTATGGATAACATTTAGTATACCTACCTACATGTAGTTCACATTAAGAATTACATACCAATAACAAAAACATTAAACTACTACTTTTTTCTGTCCAGCTGTTTCTCCTATTCCTTTATTTTCTTTTCACGGAAGATACAATCGTATATTGAACGCTCGTTGCTTGTGACAGGGTATTCTGCAATGGACAAATACTACTATACATACAATAATTAATTGAGAAAGTGCACAAAAAAATCTCGACTAAAACATAAAATTCATAAGGTAGACTTTGTCCAGAAAGGGCTGGGTGCATTTGTCGTTTGATACCTGTATGTCTTTTGTTTTATAAAGGGTTTTCAGTAAGTAAAAAAATTAAAAATTGCAACGCCTATTGTTTATAGACTACGTTATGTCAAACTATTTCTAATTAATCTATTAAAAATTCGTTTAATATCAGTTATTTTTACGTTAAACGATCATTTTAGGGTCGAGAGTTGAAATAGCAGAATTAAAATATAAAAAAATAATCTAACAGATTATTTTAATAAATTATAATGTTGTTTTATTTTTAAACTGGCGACCGATTCGGCATTTCTAACGGCTGAAATGGATGCAGTGTTTTTTTACACACTCAAAGTCCCCCCGTAGGGTACATATACCCTGTGTCGCGTGGGTACCCTGGACACACACAAAGACAGAAATACAAACACCCAGACCGTAAATAGAAATTTTAAACTCATCTCACACTCAAATTGAACCCGGGACCCTTCGATTGGCAGTCCGGGATGGTGATCGTTACGCCACACGGGTCGTTAGCATTGTACCATGAAAATTCTTAATACAAAGACCATTAAATAAATAAAACTTTTCACTTCAGACCTTACAGTTAGTATATTGCATCGCTATTGATAGTATCCACTAAAATTAATCTACAACATTATTTTTCATCAGGTGGCGTAGCAAGCGCATTCTTCTGGGGCATAGTAGGTGACGTGTTCGGCCGACGGAACATCTTGAGCCTAACGTTGTTGTCGGACTCCGCAATTCTCTTGGCCTCTAGCACCGTGTCTGACTACCGGGTTCTGCTGGCTGCGAGGTCTATCAATGGCTTCCTAATCGGTGAGATTTTTGAGATTGACCTACAGGCGACTTTGTAGACAGGACCATCTCTCAAGTCGCACTGCGTGCCATGTGAGATGGCTATGACTATGTGATCCTCGAGGATAGGATTCGCAATATAGAAATAATGCATGCAGTTTGCATTAGGCCTAAGTAAGCTAAAGTGAAAGAAGAGCCTACAATCTGTGGAGTAGGTAGTAGGCTGTTAGAGAGGAGACTGTGTTTAGATAAATGGCGAATAAGATCCTGTTTTGAGAGGTAGCGGGGCCGTTTAACGTATCTGGATGCGTATAATTGAAAACCAAACTCAGTGCTGAGCCTTGGGAGAGGCCTATGTACAACAACTAATACAGGTTATGATATAAAGATATTAAGATTTGATTTCGTATTTTAAATAAAAATTAAGTATTTTACTACCGTGTTACAAACAGCCAACAACTTAAATTTGAATGTTAAAAAAGTAACAGATATGTATGTACATTTATCAACGCAATTTAAGTGGGTTACATTTACTAGATACTCTCAAGATCAAAATTATTTACGTTATTACTCGAGGCGTCACCTAGTTGATTTAGCTAGAAATATTTTGAGAGACGTATTGCGTTTACAATATAGATTTAAATATGATAGTTATCGCAAAAATATCATTAATATATATATAAATATATCAGAAAAATACCTCTACACAAACTTGTAATGAAATAATTATGAGTTGTAAAGATATTGGTATACAGACAGATGATATACCTAATTCGCAGTTTTTTCTTAAAAAGTAATATTACCATACTTCACCAAAATATACAAAGTATTAAATCAAAAAAGGACGATGTTGACCTTTACCTATATAATTTAAATTTTAAAGTTGACGTCCTCTGCTTTACTGAAAGTTACTTTAGGGAATTAGAGTCACAAAGTATACAATTACAAGAATTAATTTTAGCATCACATTTCTCAAGGAAGAACTCAAAAGGAGGTGGTACTTGTATTTATATTAAAAAAGCTTTGAATTATAATAAATTAGATTGGCTTGTGGAAATGTCAATAGAGAGGAGTTTTGAATGCTGTGGAATTTATTTACCTGATCTCGAGTACACAATAATATGTATGTATAGACCTCCTAAGAGTAATATCCAGTTGTTTTTCTATAAACTCGACATAATTTTGCAAAAACTTACTAGGAAATCTCGAAAACTTAGGAAAAAAAATGTACTTCTAGGTGACTTTAATATAGACTTGTTAAGTGAAAGCAGTAGCACCAAAGAGTTTGTGGAGTTGTTAAATACCTACAAAATGCATTTTACTATAACAGAGCCAACACGGGTAACTTGCCACTCTCAAACATGCATTGACAATATAATAACTAATCTAAAGTCCTTTACAACACAAGTATTACACAATGGATTATCAGATCACTCAGGACAGGTCATAAAAATCCCATGTAAATTAAACTTTGATATAAAACATTGGTACGTGTACAAAAGGGAAGTAGATAAAAATTTGCCTATTTTATTAAAGTACATGTCTCAAGTTAGTTTTGCAGAAGTATATAAAAAAACAGAAGCTAGCGCCGCCTACATGACTTTTCTTAATATTTTTAAAACCATATTTGATTGTTGCATACCGATTAAAAGGGTAAGGGTGACTGTTTCTAAAAAGTCTAATTGGAAATCAAAAGGCATTAGAAGGTCAAGTAAGAAAAAGAGACAGCTTTATTTGAACTTAATAAAGAATAGGTCGAGTAGGTCTGAGTCTTACTATAAATCATATAAGAAAATTTTAAAATCGGTAATAAGATATTCTAAAAGGCTGTCTAATTCTAGATACTTAAGTAATAGCTCTAATAAAACTAAAGCTACATGGGGACTCATCAAATACTTAACCAAACCATGCAACCAACTAAGAGAAACAATAAAAGATATAAAAATCGGTACATTAAAAATTACGGACCCTTTAGAGATAGCACAGCAGTTCAATAATCTCTACATAATACAAAATATTAATAACTCATTTGAAGATACATATGTCCCTCAGTTTGATAGTTCTTGTAAAAGTATGTATCTGAAACCTGTTGATGAATGGGAAGTAATTACTATAGTTAAGCAACTAAAAAATAAAAAAAGTTGTGGTTACGATGGCATCTCCACACAAGTAATTAAGTCTTGTATAAATGAAATTGTCAAACCTCTCGTGTATATTCAACGCCAGGTTTCCAGCATCAACATAATGCTGGAAACCGGTAGCTTTCCAGATGATCTTAAGGTTACATTAATTAAACCCCTTCACAAAAAAGGTCCTAAAGATATAATTAATAATTACAGACCAATAGCGTTATTGCCTAGCTTCTCAAAGATTTTCGAAAAAGTAATTTTTAGTAGACTGGTTAACTATATGAACAAAAATAACATACTTAGTGATTTTCAATTTGGATTCAGGCAAAATAGATCTACCTCTTGCGCTATTTACAGGATGCTTAAACAGGTTTGGAGTCATATTAATAATAAAGTAAAATGTGCTGCTCTGTTTGTTGATATGACCAGGGCGTTTGACTGTGTTGTGCATAACATACTTTTACGACAGTTGGAAAGAATAGGTGTTCGCGGTATTGCATACAAGTTATTACAGTCTTACCTAAATAATAGAAAGCAAGCGACGGTACTAACAACATTTAACAAATTGAACAATACATTAGAAGAGGTACAATCAAAATTCGCAATTAGTAAAATTGGTGTCCCTCAAGGTAGTGTTCTTGGTCCACTGTTATTTTTAATGTATATAAATGAACTACCCGCCATAGCTAAATACCCATGGGTAATGTTCGCTGATGATGCTACAATTTTATTTTGTAAAGATAGTATTTCAGTTGAGGATTATAGGCATGAAATAAGAAGTACACTATTAACTATAAAAACTTGGCTAGACACAATGAACCTCACGGTCAATTTAAACAAAACTAAAATTATGCAATTTAAAAATTATAAACAGAATTTAGAAAATCTAAATATACAACTAGATTCAGTTGAAATAGAAGAAGTAGAGCAAACTAATTTCTTAGGAGTGTCCTTAGATACTCACTTAAACTGGAAAAGTCACATTGATAAAATTAAAAATAAAATATCTGCCGATTGTTATGCGCTTTCAGTATTAGTGGATGCGTCAACTCTTGAAGTAGCTAAAAAAATTTATTATGCAAATATTTACCCCCTTCTAACTTATGGCATTATATACTGGGGAAACTCTGTCAATGTTAGTAGAACATTTATATTGCAAAAACGCAGTCTTAGAATAATGTATGGTAAAGCGAGCGATGAATCTATTCGCTCTTTGTTTTCCGAAGAGAAATTTCTTACATTAACTAGTCTATACATATTGGAGATTTGTACTTTCGTTTTTAATAACATAAATTCATTTGAAAAGCAAATAAACATGCGCATAAGAGATGTACCCACGAGGTAGAAAGATAGTGACGCTTTATATTTACCTCAAGTGAAATGTCAGATTTTCAAAAATAGTACATACATATTTGCTATTAGAATATTCAATAAATTACCCAGACATTTCAAACAATTATCAGGTAATAAATTTAAAAGAGAACTAAAGCAATGGCTTATAAAAATGTATACTATAGTATAAACGAGTTTTTTGATGACGTGCATTAAAATGGTTTGGGGAGCTTCCGCGTAAAATATTAATTCTAAATAATGCCTGAGAGTTTTTTTCCGCCGGCTTTTTTTCTCTCATTGACCCAGTGGTGGGTAGGCATCAAAAGCCGATGATCCGTTAAGAATATTCTTAGCGGATCTTAAAATAAAACTATTTTATACTTTAATTTTAATTAGTAATAAGTATAATATTGTATGCCAGAGCATGGTAGACTGTTTAAACTCTTATAATAATTTTAAACATCTAACTGTATGTATGTAAACAGTCAACAATAAAGTATTTTCATTTCATTTCATTTCATTTCATTGTTCTCATTACTTTATGACATTTGGTAGCTTCTTTTGGCACTTTCCCCTATTATGTCAGGTTACTACTAGTAAAATTAAATAGAGTCTAGCCTGTAAGAAACTACCGAACACTGGAAGAATTTCAAATAGAATTGAATGGATGGTTTCTATGGAAATTTCAGATTTTGCCTTTTTGATTTATTACAATAAATTTTATTACGATCGCCTAATTTAACATAGTTGTCGTCAGGGTTTGAATGCCACTGAAGTTCAACAGGAAATGCTAATTTTACCGGTGCACAATCTAACTTATTTGTACTCCCAAAAAGAAATACTTAAGACTAATTTTTAACTAGTCCGTTAAAAAGTTAAATGCTAGAAAACCCCTATAATCGAGATAGATGATTTAATTCCGGCTTACATTTCGCGTGCTGAAAAGGGCATTTCAACAAGATTCAGACGTTAGAGGTTTTATAGTTAAAGTATAATTTTATTCCAGGTGCTCCCGCAACACTTGTGTTCACGTACCTGTCAGATCTGGTGGGGGTGAAGAAGCGACAGTTGTACCTTAACATCGTCGGCATGAGCTTTGTGGCAGCTTGGTTGATACTACCGGGTAATCACTGTTTTATGATTATTGTTGATGATGGTTCGGGTGAAAAGAATAAATCAAATAGGATATTCAATGGATACAAAATAGATTAGGCGAAGTCAACTCTTGTGCGTGCGGTGTACCGATTTTTTTTACTGATCTTCAATGTTTTAGAACGTCATCGCATTTGAACCAAAAAACAAAGACCAGCTTGTCCAGTTTTTATTGACGAAAAAGGTTAAAACACCAACAAGATTTAGAAAATACAATATCTACAAAGTCTACAAACTAATATTTATAATAAACCTACTATAAAAATACATTCAAAATACTTAAATTAATTCTTAAGGCCCAGTTCCAGGTGGGACCCATTCCATCGCCAACATTCTCCCCCTCAGTGTCGTGACTGCGACACTCATTTCTCAAGAGCAATGTAACGCTGACGCAGAACGCTTGATCCTCTCGACATAGTTCAGAGCTCTGAGACGCGATCGCGTGGGCTACGATATCGTTGTAGCCGCTATCGGGTCCGGCGCGGGTGGTGGGCGCGGCGCCTCTAGCCGCGTCCAGTGCAGCAACCGGTGATGAGGACCACCGCAGGCCTCGACGACACAATTTTGGGCGCTGCATTCTAATGGGTTTTCGTGTCGAGATCCGAGGCGCTTGTAGCATAACTTCTGCACTTGGACATACCGCCAACGATCTTTACGTAGCGCTCTCTTAAATTCAGTGCACTCTGTCAGCTTATGGAATTGTTTGGGGCAAAACTTACATTTTTCTCCAGGGGCTCTCGTTATCAATAATACGAGGTGAATTGAATGTTTGTTTCTCGTTGTCATATCTACTCTTTTTATTTCATTAGATATGAAACTCACTCCCGATGCCGCAACCTTCACTGCTTTTTCATATATAAATTTTGATAGATTTTGATATTTGATATTGAGATTCTCGATGATGGGAAGGGTTCATAGACTTGCAGCAGTTGCAGTCGTCCCTGGGGGATGTTCCACAGAGTTTACGTCCACGTCGTATCCCACGGTAACGTCGCGCTTGTCCACGGTAACGCAGTGGCAGGCCGGCGGCTAAAGAACTCTGTGCTTTCGACTGCGATTAGTGCGCCCATTTGCGATCTTCCAGTGCTTCGAGTTGCTCTTAGTTCGTCCCTGCTACCTGGCTGTTGAGGCTTACTCCGGTTCAGGCTGAGCGGGCAACTAGGCTCTCGCTGTGCTGTGTGATTGTTTGTGTGCGTCGTCAAATTCTTTCTAGAATTTGATGGAGGGTGAAGACCCTTTTGTTAGGCCTTCGGAGCCTGTCTCCAAGGCGGAGAGTTTGCAGGTCGGCGCTGGTGACGCTAGTCGTCCCAGCAGTTCCTTGTCCGACAGGGGAGGAGATCGGATCCCGAGGGTGGAGCTGTCACGGCTTCCACTCTCCGGGAGCCGTTATTTTAGAGAGGGTGATGTGTCCGGTTCATCGGACACGTCGACCCTGACTGACGAGGGTGGTGTAACAACCCGCTCTCGTTTTTTACGAAAGAGGAAGACAAGGGAGGAGTCCGGTGGCTCGGACACCCCCTCTGTAAAGTCGGCTAAGGCCTCGCCGACGCGTGGGCCTTCTACGCCAAGCCGAGGACGCAAGCCAACGGCCGGCCATTTTGTGGGCCTCTCTGAGGCACAAAAAAGCCTAAGCGCCCTCAAAAGGGACGCGGTCCAGCAGGAGCTGGAGGAGCGCGCTGCCGCGAAGGAGCGACAGGAGCGTCTTGCCCGTGCCAAACAAGGTTACGGGCCGATCCTCTATGACGGCAAGACGGTGGCGGAGCTAGAGGCGATGGTGGCGGAGGAGGCCGCCGGAATCACGGAGATCGCCTCGAAATGCTCCAACATAAAGGGCACCCTCCAAAAGGCTCTTAAATTGGGGGCCCGCAATATGCAGGCCATAATGGCGGAGATGGCCAAGCGATCCGCTTCAGAGGAGACGCAGCGCCTGCAGGCAACCGTCGATCGCCAACAAGCGGTCATCGACAGCCTGCAGAAGGAGGTCGCCAGGCTGAAGGCTGCCGGCGATGTCATGGCCCCTGAGCCACAGGTGGCCGTACAAATGGAGGTGGCCCCGGACGCTCAGCCCGCTCTTTCCAACGACCTAAGGTCGGTATTGAGGAAGGTCCTCATGGAGGAACGGGCCTTTACGAGGGCCTGCTTTGCGGGCATTGAGGACCGCCTCCTGCCCGAAAAGCGGGTGCGTCCGCCCCTAGCGGCGGACCAAAAGAAGGCAGCGGCCGAGGTAGCTGCGGCTGGCGTACCCCAGTCTAATATTGGCAAGGGGAAGGGGAAGGGAAAGGGCAAGGGCAAGGCCTCTGAGGCCGTGCCACCAGCCACTCCCGCTCCCGGCCCCTCAGCGCAAAAGCCCGGCATATCTTATGCCGCTGCTGCGACTTCAAAGCAGAGCCAACCTAGGGCCAGGGAGCCCAGAGCTGGCTCTGCTAAGGCCCCGGAGCCTAAGCCCGGCCCGTCGAGGCCTCCTGTGCCCATACAGGAAGACCTCATGCTGCCCACCACCACGGCCACCAACGACCAGTGGACAAAGGTGGGCAAGAAGAAGAGGGGGAGGAAAGGTAAGGCTGCCGCAGCTCCTCCTCCAGCACCCGCGCAACCGACCTCTAAGCCGGCCAGCAAGGGGAAGAAGGGAGCCCCACCGACGAAGGCCCAAAAAGCCAAGAAAATGGCTCCCCCCAGTACCGCGGCCGTTGTGGTGACTATTTCACCGGAGGCCGCGAAGGGGGGGGGCCACTTACGAGTCGGTCTTGGCCATGGCGCGCGAGACGGTGAAGCCTCGAGAGAAGGGCATCGAGGCCGTCCGCTGCCGCCAGACGCAAACTGGGGCTCGTATATTCGAGTTCCCGGGCGCTGAGCGTGAGCGGCACGCGGATCTCTTTGCCGCAAAAATGCAAGAGGCCGTCTCCGCCGTGGCCAAGGTGTCGAGGCCGGTTAAAACGTCGCCCCTGGTCATTTCTGAGTTGGATGACTCAGTCACTAGGGACGACGTAGTCGCTGCAATCGCGGCGACTGGAGGATGCAGCGCGGATGCAATCCGCGCAGGTGGGATTAGGCGTGGCCGAGGGGGCCTAGGCGCCATTCGCGCGGAGTGCCCCGTGGCCGCCGCAAAAGCCGTCCTCCTCAAGGGGCGGCTACTAGTTGGATTTAGTTCGGGTGTGGTCCGAGCGCCTGAGGAGCAGCCGATGCGCTGCTTCAAGTGCCTCAGTATCGGCCACACTCGTCCTCGTTGCCCCTCGAGTGAGGACAGATCGGAGTTGTGTTTCCGCTGCGGCCAAGCGGGCCACAAGGCAAACACCTGCAGCGGAAAACCAAAGTGCGCCGTGTGCGCAGCGAGTGGGCGGCCTGCGGGTCACATTATGGGGGGCTCCAAATGCAAGCCCCCTGCCAAGAAGGGCAAGATGCAGGCCCCTACGCAGCCTGCCGGTGCGCCTGAGGCTGGTTCAGCCCCAGTCGAGAGTGGTACAATGTCCGAATAATGACCCAGGTTCGACATTGTACCACAATAATGCAGGCGAACGCCAACCACTGCAGAGCCGCCCAGGACCTATTGTCCCAGGTTATGGCCGAGTGGTTGGCGGAAGTGGCTGTGGTCGCTGAGCCGTATTCGGTCCCTGCCAACTGGCTGGGGGACCGTGATGGCTTGGTGGCCATCGTTCCGCGGCCCTCCACGGATTCCCCACCCCTCTCGCTCATCGAGAGGGGTCATGGATACGTGGCCGCCGCGTGGGGGGAGATTGCCATTCTTGGCACTTACTTCTCCCCAAACCGGCCGTTCGCGGAGTTTGAGAGGTTCCTGGAGATTCTGGCAGCCGTAGTCCTTGGACTACCGCCCCTGAAACTGTTGGTCCTCGGCGACTTCAACGCCAAATCGGTGCACTGGGGCAACCCAGTCACTGACGTGCGGGGAGCCGCCCTCGAGTTGTGGGCGGCATCTATCGGTGTGTCCCTCCTTAACAGAGGGACAACACACACGTGTGTGCGGCGGCAGGGGGGGTCAGTGGTGGACGTTTCGTTCGCCGCCCCTGCACTCGCCACTCAACTTGTGAGCTGGCGTGTGGACTTGGCGGAGACTATGTCTGATCACCGGTACATCCGGATAGACTTCTCCGCCGAGAACCCGTCGCACGCGCCCCGCACGCGGCAATCGCCGTTCCCCAGGTGGGCTCTCACCCACCTGGATCGAGGGATGGCCAACGAGGTGGCGTTCGTCCAGGACTGGTTTGGTGCGCCTGCCAGTACCGACGTCGACGCGGCTGCGCTGCAGCTTCGAGAGGCCCTAACCGAGGTGTGCGATGGTAGCATGCCTCGGTCCCGCAGGCCGCCTCCTAGACGCGCCGTGTATTGGTGGTCACAGGAGCTCGCGGACCTGCGGAGAAGCTGCATCGCAGCCAATAGGGAATACACGAGGAGCCGACGTCGACGTCGCAGGGACCTCTCAAACGAGGACCTTCTCTATGCCTCCTACCAGGAGGCAAAGTGCCGTCTTAAGGTGGCCATTGCCGAGGCAAAAGACCACGCCAGGGCGGAAATGCTGGAGGGTTTGGACAACGACCCGTGGGGGAGACCGTACAGGGCAGCGCGTAAACAGCTGCGCCCCATCGGTCCCCCGGTGACGGAGACCCTCCAGCCGGATGTACTGGATGGGGTGATCCGGGTTCTGTTCCCGGTTAGAACGAATTTCACCCCACCAGTGATGAATCCGCCTGTGGGCAGCAGTCCGCCGGCAGAGGACTTCGTTCCCCTGACGCCGGCGGAGTTTGAGACTGCTGCAAGTTGCCTCAGTGGCAAAAAGACGGCACCAGGCCCAGATGGAGTGCCAGCGCGTGTGCTCGCCATCGCCGCCAAACACATGGAGGAGCGGTGTCGGGACCTCTTCGATCGGTGTTTTGCCACCGGGAGGTTCCCGAAACCCTGGAAGGAGGGACAGTTGTGCCTCCTTCGCAAAGAGGGGCGGCCGGCGGACTCACCGTCGGGCTACCGCCCCATCGTGCTCCTCGATGAGGCGGCGAAGCTGTTTGAGCGGGTCATTGCGATCCGTCTCAACGAGCACCTGTCGTGGACCGGCCCGGATCTCTCCGACGCGCAGTTCGGGTTTAGAGTGGGCCGATCCACGATTGACGCCCTCAAGAGGCTGAAGAGCCTCACAGTGGAGGCCGCGGAGCGGGGGCAGGGAGTCCTGGCGGTGTCCTTTGACATCGCCAACGCTTTTAACTCCATCCCCCACTCCACGATTATGGAGGCACTTCGGTTTCACGGGGTGCCTCTGTACTTGAGGGCGTTGCTGGCAGACTATCTGGGCCAACGGGAGGTCCTCTTTGTTGGAAAAGACGGCCGTCTGCAAAGGCGTGCCGTCGAATCCGGGGTTCCACAGGGCTCGGTCCTGGGTCCCTTGCTGTGGAACCTCGGATATGACTGGCTGCTCCGGGGTGTTCTCCTGGCGGGCATGAGTGTCATCTGCTATGCGGATGACACACTCGTCACTGCCCGCGGGAGAACGTACGGAGAGGCGGCGAGGCGGGCCTCTGCAGGCGGCACGCTTGTCGCTCAGAGGATTCGCCGCCTCGGCCTCAAGGTGGCGCTGGAGAAGACCGAGGCCCTATTTTTCCCTGGGCCCCGGCAGCGCCTCCCTCCCGACGCCCACATTATTGTGGGCGGCGTGAGGGTTGAGGTCAAGGCCCGGCTTAAATACCTGGGCCTTACCCTGGACAGCCGGTGGCAGTTCGGCGCGCACTTCGCCGGGCTGTCATCTCGCCTCATCCGCGCAGCGGACGCGTTCAGCTGGCTCCTGCCGAACCTTGGGGGTCCAAGCTCACGATGCCGGCGATTATATGCCGGCATCCTAAAGAGCATGGCGCTGTATGGCGCCCCTGTATGGGTGGACTCCCTGCATCGGCGGGAGAACGTGGCCCTCCTCCGCAGGCCCCAACGGGCCATTGCACAGCGGGTGGCGAGGGCTTACCGCACTGTCGGGTTCGCGTCCGCATGTGCGCTCGCGGCAACTCCTCCATGGGAGCTGGAGGCCAGGGTGCTGGCCACCGTCTTTGATTGGACGGCAGCGCAAAAGGCGCTGGGTGAGTGGCCAGCCCCTGAAGAGCGCAACGCGGTGAGGCGGGATGCGCGCGAGGCTATGGTCCAACTGTGGAAGGAGGACCTAGCCTCCGCGCAGTCTGGACGCCGCACTCTCGACGCCCTCGGTCCTGTGATCGAGGCGTGGGAGGAGCGGCCGCATGGGTTCCTCACCTTCCGCCTGGTGCAGGTACTTTCCGGACACGGATGTTTCGGCAATTACCTGCACCGAATCGGAAGGGAGGAGTCCCCGTCGTGCTACCATTGCGGCGCGGCGGAAGACTCGGCGCAGCACAGCCTTGAAAGTTGCCGGAGCTGGGAGGAGCAGCGCCGAGTCTTGTGCACCGTTGTCGGCCGGGACCTTTCGCTGCCGAGCATCGTTAGGGCCATGCTCGGAAGCGAAAGAGGCTGGAAAGCCGTTGCCTCCTTCTGCGAGGAAGTCATCTCGCATAAGGAGGCGGTGGAGCGGGAGCGAGAGGACGATCCGTCCCAACCCCCGCTCCGCAAACGTAGAAGGGGAAGGAGAAGACGGCAATACGACCGTTCTCTCCCTCCCCCCGGTGGTGGCCTGCAGGTTGGAGGTACGGGGGTGCCTCCACCTGCATTGCACAGGCCATCACTGATGGACAGGAATGACCCGGCGCTCCCGGTCATTCCTGTAGACTCCCCATAAGGGGAGCGTGTAGGGCCTGCCAAGATAGGCAGGCAGTCGCCGACGATGTTGTGGAAGCAAAGGCTCTGCCGATTTCCCACGACATCGTCACGATGGCGATGGAGGAGCGCAGTAGGATTTAGTGGGTATACCCCTGCCTCGTAACGGCAGGGGGGAGTCCCACACACCTCCCTCTGTCCCCTCGACAGAGGTCGAGAAGGTGCGTAATAGCATTCCCTACTTAAAAAAAAAAAAAAAAAAATTGCAGTCGTCCCGGCGAGTTGACGCGGTGCGTTGTTTTCTATATAGAGCGACGGGCCTGGAGTGAGCACTGACTTCTCCAACCAGTCTTCAACTTTGCTCCTACTTGAAGTTTCAGATGATCGTTTGGAGTGTCGTGATGAGTATTTTAGGCTTGCTAAATCGGCTTGTAATTTCTTCTCTAACAACTCCTTCTTTAATCGAGCTGCTTTTATTGCAATTGCAGCTTGAGCTTCTTCGATTTCAACTTTGGCTTTTTCTTGAGCGGCTTCGAATTCAAGTTGTTTTTGTCGCGCAGCACGTGACCATGTGCGGCTACTTTTCTTGTTAGCGGCGTCAATTTGTGCTACCGTGCACGCTATACCGTTGCCTGACTTGCCTGCATGTTGGACTGTAGGTTTCTCCATTGTCTTCTCCACGTTAGTCAATAATTCTTTCTTCAACTGTGCTCGCGTTTTCATAGTAAACAGCGGCGTTTTGAACATTGACATCCCTGTTTACAGGTTTGGATTCTTTTCACGATCCGGCTCGAAGGACCAAACTTTGTTGATGATGGTTCGGGTGAAAAGAATAAATCAAATAGGATATTCAATGGATACAAAATAGGTTAGGCGAAGTCGACTCTTGTGCGTGCGGTGTACCGAATTTTTTTTACTGATCTTCAATGTTTTAGAACGTCATCGCATTTGAACCAAAAAACAAAGGTTTCTCATAACATTCAAAATTGACATCGCCCAACCAGCTTGTCCAGTTTTTATTGACGAAAAAGGTTAAAACACCAACAAGATTTAGAAAATACAATATCTACAAAGTCTACAAACTAATATTTTTATTAAACCTACTATAAAAATACATTCAAAATACTTAAATTAATTCTTAAGGCCCAGTTCCAGGTGGGACCCATTCCATCGCCAACAATTATTATGAAATAATTCTCGAGATTGTCTCAAGGAAAAGCAGGGATTTTTTTATTTGATTAATATTAGGCTCGTGCTGTATCAGCCCAGGTTGCTTCAACCTATGAATATTGTTTGTACCCGTAGCCAGGTTACAGATTATAATTCAACCCTTGAAAAAGGCTAGGACTTTGCAGACAGTGATTTGTTTGGCTTCATCTGGCGGCAGTACGTGCCTCCCTAGATGAATGCTACGCTTGTGATTTAGCGCACTGGCGTGGTGTCTCTTTCTCCTCCCCACAATATCTGCACGTGTCGGTTGAACTTAGCCCTAGAAGCGACATATGTCTTCCGAGCTTACAGTGTCCAGAAAGGACTCTGGTCACCTTACGGATTTGTTCAGTTGAGCTTTAATAGCTCTTCAGCATAACTCCGTTCATATTCTCGTATCCGAGTTTGTAATGTCTGTGCTCTGGTCCTTCAATCCAGTCCCTCAACGCCTCCTCCCTGCATTGAGTGAGAATTTTTTGTCAGATTGTTGTTATGGAAATACCACAGAATGTTGCAGGACCAAACTAAGTCCCCTTTGCACTATCATGTGAATTAATGTGCCACGACGTCAGTTGTCTCGTTTCCTTGTATGGACGAGTGTTCTGAAACTATTAAAAAGACCCTGTTTCTCGCAGCCAGTGCGCTGAGTCGCTATTTTTTGGCTGCAACCGATTTTGTTTCGCGTTACTGACACGGATCCTCACTAAGTATAATCCTGGTGCCATGCTGCTCCAATGCAGATAGGTGGTGATACGCATCAGAGACCAACCCGCTATTGAATGTTTACAAATAAGGTCTTCGACAAGCTTTAACGACTACAATCTAACGCTTTTATTTTTTACTTATGTTTTGCAAAGAGCATCGAACATATTTGGTGATCACCCGTAAAGGCTCCTTTGGAGGCTACTATGGAGACATGAAAATGTTGGCGGCCACTGATGATACTAGTGGCAATCGACAGAAAAAAATATTATAAAACGAAAGTGTTATATGATGAAATGCTGAAAGTGATATACTTCCGGAGATATAGAGCTTTGAATAATATATATTTTTTAATTTTTTTCATTTCAAAGCTCTATATCTCCGAAAGTACATCACTTTCGGCATTTCATCATATGACACTTTCGTTTTGTAATATTTTTCTTTGCTGATTGCCGCAAGTAACATCAGTGGCCACCAACATTTTACGTCTCCATAGTGGGGCTCTCACTGTGAAGATTAGGTATGCAAAAATGTTGGGTGCTCTTTTCAAAATTAAGTAAATAAGGAAAGAATTCCTTGGTCGTTGGTAGCATAAAAATCTTGCAAACAAATTGTACAATAATTTTTTATAGTTATAAAGCGCCTTTAGCTATCTTTACTTTTTGGTTTAATAAACATAAACATACCTGATATCCGAAAGTTGTGAAGTAGCATGTTCTGATTGATAATTCTGGCTCTATCCCACTAAATATCAGACCAAGAAAGAAAGAAAGAAAAAATATTTATTTCATATTAGGAATAAGTACAAAATATTCGCTTAATGAATGTCATTTTTTCCCGGTCATCGCCTTTAAGTGCCCGTTTGGGCTAGATGTTGAGCTGAGAGAAAAAAGGCGGCGGAAAAAAAACTCCCAGCACTCTTTTAAAAATAAAAGTACATAATAATATATTTGAGATAACAGAATGGCTATGGGTTGATAATGGTCACACGAGACAGCTGATCGTGTGAGACACCATCAACCCACTTCCACCTGCTCAAGTTAACGGTAATTCTTTACTCCTCCAGTGTAAGATCAAGTTATCCCCGTTACTATATACATCGGACGCTTTCCGTCTTTAAACACTACATTAAGCTCCTGCCTAGGTGTAATAGCAATGTGTCAGTAGACTATCATCAAATCTGATTCAAGTTTCACCATGTTATATTTCTTATGATAATTCCTTTTTTTTTTCTTACCTTTGAATGACAAATTTGGATAATGATAAGGATATTGCATCTTTATCGTTACCCTTATATGCTAAGCCTAATGTTAAGATTGTATGTGTGATATTTTGATATGACGAAATTTACGAAATAACATTAGATAAAATTCATTAGACATAATTAATCCGTTTCCTAAAAAAAAAATTAAATTATTAATGAATAAAGCCAAAAAGTGGCTAATGTATTAAATTATTATTGAAATGATCAGTTATATTGTGCAATGAAACATATGGAAATACTGTATGCGAACTGAAAATCTCATGTGTTAAATCAGGTGAATCAGCAAAGTCGGCAAAATTTCGTATACGGTCTCTTAAGAAAGACTAAAATAAAGTTTTTGTACGATACGTCTGCTAAGTGTTTAATTTATAACTATTTTTTAAAAATAAATAAACGCTTCACTCCCATAGCCCCACAGTAGGATAGATATATCCTGTGTCGTGGGTACCATGGACACACACAAAGACTGAAACACAAACACCCAGACCGAGAACAGCAATTTAAACTCATCATTCAAATTTCAGTTTCGCCGGGAATCGAACCCGGAACCCTTTGATTGGCAGTCCGGCATGGTAACCATTGAGCCACGCAGGTCGTCAAACATGAATTCTACACTATGAAATCTAAACACATAAGTAAAAGTGAAACTCCATCTTTCTTATGCCAGTTGCTATGCAGACAAAACGACGTACGATAAATCATAATTGATGTGTGGAATAATATTATTGATTTCACTCTGTTGTCTGCCCGTCCGTCATTAAAAGCTTCGAGAGGTCAGCTTGAAAGCCTTTTATGCTCAATGCTAGAGAAAACCGATTGCATGTCTTATAAATCTTATAATATAATAAACGACTTGCGTTCCAGGATTTTGTTCTAATGATCATTACTGTACTATGAAGTGAAACCAGGTTCACCCTAAATTTTAATTAGTGTTTTAAACAATAGGAGCGCAATTTTCAAAAGCTGCCGAAACAGGTAATCAATATAACTTCTATCAAGGTGCAATGTGCATGTTTAATTTGCCAAAGGAAATCGATGACTTAAAAAGAAATAAAAATAATCTTAACATTTCCAATCCCCATTTCCTACCATATATGTATGTACATTAAGCATAGAAAACCCAAAAAGCGACATTAAAAACAATCATTATAAAATTATGAATTTACAAATTCGTGGCTAATTATATTAGTGTGTGTGATTCTCCCTCGGTCGTGGGCGCTTTATAGATTAATTCTTTTCCCTCTATTTAAGATAAAAACACTTACCTACTTAGCCATAAGGTAAAAGAAATTGTATTCAATGCCTTCTAAATTACAAGATAAAGCACGTAAGATAGATGGACATTTTATTCACTTGTATTTTTTGTTAGCAGTCGCTTTACAAGTATTTGCAGAGGTCAATGTCAATGTTTAGTGTAACAGTTCTGTCTGTTTGTTTAACCGAGTATCGTGGACACACTAAGATCGGAGAAGAGATATTTAGATTATATTCGAAATCAGCCTAGGTTGCTGACCAATGTGCCGAAAAAGCAAACAATAGGACCTTTAAATAAAGCCATACTTTGTAGGTTACTGTTTTGAGCCTCTGTTATAGGATCACTTCGTAGTCGGTTTGTCTATTTGTTGATTGGTAGAATTTAAAAACCAAGAGACTTTACTAGGTTTTACTGAGTGTCACAGGAGCAAGAACTGTAAAGGTTCGACCGGTGAAGTACCAACACTGCACCCGCTTCTGCCGCGAAGCATTTCTGTTCCATTTCGGTTGAAAGGTACAGTTGCGTGCCAGGTTTGCATGAGACGACCATACTAAGAAGGCTGCTTCTTAGTAGCAGCGCAACTTCATACGATTTCAAGACTAGGCTTGAAGGCTACATGTCCATGGGCTGCAGCGACACTTAAAACCACGTACCTGCATGCTTTTCTGCTACTCTAAAAAAAAAGAATGGACAATCTGCTAGATTTGAGGCATCATAAAAAATATTTTGAGGTTGATTGTGTTAAATAACTAATCGGCCGTTTATAAAATATACTTCATAAATCATAAGATAAAAAATAAAAGTTTTCTGTAGAGATGTAGGAATACAAAAAACACAAGTGAAACTGCTTGTCATCGCGTTTAACGCGATAGGCAGTTAATATGCAATAATTATTCTGTCAAAACTAATGAGGCTAACACTTGGCTAACACCTACTGACATAGCTTTTACTTTCATTCAAATAGAAAACGGTCAATGGACCATAATTCTGATTACTAGATAGGTAATGGATCATATTTGTGTGTTACCAGACGGACACTTAAACTACTTAGAGATCCGGCACCTAGCAACAGTTTGAAGATCCAATACTGGCCTAGTAGGTCAAGCTCGATACTTTGGACTACAAATGCGTTAGCGGGCTAAAATACAACGACAGAAACAGTAATTCAACATATTGGTTGGATTTCTGTTACTTATTTTTTTAAATTAGGTATTGGGTCAAAATTTTGTTCACTTTTCACATTATACCTGAAATTTATAAGAATACCTTTAGGTCTTATGAAATGAAATGAAATAGTTGAAATGAAATAGTTTATTAACATCCTGGGTAATAATAATACACTTGATGTTTGTCATTGTTCTACGGTCATCAGCTGACCGTCATCCGCTTTGGGTGCGCTAAGGCTTATATGGGCTAGGAGAAAAAAGCGGGCGGAAAAAAACTCCAGCCCTGTTTTAAATAAATGTTCAGGTACAATGGGTATTTATTATGCAGCATGACTGTGGGGCGATGGTATGTATACTAATATATATAATTTTTTTCTTGCGTCTTAAAGTGGGACGCAAAAAAAAGGTTCACTGGTCTCCCCATAATTGGGGAGGCCTGAAGCCTTACTTGCTACTTACTACGCTGCTCCAATACGAGCTGGTGGAGTTTTAGATTGTTGGAGTGAATATCTAAATTACTAAATATTGTATTTTTACCAAAATACTCATGGCGTAACGCTACTGAATGTAGCTGGTCCCTGCTCTGAAGCTCTGAACACAAATCCTTTCTTGCTTTTCACCTTTAATCTATTAATCAGAAACATTGCTTCTAGCAATCGCGTGGCTGATAATGCCTTTCGAAATGAACAACCAGTCGACTGCCAATATACTCGTTGCGGCTATACGTGGCGCTGCTGAGCGTGCCGGGGTTGGTTGCTGGCTCCTGATGTTGTCAGTACTCGTTTGTTATTTGGATCCAAAAACCCGCATAGCAGACTGGTGTATTACCCTCCCTAGTTAACACGTGCCCAGCAGTGGGACGCATAAATGGTTGTTAGTCCGCATTTGGTATCTTCACTTCAAAACCCACGTTGGAGCAGGACGGTGGAATAGGCTCCAGATTACTATAGTAATAGCGGAGGAAGACTCGTTCTCAGCAGTTAAACGTTGCGTTGCAGCAGCTAGCAAATTAATAAACACTAGACTTTTTAGCAAAAAAACAATGGTGTGGTTTTGCTGACCATCCAGAATCGGCAGAAGACACCAACCATAATGTTATTTCTAGCTATCATTTTCTTAATTAATCAGAAACATTGCTTCCAGCAATCGCATGGTTGATTATCCCTTTTGAAATGAACAACCAGTCGACTCTCCTGCCGATATACTCCTGGCGGCTGTACGTGGCGTTGCTAAGCGTGCCAGGGTTGGCTGCTGGCTGCTGGTTACTGCTGTTGCCGGAGAGTCCACGGCTGCTGGCGGAGACCAGGCGTGCGGACAAGGCCTTGACTCTCCTCGCGAGGATACATGAGAGGAACACTGGAGTGCCGGAGTTTAAGGTCAGTATTATTTTCTTTTTTAAAGAGTAACCGACGAGCATGTAGGTCACGTGGTGTTAGTTGCTTAAGACCATGAAATATCTAGATCTAGACACAACCTTATGAAAATTGGAGTCTTGTCTGAGATTGTATGCAGTTAAGCCGTTCTGAAGGCCGATTTGCTCCTTGTGTAAGTCTCAGGAATGCAAATAGCAGTGGTACTTCCCCGATCAAATCTAAAATTTCTACCGTAATCAATAAACCCCCCAAGTGCGAGTCGGACTCGCGTACCGAGGGTTCCGTATTTAAAAAAAATGTATATGATGTAACAAAAAATGTACGGTTTTCGCAATTTTTCCTTATTATATGACGTTGCTTCGTACCAAATTTCAAGATTCTAAGTTCACGGGAAGTACCTTGTAGGTTTTGATTCCCTTGCGAGTGTCGAAAAATTGCGGCATAAATGCGGGCTTAGTAATTTTATTTTTTTCTCAGCTCCTGGGGCAGTAAGGCACAGTAGACCTGAGTATTTGATATAAATTCAAGCTTGATACCTCCCGCGTTTTAGAGAAAAAGAGTCTTGACAGACAGACAGACGGACAACAAAATTATCCTATAAGTGTTCCGTTTTTTTCTTTCGAGGGACGGAATCCGAAAAATTTAAAACTTGATATCAATACGTAAGATTCCATAATATGTCATCATAAAATATAATATGAAAATCCCACGAACAAGCACAAATCATTGAAATTTTCCTGTTGTATTTCCAGATCAAAAAACTGATAGAAGACAACATTTTCGTAGTAAAATCTTTGAACGGAGAGCAGAATAGGACGAAGGCTTTATTTATCGGCGTGCTGAAAGACCTCAAGATGTTCGTCTCCAAGGCGTACGCGAAAAAATCCAGCTTGATACTCTTCGTCTTCTTCGCTAACATGGCTGCGTATGTTACATTTTTTTGTTTACTTATTAGTTGCTGTTGTGAAGATAGTGACGAATTTTACCGAAAATAGAACTTCACTTAATGATTTAACTGAAATATTAATTCGGTATAAGAATTATAATAAGCTACGATATCTTCTATCTGGGCGAGAGTGGGAGCTCGAACCGCCCTCCTTGTGTCCCGCCCTCCTAAGCACCTGCGGATGTAGAAAAGCACCATTGATCTTCCAAGATGGAGATCCCGGAGTTCCCTCCAAGCGCTCATGTGGCCACTGAGGTAGTTCGGAACAAATCTCGCATAACCCGAAATCTCTTCCAACCTTTTGAAGATTTTTCTGCAATACAAAGAAGGTGCCTGCTTTTACATTAAAATCTAATAGTTATGAACAAATCCAATGGACACTCTTAAAAATATTACAGGTAGATACATATACAAACAATTAAATCTATGCAATTAGGTACAAAAGTTAAAACTCGGTCGAACATGTCAAAGTTGTATCGATGAATGAATGAGTAACTCAAACATTAGCCTAAGGGCCTCTTTCACCACCTTCAAGTAAAGTGACAAGTAAGCTAATTGTCGATTAAAGTCACCCGTAACTTTAATTTCAATTTCACGATGTTCGAGTAGCATTAATCATATGATAAACTGTCGCGTACTCATAGCTTTTACTTGCCGATTTACTTTAATTGGGACGTAACTAATCAACACTTTACTTGGAGATGGTGAACGAGGCACTAAAAGTTTACGATAATTTATTGACGCCATTATTCGGGGAATTTGTCTTTTTACCTAAGTTTTATCGGAAAACGGTAGACTAGTCACTGGTTAGATAAATTGACCCGGTAATATTTTAACTAGTACTTTTATTTAATCAATTCTGTGGGTATTGTACGTCCAATTATTCTATTTCGTTTCCAACTGGGCGGGCAATTCCTAATCGTTCGTTGCTAAGGAGTTGTGGTGCCTATCGTTTAATTAATTAAATAGAAATGACAATGCTGGCCTTGTTCGGCGATCGTAGATTTGCGTATGCATCGTTTTGGCACTTGGACGTGGCATCGGAATCGTGCGTTTCGGATGCTGAATCACTGCGTTTAGTGACTAAGTCGTCATACCTTTAAACGAGCAATAGGGAACATTCATTGGTTTTTTATTGTATCAATCAAGGAATCAAGTGTTCTTAAAGGACCACTTCGATTGAAGCACCCCAAAAGACAGAAATATGAGCCATATTTAAACCTCACCGCGTAGCGTTGAAAACGGCCCAAACTAACGAAGTGATAGATATGACGTCACCGTCCGAGAACGCAGTAGTCGCAGTACCAAAAACTATTGGATAACAAGTGATTTGCAATTTTATAATTTCATCAAAAATCATTTATACGGTCGAATTGAGAAATCTCCTCATTTTTTGAAGTCGGTTAAAACTGCATTTTACGTATGTAGTAATTGGGAGCTACTTCAGTAGATGGCCTTGTTAAGTAAGACTAGGACAATGAGACTCTAAAAAAAAACAATTGTTTTTATCGGAGCAACGCTCGGTCATCTGGGTAATAAATAATCGACTAAGATCACTAAAGCTTTTCAATTTATTTTATTTATTTATTTAACATTCGTACCACCTTAAATTAAGGGCTACAGGGTTAAACTTAATGCCTAATGGCATTCTCTGCCAGTCAACCCTGGGTGATGGTGAGAGCTACGGGTAGGCACGTAATAAATTAAAAAAATGCTTTTATTTAAAGAGAAATTTAAAAAAAATAAATAATTAAAAACAAGTAATTGAATGAATAAGATTTTCTAAGTATTTATTAATAATAGGTACATGCATATAATATATAAAAATATATATATATAAATATACATAAATACATAATAAACAGATAAAATATAAAATCGGTAATTCGATTACTCTCTCTCTCTCTACCACAAGCCTAATTTGCATCATATTTGACCTAGTCTATGTATCTCCAGGGGCTTTGGCCTAAACCTCTGGATCCCAGAACTGCTGCTCCGCATGCAGACCAAGGACTGCAGCGCCAAACTGGCCTTACCGGAGAAGGCGAAACTCTTCAACGCTTCTAACTCCTGGAAGGAGGTCCCCAAGCATGTGATGTACACCAGGCCTGATGACACCTATAATGACACAGTCTTCGATGTTCATGACATGAGGCGGGGCAGTGAGAAGTGTGAAGACACTATAGATGATGGGGTAAGTAGTTTACAAGTTTAAATATGTTAAAAGTAAGTAAACACCAATCAAAAATTTTAAATAATACTTAAGTTAAAAATACGTTATAGAGCGTAACTAAATATGCGAGATTTGATTTTATCTGTTTCGAGATTTTTGGCTGTGCAATCCGTTTGATGTGTTTTAAAATTGGTATAGGTCCTACCTAGTTTTGGAAGTTCATTGCAAACACATTTAATACGTAGGTAAGCATTATGTCTACCCATGCTGCTCAATTTCATGAAATAAAAGTTAAGTATTGTCTAAGTCTAAATCTTGTCTAAGTACCTACTATTTTTTTAAGGTTATTAAAATGGTATCATACGGACTCATACGGTTAATCATAGTTCACATCTACGAACATGCAGTCATAATATGACTGCAGGCTGTAATCGTTTTATACGTCCTACTGCAGCTGCTGTCCTTGGACCTCTGTCCATGGGGAGACTTGAAATTTACTCCATTATGTCCGCTGCTACAACGTAGATGCAAAAACGAATGTTATCACAGCGGGTTTCTAAACCGTTCATCCGCGCAACTTATAACATAGGTGCTAGAAAATCTCTTTGAGAAATATTTAAAGAGATAAATATTCTTACATCTGTTTCGCAATGTATGCAAACATAATGTATGTACGCAAAAATAAAGAGAAATTCGCTACCCTGATTGTACATTATTAATTTATTCTCTCCAGGTGTTCACATCAGGCCTAATCGTAGGCGCAATATGCGTCCTGGGCAACGCAGCGTGCGCGTTGCTGTGCGCCAAGGGCGGTGCGCGCGGCGTGCAGCGGGCGGCCGCCGCGTGCGCGCTGGCGTGTGCGCTGGCGTGCGCGCTGCTGGCCTTCTGCGTGTGCGCCTGCGCCGCGTCCAGCAAGGTGGCTGTGGCGGCTGCTGCGGCACTCAACGCGGCTTCCTTAAACGGGAATGTGCTGTTGATTCGGCTGCTCCTTCATGCACTACCGGCTAAATTAAGGTTAGTTTTAAGAATGTAGTTCTGTTCTAATCACAAACCATCGAGCAAGAAAGAAAGAAAAAAGAGAAAGAAAGAAAAAAAGAGGTGCTGGCGTCTGCGTGTGCGCCTGTACCAAGTCCAGCAAGATGGCTTGCGCAGCCTTGAATGCAGTGTCGCTTTAATTAGTAAGAACATGTGAGTGGATCCGAAAAATTGTACGTAACACCTACATTGCAAAATAGTATTTTCTAGAAAATAAAGAAATAGAAATAGAAAAAAAAGCGTGTGTGTATTTATTTATGTATACGCGTTAGAAGTTATCTTCTTATTAGTTTAAGAGAAACCTGCAAAAGATTATAGCTAGATAGATATGAATTATTGTAAATAATAATTTATAATTTACGATTTAAATAAATTATACATACCGACAATAAACCTCAAATCTATAAATGCACTTAAAATAGTTTATTAAAACCACTTTTATCACAAATATTCAAAATAAATATATAGGTACTAATAAATTATCAGCAAACATCTATCACCGTCGTATATATAATTGGTTTAATAAAAACACCAATATACTTTTTAATTATTCACACTGTTTAATTGTACTGACAACAACAACTTGAACATAGTTATCGTTTTGAACAGTAACTAACTTCAGACTGTTGCTTTTTTCTAACGGTGTGCGCGCGCATCGTAAAGAATTCACTCTCATCCTTAGAATAATTACAATTATATTAAAGAAACCAAGTTCGCGCGCCCAAATTGAAGCATGTTGATTGGTGCCATTAATGGCACCAAACGCCCGGGCCACTCCGTAAGACTTAAGGTTAAATTTTATCACAACACTTTTTAAAACAAAAGAAGTCTAATAAAATAACTTTTCACTGTGTTTTCAAAATTGTGTAGTATTTTAAAGTCAATTTGGTCAAAATAAAAATATTTTGTTTGTCAGATGTGACAGCCGTAGGAATCTATTTAGTGCTTCAATTTTTACAGTGCGCTTGTATGAAGACACTCATTCTTTACGTATTTATTCTAAGCTCTCATAATTTTTCCCAATAGCGCCAAAAGAAATATAGGTAATTTCAATAATGAGTAACGGTTTCCCGTCGCAGCGGGCTGGGCGTGTGCTGGGGCGCGTGGTGGGGGCGCGCGGGCGGCGTGCTGTGCAACCTGGCCGTGGGCGCGCTGCTCGACTACTCCTGCCCCGCGCCCTTCCTCGCCGTGGCTGGCCTGCTCTTGGGTATGCTACTTCTGCTCTTACGCATCCTGCATTCTTCCAGCGACTGTGGGTGGTGAACCGCGTGGTTCCCTGGTTCTGCTCTTACGTATTCTGCATTTTTCCCACGGCTGTGTGTGGTGAACCGCGTGGTTCCCACCACTCCAGTTCTATCCAACGCGTTGTAACGTTGCAGCCGTCGCCTGCGAAGCATTTACTAGCACTGACGCTAGTGCGGATTGGTAGGCTTCATACCTTCGAGAAATTATGAGTTTCTTTCAGGCATACATGGCAATAGAAAACATCGTAATTAATTAAATATCGTAATATTTTCCATCACCGTCAGCGATAAAAGGTTTAACAACTGCCAAAGATCTTGGGATTGGATCGTTTAACGTGCTTTCCAAAAAACGAAAAATAAATTCTGTAATAAATAAATAAAGTCTTAGAACACGTTAATAAAATTGTTACCTACATAAAAATAGGTAAAAAAACTTTTTAAGTTAAACGGTTTTATGTTAAACATAAATTGCAATGTTTAAGATAAATGTACTAAAAAACCAAAAAATAATAAAATAGATACAGTCGTGGGAATTATAAACATATGCATAGACTAGACTAAAATAAAACCGTGGGGCACGTCAATTGTCTACAAATTATCGACTTAATGTGCGATAGAAGAATCGTTTAATTCGTCGTTAAAATAGGCAGTTAGCCCGCAGACGGTGAGAAAATTACTTACTATTTTCTTGCTCATGGAAATTCCAATAGTTATACACTCCATGTAAATAAAAGAGATGTCATTGTTTCAACTAGTTTATCGTTGGACATTCACACTGCTGGCTGGCGAGGAATCGTTTCACTGCTCGTAGTTTGTCTTTAATCGACAAAACATATGATAAAAGTACTACTCGCTCACCACTATGAAAACCTAAAACTCGCTTATAATCGAGCTTGCTAGCTTGTTTCCACATTCTAGCCCTACTTATCACACGTCCATCGTTGTCGGTTGAACAACTGCCTAATTATAGTGTAACATTACAAAACAAACATTTTAATCAACGATTGTAGACAATTGACGTGCCCCACGGTTTTATTTTAGTCTAGTCTATGCATATGTTTATAATACCCACGACTGTATCTATTTTATTATTTTTTGGTTTTTTAGTACATTTATCTTAAACATTGCAATTTATGTTTAACATAAAACCGTTTAACTTAAACAGTTTTTTTACCTATTTTTATTTTCTAGTTTTTAGTTTTTATTTCGCATTCTGTTTAATTCATTTAGTGCTTCATTATTGCAAGGTTTCTTGCCCATTAGTTTATTGCAGTCCAACTCCTCTATACGTAGTCCCTGCAAAGATCTTACTCTACTAAGAGCCACGTAGGCTTGACCTTCTTCAAACAGTTTCGGTGGTGTACCGCTAACGACGTATCATTTTTAGCCACCCTAACGCCACACAGTCCTCAACACGATACAAAATCTTGACTTGGGTGGTAGATTCAGGCTGGATTAATCAGATACCTAATTTACAGATTCAATTTCTAAATTTAAATCTTATTATTATACGCCATTTGGTGGCTGCGCCCATCTTAAATATTGAGGTTGTATAGTGCACTGTATTCTTCTTGTCAAGCCCTTTTATTTGATACCCATATTGGTGGGATTGATAAAAAATTGTTATCAGCCATTTGGTAGCGGCGGCCATCTTAGATTTAAATTTTGCATAGTAAATTGTATTCTACTTGTTGAGACCTTTCATTTGATACCCATGTTGATGGGATTGATAAAACCTAAGTTATCCGCCATTTTGTAGAGGCCGCCATCTTGGATTTTAAAATTTTATATAGTACATTGTATTATACTGGTTGAGCACTTTCATTTGATACCCATATTGATGGGATCGATAAAACCTACGTTGTCCGCCATTTTGTAGCGGCCGCCATCTTGGATTTCAATTTTTTATAGTATATTGTATTCTGCTTGTTGAGCCCTTTCATTTGATACCCATATTGATGGGATTAATAAAACATAAATTATCCGCCATTTTGTAGCGGCGGCCATCTTGAATTTATAATGATAATGAATAAACATAATTGTATTGTCACCAAAATCCAAAGTGTATACAAAATTTCAGATTAATCGGTTGACAGGAAGAGGGTGAAATTTGAATTACTAAATTTGACCCAAGAATAAATAAAACAAACGGGGTGAGCTAAATAAAACCGTTTAAAAATCACAGCAGATGTACTTGTCAATCACTGACATACTAATCTTACATTAAAAATTATTGCGATCAATTTACACAAACTAAATATGTAATGTATTACTTCATAAAACAACAACAGAGATACCAAAAATATTGTCAATAGCACATAGGTATTGTTCAAAATAAAGAATATAACCAACCACCTGTCCAAAATTATTGACAAATGTCTAAAATACATAATATTATTGTGATGTCAATTTATTGCGTAGTTAAATCATATTTAAACCTAACATTACTTACAGAAAATTAATTATTTTTTAAGATTATTATGATCCATTTATTGCAACATTTTCAAGAAGAGTTTATAAAAAACTAAATACTTAAATAATTTAAAAATAATTAAAAATTAATTAAATAAAGTTAATTATAAAAAGACATTTCCATCTAGTAAATATTATTGTGGTTGTGGCATTGTGCCCAGAACGCTGGCAGTGTTTGATTATGATTATTATACACAGTTTTAATGTTGCTTAAATCAATTAGATAATATTAATTAATCAGTTACTAATGAAGTGTTTTTATTTCAGTTTCGATAGCAGGCATCATGATGATCAAGCTAGAAGAAAACAAAGAAGTTATAGTCGAAGAAAATAAAACTTTGGAATGTGTAGAGAAGAACATATCATTAGACAGGTACATCACTACTCATATGTAGCTTACATAGCACTTTAGGATATTAGTGCCTTATTTATTGATACTACTCAGCATTTACAGTGGCAAATAAGTGATTTTGTAAATGTGTCTAAATGTTTCTTTACCTGAAATGTTTAAGTTTGTCTTACACCATGAATAGATAAGACCCAATTACTTATAAACGGTGTTTAAGCTTGTACAAGTTCCCGGCGACAGGCAGAATGGCATAATTATGCCTGAGCAACATTAAATCACTTAATTATCAAAGCTTAAACGCTTATTAGTAAGGGAGCGAAAGTTTGAGTGTGTGTATTAATATTGGCAACATTTTTTTGTAATAGTACCTAATTTATAGAGTAAGCGGATATAGTGCATATTTTATCTAGGCATCCATTGAACATTAGTTTAGTATAGAATAAGTGAAAGAACTTTTATGGTTAGACTTGGCAAGTACCACTGCTGCGCCCATTTCTGTCATGAAGCAATTTTATTGTGCTTCAGTAAAACTTACACGAGGCGACCATTAAAGGAGCTGAGAACGGGCAGCCACTTAACACAAACGTGGCCTCTATGTTCCATTTAAGAAAAAAATTAAGAAATCGTTATGACAGTATGACATTTTTTTTTATTTATCATAGGTCATCTGTAGCTTCAGGATTAAGAATAGAGCTACGGTATCTCCTGTCTAATCGTAAGAGGCGACTAAAAGGCGGCTTCCGGGGTTGTGGACGGTGAGAGTGGGAGCTCGATCTGTCCAGCCAGCAGCCGCGGGAAGGCCGCTGTGAGCATCGGAAGGTGCAGGAACACATCTGCTCTCCCGAAGAAGGGCCCGTTCTGGGGCGTCGCGCGTGGAGGACACCGGTGGGTTCCGCTGGAGATCCCGGAGTCCTCCCCAAGCGCAGAGGCAGAATACCGAGGGGGTTATAGTGCGGTACAAATCCCACATAACCCGATATCCTCTCCCAAGGCGCCGGGTACCTTTTGAAGGTTGCTCCCCCGATACAAAAAAAGGTCATAGGTTAGCTGTAGAAAGAAGAAATAACAGTATTGTTTTAGAATCTGTTCAGAAAAAAGCAGCCATGCCCACAGGTTTTCCTTGAAATTATAACTTAAAATGCGAACTGTAAAGACTTTTTTTGTGTATTTCTGAAGACTAGGCAGAGTGAATATATCTAGTTATAACAACTTATAACTAGATATATTATGTAAGAATAATTTAGAAACAATGAATAAAGCGTGTACTTTAATGCCAGTTATTTATGTTTAAGTTAGCTATGGCTTTCCGTCCACATGTTAAGTTTATATTTTGTGAAAGATAAATTTTATTAATGGGTTTGAAACTTATAAACAAGAAATTATATTTTATCTGTAGCATAATAATTATCATAATGATGAAATATTTTTGGACTTGGCAAAATCCAGTCTTGGACTACCAAATCAATTAAGATACTTTTATGAGTTGTCAAAACGTGACGTGTGTTTTGGCGGGAAGTCTGAAGGGACAAGTTGTGCTCTTGTTTTATTTTCATTTTCTTGGTGTATTTTTGAGTTATATCGGATAAAGTTGATGACATTTTGTTCGATCGATATAGGTGAATGACAGTGCACGAGTGTTGTGAAATAAAATAACAGAGCGAAAACATGTTTTTTCGGCTTGCCTCCAAAACTCAATCGGACACGTTCTGGTAAAGTATTTATTTATTTATTTATTTGTCATTAAGTGTAGGTTTAGAATTTAATGGTAAAATTATAACTTCAAGTCCCAATACACTTAGCCATACAATGGCTTACAAATGTTGATAATAACATTTTAAAACTTAAGTAGGTATATTTAACTTTCGCATGCACTGATAGGTTAATCAATTAAAATTAGTCAATTATTCAATTATTACATATATCATTAAAAATGTCATAATATTATCAAATTATTTATATAAACAAAAATCAATTGCGTCTTTTCAAGTAGCCATTACTTTACTTGAACATTTGACTGACTAGACTGACTGATGCCTGACGACTTACTAATTTTTTCTATGACTACTACGTGATGCAAAAATTATACTTGACGCTGGCAATATGCAGAGTTTGCGGTGCCATTACAAAAAAAAAACGTGACGTCTTGGCCGTGTTCAAGACTCTATTTACTGTAAAACTATAATATGTAAACTAACCACATTAAATTTCGTGCGTGTTGTATTGCTAGAAGTGTGCTACAATTTCTTTACTATATTTAATATTTTATAGAGAAAATAGTTAGCAATGTATTAATTTTATGTATTTTTTATTTTAAATATATAAGAAAATTGAGATGCATTTTAATAATAAACTTATTTTTGGAATAATATTTAGTACCTACCACATTTTAGGTAAATATAATTGTCATTGATGTAATAGGCGATGTTGTATGATCAATTAAATTTTTAGTGCTTGAACGTAATATATAAGTCTTGTGTATGTATGTAGGATGTACCTACAAGAAACTATTGTGCCATCTGGCTATGTAAATAAATAGTTTTAAGGATATTATTATTCTATTAATTATGATGAGAGTAATATTATGACAAAGATTATTATTATTTTTGATATTTCAAATAAGTATAACACCTTGTATAACTTCTGACAATCTTTCTGACTTTCTTTAAAATAAATACATATTTTTCTATTTTAAAATGTTAGGCGATCTCCTAAATGTTATCATATTGGTAGCGTAACTGTGATCTGTGTGAAATTATGTTATTGTTAACTATTATTTTAATGGCATTTTAACTGTCACAAATAAAACAAAATATTGTAATATAATAAAAATATTTTTTATTCACATATAATTCTTTTATTTATTGATTTATACTTTTGAAAATACGGTCATAGTCTTCAATGAAATTCGCCCGTTCTAATATTCTACCATTTACTATAACCCAAGGTAAGTTCTTATTAGCTTATTTACTCTAACTTAACTTTGCTAGTATAACTTCTATAAGGAATCTTTCTTCAGACTGCAAAATTGTAATATATTATACTATGTAATTAAATTAACTACAACATCGAAATCAAGTACAAGCAAATAGTAGGTAGGTATACCACGAAGAAATTTTAGGTGTAATAGGTATTTGGATTGAATGTCAAACATGTTGACGTTCAAAAGCTGGAAAATATATGTATATGCGTATTAACAGGTAGAGGAACATACAAGTATAATAAATGAAATGTTTACAGAAAGTAAGTATCCTCTTTTGTTATGTTACCAATTAAAGTAAGACTGTAACCGAAAAACAGGCTACCCTCCAACCAGGTGGACCGACGACCGGAAGAAAATAGTGGGAAACCGCTAGATTCAGAGGGCGCAGGACCGGACGGAGTGGCGAACATTAGGGGAGGTCTATGTCCAGCAGTGGACTTTAAAAGGCTGATAGATAGATTTTTGAGTTATATCGAATAAAATTGATGATATTATATTGGATCTTGGTTAATTACAGTGCACAAGAGTTGTATCATATATACATATACAATATACAAATCACAATACGATAACATGCTTTTTCAGCTTGGCTCCAAAACTTCATCGGACACGTTCTGGTAAAGTAGCCATCGTGAAGCAAAGTGGTGTTACTTGAATAAGTATGTGACTGACTTGACTGACTGATGACTCTGGACTCATTTAACTTTAACTATCTATAATATTAATGAATCGATTTTTACGAAACGGGTAAAATTTGGATAAAAATGTTTATTTCCTATTGGCAATATGCATAGATGCGTTGCCATTATTAAAGTAAAAAAAAAAACTTTTAGAAGTTTTAAGATGTAGGTAGAAAAGAGAACTAACAAAGGTAAAGAACTAATATTAACGTTATGAATAGAAATATTTCAGCACTATTCATATTCCGACACTAAATTCAATAACTGCCTTAGGCATTTTTAGAAATTCAAAAGGTTTTTGAGTTTACATAGTCGCTTAATACTTTCTACTTTGGCTGGTAAAATATTTTACTTTTTACATACGAGTAAGTAATATTATGTATTAGGGGAAACCCGGGCAAAGTGAATACCCTAGTCAAAGCGATTATAAGCCACTATTGTAAACTTTGCCTTATAACTAGTAATTTAATTAATATTAAGGGCAAATGTAAAACAAATCTGTAAGATCTTTAAATAAAGACAGATTATAAGTATTTGTTTCAATTCCCTCACTTATAATTAAACGACAATAATTGTAAACAGGTTAAGGTACCTATTCACTTTGCCCGGGTTTCCCCTATAAATCCATGTAAGTTTAAGAAGCAAATGAGTCTAAAAGTCCTTACGTTTATACTCAGGTCTTCATCAACGAAGAGAGATTCAGTATAACTTATTAAATTTCTATTCTAAGATCACAGATATGTATCTAGCATAAATGACTGTTGTTGAGTTAGCTTGGACTCGCGGCTTTTTGGATTGGTTTGTCCAACGGCAGGAACCACGCAGCCACTGTAGCAGCTGGAAATAAAAAATAATTTTAAATAGAATAAAAAAGTGAGGTCATAGCATAAAATTCGGACTCCCTCGCATTACATCTCGGTCCAAAACTGATGTTCCTCGGTTAAAGCAATAAGACCATCATCATGTTTCAGTACGATGTTTCCCTTCGCTCGAAACTGATGTTCCTCGGTTAATGACGACCCGCGTGGCACAATGAAAGAAAGAAAGAAAAGAAAGAAATTGCCAATCGAGGGGTCCCGGGTTCGATTCCCGGCAAAACATTTAAATTTCTGTTCTCGGTCTGGATGTTTGTGTTCCTATCTTTGTATATGTCCATGGTACCAACGACACAGGGTATTAAATACTGTGGAGCTATGAGTGTGTAACGTTTGATAAAAAGTAATGAGACCATCGTCATGTTTCAGTACGATGTTTCTCTTCATCCAAGCCTTAGTTACGCAAATGTTTCAACCAATCCACACTTGACCAGCGTTGCAGATTATCCTTTTCACTTTTGTAAGATATTCAAAGATAATATCCAAAATTGAAAATGGTAATGAAAAAAGAACGGCAACCGAGCATGAAGGTCACTTGGTCCAATGTCATGTGTCACAATTTGATCTTGTTTAAGTTTGTAATTGGTCTTCTATGTGTAGCGGCGCGATACCTACAGCAATATGAGTGCGCCCCACATGAAATGCTGACCATGCAAGACGACGCAAGAACGAACATTGTAAACAATAGAATACCTACGTCACACACGTCACACTGAACTGGCCAATCAGATGACGTATTCAGGATACATTCACGCTATCGAAGTTTCCTAATGCCTCAGCATATACATATACAAGCAGTTCCCAGGCAAAGACATCGCCTGGCGGGAGATCTCCCGTTTTCCTCCACTATATGTAATCAGATATTTTCACCATTATAAAAAATGGAATTACGGTATAAATAAACATTTACGAACATCAACGGTACGTAGATATCCGCTCGAATCTTACACAGTAAAAACTAATATAGTCATGACTACTCATGACAAATATTTCTCGTACTTACAGAGGACAAGGAATGCTCCAAAATAAAAGGTAGGTTTGCAGTAGCTGAAGATTAGGTTCCCTACAACGTTAATGCCGACGAAGGTAGATGTTCGTCCCACCATTATACTCAAACTGGAAGCCATACCCCTGAAAATAACAGAGTAGCCCGTCAATATTTTTGCTTACCTCTTTTCCATTTTTTAATAAAGGAATAAATAAACTTTTTTTTCAACCTTTTATTACGTCCCACTGGGTACAGGTGAGAGAGATTTAGCCCATAGTGCACCGCGCTAGCCAACAGCGGGTTGGTGGACGTCATGCCTTGAAGAAATTATGATTTTTTCTCAGGCATGTACGGCGATGGAGAACATCGTAATCAATATCACGATATTTTCCATCACCGTGGAGCAGTGATAAATGCGCACGATTTGAACCCGGTATTCTTACCACTCGGCCATCGCTGCTCTACATAATACCCATTAACATATTAAGTCTAAATATTTTAAATTTGCAACAATATTACAATAGCAAAGACTGGCTGTAACCCTTTTTGCGTCCCACTGCTGGGCACGGGTCTCTCCCCCTTATTGGGGAGGCCTGGTTATTACTCCACCACGCTGCTCCAATACAGGTTGGTGGAGATGCGGGATAGTGGCCAAACCGCTGTCGGATGTTTTCAAACCGCCCATAAGGCCTCCGACAAGGTTTAACGACTGTTATCTATCGACAACAACCGGGACCGACGGCTTAATGTGCCCGCCGAAGCACGGAAAAAACGCACATGATTTTTTTTTTGCCACTAGCGGTCACCCATCTAACACCCGCTAGCCGCCGAGCCATGCGCGTTTAACGTGATTAGAATAATTTCATAATTTTCTTTAATTTCACATTACTTTGTTTAACACAGAATAGTACTAAAATTGAGTCACCACTCACCAAAAATGTGATAAATCTATCACATTATAAATCTATCACATTTTTGGATAGTCCCACGGTCACCAGGATTCTGCTAAGAACAAATAATAGTTTTTTTACTAATTATCCTTACCTGCACGACGTTGGATACAAGTCAACGAAGAACGACGCAAGTATACCCATCGCTAGATTAGTACAAGTGAACAGCATGAAGAAGAACACGCTGACGATGGGATCCGGAATGGAGTTCAGCAAGAACCCGCTCAGGGTGGACAGCCCCAGGATAGTCAGCACGATGGTCCGCCGCTGGAAGGGCAGGTACGAGATGATGAGGTTCAGGCAGGCGAACGTGAACTGAGCTCCCATCAGCGTCATCACTATGTTCTTCTCGATCGTGTCCAGGCAGATGTTTGGTGACTGGAAGAAGAGAGATTGATTATAAATAAATACATTAAAAAATATACAGCAAAATACAGTACCTCCTCCTACATTAAATACAAATAGGGTGGCTGTGCGTTTCAGCTAAAGTAAAAATGTGCTTAACTCGTGCCCTCTATTCTATCTAACATACTGTATATTATATAACCAAGTGGACTGACGACCTGAAGAAGATAGCGGGAAACCGCTGGATTCAGAGGGCGCAGGACCGGACGGAGTGGCGAACATTAGGGGAGGCCTATATCCAGCAGTGGACTTTAAAATGCTGATGGATGGATGATGAATGATACTGTATTTTTATTTTATCGAAGGCAGACGAGCATGTTGTGTGGTCGCTACCGTGCATACGCATGGTTTAGATATGGTATTTTACTTTGTGGCAATAGCGTGGACACATACCATTACCACAAATTAAATTGGCAGCAACCCTTTTGCGTCCCACTGCTGGGCACGGGTCTCTCCCCCTTATTGGGTAGGCCTGGAGCTTACTCCACCACGCTGCTCCAATGCGGGTTGGTGGAGATGCGGGTTAGTGGCCAACCCGCTGTCGGATGTTTTCAAACCGCCCATAAGGCCTCCGACAAGGTTTAACGACTGTTATCTATCGACAACAACCGGGACCGACGGCTTAACGTGCCCTCCGAAGCACGGAAACGCGCATGAAATTATTTTTTTTGCCACTAGCGGTCACCCATCTCACAACCGACCGCGCCCGTTTAGCTTAGCTGCGTAGACCGTTTGCGTTCTACGCTAGCCGCCGAGCCATGCGCGCTTCGCAAATTAAATAAAAAATATAAATAAAGTTATAAAAAGGTCGGTCCGCTCTCACTCTGTTGCAGTACCCTAATAGGGTTCATAATGTGTTCCTCCTTTAACATTGTAAGTCTATTTGCACCATTATGATGTAATAAAACACTGAGTGTTGAGTTTTTTGATATCTAAACCTAAATTAAAGCAAGATTTAGGATCTCCTTAAAGGTCGTACGTACAATTCAATCTCATTAAATATATCGCACCTTTGGTAGAACAAGGGCATAATTGTCATAAATTGCCAAAATGACTTAAATATGCAGAAATGCTTTAAAAAGGCCCTTTGAACTGGAGGGACAAAGACATTCGTTTAATTCCTTCAAAAAACCGCCAAATGGAAATAGTGGCGTTGTCTTTTTGGCGCTATTTTGTTACTCTCTTGGCGCGACAAAGTCTCATTGGTCAGTTGTGCCATCGGCGGGGATCGAGGTAGTCGTCACTTGGAGCGCTAACGCCGTATAGGTAAATATGCCCTTTAATGTTTTTTGATTTCTGGAACGACAAGGCCATATTTGTTACACTTATGCCTAGTTTATGATTTTAAAATTGGGAGGACAAAGTCGTTCAGACAATTGTGCCCTTGTCTGTCCGAGATTTTATTTTACTCCATGGTCTTAAAAGTAAATGTGTTTTTGTTATTCCAATTGCTATCAAATCTGGATGGACTTAATAACAATTACTTCTTTGTCATTCCAAAGTGTAGTCTTATTAGTGTGGATTAGACTATGATTTAATGTTTGTTAATACAAATAACTGAAATATTATCATTAGGGTACAAATATAGTGACCTAATACAAAAAAAATGTGATTTGAGTTTGAGCCTGCTTCCAATTAATAATTTCTTTACTTTAAAAGTGACGTAAATTGATTTATAAAATGTTTTTTATTTAAAAAATATGTTTAATTTTCAGAAAATAAAGATGATATCGCGTAGTAGAAAAATTTTAATGATGCTTAAGGGGCCGTATACGAAATTTTGTCGATTTTGCTTATTTACCTGATTTAACACATGAGATTTTGCAGTTAAATTACAGTATCTCCATCAGTTTCATTGCAAAATATAACTGATCATTTCATTAATAATCGAATACACTAGCCACTTTTTTAGCTTGCGTCAAGAAATATAATGCGAGATTTAGGTTACTTTAAAAAAGATTGAATGCCAAATTTTCATTATTAATTTGATTTCTTTTTCAGGAAACGGATTGATTATGAACTGAAGTATATTAATGTACAATAAATTTTATGAAAGATTGTTTCAATTTTCCGAAATCAAATGCAATTTCTGGCCCATTTTCTCTCAAAATTGACTAAGTTCAATATTTTTTACTAATATTTTTTGTATGAGAATGGCAAAAAGTGGCTCATACACTATGTATGTGATTTTTACAGCAATACATGGCATTTTTTTCGATCTGTTTTTTATTGATTGATTGATTTTAAAATGATCCAGAAATATGTGATATTCTATACGTATTACAGTACAATTTACAAAACTATCACCGGCTTCAGGTCTATTAAGCAAAATAACGAAATAAAAATTAAAAGTAGTTCATTTAATAGTTTATTATTGAAATGATCAGTCATATTGTGCAATAAAACTTATGGAAAAACTGTATTTTAACTGCAAAATCTCCTGTGTAAAATCAGCTAAATCAGCGAAATCGGCAAAATTTCGTATACGGCCTCTTAATGCTAAAAGTAATTATCAGATTAAAGAAACTGATGCCAAATCTGATAGTACTTTTTGTGAAGGAGATGAGTGCCATAAGACTGTGAAAATTTCAAACGAAAATTAGTCAACGGGTAAGGATCTCATAGACTTATTATATTAGTTAATTACCTATATTTTTATATACTAAAATTAATTTATTTTAAGATTTTACAGTTAAAAAAATGGTTGAGACATGGATTGATAAAAATATCCAAAGTCAGAATCCCATTAAGGAAAGCAACATTTTAGACAATGACATAATGGATACACCTATAACAAATGCTGATTTAGGTAAAAATATTATTTTAGTTTTAAAATCAAATGTATAACCTGTTATTTTTGGTAAGTTAATTAATCTATAACTAAAATTCATTTAGCTGTGGAGAATCAGGATCCAAAATTGTTTCAATACGACATATTGGAACCAGTGAATAGATCAACGCTTGTCACCATGGGTAAATATATCAAATTTTAGATCATTCTTTCTTTTACTTATTGATTACTTAAAACTATTTTAGATTTAAAGAAGAAGAATGAAATTGTAATAATAGAAAATAACAATTTGGAAATGGAAAATACTCCAATGGTTAATACAACAGGTAAGATATTGCTAGGAAAAAAGTGAGTTTTGATCTCTATTTTTGTGATAAAGTACTGCGGATTTCGAAATGTTTAAGAAAATAAAACATTTATACAAAAAAACACGTTATTTTCATTCCAAAATTATCCAAACTTAAAGCTTAAGATATGGTCATATTTACTAATTAATTTTCTTGTTGGTGGAACAAGGGCACAAATATACACCTACTTTCGAAAAATAATTATTTAAAAAAAACTAGTAGTTTTTAATATTTGTAAACGATACACCTAAAAGAATATAGTATATAGTTTATGTCATACAAAGCAGAACAACCTTAGAACATTATTAACATTGCTAGACCACATTAAGTACAAAAAATATCTTAAAATGACTCTCCTGTAAAATTGCAAAAACTGCAATTGTGCCCTTGTTCTACCAAAGGTGCGATATGTAAGTGAGGAGATTATAACGGTATCTTTCCACCCAAACACAGCTGATTTGTTTCATGGCAGATATAAAGGCATTGACTAAGGGATGCAGTGATGGTATACCCCAGCTTTACATTATTACATGGCTGATAATCACCTCATGTAAGTGTGGCCGTCAACTACACTTTTCTTACCGATACGTGCTTCAGGTAGAAGTGCGTACAGCGGTAATATTTTTCCAGACGAACCATAAAGTTCCACAACCTACAGGCACACTTCCGCTTTTTAAATATGATTAACTACCTACGACAAGTCGACTCGCACTTCCGGGTTCCGTACCATCATCCATAAAATATCACGTTTATTGTATGGGAACCCTCTTAAATATTTGTTTAATATAGTATTAGTATTTGCTGTTACCTATAGCGGCAACAGAAGTACATCATCTGTGAAAATTTCTAATGTCTAGCCATAGCGGTTCATGAGATACAGCCTGATGACAGACGTAACAGGGTCCCGTTGGCACCTTTGGGTACGGAATCATAAGAAAAGGATTGTAAAAATGCATACTTACTACTACAGTACTATTTCCCCCCTCGTCAGCTGCGTGTGACGTGGACTTGGTAGATATCAGCTGGCAGATGCTGCCCGGCTTCGACGACTGAATGTCCAATGTAGCTCTGATCATGTTCATGATGTGCGGCAACCAGACCAGTAGCGTGTTGTTGCTAGAAAGGAAGAAAATACGTCAGGAATATAATCAGGATAACATTTTGGATGCGTGCCTCTTCTTTTCCCCATGGCCGGTAGTAATTAGTAGGATAATATACCTATTTATATTGATTGGATAATCTACCTATTTTATTGAGATGTTTTGGACAACCTATCAGTAATTTTTGACCGACACGTCCAAGTGTTCACGTAACGGCCACGTACCTGTACATATGAACAGGGTCATAGTCATATACAACATAACATTGTATATAAGTAATATTTTCTTGTCCTTGCGATGAATCGTATAATGGTCACGAATAACAGACCCAACGGTCTCTTTTGGAAAAATAGGCGGAAGTTCACGAGAGCTTCGTCGTGGTATCTTACACTATTTATTTGTAAAAGCAAACAGTACTATGGGGCCGTTGTCTATATCAAAGACTGAGTTATGGGTCCAACTGTTTACAACAGACTGTCACCATATAACTGACACTTCAGGTCATAGTAATAGAAAAAATAAAACCATTGATAGCCGCTTACATTAAGTACACTATGGACACAATGTAGAAAAGCTGCAGAGTCCTCCAGAGTAGTGGTGGTCTGAACAGTGGCGCACTCTGCTCGTACATCGCGCGGAGCAGATTCTTGTCCTTCCTAGTGGTGGCCTCTTGGAGAATTACGGCATCTATCTGGAAAATATTGATCACGATAAATAATGTAATGTAGTTTGAGTAATGAATTAAGATGTACTTAGTGAAGTGAATGTATGGGTCCGTTGGCTAAGAGAATAGGCGAACAAATTTTGTAAACTATTGAATAATCAATTAAATAGCTCATTTATAGTAAAGTAGTAAAAAAAGAGAAACGCTAAACAGTGCGCGTTCCCTTTTTGAGTACCTACTTGAAGCCATGCTATCTACATACAATGTATTGCCGATGATTTATCGGAAAGGAAATCATCTTATTATTGAATGATGAGCTTAAACTATCATGGTCTATTATGGGTAGGTGGTAGAACTATTATGGTTCTCCCGGGGAAGTACCACCGATACTCCCACTTCTACCGTGAACCAATTCTATTGTGTTTCGGAGTTGCCGGCCACACTTACATGAGGCGACCACCAGCCTCTGGAGTAGCAGCGCATCTGCATAAGACCTCAGACAAGACTTACCTATGCTTGCTTGAGGTTGTATGTAGATGTTCATGGGCTGCAGCGACCATTTAACATGGCCTGCATGCACGTCTGCTACTCCATTCAAATAAATAAAAAATTGTATTCCCTGTCTGGGTGTTTGTTTCTGTCTTTGTGTGTGTCCATGGTACCCACGACCAGGCACGGTCGCAGCTTTCAGTTTGGGGGGGGGGGGGGGGGGTCGTCAAGAAATTTTGAGGGGGAGTCACTAAGAAATTCCCAAATTGGCATGTTTCGCCTTCCTTCTAAGCATGACTGATGGATTTTAGGGGGGTCATGTCCCCTGTGACCATTATAACATAACTTAAATTCTTTGTATATAAATGTAAAGGCAAAATAAGTGTATTTTTATACACTGTATTTAATGATATACGAAGATAAGATTCTGAATACCTTAAAACCTTAAGGTCTTGGTTACATGTCTAAGTCAGCAAAACAAAACTTACACCAAACGTCTCCCTCGGCTTATTATTGTTGACAGCATAAATCGACTTCAGGATCTCCAAGGCCTCATCCACTTGGCCTTGGTTGGCAAGGAACTTCGGGGACTCGTGAAAGAAGAGCAGGGCAACACCGGTGGCCCCGAGTGGCAGAGCCAGCACTATGTTTAGCAGCCGCCAAGGCTTGAAGGTGATGTCCAGCAGTGGGATGTACGCTGCGAAGCCCAACTTCAGGATCGGGTAGCAGATCACTGGGAATTATTAGAAAAGTTGATGAAGAAGATGAAATATGAATACGTTATAGTACATTATAAGTTTTCTTTATTCATTAGACGTAAACGTATGTGCCATTTGTTTGCAAGATCTCTCTGCAGCACAAAGACAACAGGCCCAACGTGACATAGATATCGTACGTAAGGCAAATTTTAGATTTCGAGTAGTTACGATGCGAAACCGAGAACCCTGTTCCCTTATGTAAGTGAAACCAACAACCGAAGCACAACAAAAATATTTGAAAGATATATAGATTAAGTTACCCATTAGATAGATAACTTAATGCAAAAGTATTGTACATACAGAAATAAAGCACGTACCTATCTTTATTTATGTATTAATTCTCAACATCAGTGTCATATTAGATTCGACATATTTTACGTGTACTTTGACAAATAAATAAATTGAAATAGAAATAGATGAGAAGATTAGAGAATAGGACTCGATTGCTATCTGAAGCTGGATATTAGGTCCTTAATATCGGCAATATCATATGTAAGGAACTAATATTATAGAAACAGATCACAATTTTCCACGGTTGTTGTCAATATGTGACAATCACACCAACAGTTCTTTTACAGAATTCGTTCATGATTGCAAATAGAGTCGTTGAATGTACAATGCTACCTGGTAAGGTCATTAAATCAAGCTGCAAATCGTTGCGTTATTTATATGGGTAAATATATAAACTAAACTTAAAATAAATAAACGTTACACACTCATAGCCCCACAGTAAGGTAATTACTACCCTGTGCAGTAGGTACCATGGACACATACAAAGACAGGAACAAAAAACACCCAGACCGAGAACAGAAATTTAAACTCATCATTCAAATTTCTGTTTCGCCGGGAATCGAACCCGGGATCCTTCGATTGGCAGTCCGGCATGGTAACCATTACGCCACGCGGGTCATCTATATACGGCGAATAATTAGCACACTCTTTTCCTACCCTAGACCCTGACATTTGTAGATTCGCGGTGAATTTACTCCAAGCGTGTGGTTTGTGGCCCTCCGGTAAATCCTAATTTATAAATAAAGTAAAACGCCAAAATGGGACATAAACAGACAAAGGACTGTTATAAAGACTTGCTAGAGGATGAAACGTATCTCGTTATCCGCTCTTAAATATTCCTACCTGCAGCAAACCCTGGAGAGAGCAGTAGCAAGCATGTCATCAACACCATGTATTTATTGCGCACGCGCTGCGTACAGCATTCCCCCACCATCGTGTACGTTACTGAGTTGGTTGCACATGAACTGGAAGAGACAACTTCGTTTGAACGTAAACAATTTTTTTATTTTTTTTTATTTGAATGGAGTAGCAGACGAGCATGCAGGCTACGTGGTGTTAAGTGGTCGCTGCAGCCCATGGACATCTACATACAACGTCAAGCAAGCATAGGTAAGTCTTATCTGAGGTCGGATGCAGTTGCGCTGCTACTCCGGAGGCTGATGGTCGCCTCATGTAAGTGTGGCCGGCAACTGCACCTTTCCACCGAAACACAATAGAATTGGTTCACGGCAGAAGTGGGTGCAGCGTTGGTACTTGCCCGGGCGAACCATAATAGTTCTACCACCTACAGGTAAAATGTTGCCAAGACGAGACCATTTCGCCATGTAAAAATGTTGTCAGATCTCATGTAGAGCCAAGCTCTACTCGCCCTAATTCCATAAGAATTATTGTATAACATAAAAGTAAAGAACATTGAATTATTTTTTCACCTTATGCCTATCTACATAGGTATGTGAAATCAAAACTATTTATTTTTTAATACGAGTAATAACAAAAATGTGTTTGAGATCCTCGTAGCGAACCCGTTCTATAATCCCTACTAATATTATAAATTCGAAAGTAACGTTGTCTGTCTGTCTGTCTGCTACGCTTTCCCGCTTAAAGTACTGAATCAATTTTAATGAAATTTGAAACACAGATAGAGTGGACCTTCGGAAATGACATAGAGTGGTTGGTAGCCTCCCAGGTGTCATGTTAACTTAGCCGAACATAGTGCGCGTGCAAGCGCGTTTTCCGAAACGACCGTATACCTACGCGCCAAAATAAACGCTAGTTTGAAACCGCACTAAATCGAAAACCCGCCGCAGACTCAAGCTAGTTACGAGTATATGACATGAAAACAATTCCATCAAACAAAGTATGTAGCAACGCACTCATTGCTCGTTGTAGGTCATATTAATAACTTGTACAGCTTCCGGAGTAAACAAACAAGGGCTCCTGTTACCATCGCGTAGATTAACGCGTTGCTTTAATTGCTTTATGCTCCAGGGGTCAAAGGCTTTGGAGGCACCTTACAAGCTATCTTTTACTATACGAGTACCTACCGTCCATACTTACCAGACTGATGTTATTGACTTACAAATCTAACTTTGTAGGTTGTAAATTAAAAAATCTTTCACTGTGTTTTTTAATAAACGCTTTGTTTATGTTACCAACATTAATTAAACTAGGCTTAAAGTATTTAAAATACGTTTTCCGTTCCTGTATTATAAAAACCATATGTCTTAATAATTACGTTATTAAACTTAAACTGTCGTTAACGCGTTTCAGCAATTGAGTCAACAAAAAGCACCGGACAATTCTAGATAAGGAATTGTAAGATGTTGTAAGTTTTTGTGTAATAGGCGCGACCCGTGTCTTAGAAACTAGAAGATGGGTGGTTACTCGATTAACGTTGTAGGCACTACGTTGGTATGTAGTCCCTGTAGCTTCGGGATTAAGGGCCATAAGAATAAATAATAATTGTAGAGCTATTATAGAGTATGTCCTGCCTGATCGTAAGAGGCGACTAAAAGGGTGCTTGCGGGGCGGTGAGAGTAGGAAGGACGGCGTTGTGCGTGACCTTTCGTAATACCGAAGCTACATGGACAAGTTCATCGACCTATAATAAATATTTAAGAATAAGATATAGTAAACTAATTGTTACGTAAAGTTCCAGTAATTTTACAATTTTGTAATTTATTTCATTTATTTATCTTGTTTATTGAATTGACGTCGTACATTTATGTATATGTATATGGGATTTTAAACTCTTTCAAAACCTCTTAATTGCCTATTTTCAATTTTCAGTGACGTTCTGAGACTACACAAAAGTACTAGAACCTCACACACATTTACACATTTACATTTTGTCATGCTTACGAAGATGACAGTCTCATACAACGTTGTCCTTCTCAAGGCCGTTGATAGAACAGTTCGATCTATTACTCGAGAATCTGCAGAAAACCTTCCTAGTCAACAGTTCAGTAGTCAACAGGCAACGGAACGAAGCTTCTTTCGTAGTCAGTAGTAGTAGTAGTACATAGTAGTAGAGGTACAGAAACAAAAAAAAAACACCAAGAATACAGCTTCTTATAGGGATAGGATACTTACAAGCAAACAGAGAAGAACTTGATGATCCCAAGGCAGATCCAGTTGGGGGACAAACTGGCAAGGCTGGACAGCACGAACGCCACCAGTAGGGAAAGTATCAGGCTGAACCGCCGCCCCCTCGTATCTGACACGTAGCCCCATACGTAGGACACCAGCAGAATACCTAAATAAATGATTTCAATGTTTAATTTTTGTAATAATTGTCACAACGTAATTATGTCCTCTCTTATTTCCAAATGCATACACAGGGAAACATAATATTATTATGTACCATCTATACCCAATAACATAGATTGCAATAAATAAATGAATATGAATATGTTCCAACCATAGAAATCGAAAAAGGAGGAGAAGTGCCATTAAGACGTTTTACTGTCCGCGCGACATGCGCATTTTGGGCAAGATAAAGAAAAATGGCCGTTTACGCGAATCAGTACTTTCTCGACTGCCGTCAAGAAAACTTGCAAAAATTCCGTCTTGTTCTGTTGTTTCGTACAAAAACCGAAGCCAAACAAAAAACTATATTAACAGTAAAGTCACATACCATATGTAACTACAAGAATTTTATTGTATTTTTCTATAAATTCATGAAAAACAATAATCGTAAAATATGGCAAGTTTTTATTACGATGTTTTATTTTTGTATATGCCCATGACTATGCTACTATGTACAACATACATTGCTCGTTAAGCTATGAATAACCTCAACGAGTCTAACTGTCTGAGCGAGCAATGTATGACTTACGATACTAAGTTACATGGGGTATTTTGCATAGTACGGGTCGAATCCTGCCAGTCCTGACATGTTGATCTGAGTGATGTCTGTGCATAATTGAAAATCGGTATCTCGATAAAATTGTCGATTCATACAAGAAAATATTTTTAGAATTAATCTCGACATTTAAGGTATGTGAATAGTCTTTATTTTTTATTGATTCAAACAAGGGTCTAAATGTATATTTTATTTTGTATCTGGAAGTCTGTAAATATGATTAATGATTATAGTTGATTATACATATAATAAAGAGTAGGTAAAATAAATATTCGGGACATTGTAAATACTAAATAATAAAAATAATTATATTTTAAGTACTCGACAAATACATCCATTTTACGGGGCAGTGAATAACTACTAATGTTATACGGTATATGATATTTTTTCTTGCAAATGTTAATGATTCTTTAAACTATTTTGGAGTTTTGTTTTTTGGTAAAAAGCGTATTTTTCGTTCTGGAGTTCTTTTTAATTTTGGTTTCCATTTTTAATCTAAAATTAATTTAATTTTAGTTTATTAAGTTCTACGGTAGTAAAAACATTTTAACAAAAAATTAAAAAGACGAAAAAACTGAAAAGTAAAAAAATTATAAATTAATATAATACTTGGCTTGTAATACCTTTTCTTGCTAATGGTAATGAGATTTTAAACTATTTGGAAGTCGAGCCCTTTTTATTAGAGTTCCGTAGCCAAATAGCAAAAAACAGAACCCTTAAGGATTCGTGATGTCTGTCTGTCTCTCCGTCCGTATGTCACAGCCACTTTTTTCCGAAAATATAAGAACTATACTGTTACGAAACTCGGTACGTAGATTTATTCTGTGAACCACATTAAGATTTTTACACAAAAATAGAAAAAAGCAATAAATTTTGAGAGTTCCACATACTTGGAACTGAAACTCAAAAATTTTTTTTTCATCAAACCCATACGTGTGGGGTTTCTATGGATAGGTCTTCAAAAATGATATTGAGGTTTCTAGTATCATTTTTTTCTAAACTGAATAGTTTGCGCGAGAGACACTTCCAAAGTGGTAAAATGTCTGTAACTTCTAAAATAAGAGAATGATAAAACTAAAAAAAATATATGATGTACATTACGATGCAAACTTCTACCAAAAAGTATAAGCTAAAATAAGCTTTCGAACAAAAAAAGAATCATCAAAATCAGTTCATAAACGACGAAGTTATCTGCGAACAAACATAAAAAAAAAGCATATATACGGTCGAATTGAGTAACCTCCTCCTTGTTTGAAGTCGGTTAAAAATTGGTTTGAACGAGATTTAGTAATTAGTTATTTTTTAATACGTCATAAATCGTAAACCACAGTTTACCTTTCATTCAATTTTAATGCAATGTATTCTATGGATAATCAAAGGCAATGATGTATTATTGTTGCCGCTATAGTTATACAAATACTAAAAATAGAATAAAATAAATATTTAAGGGGGCTCCCATACAATAAACGTGAATTTTTATAGATAATGGTACGGAACCCTTCGTGCGTGAGTCGACTCGCACTTGACCGGTTTTTTTATCATTTTTTGTGGCTTATCGGATAACATTATTATTATACACAACATAACTCAGCATTAAAATCTGTGAGTGAACAACCCCTGTTTTCCCATGATTACTATTCAAATTTTTATAGGACCAATTTTCTTAATTTAATATACCCCTTCCAATATACCTAAGTGTACGGGTTGGCCGTACAAATTTGTATAAATAAAAGGATTCTTTAAACTAAAAATACTGTAAAACTGTAAAAAATATATTTATTGAAGATCTTTAGACTATGATGAAATTAATGTAATACTAATGGTGAGTCACGCGCGGTACTCTTGATGACCTAGAGCGAAAAACTGACTACTTATTATAAGTAAAATATTAAAGTGAGGTAATTTGGGTCATAATAAAAATGCAATCTAGGTGCTTAAATGTACTTAAATGTTGCTCGTACACTAAGAATTATCATATACGTTATACGTGTCATACATTAAAATATCTCGTCGAATTAAGAACCTCCTCTTTTTTTTTCAATTGTACCAATTTGGGGAGAGACCCGTGCCCAGCAGTGGGACGCAAAAAGGGTTGCGGCCATAAAAAATAAATAATGCTTCACACTCATAGCATAGTAGAGTAGATATACATGACACAATGACAGCAACACAAACACCCAGACAGAGAACAGAAATTTTAAACTCATCATTCAAATTTCTGCTTCGCCAGGAATTAAACTTGGGATTCTCCGATCGGCAACCATTACGCCACGTGTGTCATCGAATTATAAATATGTATTATTTATTATATTTATTACCGTAATATAAATATGGTAACACTAACATTTTATTAGATTAAAGTTAAACATAACTTTGTAATTTTTTTTCTGTTTTTTCTGTTACATATTTGATTTTCGTGCATTACGTCATTATTAGTACACTTTTTACAAGATAAAAACGTGATTGATTACGCATACCTACCTATTAATTTAATTTTTCAAGGTACTTAATATCGATATTTTATATCGAATTTGTGAATAAGTGGACTTAAGTATCGATTACACAAAACCGGTAATTTTATTTTCAGTCAATCTCTAGTGTAAAAATGGCTTTTGCATAACACCACGATAATGGTTTTTTGTTTATGTGTGCGAAATATTCAGGTATGGGTATATGTACGTTGTTGTATAAGAAATACGGTTTATTTTGGATTGTAGATTTCTATCTGATTTAAGAAATGAAAATGTGTGTGAGACTTTGTATCTATTCACTGCATGTGTAATTGTCGTAAGCAGTGGGGGAAAAACTGGAGACAGTGGGTTCCTATACATTGTCAATTACATGGCATATCTCTTGTATTTTCCAATATCTTTGGTTCCAACGTAATTATGAGCAGCGATGGCCGAGTGGTAAAAAACCGCTCGACGCGCACCTCTGACTAAGAAATTTGTAATGTGCGCATTTATCGCTGCTCCACGGTGATGGAAAATATCGTAATAATTGACATCTACACACAACCTCAAGCAAGCATAGGTAAGTCTTGCCTGAGGTCGTATGCAGTTGCGCTACTACTCCGGAGGCTGGTGGTCGCCTCATGTAAGTGTGGCCGGCAAATAATTAAGTATTGCATACTCTTATTAAATTATACAACTATAATGTTAATTTATTTATTGTTGTTGTAATTATTACTCAAGCTATTCTATAAAAAACCGTCAGTCTTACCTACAAATGGTAGCGAAGTGAGGATCCCCTTTTGGGTATAGGAGAGGTTCAGATCACACGCAGTCGTCACCATCAGAGTGAACCCGAAGAGGTCCACGCCGATGCCAAGCAAACCGAACCCACAGGTCAGAACCAATAAGTAGTTGTAGATGCCATTACCTGCAGAGAAAATACAATCCCACCAAAAACATAAATGTAAAAATGTAGGCCAAGTTCTTGTACATAAAAAAAGAGTTGAAATCTAAACTATAGCCAAGTTAATAATAATCAGAACCGATATTAATGATTCCAACTTGGCGGGTTTTCATTACACCAATACTTCTGAAAAGAGCAAATCTTGCGGAGGTAAGTTTTAGAGTTGGACTTTTTCCCTTCATTAAAATTGCAAAACCCGCCAAGTTCGAATGATGAATATCGGTTCTCATTATTATTAACTTGGCTGTAGTTTAGATTTCAACTATTTTTTTATGTTCAAGAGTATGTCTTCTAGAAGTGGTCAAACATTTTGATGAGCTGTCAGTGAGTACATGAGTCAGTGAGTACCAAATTTACAATTTTCTCGAGTCTATAACTTTTTTCTGTAATAGCTACAATATTGAAACTGTTTATTCAAAGTATATTAAATGTTGTTATTATGTCCATAAGGTTTCATCCAGATCTATTAATCAGGTAAGAAGATACAGGGGGGTCAAAAGTGGCTCGAAGCGGTTCGGGTAAATAGTGCACGGTGTGCGCGCGGCCTGTGCTTAGAACTTGGCCGGCGCACTTTCGTGCGCTTTGATACATACACAATACATAAAATACATGTTTGACGACCTTTATATAGTTACTATCCTTCCGCCATCATCTTCGCTCGCGTATTCCCGTTTATAGGTTCCCGTAGGTTAAAAACCATCCTATGTCCTTTCCCAAGGTCCACTCTATCTGCGTTCCATATTTCATTAAAATTGGTTCAGTAGTTTAAGCGGGAAAGCGTATCAGACAGAACAGACAGACAGACGGACAGACAGACAGACAGAGATACCTTCGAATTTATAATATTAGAAGGGATTATAATAATAGCCTTCTTGGACCCGTATTAGTAGGATAAAAAATAATCGGACCCGTAGGATAAAAGTTAGCCTAAATGCTAGTCCAGCCTATATCTCTAACTTTCTTCCATCCATTTGAAGTACGACGTAAGACGATATGTTGCTATATTAAAATCTTAGGCCTTTAGCCAGTTGCTACAATCGCGTGGTTCAACCTATTACCCGTTTTCCCGTAGTAATGAAGCATTTTTCTGCGGTAAAAAGTAGCCTATGTTCGTCAGGGATAATGTCGATATATATAACATTAATATAAAGTTGTATTTTTTTCAGAAAACATACAGATAACCTAACGCTTCTTACAACTTTCACGATGGAAACCGCATTTAAAAGCCTAAGCGATTCACTAAGAAAAATCAGTAATACGCTTGTGTTACTATTAAATAAATACTTATATTAAATTTTAATATAGGTATTACTCTTCCACGGTTCTCGGTATGATGATATCTTTTAACATGCATTCCTCAAAGTTCTATAAACCAAATGATCAGCGTGGCAGACGGCTTAAATTCATCTAAATTTTGATAGGAGAATCGTGCCCAGCCGTGGAACATAAGAAAAGGTTGAGATCATAGAGATACCTGTGAGAGATATGACGACCCGCATGGTGCAATGATTACCACGCCAGACTGCCAATCGAGGGGTACCGGGTTTGATTCCCGGCGAAACAGGAATTTGAATGATGAGTTTAAATTTCTGTTCTCGGTTTGGGTATTGGTTTTCCTGTCTTTTTATGTATGGCAAAAAAGTACAGTACAGTTTTGAAGACGTAAAAATGAGGAAATAAGAAATAATGAATAAAATATTAATTGAATATTAATTTGCATATTAATGAAAGATTTTGATCAGTTAAGTGTTAAATAAAATCAAAACTATAGGTTTCAACACATCATTAATAAAAAATTGAACATAAATAGGTAAAATAAAAAAAATAAAAAACAAAGAAAGTATGACACAGCAAATTAAAACAGACGGTTAAGATGTCAGAGATAAAACGCGTGTAATATGAATTATTTAATTTTTGCTACGCTAGGATATGTAATAACAATAACATAATATTTAAATTGTGTTTCATCATAAACTCGGGTTTAAAAAAAATTTCTAATAGAAATTTTCCGTTTCTTTCTTAAACAATACTCTTCTGTACTTTTGAACAATCCACAGAACGAAGACTTTGTTGTCAATCACAATAATAATTACTACGTCCTATTCCAATATCACAGCCACTTAACATTTAACACTGCACAATAACACATATCTCTAAAGATATTTGTAAACACGTGTAAGTACTAGTTGAATTTGGTTTATTATTGCCCCGAAATGCATAAAACCAAACGCTTGCCAATTCGGTATCGTCATGAATTTTATAAATAGTCTTCAAATGCTCTGCATAAATGTTGTTAAATGAAGGAAGTTACTTTACCAGTCTTATCCAAAGCTTCTTCGAACGGAGTCGGAAGGCGGAGGGTCATCTTGAGGCGGGCGAGCACCACAACAACGCGACTCTACTGATCTTGTGAATGAAAGCTGCTGAAACAATTCCAAAGTCACTGCCGGTGAACGCTCAGTCGCGTACAGAAAGCACTGAAACGCCGCGTTTGGAACGCTGAATTTGTATTATGGCGCGGGCGCTCAGTTGGTAATGAATGAAACTCTGAGGAATTGCAATTCAAGACCAGTTATAGACTTTGGGATATTTACAATTAAATCTTTTTTGGAAATCGCAGCCACATATTACGTCTATTAATAATACCACATGCTATCATAAACTAGTTTCAAATTTTATCTTAAGAATATGAATCAAAATGTATTATTTACATAGTAGAAGAGCAAAAAATTGTACGATATCGATATCAAAAATTCTACAATCTACCATATACCGGAAATTTGAGATAGTTTAATTAACTTTATATTGCTGCGAGACTAGTCCGATATTGCAGCAAAAAAGGGTAGACCGCAATAAAATAATAATATCCTCAATAAAAGTGGTTGCATATGCAAGATGTTCTCATTCAAAATTTTATGCTCTCTTCAGGGTGTATAGGTATATTCTGCATAGATAACATTTATTTTGCGCTAAACTCTAAATAAAGTAAACTAAAGCTAAGATTTTGGCACTATCTTTTATTGCAGTTCTCGAAACGACATTAACCTAATAACGAGTTTATTTACCTTATCGACAATCAGCAATATCAACAGTGTATTTATTTGCTGTTGAAATAATTTCAATTTTTATTTTTATTTCATATAAATTACTTAGCCCTCCTAAGTTGTTAAGATAATGACCGAACGCTGCTGGGGAAATAAGATTTTTTTATTCGTAACTTAGTTTTTCTAATGCATTTCTTCAAAACGGTAATACTTTTATTAATTTAAGGCATCCAACACATTAGAAGAAATCCCTTGATCTTTTAATAAAAGGTTAACTTTTCGACGTTTGTGTGCGTTTGTGTGCGTCAATCCTAGCAGTATTTTCTTTCTAGACTCACAGAAGGAAATTCAGACGAAAACGGCTCGATCCAAACATCAACATACATTTCCTAGTATACGATGTTTATCAACAAGCGCTACCTAATTGTGTCAGCAATGCATGTCGTCCAATAAAGCTTACAGACAGAATACAGTTACTGTGTGGTGGCCACTTGCCAACGAGAGGAACAAAGTGTAATAGCAAGGTTCGGGAACGCGCATGTCATGTTTTCATGATATTTAAAAAAATGTCGTGATACTAACTATCTGGAGTAATCATGCCTCTTCAGTGTGGACGAACTTTAATTGATATCGTATGTCACATGCATGGAATTCCTATGTAACGGCATAGACTGTCAAGAACTAAGTAGTATCGTATCGTACGTTTTTACATAATGTTTCAATGATCAAACGAAACACACTGCACTATTTGCTACTGATTGTAAGTAAACAATGTTCACGGAATTTGGTGATAAGACGGTTACAAACAAATTATAACAAGGAGTTTACCAAATTGGATATTTTTAACACTAGTAAAATTGTTCAACAGGCTAACAGAAAATCGTTGATAGAAAATTGCACACACGTACACTACAGATTTTGATAAAATAAGTATACCTTACTTTGTGCAATCACTTAGATTAAAACAAATTTTAAATTTTAAATAAATGTAAAAAAATCCGTAATTGGCTGTCTGTTTATAAGTTATATAGATTAATTATAATACATGCATAGAAATTAAATTTTCTTTGCTCTGTGGTTCAATATATAAAATTCCTGGGAAAGCTGCGAATTTTTACTATAAATAAATGACTAATACATGAAAATCTTAATTAAGAGATAAAAATTTTGGTTTAATGTACAAAAATAACAAAAATAAAATCGACTTCAAACAGTGCAAAATGAAATTGTTCAGTACTTGGCATGTAATACTTGATAACCGTTAAAAGTACATATTTTGAAGTCGGTGCCCTTTCAGGAAGACAGGTACGACATTTTACTAAGAGCCTGACTCCAAAATAGTTTTAAGAGTCATTATATTACAATTACATTACAAATACAGCAATACATCACATAAGCAAGAAAAATATCATTATAATATGCTAAGTACTGAACAATTTAATTGGTTACCGTTGGAAGTCGGTATTATTTTTTGTTAAAAACTTATTTAATGTTACTCTTTTTAGTACTTTTAAATTAATAATACTGTATTGTTTAATTATAATTGGCAATTTTTTACCTAATTTCTAAGTGTTAGATTTATCTTTACATATTATAATCATGTAAACCTAACAGCCATAAATAATAGTACCATCGGTCCATATAAACGTAAGAATTTGCTCTCAACTCCTAACCGTTGAAGAGTTATTATAACGCTTCACACTCATAGCCCCACAGTAGGGTAGATATACCCTGTGTCGTGGGTACCATGGACACACACAAAGACAGAAACACAAACACCCAGACCGAGAACAGAAATTTAAACTCATCATTCAACTTTCTGTTTCGCCGGGAATCGAACCCGGGACCCTTCGATTGGAAGTCCGGCATGGGGTAACCATTGCGCCACGAAGTTGAACCTTAAATCATTAGCTCGGCAACATGAGATGATCATTACAGGGCACGAATATCAGCTCTGTGTTAGAAAGTGTTGGAAAAACATAGTTTACGTATAAATTTTTAGAGTTTCCTTCGATTTCACTGGCATCCTATTATCAGATTTTAACATGGCAACAAATTTACCACCTCGGGAGTGTAAGCTTTCGATCAAAAAAACATTTGTTGCAAATTTGCTCTAACTCCTAACCATCGTAGTACCTTTCATCATCAATGAGATGATGATAACTTAACTAGATACCTATACAAATATCTGTTTTGATGAAAATTAATGTGTCTGCTTATAAAATTTGAGAGTTCCCCTCGATTTCCAAGGGATCCCATCATCAGATCTTAACTTGTCGATAATGGTGATCCCATCCCTCGAAAATATATGCTTTCCAATAAAAAAATGGCAGAGTAATAAATTAACATAAATAAAAAAAATACGTACAACCGAATACAGTATCTCCTCCTTTTGGAAGTCGGTTGAAGTTTTGTAATGTTTTGAGCTAAAAATCTGTGGTGCGGCAATGCCCACTCAAAGTCGAGTGCGAAGCGAACACTGTCGTATCATCCTTTTCTGCAACCATTTCGCCTTCGTGTAGATTATTCTGTTAGCTAATCATTCAAACAATTGTCTAACCTTTCAAAGTATGTCTAGTAACAAATTAGCTTTACAATGCTTAAAATTGTAACAATTAGAAATAAGTATGATTCAGCTTTACAATGAAGGAAAAACCTTGAAAAAAAAACAAGCCCATTATGTAAGAAAATTACTCTTGTGTGCGTGTGTATGTCACTGAACTCTTCCTAAATGACTGGACGGATTATGATGAAATTTTTTGTGTGAGTTCAAGGGGATTTGAGAATGATTTAGATTCATAATTTGGTCCACTGGAAAATGTTTTTCTAATTATTATTTTTTATTTATATGTAGTTTTCCCATATAAATTGTTCCTACCTGTCAAACGTTTGTATTTCGTGCCGTGTCGTTCTAAATTTTGACACAGTTTAAAAGACAGTTCGTATGTATATTTCTGCTTCGCCGGGAACTGACCCTCCGATCGGCACTCCGGCATGGTAACCATTGCGGCACACAGGTTGTCCTATATTCTCATAGTCACAAATCATAAACTATTCGCCAAATAGAATTTTGAATAGTCCCCTATTTAAATTTCAAAGAGCTCCTTAGGAAGGTTTGAATCATCAAATTATTATATTTTATTTATTTTTTAAATCTTAAAGTATAACCTTATTATAAGGATACAAGGGTGTGTTAGTGCCTAATGGCATTATCTCCCAGCCAACCTTGGATGATAATAAAAACCTGGAAAGAATGGGTCCCGATAACGAGTAGGTTGTTAGAGAGATTTCAAACTATCGGCGCGTTCGCACTAGATATGAAACGGATATCCGGTAACTATCCGGTACCCGGCCTATCCAGCGGTCTTAATAATATCCGGCCGAATACCGGATAACTCCTATTCGGCCGGATAGGCATCTGGACGAATTAAAAAAAATCTGGAGAAGAAATATATATTTTAAGTAGTTATTTGCTTTATTTAGTTAGTCTTAGTATCACGAACGAAATATAACATAAAAGTAAATAAATGTAATAGAAAGAACATGAATTAATTAGTACTCATACTGCACTAAAGGCAAATTATGGTGAATAAATACTAATTTATCTGCTTTGAGAGGTAGCAAGCGGTCTCGCTTCAATTCATAAATAACGCAAGTGTGTGTGTGCGATGCATCAAACGGCTAAGTTCTGCCGGATTTCCGGTGGCTGAATATCCGGCTATCCAGTGAAATGGTTGGTCGAATATCCGGTATCCTATCCTAAACTGCTATCCGTTTCATCTTTAGTTCGAACGTCTTTTGATTGTTATTTGTAGCCAGTGTTATTGTACGCGTGAATTCTATACCTATTACCAGTAAAATTCACAAAATTGTCACGGCAACGTAATAAAAATGAAAAAGTAGCATTTTTTTTAGTTGAAATGATCAGTTATATTGTGCAGTAAAACTTATGGAAATACTGTATTTTAACGGCCTCTTAAGACTTTTTAAAATACTTAAGCAAGTGACGCGAAGGAAAATCTTGTTATGCAATAATCGTCTACAATGTATTGAATGTCGGAGTCAATACCTTTCATGCTCTAAGATTGAATGAAATTAATGGAGCGTGAAACAAGTGACACGAAAAAGTACATTACGTACCTATCTAACAATTTATTTTAGCCAGAGGATCTTTGCTTTAAATTGTAGCTTTTTCTGTTTACATCAAATTCAAAGGTTCATGGTGGTACGGAACCCTCCGTTTGTGATTGCGCCTCATACTTTGCGAGTCCAGTTATGCATGCCCCGTTTTTTCGGGTTCAATTAAGAAGTAATATAATAATAATAACCACTGACGAACGGATTGCTCCCGGGGTGTGAGTACATGGTACACACACAAAGACAGAAACACAAACACCCAGACCGAGAACAGAAATTTAAACTCATTCAAATTTCTGTTTCGCCGGGATTAGAACCCGGGACTCTCCGATTGGGAGTCCGGCATGGTAACCATTGCGCCACACAGGTCGGCAAATGCACTAGACTACGAGAAGATCTATGCCGGGGAATCATTACCGGCCCAGAATCCCTTCTATCTACAAGGAAAAGTTAAGCACGTACCACATTTCGCCATTTGTTCTGTTTAAGTTGGTTACACACTATCACACAATTTTTAAATACATTGATGTAAAATGTAACAAGCTATTTCTGAAAAAAGGAGCTAAACAACCTCCACATTAATTGAAGATAACAATGTTTTATCGAAGTGAAAAAACTTCAACATCAAGGATGTAAACAATCAATAGGTAATGTCATTAATGACAGACAACACCAAGTTATTGCAAACTTTTACTTCAATAATTGCATTGCGTGGTTTCTAAATATTGCCAGTGTCAAGTAAAAGTGTTTAAGTGTGTGTGGCGCAATGCCATACCGGACTGCTGATCGAAGGGTCCCGGGTTCAATTCCCGGCGAGGCAGGAATTTAAATGATGAGTTTAAATTTCTGTTCTTGGACTGGGACCTGGTTTAGTGTTTCAGTCTTTGTGTACGTCCATGGCACCCACGACACAGGGAATCCTCGTGTGGGGCTATGAGCGTGTTATTTTTAATTTAATATTGTTTTTGACCGGGCGGGGTGAAGTATGAGTGAAGTGATGGCTACTTTACCAGAACAGAAAATGTGCATAAATGTTTTGTAATGTGATGCCATTTTATGTTGGCTCCTACCCTTTTTACGTCCCACTTTTGGACATGGTCACATGATTGGGGAGACCAGGAACTTAGTCTACCATACGCTGCTACATAGCGGGTTGGTAAAGATCCTGCATGATCACTAGCCATTCGCCGGCTGTCGGACGACGTTGTATGCCAGCCGCAAGGTCATTATGCGCGCTTTAACGCCATTTCATATCTTCTAATATATAAAATTCTCGTATCACAGTTTTCGTTGCCATACTCCTCCGAGACGGCTTGACCGATTCTCATGAAATTTTGTGAGCATATTGAGTAGGTCTGAGAGAATCGGCCAACATCTATTTTTCATCCCCTCCCCCCCCAACTGATAAAGGTGGCCCACCCCGAACATTTAAACGCGGTACGGAGTTCGCGGGGTCAGCTAGTTACTTAATATAATAAATGTGTATAGGTAATTGCCATCAGCTGTGATCAACAGTAACTTATTAAATTAAACTCTGCTGTGTAAACCATTTAATTACGAGATTAAACTTAGAGATTAGGGAGGGAGGAGCGTTATGTTTTTTCTAGACTTCTTAAAGTATAAAAATAATGGAAGAGTCGGAATAAAAAATAAAAAACGAAGTAAAGTATAAATCCCGTAAAGACGGCTGGCGACGACACTGGAGATATTTAGATAGTGATGACAAGCATTTCTAAGGAATGTAAGACCAATTTTATTTTGCAAATGAAATACAATGGTAAATGGTGAAATAGATATTTTCCGCTTCATTATCTATTGTAGTGTTATATTTAGAAGCAAGGCATCGAACAACGTGATGCTTGCATAGAAACCGGACGCTATTTATAAAGTTGAATGTAAAACATTCATCGATCTCGGTAATTAAACGATCAAATCATCAAATCATTTTTGAAATAAATAAAAAAGTGACCAATAGCGATTTTGACTTTGGAATTCGGTTCCGTAGTTGCAAGCATAAGAAAGCTAAAACACTTCTATCAATTTTCGCACCAAAATATTACTTTGATTTTTGTTTTACATAGTATTGCCAGTGTTCGAATTTTTATTTTGATATGAAAATGTTAAAGCGATTGACTGAGGCATAAGGACAGACAGGACAGACAGGGCAGACAGACGGACGAATCTATGAGGATTCCGTGTTTTCCGTAGCCCAACTTTTTTTTGCTATCGGGGGGAAACCTTCAAAAGGTACCCAGCACCTTGAGAGAGGATACAGGGTTATGTGGGATTTGTACCGCACTAAAAACCCCTCAGAGGCCTGCCTCTGCTCACGGGGAGGACTCCGGGATCTTCAGAGGAACGCACTGGTGTCCTCCACACGCGGCGCCCCAGAACGGGCCCATCTTCGAGAGAGCAATGTGCTCTCCTGCACCTTCCGATGCTTACAGCGGCATGCGGCCACGCACACACCGCCGCCCTTCCCGGGGCTGCTGGCTGGACGGATCGAGCTCCCACTCTCACCGCCCACACCTCCGGAATCTCCCTTTTAGTCGCCTCTTACGATCAGGCAGGGGATACCGTAGCTCTATTCTTAATTCCGAAGCTACAGGGACTTCCGTAGCCAAACCTAAACAATCATAGCGCTATACAAGGATTCCCAGCGTCACGAATACCATACACGAATAAGGCCAAACACGTGTTCCGGGGTAATACATCTTAAATCAAAAATTTTTTAGTAGATAGAACTTGAACTTTGATGGTTTGATTGTAGTTGGTAGAACTATTATGGTTCGCCCGGCGAACTACCACCGCTGCACCCACTTCTGCCGTGAACCAATAATAATTCTGTTGTGTTTCGTTGGAAAGATGCAGTTGCCGGCCACACTTACATGAGGCGACCACCAGCCTCCGGAGTAGCAGCGCAACTGCATACGACCTCTGACAAGACTTACCTATGCTTGCTTGGGGTTGTATGTAGATGTCCGTGGGCTGCAGCGACCACTTAACACAACGTGGCCTGCATGCTCGTCTGCTACTCCATTTAAATAATGATAAAAAACCCATCATCATTTACCATCGCGCGCTGCACATATTTCTGTCGTGACGCAATAAGATTGTCTTTCGGGGCAAAGTGTGGTTGCCGACTAAATTTAAGTAAGTATATGAGACGCCGATTAGTCTCCGGTTTGCTTGAAATTGTGTGTAGATGTGCATGGGCTTCAGCGACAACTTTACACTAATATACTTTAAAATAAAATAGCATAGCCTTTTCTGCCTCCCTTTGGAATCGAATCCAGGATTCTCGACAAACTGGCGTGGCCACAATTGACACCTGAGCGCCTAAATATGTACAATCGCCTTATAAAATAAAAGAGTATGGTACCATGGTAAGGTCCATGGTATTTCCTAAAGTTTTAAATTTATATAGGATTTGATTCATTAGGTACTTCAAATTTTTATTAGTTTGTGGTTTTTCTTGTAAAAAGAGACAGGCTAGATTGCAATTTACGTGTTTCGATCGATCTAATAAAAAAAACAAACGCCTGTCATGAAAAAATGGCAAAGTGGAAGTTTTAAGATTTTGCTATTTATTTATATTCTCTATTTTAGAACTGAATTTGTTTAACTTTAAGAGTAACCAATAATATTTAAAATAAAACTTAATTAGTTCGAGTTTCTATGTTAATAGTGAATTATAACAATGTTAACACTACTTTATACTGAAATACTGTTCTGTACTGTTTTTCTTTACTTTTAAAATTAAACAAGGTTGTGGAAGAGATCGCTCTTTTAGCGATAAGACCGCCTGATGTACATTTTCTAACCTATGATATGATATATAAATGTGTAAGTATTTCAATTTTTATTGGTGTACAATAAAGATAATTTGTATTTGTGGCGGGACGTCGTGAGCCCAATTTTATCTGCCCCAACTCCTCTACTCAAATCAAGCATAAATTTGGGTAAATGCTCTAAGCTACTACATGTCCACCACCGACCACGATCGCTTTGTCGAGAGTATAGATTTATTATGACTTTGGTGGTATACATAAAAATCTATGTTCGAGAGCGTATCGGATGAGAAAATTAAAAATTGGTTTGCTCAGGACATACATATTGCTATTATGTCCTCAAAACCTTTTTTTGAGTTTGTTTAAATTTTGTTGTAATTTAAAATTTCAAATAATAGGACACATAAAAATTCTTGATTTTCTTCGAAAAACGCGAAGTATAATTTTTAATATTTAATCTCATTGGACATTATAGTGTGTAACTAGCGATTAGAAGATTATGCTAAAGAAATAAATCGTACTTTTATACATTTTAAATACGATGTAGGTACTGTTCATGATAAGAAATTATATCTAGATAAATAGGGAAAAACATGCTTAATAGAGATACAAAGCTTAGGTGATGTAGAAAAGTAAACATTTAAACAAACTGACGCTATTCTTTATCATTTTACCATCATTTTTATAACGGTTTTAAGGTCACTACGGCAAGGAATCTTTTTTTAGAACTTATCATTGTTACGAGTAACTAATGATACAGCCTTAGAATAATTACAATTACATTATAGAAACCAAGTTCGCGCGCCCAAATTGAAGCATGTTGATTGGTCCCATTAATGGCACAATTTTATCACAACACTTCTTTAAAACAAAAGAAGTCTATTTTCACATTGTTTTCAATACTTTGTAGTATTTTATAGTTCATTTTGTCAAAATAAAAATATTTTGTTTGTCAGATGTGACAGCTGTAGGTATTTATTTAGTGCTTCAATTTTGAAAGCGCGCTTGTATGAAGACACTCATTCTATACGTAGGTATTTAATCTCAGGATACAGTCTTCTATGCCACGGGATCGGTACATTCTTTCAGGTTAAAAAGAAGCCTATGTGCTATACCAATAAATTTATTATGACTTTGAAACGTAGGCGTAGTATATATAAAAGATCTATGGCTATATCCGACTATAATCTGTATCTTTACCAAATTGTTCTGAAGTTCTTGCGTGATTGAGCAACAAACATCCATTCAAACTTCCAAATATACATCCAAAGTTTCTCTTTTATAATATTAGTAAAAATAATTGAAGCGCGCATAGCCCGGCGGTTAGCGTAGAACGCAATCAATCTAAATTAAAATATGGGGATGCGGTTGCCCGTGTCCATAGGCGACGGTGATCGCTTAATCGAGTGATATACCGTCGTTATCAACAGTTCTACGACTATTTGAATTATGAATTTGTGCGTCTAGAATGCGAGTGAGCGCTTGCTCTTTTAATGGCGATGCCGACGGGATCGCTTTAAAATTACTTCTACTTCGCTTTACGTGACACTCCACTTAGACCAGCTTGTGGTTGCTGGGGCGCAACTGCATCCATTGCTTAAAGAAATTTAAACTACCTACAAGATTACAAGTTTAAAAATCCTGTAATAAAGTGTACGATTAACCTGGCAATTTAAAAGCAACAGTGTCAAAAAATTCGGAACATTCGAGAATAAATTTAAAATAAATCGAACGGAAAACCGTTAAAAATACAAGTAACTCGAATAAAATTCAGTCAGTAACGATTAAACAGAATTATTGAAGCTCGAATGTCATAAACCCGCAGTAATCACGCGGCCCGTCTGCCTTTTTGTTCGGTTAATTTATAAAAAAAAAATCTATGCAACTAAGCCAAACGGGCGCGGTCGGATGTGATGTGTGACCGCTAGTGGCAAAAATTTCATGCGCGTTTACATGCTTCGGAGGGCACGTTAAGCCGTCGGTCCCGGCCGTCGTCGATAGATAACAGTTGGTAAACCTTGTCGGAGGCCTTATGGGCGGTTTGAAAACATCCGACAGCGGGCTGGCCTCTAACCTGCATCTCCACCAACCCGCATTGGAGCAGCGTGGTGGAGTAAACTCCAGGCCTCCCCAATAATGGGGAGAGACCCGTGCCCAGCAGTGGGACGCAAAAAGGGTTGCAGCCAAAAATAATTGATCTGCTTCTCAAACTTGACCAAAATAGATATCTTAATTTCCCCGGATGTGCGTCCGGAGGAACCTCCTTGGCAACAGGAGTTTCTGCTGAAAGTTGATTAAACTAAGTACTTTACTAAATTGTTTCCATGCTCCAATATCGTTCGACGAAACAATCAATTAATTACTTAACTTCCAAAGCCCTAATTAGGTAATGGCTTCCGGCACACTTTGTCCATAGACAGGAGAAATTGCTTATCCATACGTCCGGTATGAATTGGACAAATTAACCATGAAAGATGGCCCATTTCTTAAGTGTAACGTCTTTGGAAGACGAAGCTTGTCCGATGATCTGTATAATGATGGGTAATTCCATCATTATATATATGAAGATCAACATCTAAATACGTTACGTTTACGACGTTAGACGGAAACGATATATTAACAACTTTGTAAAAACCCATATTTCGCACACCTAGATCTAAAGAGGTATTAACTCAAAAACACACTTTTTTCAGAAAAGGCGAAAAACTGTTTTCTGTGTCCCTGCACACGGTAGAAGTGTTTTGTTTATAATGTTGTTTTATATACATACATAGAATAACATTACTGTAAGAATATCATGTTTTATGCATGTTTTGGGACAGAAAATTGGACTTTTTGATTTATTTCCCTTTTGCTATCCAATGTATTGTATAAATGTTACATTATTTTGAGTTGAGCCTCTATTGTTGAATTAAGTTTTTAGTTGAATCTCTTTTGATGAAGCACCATTAATTTAAAAAGTAATAGTATTTTGAATTATTTTTAATTCATCCAAATAACATTCAATAACAGAGTGTGGTGTGATGAGAAATAAGAGTTTATTATTGATTGATAAGCAATAAAAGAACGGTTAACAAACAATATTATTTATTAATGTTACTGTAACAATCGGTTATGTCAGTATTTTATTTATAATGTTTTAATTGTAGTTTTAAACAAAACAAAAAAAATATAGATACCTAGAAAAAAACTAATTTATAAAGAATTAAAAAAAACACCTCAAATAACTGAGAACATAAACTTTTATACTTATGAATTCAAAAATTTCATATTACGAATAAAAACTAAATCTATAGAATAGAATAGTGGCATTCAATTTCAGTATTTTTAATAACGCTTACTATTTATTTCTTTTTCATACTGATGAACAACTTTGGTGGTTTTTAAAAAAATAAGGATACACTTAATTATCTCCTAGAATATCTTTATACCTATGTAATAAAAATCGTAATATGGATCGAAACACATTCTTATTAACCAATTCTCTATGTCTTTTTTTTGGATCCAATATTAATATTTTTTCGTTGTATGCTCGTGTTAAGCTATTCTTTTCTATAAGTCTCATTTGTTTTGAAAAAAAAGGCATCTAGGTGTTCTTTTTCAACTTTGAGCACTCCAATTTCATGCCACTTAAATAGATTTTTATCTTCATCTAAACTAAAATTAGTGCCTCATGACTCCTGTACAGCTTTTACAGCATAAAATTAATTGTCGGTCATTTCAACGACTTCGTAAGGCTTCCTAGTCTTTTTGCAGTGAATATCAAAGTTTTATATTGTTCTGGTACGTAGATTGGACTCTGCTGAAAATATCTATTAATTTGTCATTCTATCACTCTGTGTATATTATCTCCTTCATTCTGTAAATGTTCGCGTATCGAAAACCAGTGAATTAAAGACGTAACTGGTAAATTGTTGACAGTTGAAGATCTGCATGGCGCAATGGTTACCATGCCACACTGCTAATCAAAGGGTCTCGTCCCGGGTTCGATTCCCGGCGAAACATGAAACAAATTTGAATGATGAGTTTAATTTCTGTTCTCGGTCTGGGTGTTTGTGTTTCTGTCTTTGTGTGTCCATAGTACCCACGACACAGGATATATCTACCCTACCATGGGGCTATGAGTGTGAAGGAATGAAAAGGAATGATTTTTTTTTACTACAGATGTTGCAAAATTATATTCCCATCTAAAGGGATCTAACTCGGAAAAATGGCAGTAAATAGGGAACAAACTCTATAAATTCGATGTCGAATATGGAAAAATACTAATATGGAAAAATCCAATCGCTAATAGCAAAATATGTTCTGTTTAAATTGTTTTTTAAATGAATGATCACAGCTTAAAATATGACTCAACAAAACAGACACAACTACAAATCAAAAAATGTATCAACAATATGGTGCTAACTCAAAATAAAAATGAAAACTTTACTCACCCTGCCAGCAATACGGGTTCAACTCAAAATGTAGTATTCATTCAATTATCACTAACCATCTGAAAGGCGCGAACTTAAAATAATGCTATTTAGATTTTCAACAATATAGGTACAACCCAAAATAACTCCAATTTGTTGCGATGGAGGCCTGCACTCCGCGAATAATTCTGGTGGCAACTAGCGATGTTCCTGTTTTTTGTGGGAAGGAGTGAGGCTCATTCGTTCAACAAAAAGGACACAGGGCGCCACCTAGCGTTGAGGAACGTACTTATTTTTAAATCTGTTTTATTGGCCAATAGGTATGGGTATAAGTAATTCAATGGTGAGACTAACTCAATAACACAGATTTTTGAGTTGGTTCCCTTTAGATCTAGATGTGCGATTTGTGCAAATAAATGTCTTTGTCTTTGATAATCCATTTCCTTTTTCGAGAAAAGTCAAAAGTTTGGGGGAAAATTTACTCAAAATCTCAAGCCTTAGGCGCGCTGCAGTGGTCCGTTTTCTTTCCCAAAAAGCCTCCGAGGATAATTATCTACTGCAGTTAGCTATCGACAGCAGCCACACAATAATAATAAGCACGGGAATGCGCTTTTTGGCACTAGCGGTCACCCGACCCGACGAGTCCGTTTACTTTAGTTGGTGCATAGTAGATCGCGTAGATTCCAATACTCTTTTTTCCATTTGTTGCTTACTATTTTATTTGTTTTCACTTATACATTGCGTCCTTCTTGCGTTTTCTTGCATTTGCGTCTAACGTATTTACTGAAAAAGGCGTATTACTCAGTCACTGATTTCATAAACGATAAAACGGCATAAAGGAATTCCATAAAAACCTGGGAGGTTTTTTTTCCGCCGGCTTTTTTTCCTCTCAGTGTACAAACACCCTGTGATATAGGTACCCAAAGCTGACGATTGGAACCGATCCGAAATATAAATAAATAAATATTTTTATTTTTATTTATAAACGGCGCAATATGGGACTAATAAAAATAATAGTAAAATAGATGTAAATGTACATTTCGTAATTGTATTATAGTTTAGTTTTTTCCTTTTATATTTTTATCATTGTATATTTGCATACCTCATGAAGATAAATATGGCGAACTAAATATATATAAACAACTTTGTAAACACCCATATTTGTGCAAATAAATGTCTTTGTCTTTGTCCTTGATTGTCCTTATAAAATGTAAATGTAAACTGAAAACCATAATTTCCATGAAATCCAAGTTAAATCTTACATTGAGTGTTAGAATTCCAAGGAAAATAAAACACACTAGGCAAGGGTGTAGTGTGTTTCATTTTGTATGTTTATTTTTTAGGTGAAAGTGTACAATTTTATTGGCAAATACCTAATATATTATTTTATTTATTTATTGAATATAGCTTCATAAGGAAGGGATGGACACTCCGGAGCCTCCCAAAATCTGAAGGAACGAAAGATCGAAATTTTATCGCAGTAAAATGACGACCGGTGATTATAGAAACTGAATTATTCCTATATTTATAGCATCAATACTAATTAGTAAGATTAGAATATTCCGAGAGGCAAGGGAAATAAAACTACCCATTTCACAGTCTAACTGTTTTTTTCTGCATCCTTGGCGTATGTAGCGATCCACCACGTACCGCCACGTGGCTTATATGTATGCTCATCTGCTAAAAATAAACATGCGACTAGAACTAGAAGTTTCTAAGTACTCTGAGGCACTGACCTGTCGCTAACTACTTAGGCGTATGTGGTATAACACGGATTGGTTAGTTAATATCGGTATAGGATAGACACAGCCGCAGCGGTCAAATCGACCAGGTATAATTTGTGGATGTGTATAGAGTTGTATTTGTCTGTTACTAGTTACTATCATCCATCATCAAATATCGTTACAGAATTCATAACGATGAAATAGTAGACGAATGAATGTTACTAATATAGTTTTAAGAACTATAATACTTGCAAGCTGAAGTGGCAATGGGCAGGCTATTTAGTTAAAATGACTGACATCTGGAGAGGTCCTCGAATGGCGACCACGTCACGGCAAAACGAGCACAGGCCGCCCTCCAACCAGTTAACTGACCACCTGAGGAATGCAGAGGGAAGCCGCTGGATTAAGGGCGCAGGACCGGACTAAGTGGCGAATGTTAGGAGAGGCCTATGTCCAGCAGTGGATTTGTAAAATGTGGTGGAAGTAATTTAATTTTCTGTTCTCTGTCTGATTATTTGTGTTCCTACGTCTATTTGTATGCATGGTACCTACCCACATAACCAAGAAACTTAGTGTGGAACTATGAGAACGAAGTTATTTTATTAATATTTCATCGAATTTAGAGGTATACAGGCAATTTGAGGACTGTAGCGATGCCTGAGCACCACGTGACCGGCACGCTTAATTTTATTACCTAAAAAAAATTCGTTTAAAACCAGGAGTTTCTAAGTACTCTGAGCCACTGACCTGTCTCGCTAACTACTTAGGTGTATGTGGTATAGCACGGATTAGTTGCGTGGAGGACACCGGTGCATTCCACTGGAGATACCGGAGTCCTACCCAAGCGCAGAGGCAGTCTATCGAGGGAGTTTTAGTGCGGTATAAATCCCACATAACCCGGTATCCTCTCCGAAGGTGCCGGGTACCTTTTGAAGGTTTCCCCCGATACAAAGCATGCTGGTTCCTTGTTCCATTCTAAAAATAATTAAGTGGAGGAAAATTTTGGTCTTTTTAGGTGCTGAAATACTTCTCTAAGTATTCTTGACCTCTTTCAAGAATGAACGATCACATTAAAAAATATCACATTAATTGCATTAAATGTTTTGACTTTGACTTTGAAAAATCCTTGAAGCAACGCAACTCACTCCTAACGCGGCAGCACTCTTTTATTTATTACAAATAGCGCACTATAAAATAGCACAACAGTAAAACAGTAAGAAAGTATACATAAAGGTTATGAATACCTATATAAGTATTAAGAATAAGGATTCTTTAGAAACATGTTAAACAATATTGTCAAATTATATTAACTATCGTACATTTTACTGCTGATTGAACTACTGTAAATCACTAGATAGTTATCAAAGTTTATTGCTATTTAATCTTCTACTAGTAAACCAGTAGATATATATTTTTCCAATCAGTTCTTATCGTCTCAAGTCTCAATAAACCTGGGTTTGGTAGGTATACGCTTCGATTCACGTGCGATCAATTTTATTCAAACACGACCTACACTTGAACTCGTGTTGATAACGCATTTGTGTCATTGCTTTATCAGTTTGATAGTAAAAAAGTGACGTAATTGTTTTAATGTGTAATAATATTTTAGAGTAATTTGCTATCATCATCTAAATTATTTAAAATGTATTTTTTCACAGTTCATATCATAAAATAATATGTAGTAAGTACTTGACAAGCCTGCGTAGCGCAATGGTTACCATGCTGGACTGCCAATCGAAGGGTCTCGGGTTCGATTCCCGGCGAGGCAAAAATTTTAATGAGTTGAAATTTGATTTCTCGGTCTGGGTGTTTGCGTTTCTGTCTTTGTGTGTGTCCATGGTACTCACGACATAGGGTATATTTACCCTACTGAGGGGCTATGTGTGTGAAGCGTTAAAAAAGCACTTGGGCAGTGTCATATCGGTTTTATTAGTGGAGATATCAGAGCAAGTGTGCTTTTATCAGATATAAAATTCTTTAGTAGCTACGATGCAAATGTAAAAATATGGAAATGGTCGTAAAAAATCCAGGATCTTCAGACTCTTTAGACTCTAGAGCTTTTAAATGCCAAAGCACTGAACCATACTACACTTCATTCATACACATTACGCAATCGTATGTACACGCAGTTATTATAGCCATTGCCGTCTCTAAAGCCGCTAGTATCATAGCTAGTTTAGATTGTTGATATATCAATAACGTCCATAAGTCCATGGAGAAAGCCGACCTACACACCAACTATCAATAATAGGAATAAGACAGGGCAGTGGATTTATCATATATAATTTCAGTTAGATAAGTAGGTAATATCAGCTCTCTATAGTTACGTCCCAATTTACACTAACAGTAAACTTCAACTTGCGTTTTTGTTACGGCATTGTAATTTAGTGCACGGTGCACGATTCGATTTCGTTCAGTCAGTCAGTTAACTTCAGTTCATTCATTGAGTGCGTTGTGTCCCCGTGCGACTGCGCGCGCCGGCATTCGCCTACTTTCCCGCGCTAAAAATATCGCCTTAGTAATTTATTTTTAAATTGCAAACAGTCAGCACGTGGATTGATTTTTGTAAATAAAAATAATTGAATAAGTAGTGCTAAAATATGTGCGGAGTACTGGTAGTTTTTAAAAAAAGAACACAAGCTTGAATCTGCGATACAATTTTTTTTTTAATTTTAGCATTACATTTATTTTGTTCGGTCATTGACTTTTATTCTGTGCAGTTTTCTAGTTCTAGATAATAATAATATATAAATTTGTCCAAGATGATCTATTGTTAACGATTTAACAATAATAGAATAATAATAACAATGGCACCACACGAAAACAATACAGATTTAGAAGGGACTGCGGTTAAGCATGAAACAGAGACATTGTTAAGGAAGACAAATGAAGTGTCATTTGAAGAGGCGTTTGAACTCACAGGTAAGATTGTTTGTTTGGGTTCGGCATAGTATAGAAATAAAACCCTTTTTTCTTTAAGTACTCAATGGCATCGCGTTTGTATTCAGTTTGTGTCCGTTTCGACGAGATTGACATAATAATATACAAAACTATCCTTTTGACCTGATGTATAAGTAAAGTCGTGGGTAGGTATTGTAGGTATTAGTCCCTGTAGCTTCGGAATTAAGAATAATAAAGTATTGTGCGTGGTCGCATGCTGCCGTAAGCATCGGAAGGTGCAGGAGAGCACATCTGCTCTCCCAAAGATGGACCCGTTCTAGGGCGCCGCACGTGGAAGACATCGGTGCGTTCCACTGGAGATCCCGGAGTCCTCCCCAAGCGCAGAGGCAGGCCACCGAGAGGGTTTTAGTGAGGTCAAATCCCACATAACACGGTTAACACGCTCAACTGTTTACTGGCGAGACTAGCTTGTTTGAGGTTGTGTGAAGATGTCCATGGGCTGCAGTGACCACTTAACACCACGTGGCCTTCATGCTCGTCTGCTACTCTATTCAAATAAACAATAATCTTTCATAGCAGAAATAGTACCTACTTTTCACAATAGTCGTTTACAAAAGTTTGTTATTAATTATGACTAGAAGACTGAAAGCGTAATTTATTATGATTAGATCGGTTGTAGTGTCGGTTTGTCACGATTTTTTAAATATTATTACAACTAGTCTGGGTCAACAAAACTGGTGATTCAGGTATTTTTTACATGTTTTATTTATAAATCATATGCTGGACGAATGACCTTAAGAAGAAAAGTGAGCAGCGGAAACAAAGTGTGCAAGTAATGCATGCATGCACTGCAGCATACCACAGGAGTCAATGGATTGTCCATAATAATTCGAGAGACGAGCGACCAAAACTTGCAAGCATTTTCTTAAAGAGTTTTCTGAATATATAGTGACATCGGAGTAATGTCGTAACCTGTCGTAAGTTATTCAGCGTTTTAGGATCGATTTCATTAAAGTTGGTGGCACAAACCTAAATACATAACATGGAATCTAAATGGAGGATATGGAGTTTCATCAAAAATAAATCTTTTAAAACTCGTTAACTCGGATATCATAATGAGTATTGAGTACTTAGTATTCGAATTAGAAGTTCTTTTTTTAAATTAATATCTATACATATAATAAAACTGTAAGCAGGGTCAATTCTGTACATTGCATATAAATTTAAAAAAATACTTCTAGGGGTCTTTTTATAAGTAACAGAAACTAGAAATAAAGGTTTTGAAATTATTGTCTGTCTGTCTGTCTGTCTGTCTGTCTGTTGTTAGCTTATCACGCAAAAACTACTGGACGGATTTTGATGAAACTTTTTCAGTTTTATATATATTGGTCCTCGCTAACATTTAGGCTATAGATAATTTTAAAAATCACCCTTTAAGGGTGTGAAATGAGCGATGAAAATTTGTATCGAAAACTTGGATTTTTTCAATAGATTTTCTTGAAATTTGGTATAAATATTTTCTAACCAAAATAAAAGAATACGTGTTTCAGCATTTCCCGAAATTCATCCTTTAAATGTCAATTTTCTTTGAAACTCTTTGAAAATTGAGTGTCGAAACTTGATGTAAAGAATATTTTTGTGCAGAGTAATATACTTATAATTTTGTATTTTTAATCTTTACTAACATAGTAAGAATTCTATTTAAGCTTTTTTCAAAACTACCCCTCAACAGCAAATAAAATGGATTCGAAATTTGGTATCTCAAGCGTACAATAATTAACCTTAACTTAATATTTCATTCTCAAATTCTTTTCCCTTCTTTGAATGATGTGTTTACTGATATATTGTTGAATGAATTTCCGTAACATTAGTGTGTATTTCATATCAATCGGGTGATAAACAAAAAAGTTATGTTCATTTACACAATACGCGACATAAACTTAAAAGGCACTTTGGGGATTTTGTATGAAAGTTTCGGTAACAGCCCATTCAAAACCATAAATAAAAGTTTAAATTTAAGTAAAAATTAAATATACTTAGATCAGCTTACTGTATTTTCTTTCGTTGGCCGAGTATGGCTAGACTAGGTACCTAATAAGCGCATCGCGAGCCTTACCGCCGCCGAACCTTACATCACAGGGTCCATTGAGTTAGTTGCTCAGCTTATTAGTCTTCTTTTGGGGTGGAAGATTATGAACAGGCTGCAGCTGAAACGATTATTATCGCTACATTATATCAAGCTACAACCTTTTTAGCATTCCACTGCTGAGCATGGAGCTCTCCCAATATTGAGGAGGCCTCAAGCTCCGATGAACCGAAATCCAAATCTTACAATCTCAATGCATCCAGGAATCTAAACCTTCATACAGAATGTACAAAGCCACTGTAGACATCTAGGTGACGAATAGAAACTTTTTGTGAACCAATTGTTAATCTCAATATCTACCTATTTGGTAATTTGACATTCGATTTATCAACCACAAAGTTTACATGTCATACGGTAGATGGCGTTATTGAGCAATATTCATTTCTTCTCCAAAGTGAATCGATGGAGATAATTTCAAATAAAAGCCTTAAGTCTAATAAAAGTAAGTACACAGTGTAAAAAAATAAAAAATAACATTTCACACGTATAGCCTCACATTAGGGTAGATATACCCTGTGTCGTGGGTGCCATGAACACACATAGAGACAGAAACACAACCACTCAGACCGAGAACAGTTTAAACTCATTGAAATTTCTGCTTCGCCCGGATTCTAACCCGGGACAGTTCGATTAGCAGTCCGGCATGGTAAACATTGCGCCACGCGGGTTGTCCCATCGTTGGGTAGGTATACTTATGATGCTGAAAATTGTTAATTGGACCAATGATAACTTAACTCATTTTTTGCGTCTCTTTATTGCGTACGGGATGAGGGCTCATCCACACACGTTGATTGATGGAGATATTAAGGATTCTTTATAAAAATATTCTTTATTTCCAAATACAGATAGCACACTGTGTAGAGACCCTGCCTTCTGCTTTAGTTTTCATAATGTTATATGAGTTATGACTTATGACCAAACTGCTGTCCGCTAATGTAATTTTTCCGATTGTTTAATCCTAAGCACGTGTATGTTTAGAAATTGTATCTCCCAACTATGAGTAGTTGTATAGTGCACCTCTTTTCTGCAGTAGGTTAAAGCTATGTATATAGAATGAGTCTATACATTCTTTGCAGTATAAATTCACCCAATTTACTAAAGATACTATTTTTAACATAGATGAAGCCACGGGCACAGCAGTATCTCTTAACTTTAATAAACGAGGTACATATTTGTAAAGAGAATCTGATTGCGCGAGAAAAGCGAAACGTGAGAAAAGTGGATAGTAAGATCAGTACAGTAAGCATTCCTTACTGTTTTAGGTTTGAAGGATTTAGAAAAAATACATTAGGTTTCTTCTGAACATATGAACATTGTATTATAAGTGATTTCACTATATGTAGGAATAATCTACCTACTACTTATTCAATGCAAATAAATAATCTTTAATTTTTAATCAATCCATTTTATAAAAGTCTTTATACACGCGGACGACGTCGCGGGCACAGCTAGTATAATAATAAAGAGTTAAAATCAACTATAAATTTTGTTTCATTCATTATTTAATATTCAATAATGACATCACAAACTCTGTGTATATTGCCAGCGTCAAGTTTAATATTTGCATCACTTAATAGTAATAGAAAAAAATCAGTAAGCCGTCAGGTATCAGTCAGTCTAGTCAGTCAAATGTTCAAGTAAGATAGGTAGGTACTCTGCCAAAACGTGTCCAGTGGTTTTGGAGGTAAACCGAAAAAAATGTTTTCGCACTATTATTTTATTTCACAACACTCGTGCACTGTCATTAACCTTTAATGAACAAAATGCTGTCCACTTTATCCGATATAATTCAAAAACACATGAATAAAATGAAAATAAAACGAGAACATAACTTGTCCCTTCAGACTTTCAGCAAAGTCTCCTAAATTTTGTTTTTGAATAAATTAATTAAAATGCAAGTTACTGCAGTGACATTTAAGCTCAGATTTAAAATATAGGTAGACATGGCAGAATGGCGTCACGGCGCGGCGTTAAATTATTATTTCTAACTATAAAAAATAACCTTATCTAACCTATAGTAATTTTCCATGTTGTTTTAAATAAATGCTTTCAAAATGCTTATTTTTGTAACAAACTACGAGAGCTAACTTGAACTTTCGTTAGGTTGAAATACTTCTTTTTAGTTTTGGATTAAACCACACTTACTACTAGTTTTCCCCTCTATGTCTTAACTGTGGTGGATCTTAAGATGAACATGGACAAGACGAAGGTCATGTATAACGTTTATGTCACACCTATACCGGTCGTTGTTGATGGCGCTACTCTCGACGAGTACCTGGGACGAGCGAGCTTCGGATCGGAGAAGTCCGGCTTCGAGAGAGAGGTAACTCGCAGAATCCAACTCGGTTGGGCAGCGTTTGGGAAATTACAAAGTATCTTCTCGTCTCGCCTGAAGTCGAAAGTTTTCAAGCAGAGTGTGTTGCCAGTGATGACCTACGGCGCTGAGACATGGTCTTTTACAGTTAGCCTTTTTCATAAGGTCTAGGATTTCTCTGCGCGACAGAATCCGTAACGATGAAGTCCGTAGACTTACGAAAGTTACATATAAAGCTCTTAAAATTCACAAGTTGAAGTGGAAATGGGCAGGCCATGTAGTTAGGAGAAACGACAAAGGTTCTCGAATGGTGACCACGTCTCGGCAAAAGGAGAACAGGCCGCCCTCCATCCAGGTAGACTCATGACCTAAAGAAGAAACAGTAGGTGGTATAAAACTTTAGTCCCTGTAGTTTCTTGTGGCGACTAAAGGGGGCTTCCGGGGTTGCGGGCGGTGACAGAGGGAGCTCGATCCGTCCGGCTGGACGGATCGAGCTCATCTCCCATGGCATGCTCATTTCCCATGGCTGCTGGCTAGCAGCCATGGGAAGGACAGAGGTGTGTGCGTGCCCGCATGCCGCCGTAAGCATCGGAAGGTGCAGAAGAGCACAACTGCTCTCCTGAAGGTGGGCCCGTTCAGGGGCGTTGCGCGTGGAGGACACCGGTGCGTTCCACTGGAGATCCCGGAGTCCTCCTCAAGCGCAGAGGCAGGCCACCGAAGGGGTTTTAGTGCGGTCAAATCCCACATAGCTTGCGACCATCAGTCCTCGGAGCAGCAACGTAGCTGCGTACGACCACAGGCAAGGCTTAGGCTTGATTGAGGTTGTGTGTAGATGTCCATGAGCTTCAGCGACCACTTAACACCACGTAACCTGTACTCTCGTCTGCTACTCTATTCGAATAAAAAAATATAAGTATCATAATATTTTTATTTCCATTGTAAGTGATAGGATGTTGATAACTCAGGTGGATAATAATGCTGATGAAATAAAAGTGTTTGTCTCGGTGACAATTTTACACTTATTAGTATTTGAAGACAAACAAACAAACAATTGTGGTTTAAATTCCCACACTCTACTTTTTCATGAATAATCTATTTAACCTTCATTATATAACGTGTTTATTTAATAGTTGACTCATCAATGCCGATATTTAACATTAGTAAGCATGAATGATTCTTTCAGGGTAGAAACTAAAAGTATACTTATTTATATATTAATTTATGGGCACGGACATATTGATTGTAATAAATATAGCGCTGAAACCGGGAGTATTGGAGGGAACTTGAAACAGACATGCCAAAGTTTGTTTTATTTACATTTTCTTGAGGTATTATTGAGTTATAAAGTCAATCAATCAATCCATCAATCAATAAGTAAGTATATTGTTCATGGTATTTTTATTACACAGGTTATAACCTTAGCGCCTTAGGGTTGCGAAATAATATTGCAGTGTGAAAACATAACTTTTTTTCTTGGAATTGATTGACCGATATCAAAATCAGAAAGATTTGAACTATTTTCGGTTTGCTCAGTATCACCAAAAAGGGGAAAAAAATTCAAATGTTTTTACTTGAACCTAGATCGTCCGACCATGATTGATAGAAAAAAGAAAACAAAAACTATAGATAGTCAGATAAAAACAATAACCATTATTTATATTTTACAATATAATAAGTCATTCTAGCCAGCATTATCTTTACAAAACGCTAACATTGCAATAAAAAGGCTAATGCCACATGTCATCAAACTAATTAATGTAAATAGGTATGTAAATCTATTTTTATGTTCAGATCTATGAACTTGTTATTTTTTGTAACTAGGCAGTATAATACATAGTTTATTTTAAGCTCCTATCTATCTGTTTGTATTGTGTATGGCATAATCCATATCCATATTCATAGTCTACTGCTGGATATAGATTGTTTACGATGATAATGTAGTACCTACATCTCAACAAAACTATAGTGTCTCATACGATCAGCTGTCACGTGTGCCCATTATGGACCCATAGCCATACTGTTATCTCAATTAAATATGTTTTTTTTAAAAAGAGTGCTGCTGGGAGTTTTTTTCCGCCGCCTTTTTTCTCTCAGCTCAACATCTAGCCCAAACGGTCACCAAAAAGCGATGACCGGGAAAAAATGACATTCATTAAGCGAATATCTTGTATTCCTAATATGAAATAAATATTTTTGATTTTATTTCAAATTTGAAACAGTTAAAAACCTACGTTTATTGATTGACAGCTGTATGTATTGGCAACCTCAGATTATGGAAGTTAGCCGAAAGGTTTTTGCAATTCTTTAAGCTTTATCTTTTATTCTTCAAGATTTAAAAACTTCCTACCACAGCACACAAAAGTGGCATTGGTACATACACTTGTTTTGCTCATAATTGATTACGCTGATGTGTCTAAATAAGCTAAAGCGCCTTCTCAACAACTGCATTCGGTTTATTTTCAATTTACGCAAATACGATCATTTCTCCAAATTTCGAAGCCAGCTCAAATGGCCTCCCATTCGACAAAGGCAAAGGCGTAACTTTAGAATTTTAATGGGTTTGTACTACTTTGTACTCTATCGTGCATGACCCATCTTCACCTGTGTACCTCAAGGAAATTTTCAGGACCTCTCTCCGCCCATAACAGAGAATTAGTTTCTTAGTATCATTCTTCCTCCACATAATAGTGGATTTTTCCATCACTCCTTCACAGTTCAGGCCATATAGCTCTGGAAAATCTAAGCTCTCGAAAATATAAGAAAGGTAGGTACCCAGCAAACTGGCATTCAAGAAATTGGTCCGAGAGCTTTTGTTGAGTATCTCTACCACCGTCTAGTATTTTTTACTAACAAGAGTCCTATTTATATAATATACTAGCTAACCCGGCAGACGTTGTCCTGCCTTAAAGTATCAGTAATTCAGATGTGTGTGAGAGACGGTGTGCAAATTTTATTAAAAAATGTTAAGTACAATATATTATACAGGTACAGTAATGGCCGTTGTTAGCGGGAGCTCACAGAACTCACTAAAGCTGTCTTTGTCAGATTAATAAATGGTAAATAAATAATTATTGCACTGGAAATTAGTGATAAATTTACGATGACGGATGAATTTTTTTTTATTCTAAGTCATGACAAAATAAAAATAAAATTTTTAGTATGATGTATCATAAAAAATAAAAAAAATAAAAATAAAAAAAATAAAAAAAAAATAAAAAAAATTGTCCAAAAAAATAAAAAAAAATTTAAGGGTGGACCACCCTTAACATTTAGGGAGATGAAAAATAGATGTAATAATAATTTTTTTAATTAAAAAAAAATTGGTCAAAAAAAAAAAAAAAATTAAGGGTGGACCACCCTTAACATTTAGGGGGATGAAAAATAGATGTCCGATTCTCCACCCTAGCCGATATCCTTGCAAAGATTCACGAAAATCGGTCGAGCCGTTTCGGAGGAGTTCAATTACGCACCCCGTGACACGAGAATTTTATATATTAGATGTAGTTATTATATCCTTCCAATATGTTTAGGTATGTATGTTTATATGTATATGTTTGTGTGCATGTATGTATATTTATTAGTTGTATTTCATTATGTACGTAGTTATTATTGTTACTTTTAATTCTTTTTTCTTTTAGCCTGTTTTTTTAGAGGTCTTCTTAAATCCTAATGTTTGTAAACCGTTAAGAAATTAGGTACTTGCTACCTTCGGCCACATTATCTGTCCATACTATAATATTATTACCTAATATGAAATTGAAGCGCGAATGTCTCGGCGGTTGGCGTAGTACGCAAGCGGTCTATGCAGCTAAGCCAAACTTGCGCGGTCGGGTGTGAGATGGGTGACCGCTAGTGGCAAAAAAAAATTTGTGCGCGTTTCCGTGCTTCGGATGGCACGTTAAGCCGTCGGTCCCGGTTGTTGTCGATAGATAACAGTCGTTAAACCTTGTCGGAGGCTTTATGAGCGAATTGAAAACATCCGACAGCCGGCCGGCCACTAACCCGTATCTCGACCAACCCGCATTTGAGCAGGGTGGTGGAGTAAGCTTCAGGTCTCCTCAATAGGGCGGAGAGACCCGTGCCCAGCAGTGGGACGCAAAAAGGGTTGTAGTGATTAATGTGAAATTGCGTTTGTTTGTGTGTTTGCTCTTTTTTCACATCGCTTGTGCAAATAAAAGTCATTATCTTTTAGAAATTATTCATTTTCTCTATGAGAAAATCATTCCTGTGGTGTATGGGCAGATCTCATTGGGTTGCAATGACCACCTAATTAATTCAATGTGTCTCATCGCTTAAAGATAAAGCAATTGTTGATTTGCTTTGAACGATACATAAATAAGTGTTACAATAGAGTTATGTTTCACTTGCTCAGCTACTTAGCATGCAAATTACAATAGGTATTATTCATTACGATTTACATCACAATATCTATATTATTACAGCTGTTTATAGTTGCAATATCTTTAAAATAAATTAATTAAATTTCAATATTTTTATTAATACAAGAGCATTAAATCTATTAAATTGATGTCTTGCAATGGTAGTTATTTGTAACAGAACGTTTCCGTGATTACGTTAGCAAGCGTCAAACCTTGGGTTTGAAAACATTCTAGCGGGTTGGACACTAAACCGCATCTTCACCGATTCGCATTGGATTAATACCCTGTGTCGGGACACATACAAAGACAGGAACACAAACACCCAGACTGAGAACAGAAATTTAAACTCATCATTCAATTTTCTGTTTCGCCGGAAATCGAACCCGGGACCCCTCGATTGGCAGTCCGGCATGGTAACCATTGTGCCACGTGGGTCGTCAAATATGTCGTCCCCAATGATGAGAGACCCGTGCCCGGCAATGATAAAGAAAAAAAGGGCTGCAGTCTTACTCCATAAGCTTGCCACAACCATCACTAATAAAACGTGACATAATGGCTACAATGCCGGACTGCCAATCGGAGGGTCCCGGGTTCGATTCCCGACGAAGCAGAAATTTGAATAATAAGTTTAAAATTTCTGTTCTCGGTCTGGGTGTTTGTGTTTTTGTCTTTGTGTGTGTCCATAGTACCTACGACACAGGGTATGTTTATTGTCTACCCTACTATGGGACTATGAGTGTTTTATAAAATTTTCGCACGAATTGCTGTAATTATCAGTATTATTTTTCATCTAGTATTTTCAATAGGTTTTCATCTAGTATTTTAATAAAGTACTCACTCAATTTTTTTCACTATTTCTTCGTCACTTTTTCATTACTAAATGTTTCTTCAATGTCCATATTTTAAATACTTGATATAAACGAATTTTACAAGTATAGACAGTCGAGCCATCAGCTGTCACCCCTCCGTCTTACAAATATTCGATCAGGCCACGTGTCCTGACGCGAGTTTAACATTTTTTACCCATCCCAAAAAAAAGTGCATAACGCCGCTAAAGAAGTTTTCACTTTTAAAACACTAATAAAACTTAAAATTTTTATATTCATGATCCCGGTCTGGATTTTGCGAATTCTAGTGATGGCTTGTTGGTCCAAAACACAAAAGGTTATCTTTCCAGGCCACGGCAAGTTCAACCAATTCGTGCTGCTGACATGTGGGCTGATCATGCTGAACGTGTCCATGGAGTCGGTGGGAATGAGCTACGTTATCACGGCAGCGGAGTGCGAGCTAGGGCTGACCAGCGAGCACAAGGGACTGGTGAACGCCGCTGCTTTTATTGGTAAGTGTCCAGAAGTCTCAAGTCTTTAGTCTTTTTTGACGTGACAACGTCTTATAATTCGATGGAGCCGGCTGCACGCACAAAAAAACATGACTCATGCGGCGTTACCTCGCTCTGAGGCTTTCCAAGGCTTGAAGTGCAAGCGAGAGCGCGGAACGAGCGACAAAGAGGCGCAATCGGCCTCTGCGTTCGGCAGCGTTCGACATCTGTGTCTCTCCGACTTTGAGCGATGCGTCCGCGTGGACAGCTGCTATACAATAATACATTTACATGTTTCGTGCACTTCATTGCAGTGAAAAGTGAATGTGGTGCCAATTGTTTATAGCAACATGTATTTTCTTATGACGTTGTCACGTTCAACTATCGTCAGTAAACCGACTTCACAGACAACCGATGTTTTCTTTTTTCTTTTCTTACTCCACCACGCTGCTCCAATGCGGGTAAATATTATTAAATTAAAAACGGTTTTTTTCTATCACCGTGTAATACCTGCGAGAAACTCTTAAATCTATGATGTCCACTATTTCGCACGTGGTAGCGTGGTGGACTATGGCCTAAAACCCACTTTCGGGAGAACTGTGTCCAGCAGCATGATGTAAAATAGGTACAAATAAAGTTCACCACCAAAACAAACAAAACTTTCGGATTTAATAAAAACAAGCTCTTTGCCTCAAAATCAAACGGCGTTAAATAATATTCCGAATAATATAAATGAAATAAAAAATCGGATTATAATTCTTGCTGATCAACAGGGTCGCAACATACAAAATACGCTACAAAAATTAATCGGGGAAAAATATATAGTCACATGCTTTTGGAAACCGGGGGCTAACATGCAGCAAGTAATGAATAGTTCAAATAATGAATTAAGCACGCTAACCAAAAATGACTATGTCATAATAATAGGAGGGACAAATGATACCAACCCATATAAATTTAATACTAATATAAATAACTGGCTTCAGGATAAAAATAACACAAATATTGTATTTTGCCAGGTCCCGTACAATAAATATCTTAACGAGCATAAACTAAATTACGACCTCCGATTTGCATGCTCCAAATTAGATTACACATATTATTTAGACTTAGATTACGGAAGATACATACCGAAGGGAGTCTCATACACAGTAAATATGTGTAGGCTCTTGCTCAGACAAATATTACACATTGATTATAGGACCAGGTTTTTAACATTTAATCAAAAGACTAAAGGAAACCGAAACTTATTTATTAATAAAAAAGATAACAGCACACAGACAGAGTGGGTTGATAAAAATTATAATATTAAATTAGATAAACAAATTCAAACAGAGGAGTTCGGAAGTGGTGTGCAATTTTTTCGTGTACTATAATATAAACATTCTCCATCAAAATATTAACGGCTTAATTACAAAATCAGATGAATTAGTAGTATCATTAAGTAATTTTTATCTTAAAAAAACCGCGATCGACGTACTTTGTATTACCGAGCACAATATGATTTTATCTGACATTGATTTTCTAAATATACCGAATTACACACTCGTCTCGTATAGTCTAAGAAAAAATAGAAATGGAGGATCTTGTGTATTAGTTCGGAGAGGTCATAAGTACCGGAACGTACAAGAAATAAATAAATTTAATGTAATGAATATATTTGAATGTAGTGCGATAGAACTAACAGAACATAACCTGATTATTATTTGCATATATAGGCCTCCAAAAAATAATTTAGCAGCAATAGAAATTTTCTTAAATAAAATGGATTGTCTTTTGAACAAAATGTGTTATAAAAACAAAAAAATTGTAGTTTGTGGCGATTTCAATATAGATATCCTTAAAGAAAATAGAATAACGTCAGAATTTAAAAGTATTTTCGATACTTATTATCTTAAACTTAGCATAAACTCACCAACTCGTCTAAGTAGCAAGACATGTATAGATAATTTTGCCCATAATATACGAGGCAGTAAATCTCAAGTTATTGAACTTGCTCTTTCGGATCATACAGCTCAAATTCTACAATGCCCGGTAAAAAAAAGTTATCTCATAACACACTGGTATACTTATAGGCGTGATTTTAGCACTGTCAATGTAAATAAATTTGTAGACTGCATACAAAGTTTAACACTTAATGATGTATATACGTGCAGTAACATCAATGATGCTTTTAATATATTCCACGAACTTTTTGAATTATTTTATAATTTGTGTTTTCCCATTTTGAAAGTAAAATTGTTTATTAAAAAAAGCCCTCGATGGCTCTCTAAAGGTATTAAAAATTGCTCTAAAATTAAGAGAAGTTTATTGTGGAAGTATAGGATCTCCCGTAGTAAATTAGCAAAAAATAAGTTTAAATCGTACTCAAAAAAATTAAAGACAATAATTAACTTAACTCAAAAATCCCAAAATGACTATTTCATAAAAAATGCAGAAAATAAAACAAAGGCTACATGGAAAATTATAAACAACAATATTTGTAATATCCCTAAGCAAGGAATAAATAAAATAAAATTAGGGAATCACATTGAAACGGACCCTAAAAAAATTGCTAATGAATTTAACAATTACTTTTTGAATCAAATTGAAGAAACTAGTTCTAAGAATGTAGATACTAATAGGTACAACATAAATTCTCGCCATCCAAATTCTATCTTCTTACGGCCAACCTCAAGCGAAGAAATAATAAAAGTAATCAACGGCTTGAAAAACACAAACAGTACAGGATATGATGGTATATGCACAAAAATAATAAAGCGGGTATCAAATATAATAGCGCCTGTTTTAGCCTTTACTGTTAATTTAAGTATAGAAACTGGTACATTTCCAGATAAATTAAAATTAACAGTCATTAAGCCTATTTTCAAAAAACAAGACAAAGAGGATATAACTTGTTATCGACCTATAGCACTCATACCAATCTTTTCTAAAGTATTTGAGAAAGTCCTTTATAACAATCTGTACACTTATTTTGAAAAGTTTTCAATTTTAGCGGAAGAGCAAGTAGGTTTTCGTAGGAATAAGTCCATTAATTTAGCTGTGTATAATTTTTTACAAAAGGTAATGATGAGTCTAGATAATAAAAAACAAATTACAGCGCTTTATATGGATATGACTAGGGCGTTTGACTTTGTAGACCACGCATTATTAATAAATAAATTAGAGAAATACGGCGTAAGAGATAATGCTTTAAATTGGATAATGTCTTATTTAAGTAATAGAAAACAGGTAACAGAAATAACAAAAGTTAGTGAAAAAACGAAAATAGAGGAGAAACACGTATCTCATCCCAAAGAAGTTAAATACGGAGTACCTCAAGGAAGTATTCTTGGTCCGTTGCTATTTTTAATTTATATAAATGACTTCCCGAAAGTTATTGAACATCCCATGGTTCTTTTTGCCGATGATAGCACAGTAATATTTAGAAATGATAATCCTGATACCTATGAGGCTGATATTAATAATTCCATTGAATCATTAGTAGACTGGCTAAATAAAAACAATCTTAAAATTAACCTTGATAAGACAAATATAATGACTTTTAAAAATCGAGTATCTTATGGCAAATCAATAAATATAAACTATAGAGGAAAAACTATAAGTGAAACTGAAACAACAAAATTCTTAGGATTATACATAGATCACAAATTAACATGGAGAACACATATTGAGCACGTATGTAAAAAGCTCAGTAAATTTTCATTCGCTCTCTATAAATTATCAAAAGTGGTAAATATATCGGCGGTATTAAGCGCCTATCATGCGTATGTTGGCGCAACCTTAAGATACGGACTCATATTTTGGGGTAATGCAACGGAAATACAAACAGTTTTCAAAGCGCAAAAGAAATGCATACGGTCAATCTGTCAACTACGGCAGATAGATACATGTAAACCACACTTTCAAAATCTTAATATAATGACACTCCCTTCGCTATATATCTATGAAATATCTGTAATGGTCAAATGCGACATCTCTAAGTATGATACCTTAAACTCTAAAAGACACAACAATAAGTTGTGCTCAATACCTTCCAAAACTAAACAATACCATAATAGTGTATTTTGCATGGGACCAAAAATATACAATAATCTACCAGACTCCCTAAAAACTAAAACTATTAATGAATTTAAAAAAGAACTTAAAATGTATTTACTTAAAAAAGCGTACTATTCGGTCGCTGAGTTTCTAAACGATAAATAATAATATATAACAAAATATTAACTAAAATAAATAATAAACTAAAATTAATAACATAAATAAGATATTTCGCGGGATAAAAACCTGGGAGGTTTTTTTTCCGCCAGCTTTTTTTCCTCTCAGCGTATAAAAACCCATCATGGTGGGTGCCCAAAGCTGATGACGGTCAACCACGTATGGTTCAAATAAAATAAAATAAATTTGTATAAAAAAGCACAAACTTGGGTTAAATTGAGTTTTGGGTAGCTGGAGTGATAATAATGTAAAATTATTTAAGTATACTGTGTGTTTTAGTGTTTACTGTACATAATTAGTTTATAATTTAACTTGTAATTATATAACTATTACAATAAAATTTGTACACCCTAAAGGGTAAATATGGCGATCTAAATATTTTTGTAAAACCTTTTTTGCTACCCATATTTGTGCAAATAAAATATTTTCATTTCATTTTCATTTTCATTTCATTTCATTTCATTTCATTTCAAAAAATTTTTTGAATTACAAGTTTTTATAGTTCTGCTACATGCATAGATCGATTGGAGAAGTGCCACCAAGAATTGGCTGCAACCCTTTTTGCGTCCCACTGATGGGCACGGGTCTCTCCCCAATTACTCTCTCTCTGTCTCTCACCAAGAATTAATTCCACATAATCCCTACTAATATTATAAATTCAAAAGTAACTCTGTCTGTCTGCTACGCTTTCCCGCTTAAACTACTGAACCAATTTGAATGAAATTTGGAACACAGATAGAGTGGACCTTAAGAAAGGACATGGGATGGTTTTTATCCTACGGGAACCTATTAAATGGGTGCACGCGAGCGAAGCCGCTGGCGGAAGTCTAGTGCCAATATAAGCGAAGGCCCTTGCCTAGTAGTGAGTCTTTAGTTTAACATTTAGAAGATATCAACGATGATAGAACTCTTATCCCCAGGTATAATCGCAACATCGTTCCTCTGGGGCTACCTGGGTGACCGTTGTGGTCGGCGAGCCGTGATGTTGCCGGCGCTGGTGGCGTCCGCCGTCTTCTCCATCGCTTCCTCCTTCGCCACCAACGTGTGGATGCTGCTGTTCTTGAGGATGCTTACTGGATGCTTGTGAGTATATGCTAGAGAATATGCTCGAAGCGGGCACTTCCCTGCGGCTGGTGAAGAATCCAAGCGCAGTAAAGTGTGAGATGGGTGACCGCTTGTGGCAAATTGTACGCTCGTTTCCGTGTTTGAAAAAGCCCGTGAATCCGTTGGTCCTGGTCGTTATCAATAAGTCAATATCCACTGAAAAGTGAGATTATACGTTAAATTACTCAATGTGGGCATCGGATGGATGATTGTGGTTCGTATGCTGAAAAACTAAAAAAATCATTTATGAATTAAAAACTTGATCTGTTGTAAACCAAACTCATTCATTTGTATATATCTAGCGTATGGCTTAGCTACAACTCTGCTGGAACTGGAGACGAATATTTCCCCATAACTGGGAGGCCTGGAGCGCTTCCACTCTGCTCTAATTCAGGTTGGTCTCTACCATCCCAAGGAGGTTAAGTCAAAGTCAAAGTCAAAATATTTATTTCGTATTAGCAATACAAAATATTCGCTTCTTGAATGTCATTTTTTCCCGTTGGGGAAGGGTTACTTTGCGTTACCCATCCAACACCAGACAGCCTGTTTCGCTTAGCTGCATAGATCGTATCATTGCAAACCCCCAAGACAATCTATACATATAATAAAACTGTAAGCAGGGTCAATTCTGTACATTGCATATAAATTTAAAAAAATACTTCTAGGGGTCTTTTTATAAGTAACAGAAGCTAAAAATATAAGTTTTGAAATTATTGTCTGTCTGTCTGTCTGTCTGTCTGTTGTTAGCTTTTCACGCAAAAACTACTGGACGGATTTTGATGAAACTTTTTTTGTTTTATATATATTGGTCCTCGCTAACATTTAGGCTATAGATAATTTTAAAAATCAACCTTTAAGGGTGTGAAATGGGCGATGAAAATTTGTATGGAAAACCTGGATTTTTTCAATAGATTTTCTTGAAATTTGGTATAAATATTTTCTAACCAAAATAAAAGAATACGTGTTTCAGCATTTCCCGAAATTCACCCTTTAAATGTCAATTTTCTTTGAAACTCTTTGAAAATTGAGTGTCGAAACTTGATGTACAGAATATTTTTGTGCAGAGTAATATACTTATAATTTTATATTTGTAATCTTTACTAACATAGTAAGAATTCTATTTAAGCTTTTTTCAAAACTACTTACCCCTCAATAGCAAATAAAATGGATTCGAAAGTTGGTATCTCAAGCGTACAATAATTAACCTTAACTTAATATTTCATCCTCAAATTCTTTTCCCTTCTTTGAATGATGTGTTTACTGATATATTGTTGAATTAATTTCCGTAACATTAGTGTGTATTTCATATCAATCCGATGATAAACAAAAAAGTTATGTTCATTTACACAATACGCGACATAAACTTAAAAGGCGCTTTGGGGAATTTGTATGAAAGTTTCGGTAACAGCCCATTCAAAACCATAAATAAAAGTTTAAATTTAAGTACCTAAAATTATTTTGAACTCTCACTAATATTGTCGACGATATTAAATATACTTAGATCAGCTTACTGTATTTTCTTTCGTTGGCCGAGAATGGCTAGACTATAGTTACCTAATAAGTGCATCGCGAGCCTTACCGCCGCCGAACCTTACATCACAGGCTCCATTGAGTTAGTGGCTCAGCTTATTAGTCTTCTTTTGGGGTGGAAGATTATGAACAGGCTGCAGCTGAAACGATTATTATAGCTACATTATATCAAGCTGCAACCTTTTTAGCATTCCACTGCTGAGCATGGAGCTCTCCCAATAATGAGGAGGCCTCTAGCTCCGATGAACCGAAATCCAAATCTTACAATCTTAATGCATCCAGCATTAAGGTTGTAAGATACGGAATCTAAACCTTCATACAGAATGTACAAAGCCTTAACAAAACGAGACTACTGCAGACATCTAGGTGACGAATAGTTAAACTTTTAGTGAACCAACTGTTAATCTCAATATCTACCTATTTGGTAATTTGACATTCGATTTATCAACCACAAAGTTTACATGTCGTACGGTAGATGGCGTTATTGAGCTATATTCATTTCTTCTGCAAAGTGATTCGATGGAGATAATTTCAAATAAAAGCCTTAAGTCTAATAAAAGTAAGTACATGTTATTATCCTGAGGAAGCCAGGCAAGGAAGATTACATCCTGCCAAAATCATACAGGCCGATTGGACTTCTTCCGGTGCTAGGTAAAATCGTCGAGAAGATGATGATAACACGACTCCAATGGCACATACTCCCGACACTGAATAAAAACCAATATGGCTTCACACCACAGCGTGGAACAGAGGATGCTCTTTACGCCCTAATAAGTCATCTCAACAAAGAAATATCGAATACTAGCTGACCCCGCGAACTCCGTATCGCGTTTAAATATTAAATAATAATAATAATGGATAGCATATAAACCTTCTCCGTGAAAAAATACATGTACATACCAATTTTCATAATAATCGGTCGAATAGTTTCTGAGTTTTGCGATGTCATATATACAAACATTACTTAACACCCCCGCAACCCCCCCTTCCGGGTGGAATTTCGTAAAATCCGTTCTTAGCTGACCTCTACTTGGCGAAAGGAATATTCCTACCAAATTTGAGGTCGGTAGGTCTTATAGTTCCAGAGATATCGTGATGAGTCAATATATGGGTGGAAATACCCCCCCTTCCGGGTGGAATTTCGTAAAATCCGTTCTTAGCTGACCTCTACTCGGCGAAAGGAATATTCCTACCAAATTTGAAGTCGGTAGGTCTTATAGTTCCAGAGATATCGTGATGAGTCAATATATGGGTGGAAATCTCTTATATATATATATAGAAGAAGATAGAATAGAAAAACATGGTCCTCATGATATCACTGGACATCGAAGGGGCATTCGACAATGCGTGGTGGCCCGCCCTAAAACACCAATTAATGACCAAAAACTGCCCAAGGAACCTCTACAAATTGGTGAGCTCGTACCTGAAAGACAGGCGGGTTAAGGTCAACTATGCTAGGGCAACCAGTGAAAAGGAAACTACGAAGGGGTGCATCCAAGGTTCAATCGGAGGACCTACATTCTGGAACCTAATATTGGACCCGCTCCTACGTCAGCTATCAAACGAAGGCACCTACTGTCAAGCCTTCGCGGACGATGTGGTACTGGTTTTCTCTGGCAAAACAACGCAACACTTGGAGAACACTGCTAACACAACACTGGAAGAGGTTCTAAAATGGGGATGTCGAAACAAATTGAGATTCGCAGCACACAAAACAAGCGCAATGTTAATAACAAAGAAGTTAAAGTACACCAACCCGGAACTTAAAATGGATGGAGTGACGCTGAACCTAGTGAAAGAAATAAAGCTGCTGGGCCTCGTAATTGACCAAAACCTGACGTTTAAAGCACACGTGACCGCAATATGTAAGAAATCAGCAGATATATACAAACAACTAGCGTGTGCCGCAAAAGTCACATGGGGCCTAAACACCGAAGTGACGAGAACCAGCAAGTGCATGGTCGCAAGCAGTCAAGCTACAATCAGTGAAAGACCAACTCAACACCATCCAAAGGGGTTTTGCACAAAAAATTTGCAGATCATATAGGACAGCATCGCTCACATCGTCACTCACACTGGCCGGAATTCTACCGCTAGACCTGCGAATACAAGAAGCAGCGAGTCTTTTCAAGGTGAAAAAAGGCCTATCACAAGACTATATACCACCAAATGCAGAGTTGGAGAAATCCGTAAAACACGAAGACCTGCAACATCCCAAATGTTGGGCAGAAACAAACTACGTCCTTATGGAGAACCCTGAAGACATGCAAAATCTTCTGAGCACCGAATCATACATATATACGGACGGGAGCAAAATTGACAACAAAGTCGGAGCTGCATTAACGTGGTGGGAAAACGGGAAAGAGACGAACTCAACCAAATTCAGTCTACACCCCTCGTGTTCGGTATTCCAGGCGGAACTCTTCGCGCTGAAAGGTGCCACGGAAATGGCAAAGTCCCGTAGCATACCGATATGTCACATATTCAGTGACTCCAGATCGTCACTGGAACTGCTGAGACGCCCAAAGACAAGTCATCCTTTAGCACTGGAAATAAAAACCAACATTCAGGCCATTAGAGCGGAGGGAAGAGAAATTTAGCTATACTGGGTCAAAGCACACGTCGGCATTGCAGGCAACGAGAGAGCTGACGAACTTGCAAAAGCTGCAGCCCAACAAGGAACAACTCACAGCTACAATAAAATCCCTCTGTCGCACATCAAAAGGAAGATCCGCGAGGAATCAGTCCAAAAGTGGCAAGACCGATATCAAACATCTGAAACAGGCAAAATAACGAAGGAACTCCTACCGGACGTAAAGCTGGCATACAAAATAAGCCGGAGCACAACCTGGACACCAACGCAAGTACAGTTTCTGACTGGACACGGAGGGATTGGTGAATACCTCCACAGATTTAAAATTAAAAACAACCCGGGATGCGAATGCGATCAAAACGTAGCAGAGACTATATGGCATATTCTCTTGGATTGTCCACGTTTCGATCCCGCACGGTTCGAAACAGAGCTTCAATTAGGACAGAAACTAACAAGACCCAAAATCCCGGAGATAATAGCCGACAGCCAACTAAGACCAATTCTGCTCACATTCATTGAGAAGGCTTTTAAGATTGCAGTGCAACGCAACAGCACAATAGCACAAACAAAACGTGCTGAACAACAACAGAGTGCCACACAAACGCCAAGCACAGGTGCCAGTGAGACAGCTAGAGAAGCCAGTACTCCAAACATAAAAATACAGCACCTGCTAAGAAACGCAGAAAGCGGGGAGCCAGGACTGAGAATGAGACCCATTCCTCTTTTCATGGATAACAACATGGAAAGGTTCGGAATTAGTTATTCCAACGCCCAAGGGCCCAATAGAGTGGCAATATCACCGGGTCTGGCATCGTTACTAAACGGAAGCACGACTAAGTCCACTATGAAGCGTAAAGCATTCAAAGAAATGCCAAGTATAAAGGTGGAAGGCCAGAAGTGTCGAGTAGTAAGAACTAAAAACAAAGTCATTCTACTACTCGACTGGGACGAAGAAACCCCGTTCGCAAAGGCAAATCATCTTTTGTCTAAAATACAAGAAGGCGCTGTGGACAAATCGCCTCGTATAATAAGCATAGACGCAATGGCTATAGAATACTGCAGAGGAGAATTGAAGGATCGTTTAGGCTGTCTAAATGCATCAAAGTTCCACGAATTGGTCGTATATGAAAACAGAGGAGAGAGTTTAGAATACCTCAAGCCCAGAAACATTTCAGTACAACCATCAACGACACCTTCCAACCTGAGTGGCTCCGAACAGCTACAGAAAAAGAGAACTACACAAGTCACTGAACAGGCCGAAATCCGGAGTAGAACGCGCGCAAAAGCAACAGTCACGCTATCAAGGACCGTAAAGCTTCTTGGAACCATAAAAAAAGCACTTACAACAAGCCCCAACACGAGACCCGTAAACGCAACGAAACAGGGAAATGCGATTAGGGAATTCGCGAAGGGAAAACATCCCCCTTCAAAAAAACCTCCAACGAATAAGAGAACGAGAGCAGATATGGGCCAAGTAAACAGACCCAACTTGATCGAAGCATCCAGTCCGCTCGAACACGCGTACAATGCCCTCCAAGAGTTTCTGGCTATAACCAGGGCAACAGAACAGGTACACCTCGAGTCGTGCAAGAGAATAATGCAAACCTTCACAAACGACAACCAAGGACTACTTAATGTACTACTGCAAGAAGCCGGTGCTGCCATTTACAACAACGAGACCGGACAAGTATTACATGGCACTATGGGCACCCACATGGCAGCGTACAGCAGCACAGGAGGTTTCTTGACTCAAAGTGAAGAGGAATCAATCAGAGGAGGACCGCCAAAATTCAACACACCTCCAAACGACCCCATAGTTGTCACCGCCAAATGCACCGAGATCATGCTGAGCAGCAAGATCCTGAAAATGGCCGAAGACGTGAAAGGGCTAGAAAAGGACAGCAGAAACGGAAAGCCGTGGACAGTACCTGAAATAACATGGGTAAACGGAGTACCCGGCTGCGGGAAGACAACATGGATAGAAAAAAATGCCAAACCAGAGGACGGCGACCTCATAGTGACTACCACATGTGAAGGAGCAAAAGACCTCAGGGAAAAGTTCGCGAATCGAAGAGAAGTCGACAGCAAGAAGCGCATAAGAACTCTAGCTTCAATTCTCGTCAACGGGGTAAAGGAACCGGTAACAAGACTGGTAGTTGATGAAGCCTTGATGAATCACTTTGGTGCAATAATTATGGCGGCTCGACTATCAGGGACCGACAAAATTATTCTCATAGGTGACATCAACCAGCTGCCTTACATCGACCGAGAAAACCTCTTCGAGCTCAAGTACCAACGCCCTAATGTCCTCGCATCAATAAACAAAGAACTCCTCTGCACACATAGGAACCCCAAAGACGTGGCCTATGCGCTAAAAGACATCTACAATGGCATATACTCCTCAAGACAAAAGACCCATTCCCTCAGCATGAAAATGTATACAGGCGCCCAAATACCAATATCCGCTCCAAACATCTTGTTTCTAGTCCACACCCAAGCGGAAAAAACAACACTTAGGAGCGCAGGATGTAGATCAGGTGAAGGATCGCGTATCCTCCCTCACCATCCATGAAGCCCAGGGACTAACATTCGAAAGAGTGGTAATTATACAGACGAAGCCTGAGAAAAAGAAATTGCACGACAGCGTTTCTCATGCAGTTGTTGCAATAACCAGGCATACCGTCTCCTGTACTTACTACACAGACGTAAGCGAGGATGCCATTGGCGCGTTTATCAAAAAAGCAACAGAGGCAAGCACAAATACTATCGAAGATTACAACCTGGCAACCGCCATCAGCCACAGAGATTATGAATTAATAGAAAAAACACTGGGAAAACTACCGGGACAGTCTTCGGCCACGAACACACATCTTACGACGCCGGGAGAGTCCTCGGACATAACCTAATTTAGTTATATACATACACTGGAGCTTATATGTTTTCTAATAATAAAGTAATAGAACGCGCAAATGAAAAAAAAATGCAAATAATGGCACGGACAAAAGTCTGTGGAGTTAAATAAAAAAAAAAAGTAAGTACATAGTGTAAAAAAAATAAAAAATAACATTTCACACGTATAGCGTCACATTAGGGTAGATATACCCTGTGTCGTGGGTGCCATGAACACACATAGAGACAGAAACACAACCACCCAGACCGAGAACAGTTTAAACTCATCATTGAAATTTCTGCTTCGCCCGGATTCTAACCCGGGACAGTTCGATTAGCAGTCCGGCATGGTAAACATTGCGCCACGCGGGTTGTCCCATCGTTGGGTAGGTATACGTATGATGCTGAACATTGTTAATTGGACCAATGATAGCTTAACTCATTTTTTGCGTCTCTTTATTGCGTACGGGCTGAGGGCTCACACACACACACGTTGATTGATGGAGATATTAAGGATTCTTTAAAGATTCTTTATAAAAATATTCTTTATTTCCAAATGCAGATAGCACACTATGTAGAGACCCTGCCTTCTGCTTTAGTTTTCACTGTATTATATGAGTTATGACTTATGACCAAACTGCTGTCCGCAAGTTTTAAACCTATAGTTTATTAATTGACCTTACAATTATTTTTCCGATTGTTTAATCCTAAGCACGTGTATGTTTAGAAATTTTATCTCCCAACTACAAGTAGTTGTATAGTGCACCTCTTTTCTGCAGTAGGTTAAAGCTATGTATATAGAATGAGTCTATACATTCTTTGCAGTATAAATTCACCCAATTTACTAAAGATACTATTTTTAACATAGATGAAGCCACGGGCACAGCAATATCTCTTAACTTTAATAAACGAGGTACATATTTGTAAAGAGAATCTGATTGCGCGAGAAAAGCGAAACGTGAGAAAAGTGGATAGTAAGATCAGTACAGTAAGCATTCCTTACTGTTTTAGGTTTCAAGGATTTAGAAAAAATACATTAGGTTTCTTCTGGACATATGAACATTGTATTATATGTGATTTCACTATAATGTAAGAATAATCTACCTACTACTTATTCAATGCAAATAAATAATCTTTAATTTTTAATCAGTCCATTTTATAAAAGTCTTTATACATGCGAACGACGTCGCGGGCACAGCTAGTTCAATAATAACTTTGCCCCGCGGGTCTAAAACTATTAAGTTAATTACCAATTTTATTCCAAAGCTTTGCCCGTAATAAAGTGATGTTCCTATAGGTATAAGACACTCATTCGGTACAATTTAAGCCTATGTCCTTCCTGAGGTCTTGACAAGTCTCCATTCCAAATTTCATTAAAATTCATTCAGCTGTTTTGACGTTAAAGCGGAACAGACAAACAGACGAACAGACTGACTGACAAACATACACATTTCATTCTCATTCTCATTTACAATATTAGCATGGATATTATATTTTTTTCAGAATATCAGCGTCCAGCGCGACAGTGTACGCGTATTTGGGCGAGATGCACATCAGTTCGAAACGAGCTGCCGCTATCGCGTGGGGATCGGTCTTCATCTCCTTCTCCTTCATTATACTGCCAGGTATCATTACATTTTATTATTAAAATAATTTAAGAAGTTAATAAAATATCTTAGAGGGACGACGGTTGACATCAATCAGTCGAAGGAGGCTTTTGCGCCTGGAAAAAATAAGGATCCGTTCAATTTTGTCACACAGCAGTTTGACTGATGACTTCGGGATAAAAGTGGTCACGATAAGGATGAGGGGATAACGCAAATTAGTTAAGTAAATTAACTTATTGTTGTACCTTACTTTTTAATGAGTAAATAGATGTCTCCTCTCTTTTAAAGCCTCCGAAAATTTGAAAAATCAACATAAAGCAAGTGGTACATAAGTCTAAAGGAGTTTTCTAAATCAGATGCGCTTTGAGATCGAATCCGCATCCTCGGCGTGCATTACGTGAAAATTTTAGCCAGAGAACCTGGTTCGCACTCAGCATAGGAGTCAGAATTTGAACGATGCAACGGCAGCAATAATGTATAAAGGCATCAGAGGACCTAAGACGCTATTGGATTCTCAATTCATCATAATTATTACTAGTCAGAAGGCTATAATTTTAAACTATATACCTTACATGTATTAAAAAAATTACGATATCTAATTTTAAATTAAATGTATGTAGGTAGCATTATAAAGATAACACACCCATAATCAGTTGTTATGAATAAATTATAATATACTCGTAAAGTTGTAGAGCCACTTGGTTGTAAATCATGGTTTCAATTTCCCATACATAATAATATCGATTGTTTTGGGTCTGTATAGGCTCATTATAATTTAGGGCTGTTAGAAGTTTATGAGTTAAGTTATTATCTTTAGGTGGTAGAACTATTGTCGTTCTCCCGGGGAAGTACCACCGCTGCACCCACTGCCGTGAACCAATTCTATTGTGTTTCGGTGGAAAGGTGCAGTTGCCGGCCACACATACATGAGGCGACCACCAGCCTCCGGAGTGGCAGCGCAACTGCATACGACCTCAGACAAGACTTACCTATGCTTGTTTGAGGTTGTATGTAGATGTCCATGGGCTGCATGCTCGTCTGCTACTCCATTCAAATAAAAAAATAATGTAGTTTAAAAACTATAAAAACACGCTTTTGTGAAAATACAAAGAAAATGTACAAAAAATAAGAAGAAAATGTATTTTAGGTACTGTAAAAATATAAAAGCGTGGGGCGCATGGTGTCAATAGTATCTTAAAAACCACCCTTCTTATTTTTTACTTTTTAGTTTGTGTTTTCACAAAAGCGTGTTTTTTAGTTTTTTAAACTACATTATTTATTTTTAATTTTTTAGTTGGATTTCTTTTCATATTATTGCATTGTCGTCGGCCCTTGACCCCTGTGCAAATTTTCAAGTTATTCAGAAGCTTAGACGTTTTGGCTGCAACCCTTTTTGCGTCCCACTGCTGGGCACGGGTCTCTCCCCTTTATTGGGGAGGCCTGGAGCTTACTCCACCACGCTGCTCCAATGCGGGTTGGTGGAGATGCGGGTTAGTGGCCAACCCGCTGTCGGATGTTTTCAAACCGCCCATAAGGCCTCCGACAAGGTTTAACGACTGTTATCTATCGACAACAACCGGGACCGACGGCTTAACGTGCCCTCCGAAGCACGGAAACGCGCATGAAATTTTTTGCCACTAGCGGTCACCCATCTCACACCCGACCGCGCCCGTTTGGCTAAGTTGCATAGATCGTTTGCGTTCTACGCTAACCGCCGGGCCATGCGCGCTTTAGACGTTTTAAAAATATAAAACTTTATATTTGTTTCATTAAGTACCTTAGGCCGCGAAGTTATCAGCCCCCTCTCGTATATATTTTTTATCCTGATGATCCTAGTTAGGACTTTAATAATAATATAAAGTTATGAGATTATTGTATTGTCATCGGCCCTTGACCCCTGTGCAAATTTTCAAGTTAATCAGACTCCTAGAAGTAAGTGAAAATGAAGTTAAAAGATTCCTTTACATACATACAGGTCAAGCTAATAAAAGCGTGTTAAAAAATAGTTTTTACTTGTAATTTATGGTTTAGTATGTTACCGTACATATGATAATGGGACTTCAATTTTGTATGAAAATGAACTTTATCTTCTGCAACGTAACTGCCGTAGTTTTTTTTTATTTCCTGAAAGGAAAAATTATTGTTTACAATTATTTTTCTTTTCTTAACATGAAATTACCCTGTTTCAGATCAGTTCAGTTTCAGTTTCAGTAACCTGCAGTACCTATACGAGTTGATTATAACACAACAGATAAGTTGTTGCACAAAAATTGTAAAAAATAATAAATTCGAAAGTAACTCTGTCTGACTGTCTACTACGCTTTCCCGCTTAAACTACTGAACCAATTTTAATGAAATTTGGAATATAGTTAGAGGGAACCGTGGGAAAGGACATTGGATGGTTTTATCCTAAGGGAACCTTTAAAGCGAGTGCACGCGGGCGAAGCCGCTGGCGGAAGACTAGTCACGAAATAAATGGTCACTAGACAAAACAATCGACATTTTTTAACAAAAAACTTCAAAGTGAATACGGCTTAGTAAGGCTATGGTGTTTTATGAAACACCACCATTGTACCATAGTACCATTGTACTATGGTACAATCAAACAAGAGTGATGGAAACTACATCCCCTTAAAGAATCTAGGTCGTCTTAACCTGTATCGCTGTATGTATCTATACGAATGCTTTCTTTTACAAAAATTCTATTATCTTTATTTTCTGTGGCGCACAATGAGTTTACACGTGTCTTCGTAAATCTAATAAGAATTAATGTAGTCAAAAGCTATAAATAGTTTGTTAAAATATTTTAATTTGAATTTAATTTGAATTGATTAATATAAATTTGGCGTGAACAAAAAATCGATACCGAACATTCTAGTAATTGTCTAAGTTATGGTCACTAATAATATATTTACGTGGTCAGTATACGTCAAGGTAAATGATCAACAATTTGAAAAGACTGGCTGTACTGTAAATTATATTTTAGTGGCCCGGTCAGTAGACGTGTACCAGTTACTTTCCATTAGTTAATTATCCATTATTGTTTTAATGAGGTGAGAATGCTTTTAGTATTAAGTTCGCCTTCTGTCCGATGCTTTGTATTCGGGAGAAAAGTATGAATAAATAAATAACTTAGTTCCGTATTTACACAAGCGAATTACCTACTTAAGGAATCTTTAGAATGTTTTTCTAACCATTTTTTATTTCTATTAATAGATACCTAAGAATATTCTGTGACAGGTTTTTTATTTTTATAATAGAGCAAGTCCAAAAATAAATTAAACTACATATTCTGATTTTCTCATTCGTTTTGAAGTAAAAATGCGAATTGACTTGAATTCTCGAGTTTACCTTGACTTCGATAAGAGAAAATATTCCAAATTTTGTGCTCTGCTGTCGGTTTTTGGGTAGTGCATTCATCTCGGGGTCGGTCAGTCACATTTTTCTTTTATGTGTGCATAGTTTTTTGTTATTTATACCCGGTTCTGCAACAACCCTGCAGCTTAAAGGAGTGTATAAGCCGATTGTCGAAAGGTTACCGCTGGCCGCTGACACTTATAACACATTTTTCATTTTTATGTAGGGTCCGGCTGTTAATTCTTCCATTTTGCAAAGAATTTATAATTTGTTTAGGCGTGTATCGCTTAGATTGTTTATTTTGTTTTTACGCAGTCGTACTTTGTTATAATTAACTTTTTTATCCTTCTTATTTAAAGTAACGTGAATTTGGTTAGGTTTTATGCCGTGATTTTTTTTCCTATAATAATTTTATTGCGTTTAATTAAAACATGCGAATTTCCTTATATATAATAGAGTCGGACGATTATTAAGGCTAAGTCAGATTATACCATACTAGCTGTGCCCCGCGGTTTCACCCGTTTTTTAAAGTATCCTTTTTACCTTCTGATATCTCCAAAAATATATGTAAAAAGTTTCATACCTAATTATCGGTTGAGTAGTTTTCGCGTGAAAGAGTAACAAACAAACTTACTTTCGCATTTATATTAGTAGGATTATTCAAGCAAGTGTTTTACAGAAAATAATTCAAAATAAAATGTCACTAAGTAAATCTGAGAGGTTTCTATATCACAACAGCAAAGATGTTTTCATCATCATAGTACTGTTTGGCGAGATCTTTATTTGTTCCGGTTGACCTTTACTCCAAGCTAGCGATAAGCTCATAAGTGAGAGGCCAGTCTCAGCTGGTATTCATTTCATTTTTTGAATAGTTGCTAAATAATTCAGTTTCTATTAAATGCCATTTTTGATTGTAATATACTGAGTCTAATGAATTAATAGATAAGCGACAAATTATTGGCGTCTAATAAATAATTTTCAAGCAACAAAATATAGTAAAACAGCTTTCTTTATTTATGTCACAACTAGAAAATATAGATTAAGCAACTAAGTTCATTATTTATCAACGGGTTGCTAGCCTCTAATAAGTGTACTGCATCTATTAAATGATTCAAACGTATTATAATTTCATATTTTCGCACATATTTTTAACAACGTTAACGTTTCACACTCACAGCCCCACAGTAAGGTAGTTATACCCTGTGTCGTGGGTGCCATGGACACACACAAAGACAGAAGCACAAACACCCAGACCGAGAACAGAAATTTAAACTCATCATTCAAATATCTGCTTCGCCGGGAATCGAACCCGGGACCCACCGATTGGCAGTCCGGCATGGTAACCACTACACCACACGGGTCGTCGTTTTATAAGTTAGCATGAGATTTAATGGCTTTATCTACTACAACTGAATATCAAACTTCATTATTATTGTCATCAAATAGTGTGTAACCTATAAATTAATGTTTGCTTACATCATCTATACAAGTATATGAATGTTACCGTAAGTAAAATTATGTATAGATATTATTGGAAACAATATTGTAATCAAAAACAAATACACCCTCTACTCTGTTTTTGTTTGTTTTGGACATATCTTGGGAAAAACTTGAACCAATCAACAATTTCGCGCTATTCCACCAATTCCCACTCTCCCAACTCCCTTCTGCCGGAGACGCGTAGTTTGGGTAAGGACGATACTTCATAAAAACAGAGATTCATGTTACTAATGTCGACGAAACCCCGCTGTGCGGGTTTTTTTTGTGTTAATTAAAATGTCGAACCTAACGAACCTAACCTAACCCATCCGTTTTAAATGAAGGGAATTTTGTTTCTTTTGGGCAGGGAGCCTTGGCCCCTAAAACCCCCTTCCCTCACTGCAAAGACATTTAAAGTATGGATATGGGCTACTTTGAATATGTTTTTACTTATCCAACTAAACATAAAAAATATTGATATCATAAACAAATGCAACTTTGAGTTTGTTCGTATTGATCTATACATCGCATTTTTACCATTTTCGTCTGTCTATCAGTTTGTCTGTTTGGTCTGGCTAATCTCTGAAACGGCTGGACCGATTTTGACGGGACTTTCACTGGCAGGTAGCTAATATAATGAAGAGTAACTTCGGCTATTAAACTATTTAAACTAAAGTCCACGCCGACGAAGTCGCGGGCGGCTGCTAGTAAGTATCTAATAAAAGCAGAGGTTAATGTCACTAATGTCGACGGAACCCTTCGTAACGGTTTTTGTGTTGTTTTTCCGTAACCCGGGTTGGGTCAGGTTCGATATTTTAATTAATTACACTAATATCCGTTTCCGCACCGTTATTTCATTCCACAACTCTGAGACACTGTATGTTACTTATATTGATATACATATTGACCTATGTAACTTAAAATACGTCAATCCATACTTCCATACTAATATTATAAATTTGAAAGTAACTCTGTCTGTCTGTCTGCTACTCTTTCACGGTTAAACCACTGAACCGATTTTGATGAAATTTGGCATAAACATAGAAAGGACGTTGAGAAAAGACATAGGCTACTTTTTACCGCGGGAAAATATCTCATTCCCACGGGAAGCAAATGAAATGAATGAAATGCGCCGTGTACCTAGTGTTACAAATACACTACATGTTATTACTTACATCATTCACGTCCATTATCGTATTTTATAACTTATATCCTTTTGTTTTATTCTTATACTTTGCTTTTCCTTTATTATTTCTTTACAAAATTATTTACTTTCTGTGTTTGTTTATTTACATTTTGATGCAGATATCAAAATTGTCATGTCTGCCTTTTATGTTTCTTATTTTTTGAAATTCGTTTTACGGCATTGTATAAAAATCCTTTTAGCCATTCAATATTAAATGAAAAGAAAAAAATTATGTATCTTATTTCATTTCATAGATTAATAAAGTGTGGTATTGTCTTTGGATTATTCATGTTTTTTATATTAGCCCGTTAATCAATATTTTAATCTATACATAATGCTGAAGAGTTTGTCCGTTATTTCTTTTATATGTTTGTTTGAACGCACTAATCTCAGGAACTACTGGTTCCAATTGAAGAAATCCTTTTGTGTTGGATAGTCCATTTATCGGGGAATTCTTTTTTTAAAGGCAGACGGGCTGCATGGTGTTAAGCGATCACCGTCGCCTATGCACACGGGCAACCCCAAGGGAGCCACCCGAGGGCTTTAGGCTATATAACATCATGCTATGACTAATACCAAAGTCCACGCGGACGAGGTCGCGGGCGGCCACTAGTAATAATATAAAAATAAAACAAGAGCAACAAATTCCTCTTTAAACTTCGCCAAAACTCCAGTTGGTTATCATCAGAGCAGTTTTTATACGAGTAGATTAACCGACCAAAAAGGAAGACGATCCGCGTATCCATAAGCGAACGCCGTCGCCTATGGATTGATTAAGAAGATGTTTATTTAAATGCCATCAGTTTGATGCTAGGTTCTTGACCTTGTTCGCTCTTGGAAACAAACGCGGATTCAGCAATCAAAAAGGTTGAATAACTTTATAAAATTTTGTGACTACGTAGGTACTTCGCGATCGTGCCGAAAGAGTTTGTTTGTTTGAAAGCGCTAATCTCGGGGTATACCGGTTATTTTTGTGTTGGTCAGTGTGTCATTTATAGAGATATTTTTTAATATGGCGTTATCATCCTTGTTTACGGTTAAGCGATGATAACTACCGCTGCACCCATTTCAATGAATTAAAGCCGCCAGACTTTTATGAGGCGACCGTCAGTCATAATACCATCAGGCATAAGAACTCATTAGAGCAGATTTTGTTTATTCTTCCTTAATACTTACCTACTTATAATATAATTTTAAAGTTCGTTAGTTTTTTTAAAGCTAGCAGATGTTACTAGGTGTACTTAAAGATTTAAAATTATTTTTAGAAATAAAATGGAGTAGCGATCAGATGTCATGTGTGCCCAATGTCGACCCATAGCTATACTGTTATCCCAAATATATATGTGCTCTTTTTCAAAAGAGTGCTGCTGGGATATTTTTCCGCCGTCTTTTTTCTCTCAGCTCAATATATAGCCCAAACGGTCACCTAAAAGCGGTGACCGGGGAAAAATTGACATTCGTTAAGTTAAAAGTAACTGTAATAAAGCTTATTTAAAAAAAAAACTAGATAAACAGGACATGGGATGCTATAGACCAATTGTATTGATACCAATATTTTCTAAAATATTTGAAAGAGTACTGCACAATAATTTATATAGTTATTTTGAAAAAAAAAATCCATTTTAGCTGATGTGCAGGTAGGGTTTAGGAAAAATAAATCAATTAACACAGCAGTATTTAACTTTTTGCAAAAGAAAATGACTAGTTTAGATAATAAAAAACAAGTTGCGGGTCTGTACATGGATATGACAAGAGCATTTGATTTCGTGGACCATAAGCTATGAATTTAAAAACTAGAAAAATATGGTGTAAGAGATAATGCATTAAAATTAATCAATTCTTACCTAACTAACAGAGAACAATTGACAGAAATAACAAAAATCAATAATATGACAAACACTCAAGAAAAATACCACTCTTACACTAGGACTGTACTTTGCGGAGTGCCTCAAGGTAGTATTTTAGATCCATTACTCTTTCTTATATACGTCAATGATTTCCCAACAGTCATAAAACAACCGATGATACTCTTTGCTGATGATAGTACAGTTGTATTTACCAATGATAACACAAGTAATTACGAAACTGAAATAAACAATGCACTAGAATCATTAGTAGACTGGCTAAATAACAATAATTTTAAAATTAATCTTGATAACCCCAATATAATGATTTTTTAAAAATAGAATAACATACGGTCAACCTATAAATATAAACTATAGAGGAAAGATATTATCTGAAACGGACACAACTAAATTCTTAGGTCTATACATAGATAATAAATTAATATGGCAATCGCATATGGAACATGTTTGCAAACAGTTTTCTCATTTGCATTATATAAACTATCAAAAATAGTTAACAAAACAGCTGTCCTTAGTGCATATCATGCATGTGTTGGTGCAACTCTTAGGTATGGACTCATATTCTGGGGTAACGCAACGGGAATCCAAACGGTTTTTAAAGCTCAAAAGAAATATATTCGTTCTATGTGTCAGCTAAATCAAATAGATTCTTGTAAACCGCACTTTCAAGATTTAAAAATAATGACACTTCCATCGCTATTACTATCCGAAATATCCTTAATTGTTAAAAAAGATATAAATAAATATGAAACCCTTAAATCAAAAAGACATGATACAAAATTGAGTTCAATTGCGTCAAAAACCAAACAATACCATAAAAGCGTCTTCTGCATGGGACCAAAAATATATAATAATTTACCGGAATCCCTCAAATCCAAAACAAATTATGATTTCAAATGAGCATTAAAACGTTCTTATATACAAAAGCATACTTTTCGGTTTCTTAATTTCTAAAAGATGACAATTTAACTTCGCGTGAGGGATTACGGACCTGGGAGGTTTTTTTTTCCGCCGGCATTTTTTCCTCTCAGCGTATTAAAACCCAGTGAATTGGGTGCCCAAAGCCGACGACGTGGGAAAAACACCGTCTAAATAATTTCATGACTACAAAATAAAACACGCAAAATATGGGATAAATAAATAAATAACATTGTTTGTAAACATAATAAATAAATAAGTTATTTAGATTTTAGTCAAAAAGTTATATAGGTAGATTTAAGTGTAATTTTTTTTCTCTAATATAATAATAGTATTTTTTATTTCTTTAACAATATTTGCATACCTTACTGAGGTAAATACCTATGGGTTTTTATATATAAACTTCTGTAATACCCATATTTGCGCAAATAAATATTTTTTCTTTTCTTTCTTTTCTTTTCTTTTCTTTTCTTTTCGTTAAGCGCATATTTTGTATTCCCAATATGAAATAAATATTTTGACTTTTGAATGGTCATTCCGTATATATTCCGTCTAATTTTCTTATGAAAACCCCAGATGAAACAAACGCCTAATTTGTTACTGAACAGAATTCACAAACAGTCGAATCAAATAATAACGCAATAAAAAAATATCGATAAGATAATAAAACTTTTATAACGAGCTTTATAATTTCAGACCCACATCATTATGATTTATAGTGATTACTTTGATCAGTAACCGTTGTCACAATCCGTTGTGTAGGTAATCATTAAAGCCAATAACTCCATTGTGTTACCCGCATCAAATTTAAGCTATTAAAAATAGGTTTATGGATGTACATTAATTCCAACCTCTTTGCCAATGGATGACTACCGATCGAAAATTTAATTCGATCGATAGTCCGGCATAACATTGTTCAAAAACGGGAAAAAAAATACATTTTTCGAAAGCTGAGGAAACTGTGCATTCATTTACGTCGTTTCAAAAATAATTTTTAAATACAAATTTAAAGAAAAAATTAGGAATATTTAGATTAAGTGATTTTTTTAATGTTACAAATTTTTGGTATTTTATTTTGAAAATGTAAAATAATTTACTTATTTTCCCGTTTCGAATTTATCAGTGATGTTTTTAGAAAAAAATGAACAATAGGTAAAAATATTCACAAAAGCACTTAGTGTTCGTAAAGCGAAGTAATTTCCAGTTAGGAATTACGTACTCAAACTTTGGTATACTACCTGACTCGACATTTTTATATTCATTGGTTAATTCGTTAAAATTTTGTATACTTTTAGTATATTTTTATAAAACTAAGAAATCGGATTGTTTAGCTTGTTTGCAAAATAACTTCGCAGTAAAAAAAATAGAAAAATAAGACGTAAATTTAGATCTCGTAAAAAAATATGTTACAACGCTTTAGTCTTTATTTTCTAAAATATTGAACTCTTAACTAATTTTATTGGTTTACATTTATTAATTGTATATTAAACAGTACTGTACCGTTATTCGACCTAATATTATGAGAGTGGCTTCCGTTTCCGTAGTGTACTAGTCGCTTAAATCCGGTCCGCCAGCGCCCCCTATACCTAACTCCAGCTTGTTCATTTCCGGTTGGTCGAAATTTTGCGACACTAGCGCCACCAAAGGCAGGTTATGACGAAGGAGTAATTTTAACCTCATTGGCTGTTCTGTTCCCGCACGAGGCGGTCACTGGCTCGCTTGGCTCGCAAGCGCTGGACCGTCTTACTTATACTAGTCGTACTTGCAGTGGATTACAGTGGTTTTAAGGATTAATCCTATCTTAAGTATACAATTTTATACTTACTAATTAATAACGAAGTTTTTCGTTCGGTAAAAGTGTTCATCTTAAGTATACAATTTTATACTTACTAATTAATAACGAAGTTTTTCGTTCGGTAAAAGTGTTCATCTTAAGTATACAATTTTATACTTACTAATTAATAACGAAGTTTTTCGTTCGGTAAAAGTGTTGATCTTAAGTATACAATTTTATACTTACTAATTAATAACGAAGTTTTTCGTTCGGTAAAAGTGTTTTGTTACATTATAATACAATACAATATAGATAATATGGTAGTAACAATAAAGGTGAGTTTTAACCTTTTCTTTTTAAGAAACTCTTAGTCCATTTGGTTTGGACAGCGTAAGTTTCAAGTATACATCTGTTTATAGTGTTATGAAGGTAAATTCATTATTTTCAACGATTTTTTTTTTAAATTCGTTTTGATTTATGAATTTAGTATAATTATGTTACGATTATTATTAATCGGTTGAACATTTAAAACGGGCGTTCCTTTCCGTTTGGGATGTTCTTTATTTTCAGAGATGTATAAAGTAAATCCGCCTGCGCCCAGTACGGAGTTGGATACAACAAGGAATCGTCGTGATGTAAACAAGGTATGGGTCGATGCAAGAGGCGTGAACGTAACTAAAGACGCCATCTCTCTCATCAGAACCGTAAGTTTAATCAACTTATGCATGCAGCTAGTATATTCCAAGATGTCTTCTGGCAGTTATTATTACTAGGCAGTGTATATATAACTTTATATATAGTGTCGAAATTCTATGTGATCGACCCAGATTAACGTGGAGTTCTATATCGACGTGACGAATGTCCCACATTGGTTAGCATAAGCCAGTTGTAAAATATGGTGCCACCCAGCTATCACTAAATGTTTTGGTGCATATATATGTGGAGGATCCGTCCATTTCTTACATCCCGGAGGACATGCTCTAGCAATCAAATAGTTCGCAATGCTTCTTCTGACCTGAATTGCAGCAATGCCCGCTACGCAAACTACAAAGGCAGTACTTGCACTCATCTGGACTTAACGTGTCATGACAGCTTTATAATAAAACTTATGCCTTACAATTTGGGTGTTGACACTATAATAAATAATAATAATAATAATGCTATGGAAACAGGATAATTGTTAATTCATTTCTGTTAACGATTTTTGTTTTCATCAATAACAATTTAATCAATTAGAAAGTTAATTGATACTTACTAAATATATTATATTTATTAATTAAATTATGAATATAGACTTCCTGCTATAAAATAAAAATAAAAATTAATGTTGCTTAAAAAAATATGGTTTTAAGTTTTTAAGGTTTATATTCTGGACCTTTCTAGCTAAACGAAGCTTTAGTATTTTAATTTTGTTGTTAATGTTGTTATACATTAAAAACGTGTGAAGCTTTGGTGATATATTTTACGACGTGACGTCAGGACGTGCTGTTGCGCTATCTATCTAATGTTGAATCTTAAACGTACTGAACGTGAACATTTCTTAAATTATTCGAAATCTAATTTTGGTATGTAATTCGGTAAATAAAGTGCTTCGATTAAACAATTAAAAATTTTATTTTATAGTCAACATCCCAATTGTCTATACCACCTTGTGACGTCAAAAATGTTCTTCTCGTACACATTGTATCAGGAAGTCTTTGCTGGTAGAAAGTTAGAAAAGCAAACTCCATCCCACCAGGAAAAGAGCACTAAAAAGAGGATCTGACTCACCGGGTCAACCTTTTCATGCCGACAAGCGGGATATATATTGCTAGTGCTGAGGAGCAACGCCCTGCACTCCCAAAATGATGCTAACTCTCCATCCCACCGGGAAAAGAGAGCTCTAAAAAGAGGATCTGACTCACCGGGTCAACCTCTTCATGCCGACAAGCAGGATATATATATTGCTAGTGCTGAGGGTCACCGCCCTACACTTCCAAAATTATGCTAGCTCTCCATCCCACCGGGAAAAGAGAGCACTAAAAAGAGGATCTGACTCACCGAGTCAACCTTTTCATGTCGATCAAGCTGGATATATATTGCTAGTGCTGTGTACCCTTACACTCCCAAATTGATGCTGAACTCTTCATGCCACGGGAAAAGAGAGATTACACTAAAAAAGATGATCTGACCCACGGAGTCAACCTTTTCGTGCCTGTCAGCCCAAAATGATACTAAATCTCAATTCCGCCAGGCAAAGATTCGAGAAGAAAGAGAAAGAAGAGATTGTACTGGAAAGAGGATATGACTCACCGAGTCAACCTCTTCGTTCTGGTCAGTTTTGGATATATTTTGCTACCGCTGATTATCTATGAGGACGCCGCCCTACATCCTCATGGTTGACTAACCGGATCCCGTTCGAAGCAAAACCGCTCATTGGTTAAATTCTTTCGCGACCAACACTTTGGTCAGTAAAAACTCCTTAAATATGTTGATGAGGCAGGGTATAAGAAAAGCGGCGACACCCTCTCCCAATGTCATTGGTGTTTATTGGAACCAAAAGCGACTGCCAATTTTTAGATTAGGAAAATAGAATGAGTTGGTTCACGTAGGAAATTTCTTGTTTTAAAACACTCTCATCATGTATTTGATTTATGCCAGTATTACTTGTAATAACTTGTCTGTCGTTTATCTCAGCGTATACATCCTTATCGCATTGGACTGACCACTACAGTTGTCAGAGCGGATCTTTATCCCTCTGAAAGGCGCAGCAAAATACTGCTCAAACGTGTACCTGTCGTGGTAATATCTTGATTAAGCTACTTGTAGCCGGCTTCGGATTGGCGGAGATTCGTTGTAAGTACTGTAGCTCGGAAAGCAAGGCCATTAATTTATTCGGATGACTTCCTTTTGGTATATCAGGACTCAGCCCTACTAGGTGCACATATCGAACTTGGTCTGCATGCAGTAGTAATATGGCTGGAAATAAACACCGAGAAGTCAATCCTTACACCAAGAGGGCACATTCTATTCAATTCATTTTATTTGCAAAGGCTCCTTGAATTTCTCGAAGGGGTGATTTGGGATACTTTTGTATTTTGCTATCACGAAGTATATAGATCTACAGGAGACAATAATGATTTTCGTGGCTACGACAGGTCACCTTTTACCATCAGTCTTTTCAAACTCAGGCGATAGTCTCTTATTCATCGATCACTTTCGTCGCGCTATCTTATAACCGGGCCTGGTTGGGGTGCCAGTGCCAGGCAATCTTAGTCTAATGGGACGATTGGACAGCATCAGATCTTCTGCTCTGATTAAAAGGCTTCTACATTTCGGATGCTTCAGGTTACGGCCAGTTCCTGAAATTCAGCCTTTCTTTAAATGTGACAACCGCACTAGGGCCTTCTACCTGCAAAGAGTACGAACCTCACCGCGAAAGTACTCAAGAGCTAGATAGGATAACTGCCGGATCTATTTAATATTCACATATCGATTTACAAGGGTTATATCCCCTTGCAGACTAGGTATTACTGCCAAATGTTGGAAATCGGCGTCACGCGGTTGGTTTTCGTTTGGTGTCTCTATCAACTTGTTGAAGTTTTCATATATTTAGGTATTTCATGGAAATATCTAAGAACGAATAATCTAACTTAATGTTCTTTACATTTAAACTTGACTTGTCCGACACGACAATTCGTTTAATTTTTATTTTTATTTTTATTGGTGGCATTTTGTGTAGTGTATTCCAGAAATTTGGCGCACCCGTTCTTGGACTTGTTCGTCGCAAAGTCGCAAGTTGTATCAAAATATTGCACACCGAATCGAACGACCAAGTCATTGGCCATTCTCGGAGATACAGTTCTCACTCAGAGAATTCTCCTTCTATTTCCTATTTAGGTAATATTTCCATTACCACTTCTAATACCTACAAAGAGTCCTAACCACATGAATCAAGCCTCGGATTCCATACCATGTACCAAGTCGAGGACTGCCACGTCCTAGAGCGTTGGAGAGTAATTTGGAAGTCTGGAAATAGGAGAATCTAATCTAAGAAACTAATCACATCAACAAAAGTTTGTATCGTTGTCAATATAACGTAGATCTACCTTAAGAATTTATTGTCTGGCCTTGAAAAGTTAAGTTGCTTGTGCAAATGACATCAAGTTCAAATTTTATAAGCCAGGTGTTTCGGACTTAACTAGGTATATTGTTGACTTGCATGATAAAACGAGTTTGTCGTATACGACCATTAATGTCCACAAATCCTTTGTCACCACCCGTCGAAAAATTAAGCAATTATTCTTAAGTTTTTCTCATATCGTTTTATCGCAAAAGATTAACGTGTTAATCGTTTGCATCGGCTGCAAACGAGATACCTAGCTAAATAAATAAATAATAATTAAAAACCTAACTTCACCAGGAGATCCTAGACCTAGATCCTAGCTGTCAAGGAAGTCGACGTAAACAGTTATTGGGTTGAAAAGTTCCCTTCAGACGATATTATGACAAGTGCCTAACTTACAGCCTACATTTTTAAACGGTTTTATTTTTAAGAAACATTACGTCGTGACATCTTGCGTTGCAGCAGGTGTTTATCTTCTCCATTGTCTATAGATTTGGTCACTTCATGATTGACTTACAATCAAGTTAACAGCTTGTAAGTTCACATTGCAATTTATTAATTTATTATTATTTTGCATTGTTATTTTATAACATTCGTAACTCCTGCATACTCAGTAAATATGTTTATCATATGAACGTGTATTCCTCCTGGCACTTAGCAAGATAATTAATCACATTGGCTTGTTCCAGCGCCACCAGGCGATAATAGACACGTCTCTCATAATATTAGGTCGAATAACGGTACAGTACTGTTTAATAGCTACGTTTTACCTGAAATTAAAACGTTAATTAAACATACTTACCTTATTCGACCTAAGTTTTTAAAACTGCCTGGTGTAACATAGACGCAATGAGGTTAAAATTACTCCTTCGTCATAACCTGCCTTTGGTGGCGCTAGTGTCGCAAAATTTCGACCAACCGGAAATGAACAAGCTGGAGTTAGGTATAGGGGGCGCTGGCGGACCGGATTTAAGCGACTAGTACACTACGGAAACGGAAGCCACTCTCATAATATTAGGTCGAATAAGGTAAGTATGTTTAATTAACGTTTTAATTTCAGGTAAAACGTAGCTATTCAGAAATCGTCAGCAGTAAAAAAATATTTTGTATTAGCTGTATATTTTGAATGGTTTATCATTTTCTCTTAAAATCGGGGTATTTTCAGAAAAAGTACAAATCATCAAATATCTCTGAAAATACTGATAACCAGACAGGGTGTTAAAAGGAATTACACCTATTAAAAGTCACCTGTATATACAAGAATTGCTCGTTTAAAGATATTATATAATTGAAATAAAAATTGTTATATGTATTACAGTAACTTGTTGAGCGCAGAAAACATGTACCTATTAGGTATCTAATTTATATGCAGCATTCAATTAACCGGAAAATACTGGCTCATATCGATAATGTTAACATAGTACTGTAATTTAATACAATCTCTAATTGCAAGACTTGGTATAAATTAATGTTTTGACTTAATTTGGTGATACATATTAATATGAGCGTAATGGGTACCTACGTAAATGAAATGGAGCATATTCCACCTTAAATTATATAGTTTAAAAATGCGTTTTTTTTTAATAATAGCAAAGTTCTTTAATTAGAAAATCTGATGCTGGCACTCCATACAGTACTTTCCTAGAGTGAGAAAGGTATTTTTCTTGAGTATTTGTGATTTCATTAATTTTTGTTATTATATAGGATATTGCGACTCTCGCAAGTTCGTATTTTATTTATAGGTAATATTATTATTATTTATTTTTTTATTTTATTTATTTAGTCCTTCATTTTTTGTGCTTGAAACTTACTTTCCTAGAGTGAGAAAGGTATTTTTCTTGAGTATTTCTAATTTCATTAATTTTTGTTATTATATAGGATATTGCGACTCTCGCAAGTTCGTATTTTATTTAAAGGTAATATTATTATTATTTAATTTTTTATTTTATTCATTTAGTCCTTCATTTTTTGTGCTTGAAACTAAAATTTTTAGTTTAATGTTAATGTATTTATGGATTGCAATTGGTACATAAGGAATCTACGAAAAATATTCATTTCATTCTGATAATCGATTCACACAGCATAACACACACGCACGACACAACTAGTATATAGTACATAAATATATGTATATCCTTAAGAGTAATCGAATCAATTTATCAATTCAAGGGTCAAAACCGCAAGCAACAAATGCAAACCAACACTGCATTATCATATCACAGTTTATTCACTTGATCTATCACTTATCACTGCCATATAAAATTATTAACACGCTTATATTAGCTTGACCTGTATGTATATAACGGAATCTTTTAACTTCATTTTCATCTACTTCTAAGCGTCTGATTAACTTGAAAATTTGCACAGGGGTCAAGGGCCGATGACAATGCAATAATGTGAAAAAAAAAACAACGGGTTGCACTCCGGTAGTGCCGGCAAAGTGAAAACTTGAACATTAACGTTATGCATTTTCGTTGTGTCGTTTCGTTGTGCATTAGTTTCACACGAATTGCTTTTATTATCAGTATTATTTTTCACCTAGTATTTTCAGTAGGTTTTCATCTAATATTTTTATAAGTACCTACTCACTCATTTTCTTTCACTTTTTCTTCGTCACTTTTTTCATTAATAGATGCACTTTGTTCAATATCCATATTTTAAATACTTGATATAAACGAATTTTACAAGTACTTATAGACAGTATAGCCATCAGCTGTCAACCCTACGTCTTACGAATATTCGATCAGGCCACGTGTCTTGACGCGAGTTTAACATTTTTTACCCATCCTTAAAAAGTGCACAACGCCGAGTTTTCACTTCAAAATCCAACTAAAAAAATTAAAAATAAATAAAGTAGTTTAAAAAACTAAAAAAACACGCTTTTGTGAAAATACAAACTAAAAAGTAAAAAATAAGCAGAAAATGTATTTTACTGTAAAAAAAAGCGTGGGACCTTTTTGAGATACTATTGACACCATGCAGAAAAGAAAAGAAAAGAAAATATTTTATTTGCACAAATTAATATGGGTAGCAACAAACACAAAAATATTTAGATCGCCATATTTACCCTTTAGGGAGTACAAATTTTATTGTAAAAGTTATATAATTACAAGTTAAATTATAAACTAATTATGTACCTACAGTAAACACTAAAATATACAGTATACTTAAATAATTTTACATTATTATCAGTTCACTTTAGCATGCACCCCACGCTTTTTTTACAGTCAAATACATTATTTATATTACAACCATGGATTGTCAATACTCCTTACTAGCCTACGAATATAATTTCAGTTGGTTTCTGAAAAACCAAAACCGCTTACTTTATTAGTTAGCTATTCTTTATTATTTGAATCCTTAGAGCAACAAAGGATCAATACCTGTGATGCTCTAATTTTGAATCTAATCAATGAAAATGAAATCAATCAACTACAACCTGGCAACTGCCATCAGCCACAGGGACATGACGGTCATTGACGAAACATTAAAACGACTCCTGGGACCGGGACCAGACGCCGGAACCTCAACGGTCTACCTAAATACTAACACCAATAACAATAATAATAATAATTAATATAATAGTTTAATAAAATACAAAAAAAAATAAGTACTAACAAACTAAATAAAAAAAATCTGGAGCAAATAATCGTGACTAAAAAGAAAAATAAATTAAAAAAGCAAACAAAATAATTTGACGCAAAAAAAGGCAAAAACGCCAAGTCTGTGGAGTTTAAATATTGTAATAAAAAAAAGTTTGAATCTAACAAGAAATATTTTATACATCTGCGTCAAATATTGTTTATGAATACTAACTATAAATTTATGTAAATAACAACAAATAAATATAATTTTTAGACAATAAAATAGAAAAACAATAAAAAACTTCCAATTAATGTCACGTTGCCTTATATCATGAATAGTTTTCGATAAGAAAGAATATATTTTACCTATACTTATAATCAGCAATGTTAACGACCTCGTTTAGTAAACTACTTGTTATATTTAATTAAAAAGTTATTAGATTTAGTGAAAAATAAATGTTGACCGGTTCTCAGACCTACCCGATATGCACACAAAATTTCATGAGAATCGGTCGAGCCGTTTCGGAAGAGTATGGTAACTAACATTGTGACACGAGAATTTTATATAATCTTAGAAGATTTACTGGGGGCCAAAAGTTAGATGTTTTAATTTTTTTGTTGTTTGTACACTAAAGTTAGTTTACATACAAAATTACCAATTAATCAATTTACTGGAGCAACGTTAGATCTATATTTTCATTTTCTTTCATCGCAAAAAATTATGTTATGTTGTAATGATTCAGATAATATCACTTGCGTAATATCTGATTGTAATATCCATGTTACCACAAATACACTGTGATTCGTGATCCAATCTTATACAAAGTTGTCTCATTAGATGCGTGATACGTTATCGTGTATTAATAGCCTAATCTATTTAGAGCAGTCTCGTTTAGATGTGTTTAGGACATACACATGTCTCTAGATAATTATTGTCATGGCTCTTAACTTCATCTTGTTCAGCTCGAGACTAAGTAAATTATTTTTTGTATCTGAGCAGGAAACCTTCAAAAGGTACCCCAGCAAATTCTGCCAATTTTTTTGATATTGGGTTATGTAGGATTTGAACCGCACTAAAACTCAATCGGTGGCCTGCCTCAGCGCTTGGGGTGGACTCTGGGGAGATCTTGGGAGATATCCTACACCCTCAGGTGCGTACGACGGCATGTAGCCACGCGCATACCGCCTATCTTACTGGAGCGGCTGTCTGGACGGTTCGCACAGCACACGACACACACACACACCACACACACACATACACACACAAAGTCATGGATACAAATACTCAGACTAATATCAGAAATTTAAACTCATCATATAAACTTCCTCGCTGGGAATCGACCCCAGGATCCATCAAACGCCAGTTCGGCATGCAATAAATTTTTACTATAAACAATATAGTTATGTTGGCGCTGGTGCCAAGGTGGTTTTTAAAGGTTTTCAAGGACTTAGGATAGGTAGACACAGGAAAAATTACTGGAGGGTCTTCCCGAAAACGAGGTGTGGGTCGTTTCTGTCTAGTTTCTTCTTTAATGTTTATAGTTTTGAGTAGCTACTCTTTTGAAACACTTCACGAACACAATGAGTTATTTTACACTGGGATAGTAGATAGTAGATGGGTAGGATCACGGATTTTTACCTTATTTTCATTAACTGCTAGACGAACTTAGGTGGGCTCGCGCGTAGCAATTCAAAAACTGTCACAGACGGCCATTCTTATTAGGTTTATTTGGTCTGAACAATAGACATGTAACGTGTACGAAATTTCAAAATTTTGAAAGGATCACGAAGTGAAATGAACCTGTAGAATCAATAATATTTCAATGAAAGCCTTCAGTTATCTTTAACCCTGTTATGGATTTATTAACCAAAATATTGAAACTCTCTCGGTGTCCCATAATTCACGGTAATAAGTCACGGATCTCGATTAGGTAAAAACTATTAAGTAATTTACAAGTAGTGAAATAAATGAAACACAAAATAATTGTTTCAAGAAAACTTCGTCGTTTATTTTACTGTCTCCGGAGGAGATAAAGAAGTCATCAGTTCCTCATTTAAATAAAAAAATGTTAATTAGACCTTTTGTTCCATTCGCTTTCCTACATGATAAATAACTTACTTCTCTTTCATTCCAGGATTCGCCTGGATGATAATTCCGGGCAAGTGGTCGTTTTCACTGTTCGGGTTCCGGATAATACCATGGCGGGCGTTCGTGTGGTCGTGGTGTGCTCCTGGCCTGTTAGCAGCGGCCGCCCTACTGATTCTGCCGGAGAGCCCGCGGTACCTGCTGGTCGCAGGAGGTCCCGAGAAGGCCTTGCCGGTGCTCGCTACCATGCACCAGTGGAATCACGGCGCGGGTGAGAAGTTTCCTGTAAGTTTTCCGTTAAATTTTTCATACGGCCTGTTCGTTTTGTCTTTTCTAATGAGGCACGGAGTTGGGTCTTTTTATCTATAGGAAGAAAATATCCTAGACGGAGGTTTAGCAAAAGGACATCAAAGGAATTGAAGACAACTTTCGAGGTATGACCTTGACAATTATGGCTATTGCTCAGCTCCCAAAAAAATTACCGAGCTAATATTCCGTATTAATTAGTCTTATTAGTAGGGGTGCGCCATCGATGGGTGCGCGCATGGCTCGGCGGTTAGCGTAGAACGCAAACGATCTATGCAACTAATCCAAACGGGCGCGGTCGGGTGTGAGATGGGTGACCGCTAGTAGCAAAAAATTTCATGCGCGTTTCCGTGCTTCGGAAAACCAGCACGCTAAGCCGTCAGTCCCGGTTGTTATCGATAGATAACAGTCGTTAAACCTTGTCGGAGGCCTTATAGGCGGTTTGAAAACATCCGACAGCGGGTTGGCCACTAACCCGCATCTCCACCAACCCGCGTTGGAGCAGCGTGGTGGAGTAAGCTCCAGGCCTCCCCAATAATGGGGAGAGACCCGTGCCCAGCAGTGGGACGCAAAAAGGGTTGCTGCCATTAGTAGGGGTAATGATAGGATAGTTTGCACTAGACCAGTGTTTTTTTCTAAAGAATCCGTGTGAGACTAGATTAAAATTTTATAATTCCGACTCTGCTTGTGTGTCACTGGCGTGGTTGTCGCTACTCAACCGGTTACTTGATACCAGACTTCCATGCTGGGGACCCGTGTTGAAACGTTGGGGCATACAAGAACAAGATTACAAGCGCGGTCCCAGGGGGTCTCAAAATCCGTCAGTCATGCGTAGATGGAAGGCGAAACAAGCCAATTTGGACAACTCTTCCGCAAAAATTTCTTAGTGACCCCCCTCCCAAAATTCTTGGTGACCAGTGACAGCGCCTGCAAGATTATGTGCTTAGTATTTGCCGTCCTGAATCCTTGTCCTCTGATCCAGGTAGAGAAAATAAAAACCAGCAGCGACACAAGTCAAAAGGGAGGCTTCGTAGGCGCGATGAAGAACTTCAGGCTGCTGTTCCAAGCCCCGCTACTTCGCTGTGTGATCATCTCGCATGTGTCTATGTTCGCTGTCTTTATGCTGTAAGTGAAAATAAAATAAATGTACTGTATTCGTTTTCTGGTCATTTCTTCTTTGTGAAACCACAAGGCAGGTCTATAAAAATGGCTAAAGCATGCCTAATCCTGTGACTGGTATAGAACGTAAGTGATCTACTAAGATAAGCAACACTGGTGTAGTCGTGTGTAAGCTGGCCTCTTGTGGCAAATTTAATGCGCGTGTCCGTGCTTGTAAGAGGGCATTAAGCCATCGGTCTCGATCGTTATAGATAGATAGTAATTACAAGTATTTAGCTTTGGCCTTATTAGCGGTTTTAAAACGTTCGAAAATGGTCGCCTTATACCAGTTGTACCCAATAAGTAACATTCGTACAATTTCCCCTTGAAGGAGAAAAATAATTCACGGTAGAAACGTGGGGTAAACATTTTCTTGTAAACAAATGACTATAAGTTACTTTATCATAATTTTTAAATAATTTACACATACATATACATACTAGATACAGGATATACATATACATGATTTATAAACATTTTATTGCAGATCCAGTGGGCTGTACGTATGGGTGCCGGATATCCTGAACAATATGCTCCGAAGCACCAGTGATCATCAGATCTCTATCTGCGAGATCATACACAATAAGTTTGAGGCCGCCAGGAATCAAACTGTAAGTGGAAATTTTGTATTGCTGTAAAAATCAGGGTATTCAGACGTTATTTACTAAGCTCTTTTTACTTCTTTTTAACTTGAACCTTCAGTAATATGGATGAACGACGAACAATCGGAACAATAAAATTATCTACAAATGGCTACAAGACTAAATTATTTTAGTCGAGTTTTGAGTAATCGAGATTTAGACGTAGTCGTCAGAAGTTACATTTCATACAGAAGGTGTAACTTGTTGTTACAATTCTGAGCACTGTTGGCTCTGCCTGCATTCCAATTTGTTATTTATTGTCTCGTTCCTATGTTCTGATAGCTTTCTGCTAGTTAACTGTTCCATTAGTTTAGTCATTTTTCTACAGATGAATTGGTCGTAATCCGTTGCAAAAATCAACACTGCTATATTTAAAACGGATTCGTACACGAAATACGAATAAACACCTGCTTTTTTGGACTGTTACATGTTGGTATATTTATCGCTATAAGCTCATTTGTTTAAATATTCATTATTACAATGTGAATTTTCATCACATAATTTTTTTATTCACCTTATAAGAACCGTTTGTGCTAAGTGGCACGCCGAAGACTATGTCCAGAAGTGATGTAGGCTGATGATGATAATCTTTAGTGTGAAGACTGATGACTCAATCTTTATTTTCCAGCTAATATCTTCCCGGTGTCAGAGCGAAGTATCGGTAGCAGTTTATCCGATATCAATGAGTATGGGCGTTGTGTTCGCTATCACATACTTGGCCATCGGAGTCTTTATTGACAGAATTGGACGAAAGAATTTGTATAGTAAGTAAATTTAGAAATTATAAAAAAAATCCTAAAATAATATCACTCCATCGTCACATTACATAAGCTTGATTTTTTCTAACATTGGATAATCTATAATTGTTCCTTCTAGCTATTCCACTTAAATAATAAGTTTCATTTCTATACCCTAGACATTTGGTTCAGGCTTACTGTAAGTTTATCAGACTTTATATTTATAGTTTTCGTTTATTCTAATATATATAAAGTTTTTGTCTTTTATCCCATTTATTGTCTCCATAGTATTTTTTGAGTTATGTGTGGTTTGTCACACCTATTTTTTATGTATTTTGTAATTAATTTGTTAGTTTTCTCTTCAATTTTTTTCCTATAGGTACTTTTTATAATAACTGACTTCACTATCTACATTGAAATTTAAATTAATAACGTTTTCATCTATTACAGGTGGAATAATGGTAGTATGCGGGATAGCCACCATAGCAGCAGCACTAATACCCCACGGGATTGCTGCAACTGCCCTTCTAATCCTGGCTTTGTGTGCTGGTTGCGCCGCCTCTATCCTGGCTGCCATTGCCGTTGACGTTTTTCCTACTTCTCTCAGGTATTCATAATACAGGTATCATACAGGCTAGCTGTGGCAGCAGCCACTCATAACACACAAAATCGCCGCAACTGTTCTTCTCATCTTGGCTCTGTGTGCCGATTGTGGTGCTTCGATCTTGGCAAGACAGGTACACAAACACCAAGACCGAGACCAGAAATTTAAACTCATCATTCAAATTTCTGTTTCGCCGGGAATCGAACCGGGACCCCTCGATTGGCAGTCCGGTATGGCAACCATTGCACCATTCGTCGACGTCTTTTCTACTTGTCTCTGGTAATTTTCACCAACTACTGTAAAACTTAAAATAATCCCTCTTTTACTCAGAACATTGTAAGTAATTATTTTATGGCCGTTTATATTATCAGTTATGAGATCTATCTGTCTTCAAAAGTAAGAATCAATGTATAATATTTTGTTAAACCCTTTTGGATATGAAACTAATGGGTTGCTTTCGGAATTGACAGGGGTCCAAATGCCCTCGAGTTTTTTTTGTAAATCTAAGGCATGCGTGATGATGAAAAACATGGTACTTAATGGAATTTTGGTTCTCCTTCAAAGCGGATTGATTGAAGGGATTTTGATTGAACTACAGTTCTCTCCATCGGAGACCGTCTATACTACTCGGCTATTTGCTAATCTATTCAAATAATGTGATATTAATCTTGGATTTCCTGAAAGTTCTGATCATCAGGCATTTTAGGCATATCGGCGTCAGGAAAAAAAATTATGATGATATCGATCATAATTTAGTTTTCTCCCCACTGGGGTGTGCGCGTTATTTGCAACTCCGTGTCCCCACTAATATAAAAAAACTGTTATTTGGGTAAAACCAAAGTATAAACCCAAAATTCATACTGAAACTATTTTTTAAATTTTATGTTTCATTCCAGGGCAATGGCGATGTGCACAATGTACATGGTGGGTCGCGCTGGCGCGGCTATCGGCTCCAACTTCCTCGGGACCACGCTGGACAGGCATTGCGTCATGGCCTTCGCTGTGTTCGGAGTTTTCTCTGCTGGTGAGGAATACCATCTTTAGTATTTGGTCCTACCAGTTATTGGCGGTCTTACCAGCAGGCTAAGTAAGCAGTTTCGGGATTAAGAATAGAGCTACGGTACCCCCTGCCTGTTCGTAAGAGGTGGCTAAAAGGGGTCTTCCAGGGTTGTGGGCGGTGTGAGTGGGAGCTCGGTCCACCCAGCCAGCAGCCCCGGGAAGGACGGTGGTGTGTGCGTGGCTGCATGCCGCCGTGAGCATCGGAAGGTGCAGGAGAGCACATCTGCTCTCCCCAAGATGGGCCCGTTCTGGAGCGCCGCGCGTGGAGGACACCGGTGCGTTCCAATGGAAATCCCGGAGCCCTCCCCGAGCGAAATCCTGTACTACGAAAAAGACCGGCTGCGTAAGTGAATACTATCAATCATGATCATTAAAATGTAATATATATAAATTTAAATATATTTATTTATCCACTTGTTTTTAGCTTTTTGTTCTTCACGCTCCGGGTTTTTTGTTTTTTTTTAATATATTTTTTTATTTACGGCTTACATTCACACCTGACGCTTTAGTGTACAGAAAATAACAGCAGGTACAGTAAATTACGCAAGTTATATTTCATATAAGTTGTTTATTCAAGTGTTTATTACCATGTAGGTACATTATTACTTACGTCAGTCATAATAAATTAGTTAAGTCAGTTATAATATAACCGAAATAAGTAAAAAAGGTTTCACACTCATAGCCCCAGAGTACCATGGACACACACAAAACCCAGACCGAGAATAGAAGTTGAAACTCATCATTATAATCTCTGCTTCACCGGAAATCGAATCCCGGATCCCTGATGAACACTGCTGCATGGTTACCGTTTTGCCACACGGTTCGTCGACCCTTTACTGAACTTCGCACCATCAGTCCTAATATGATATATTTATTGACCAAGCCTCTCCACCAACCCGCACTGGAGCAGCGTGGTGGAGTAAGCTCCAGGCCTCCCCAGGAATGGGGAGAGACCCGTGCCCAGCAGTGGGACGCAAAAAAGGGTTGCAGCCATTTATTATTACCACCTAGGTATTTTTCTAAATTCTCTACCCCAAGGTTGTCTGGAAGAGATCGCTAGAAGCGATAAGGCCGCCTGTTGTTCACTGTGATTTTTGTATTTTTGTACTCTTTGTGTTATTATTTATGGTGTACAATAAAGCATATTGTATTTGTATTTTTTCATTTCAGGGTCTACAGTTCTAATGATATTCTGGCCAAAACCGGAGAAAGTTCGAGAAGAAATGGAGAAGAAAGGCTTGTCATATTAGAGCAATTATTTGTATCAAATTGATACCTTCTATATTGTATTAGCTGTTAGGTTATATTTATATATATGTGCATGTAATATTTTTAACAGTTCACCAATCCGCACTTGGCAATGGAGTAGTAAAGTGGCCCGCCGGTTAGCGTAGAATGCAAACGATCTATGCAACTAAGCCAAACGGGCGCGGTCGGGTGTGAGATGGGTGACTGCTAGTGGCAAAAAATTCATGCGCGTTTCCGTGCTTTGGAGGTCACGTTAAGCCGTCGGTCCCGGTTGTTGTCTATAGATGACAGTCGTTAAACGTTGTCGGAGGCCTTATGGGCGGTTTGAAAACATCCGACAGCGGGTTGGCCACTAACCGGCTTCTCCACCAACCCGCATTGGAGCAGCGTGGTGGAGTAAGTTCCAGGTCTCCCCAATAATGGAGACAGATCCGTGCCCAGCACTGGGACGCAAAAAAAGGGTTGCAGCCAGCTATGTGACTGCAGTCCATGTCCAGTTGTGGGATCTGCACATTTTAATGAATGCATCTTTAACAATTTGCATTTAAATAATTTTTATTTAAATCCAAAAATATTTTTTATATTAATGTTATATTTTTAAACCCAGAATTCATTTTTATATAAATATATTTTTTTTCAAATCCAGAATGATATTTGATTCATAAAATATCTTAAGATTATTGTAGTCAAACGAACAATTTTATGATAACAATGGAAATTTTTTATGATAACAATGGAACAATTTTATGATAACAATGGAACAATTTTATGATAAGAATGGACGAGTTAATGTTATTAGTTATTAATATTTTAGCTAGAAATTATTTTCAATTTTAAATATAGGCTCATTCTATTGCCTAGATAAGTGTATAAAATAGTAAAATAAGCATTTATGTAATAAATATTTACACGTTATGTGGAGAGCTTTTAAACTACTGAATATATCTATAAATAAGAACATTGTCTTATAATAAGACTGAGGTTAGTAAAAATTGAATTATTATAAGTACCTACCTAGTAATATCCAGTTAACATACCTAGTAGAAAATATTTTGTTTGTAACGTTTTCCAAATAAAAATCTACAATATGTATTTAGTGTTTTATTGAGGAGTTTTTTAACTAAAATCAATCAATACTAATATTATAAAGAGGAAAGATTTGTATTTTTGTATGTTTGTGATGAATAAACTCAAAAACTACTGTTCCGATTTCAAAAATTCTTTCACCATTAGAAAGCTACATTCACCCTGAGTTGTTACTCAGCTACTTTTTACCGCGGGAAAATGCTTCGATCCTACGTGAAAAGACCCGTTTGATCCTATTACCAAATAGGATCAACGCGGTTGAAGCAACTGGCTAAACGCCTATGTTTTTTATTTTACTTGAAGGGAGTAGCAGACGAGCATGCAGGCCACGTGGTCTTAAGTGGTCGCTGCAGCCCATGGACATATAACCTCATACAACCTCAAGCAAGCATAGGTAAGTCTTGTCTGAGGTCGTATGCAGTTGCGCTGCTACTCCGGATGCTGGTGGCCGCCTCATATAAGTGTGTCCGGCAACTGCACCTTTCCACCGAAACACAATAGAACGGTGAACCATAATAGTTCTACCACCTACACCTACATGATTTTAACATAGTACAGCAATGAAGCCTGGAATAGCACATAGTCTATTTTTTATCCTACATTATAATCCATTAAACGGGTCCACGCGGGCAAAGCCGCTGGCGGAAGGCTAGTACAGAATAAATAACCAAGGTATAAAAGCGATCTGGAAAACAATTATAATTTGTTTTTCAATGTCAAAATTTTTATACGCTTTTATAAATTTCCACAACTGTAGTAACAGTGCCATCTTGTTTAACAATGACCAACTAAAAGTACAGTATAGTTGTAGTTCATGATTTCGTCACAAGATGGAGCTTCTTAGGAGGAAGCTTAATTTTCGCAAGATGTCGCTCCAAATGCAACTTTGTATTAAAATGAGAGGCAGCTGGTGTTATACCTAGTTGTATTTTCGAAATTGTAGTTGACATTATGCACACACACAAATGCAAAATGGCCAATAACTGTAGGAAACAGGGCAAGCCAGGAATTTTGACTGAGGTAGAGTTTGTGATGAGAAGATGTGTAGGGCTTGCAGAGTTAGACAGTGCAAAGTTACAAGTTTGGTTCTAAATGGATTTCAGTAACTATTTTGATATTAAGAATCAATTATCTCTCAGATGCGCGCATGGCCCGACGGCTGGTGTAAAAAGCAAGCAATCTACGCAGTTAAGGCAAACTGGTACAGTCGCGTGTAAAATGGGTGACCACTAGGCCAAAATTCCATACCTTGTCTGAGGCCTTATGGGCACTTCGGAAACAACCGACAGCAGTTTGGCCACTAACCCGCATCCCACCAACCCGTGCTCGAGCAGTGTGGTGGAGTAGTCTCCAGGGCTCCCCAATAATGGGTATGGGTACCTATGGCTTTCTGATTGGTGTGACCTCGCTTCTGGCTTGCCACAAGGTGGTATACTCTCTCCTTTACTCTTTGCCCTTTATATTAACTCTGTATCGCAAATACTAGACTGTCCGTACCATCTATATGCTGATGATTTTCAGATTTAAGCCCAAGCTGACATCGAAAATATCAACGATGCTATTCTCTCTATAAATAACAACCACGGAGTTCCGAATAACGCGCGCACCCCCATAACAACCTAGACGCTGTCAGCAGATGTTCTTATAAGTACGCCATGAAAGTTAATCCTGCTAAATGCCAAGCAATCATAATTGGTAGTTCACGACTATTGTCACGATGTCAGTGCTGTAGCGCCTGTTGTGTTTGATGGTTTCGTCATCCCTCTCTTGTCCAATGTTAAGAGTCTTGGTCTACATATTGACTCCACACTTAGTTGGTCTGCACATGTGAACGCAGTTAGCCAGTCAGTTTTTGCGAGGTTGCGTACTTTAAATCGTCTTCGGAACTTCCCATTAAAACCAAAGTCACCTTGGTGCAAAGTCTGATATTCCCCATTATAGACTATGCTGATGTGTGTACATCAGACATTAGTGAGTAATTGCTCAATAAGCTGGATCGTCTTGTAAATTACTCCATACGTTTTATTTACTGTCTTCGCAAATTCAACCACATCTCCTCCTGCCGTTCTCAAAGCGTGCTCCAGACCTCCCCAATAATGAGGAGTGACCCGTGCCCAGCAGTGGAACGAGCAAAAAGAGTTGCAGCCAATACGATCGTTTCGGCAAATGCGCCCACGAGCCAATGTCAATTCTCACCAATTCGCGCAAACACGCGCTTTTAAAAACAAATTTTACTAGAGTAAAATACGGTGGTCTTAAACCGCTCTAACTGAGAGCACTATCCTTTTCTGTCAAACCGGTTATAAAAAAGGTCGTAGTTGTAAAGGTGTCAAAAGGGTTGTGTATAAAGGGTGACAAATGTAGCGGTCATTATTTAGCGATTAAGTTAATGGTGATCTGATGGCGAAATCCTTGTAATTATAGTAACCCTTTATCTAGTTGACACCGGACCTTGTTAGGGTCGTTGGGCTGGATTTAACTATATTAACCAACGGGTTAACAGTTCTCAGGTGTTTTAATGTGTTATGGATAAGAGGACAAGATGAGAGATTAAGGTTCATGTAGTAGAAAAAGTCTTTTCTTTATTACAAAGCAATGATAGGTAGGTAAGGAATTTTTTTTCAACCTTTTTTATGTCCCACTGCTGGGCACAGGTCACCTTCTCACAATTAAGAGGGATTTAGGCCATGGTCCACCACGCTGGCCAAGTGCGGATTGGTGGACGTCATGCTTTCGAGAAATTATGAATTTCTCTCGGAAACATCGTAATCAATTAAATATCACGATATTTTCCATCACCGTCAAGCAGCGATAAATGCGCACATTACAAATTTCTCTGTCCGAGGTGAAGACCGCGGTTTTTTACCACTCGGCCATTGCTGCTGAAAAATAAAACAAAATATTACTTGCTAGAAATTCGCTTTGCTGAATAGTATAAATACGAGCTAGTAAGAGATAAATCGGTATTTCGATCCAATGGTAATCCTAAGATTCTCCTAACGATGTATAAGGCCCAGGTCAGATCCCACATGGAGTACTGCTCCCATCTCTGGCCTGCATCAAAATACCAGCTACACCCATTTGACTCCGTTGAAAAGCGCGCAGACCGAATAATCAACGACCCAACATTGACTGACGGGCTAGAACAGTTTAGCTTGCGAAGGGACATAGGCTCGCTCTGCATGTTCTACCGACTTTACTATGGTGAGTGCTCCGAGGAACTTCAAATTGATGCCTACGTCACCGTTTCATGATTATACCACCAGACGAAGGTCAAAGTTCGACTGACACCATCTAGACTCGAGAATACTTTACCCAAACAGTGAGATATTAAAAACGGTTGAAAAAAATATTGGTTACAACCGAAGTGGACTAATAAATGTACCTTTTGAAGAACGAAAACACATACGAAATTAGGTATAATAGCTGCTACTAGCGATCTTATTTGCTAGTGCACCCGACATCGCTTAGCTTTGAAGATCGATTATATTCCAGCTGTAGGTCTTTGGGTACCTTTTCGTTTTATGGGTTTATATTTTGTTTATTAAACGTAACATTTCACTTTCATAAAATCTAGTGTTTGACAACTACAAAAAAACTTGTGACTACGAATAATGAACTAACTACTACTAAGAATGCTGATATGTGATCGTTCCCAAACATTTTACACAGTCGGCTTTAAAGACAAACCCAATTTCTCAGGATATCGTGATAAACATTTTATGACAAAATAATAGCGGTTTGGTATCTTTCGAAAAAAACGTCAAATTACAGAAAAAACGGGCTCCAGCGCAGGTAGGAACCGCGGTTGTCTTCCGTGTAGAAATTTTTCGCCGGGATTATTAACCTATTATGTCTAACATGAAATTCCAACAGTGCCCGATAAAGACTATTTTGATACTTAACTAATAGCAATCCAAAGCCTCATACAAAAGTTAACTAGTGTCGGTCTTTAATCTGACATTTCATTACACATTTACTTTAGAATATTATTATCGTTCAAAAGAATCCGGGATTAGATTTCAACTTCATTCCAACGTTTCGATTCCAGGTTCCAACTTATTTGCTTCTATTTGCAAAATTAGCCAATAATACAGAAATCTTGATACCTAAATAAATATGCAATTGTGTAAAGTTGAAAGACAGAGTCAGCCCACGAAGAGGATGGCCGTGATTATTATGTGAAACTAGCCTTCCGCCAGCGGCTTCGCCCGCGTTTTATAGGTTCCCGTAGAATAAAACCATCCTATGTCCTTTCCCAAGGTCCACTCTATCTGTTTTCCATTAAAATTTCATTAAAATTGGTTCAGTAGTTTAAGCGGAAAAGCGTAGCAGACAGACAGTTACTTTCGAATTTATAATATTAGTGGGGATTATGCGAATTTCATACTAAATAATAAAAAACTGTGAAAAGAAAAGTCTAACCATATAAAACACCCATTTATATAATGATTCTATTTCTGAAAAGGCTATTACGTGGACAAATTGTAGATACATGAACATCACATCTCACATCATAATCAAAACATACAGTTATGTATATATATATAATGAATAAGTTTTAGATTGATACATACAATCTGATTTCTATTATGACCCTTATTTTATTGAATGAATAGTGTCCTTTTGAGTTGGTTTTTTTCTAACAAAATAAATTTACGGAAGAAACAACAAAACTACCCATTTCCCCTAAAACTCGAATTCAGAGTTATCATGAGTTTTGGGTAACTTTGAATATTTTTTTTAGAATGTAAAAACCGAATATTTTAAGATTTAGGTAAAACAAAAAGAAGGTATTATTAAATTTAAAAACCTAATCTATAAAAATGACATCTACACTGACGTACAAAAGTAACAAACAGCTTGGTCTTGCCATGAATCAAAGTGGACTAGTTTACGATTCCAAATCAGAGCTCAAAAACTTTCAGCAACTTCACCACGGAAAAGGCGGGAATTTTGAGGATTATGGCATTGACAGTTTATATTTTTAATTTATATTTCGTACAAAAACATTTTGGCAATCCATTTTACACAGTTATTATATTGAAACATCAAAAAGTTTCGATGTAGTTAATAAATTGTTAAATCTTTTTTCCAACTTTGTTCAAAGATAAACGTCAATTCAAAGTTACCCAAAATGACTGCAAATAATATTATTTAATACTAAAACTCGACAACACTTAAAAACGCTCTGTGAGTTATACATTTACAAAAATTATAAGTAATTTAATGAGTTCAAAGAGTAAAAATGAGCCAACCTAAATTGAAATTGAAGAAAATATTCGGTACTTCGAAGCGCGCATGGCCTTGTGGCTAGCGTAGAACGCAAGCGATCTATGTAGCTGAGCCAAACGGTCGCGGTCGGGTGTGAGATGGGTGACCGCTAGTGGCAAAAAAATTCATGCGCGTTTCCGTGCTTCGGAGGGCACGTTAAGCCGTCGGTCCCGGTTGTTATCGATAGATAACAGTCGTCAAACCTTGTCGAAGGCCTTATGGGCGGTTTGAAAACATCCGACAGCGGGTTGGCCACTAACCCGAATCTCCACCAACCCGCATTGGAGCAGCGTGGTGGAGTAAGCTCCAGGCTTCCCCAATAAGTGGGAGAGACCCGTGCCCAGCAGTGGGACGCAAAAAGGGTTGCAGCCATTCGGTACTTCGTTAGTTAGAATTAATTTTATTAATTTTTATTTTTGCAATAGGTACCAATTTTTGTCTGAAGTAAAAAAAAATAATTTAAAGAGTAGTCGTCGTACCTTACCGTTATGTTATCATGATTAGGTACACCTATTAAATACGAGTATTATGAACGGTTAGGTTAATTAAAATAACTCCACTCTGATAAGGGGTGATGGTAATCATAATGACATTGACTCTTCAGCCCCTGTTGTAATTATTTATGCGCCCTACTATGAAACCACTCGATACACTTTAACAATATGACGACCTGCGTGGCGTAATGGTTACCATGCCGGACTGCCAATCGAAGGGTCCTGGGTTCGATTCCCAGCGAAACAGAAATTTGAATGATGAGTTTAAATTTCTGTTCTCGGTCTGGGTGTTTGTGTTTCTGTCTTTGTGTGTGTCCATGGTACCCACGACACAGGGTATATCTACCCTACTGTGGGGCTATGAGTGTGAAGCGTTATAATATTAAAGCGAAATGGCCAAGCCTCATATTTTGACTAAGGTGGAGAGTTTGTGAAGTTAGATCTTGTAGAGTTAAGGCCTGTAGAGTTAGAAGCTTGGCTCTACATGAGATCTGAGGCCTTAGTTAAGTCTGCACACGCGAAAACGTTACTAACGCTTTTGCGTTTAGAATTTAATTATTGACCTTTTTCCGATCAGGTTTACACTGCAGTTTACCGTGCATACTTACACTAAGATCTATCTGTCCAATTTTAACTCGGACGCAGTAATAACGTTTGCGCGTTTACAAACTTACACTAAGGGCACAATACAAGGAGCGCCTGCCTTGTGCTAAGGGCTCTGATAACTTTTTGACAGCGCGAGTCATATGGTCTCGTCTTGGCAACATTTTACATGAAAATGTTTTCGGTGGGATTTCATTTCTTTTTGTAAGTTGTAGGTATATATCAATTTAGCGTCAAAATTGTGGGTCTCATACAAACTTCCAACCCCTAGTTCCCTTAAACTAGGGGGGGCTAAAATTTTATACCTAACTTTCCTTTAACTAAATTTGTAGTGTTATTTTTGTAGAATTTTATGTTAATGATTTTTATTATATTGACAAATTCTGATATTTCAATGTTGATGCATATGAAAGACTGAATTTCGTTTCCTTTATTTTATTATTCAGTACCTGGACGCCCGAGCGTTGCTCGGATAAAAACAATTTATTTTCTTGGTTTATTTTTAAGCAAAACATTCATTGACTTAGTGTTACTTAGCAAATCCTTTTGAAACACCTAGCTCCCAATTTTAAAAAAATCACAAAAAATAAAAAACGCAACTGGCCTACTTGTGATTTGAACCCGGGTCTCTAGCTCCGTAGTCAGCTTTCGTAACCATTCGACCAAGAAAGCTTTAATTCCATTGATGAAATTTTTATAGAGGTCTTTCATATCGACATTGTCATTTGTTTGAAGGGCATGGACGGTTAACATTTGACAGCTTTCTACGCCACAATATATTATTAATATTTTCCAATAGATGTCAGTAAGAGTAATTTTATATTTAACTGCATAAACATTTAAAAAAACGACAAATTCTATCAATAAAAATTTGTGGATCGATTTATCATCCCCGCAACCAGTGTTGTTCGCGCCAATTAAGTCATTTCACCTCCCTCCCCTTCATCCTCCCTCTCTTTCCCGCAAGCGCACTATGGTATTATATCGGCCTCGTTCGCACCTCAACGAACGTAGATGGATCAGGAAGATCTATCAATTCAGTCTGCCTTCGTCCCGCCGCCGACGCGCACGCCGCCGACGCGTATGCAAGTCCTCTAGTGACAATGACAACCGCACCGCAAGCCACCTAACACGTGGTCATCAGACTCGCCGCATCGCCACCATCACCGCTGTTAATAGTTCAAGTGATTTAACTGACTTCAAGTGATAAATAAGTGTGAAAGACAACATCAGTTCCCGGGCAAGAGAAGGCTTCATCAGTACACGAGCATACCATCTGCTCCAGCACCAAGTAAGTGCGTTTGTTCCCTTTACCAATCCTTCTCGTTTTCCACCTTTAATTCAAACCGCAACTTACAGTCCACAATTCCTACATCCGCAACGGGGGACCACCCTCCTTCCCACCCTTTATTCCACCACCATTTTTGGTCATAGCGAACCGGAGGTCCCCCCTTTACCCATCAATATCTGGTCCTTGTCGATCCGGATTCCCTCCAATTTTTTGGTCCTTCGAGCCGGATTTCGAATCAATAGTTTAGTAACTTCACCCGGGTTAATTAGGTGTTTAATCTCATAAATACGCATACATATGTATTTCATGTAATATATTATAAGTGCCTATTCATATTTATTTTCGCAAATAAGTATTATATCTACGATTATTTTATATCCCGCATATTAATAACGCACCGCTCACGTAGGTTTAATATTCTTTTTGCAAAACACACCGCACCATCCGCTATTTATTTTTGCAAATAAGTATTATATCTACGATTATTTTATATCCCGCATATTAATAACGCACCGCTCACGTAGGTATATTATTATTTTTGCAAAGCGCATTCGCACCATTCGCACCATTATTTACCTATATTTGTAATCGAAATTACACCTCATAGGTACGCATTCTATTTTTCATTAATTGAAGTCCGCCATATTTGTGGTTGCCGGAGCCGACGCGACCGGCGATCGTTGTTTCGCTAGTAACTACCTACGTATTCATTCATTACGCCATACATAATTTTTATAATCTTAACTGTTTTAACTGATTTATCTTGTTCACGACAAAATGTCTACTAAAGGCAAAATTGAATCTGAAACGCTTTCAAATGACGAAATTAGACTGAAAATATTAATTGCAAAACGAAATTCTATTTACGAACGTTTACAACAAATTTATGATTTATCTATAAGTGCATTAAGTTCGTCAGACGAACAGGACACATTTCTTGACACGGCATCTGACCTTGAATACTTGCGTACTGAGTTCAAGGACACGTTAGAATCTTATAATGTTACAAATTTAAAATTAAATCCGAACGCGCAAGTCGATTTCGGATCGTGGAAATCTTTTCATGATCTATATAGTCGTATTAAAAGTCAAGTGTCCAAATTAAACGCTCCATATTCATCTTCAAGTAAATTACAGAATAGTTTACCTACAAAAATTATACCGTCGCTTCCGCCCATAGAATTACTTTCTTTTAACGGGGACATACGACACTGGTCTATGTTCTACCAACAATTTAAAACATTAGTTCATGATAATCAGCAATTAACAGATGCTGAACGCGTTTATTATCTTGTTAGTAAACTTAGTGATAAGGCATTATCAATCTGCTCAGGCTTAATGCCTACCGCTGAAAACTATTCTGTGATATGGAACGCGCTCATACGTAGATATAACGACGAGCGTGCGCTCGCGACTACCTACGTCAGTCAGCTATTAGAACTGAAGAACGTAAACACTAACACATCCGCTGGTTATCAAATATTTATGGATAAATTTGATGCTTCTATTAACGCCCTTAAGCAACTTAATATTGATGACATATCTGATTTTCTGTTTCTAAATATCGCGCTTAGAAAATTAGATAACGATACCGTAAAGTCGTTTGAAATGTCATGTCGCAACGTAAACATACCGAAATATTCCGCTTTGGTTCAGTTTTTACATGACCAGAATAGGGCTTTGTGCCATACAATAAATACTTCGCATAATATGTCTAACAATAATAAAATTAAAGGTAATTTGGTTCCCGCTCCCGCTAAAAATATACGCAAAACTTTTATTAATACAGATTCGTCTCGGTCATGTATTTTCTGTGAATCGGGTGATCACGAACACCTATTTGTCTGTCCGCATTTTTTAAAAATAAATGCACAGGACAGGTACAATTTTGTAAAACGAAATAAATGTTGCACTAATTGTTTAAGTAATAAACACGCCACTCATTTTTGTAAGTCACAGCGTTTATGTAGGTATTGCTCCCGCTCGCACCATACGCTACTTCATTTTGTTAGTAGTAGGAATAAGGTCGATCAGCCTTCGGTAGAACAAGGTCCAGGAGAAAAAAATGCATCCACGTCATGTAACGTTTCGCGCGATTGTGGTAATGCGCCGCACCGCACTACATTATTGGGAACTGCGAAGATTAAAGTTTGTACTAAATACGGACACCAATATTTGTTGCGTTGTTTAGTGGACCCTGGCTCGCAATGTGATTACATCACGAAACAGTGTTGCAAACGTTTATACCTACCGATCTCAAATAAAACACCAGTTAAAGAGGCGCAAGGAATCGGTGGAATATCGCAGAAGATTTTAGGTGTTACTTCTTTGCAGTTTAGCTCCCGCTTTGATGAAAATAAACTTTATCATATTGAACCGCTAGTTGTTCCCGCTATAACTGGACAATTACCCGAGTCGTTAATAGACGTTTCGAAAATTAGTTATATAAATAATTTACGTTTAGCTGACGATCAATTCCATACACCAGGTGACATTGACGTTTTATTAGGGGTTAACACTTATTTACAAATTTTGTTAACTGATAAAATAATTAATTCGCAATCGCCGAGTGCCATAGAAACGTCACTAGGATACATTATAATGGGAGACGCAGATATCGACTTTCCTACATGCATGCCGCGTTCTTTAGTTTCTTATCCTACTCGTATTGATAATAGTCAAACGTCGCTCACGCATTTGCTCGAAAAATTTTGGAAGTTAGAGGAGCTGCCGCAAAAAACTTATTTGAGTCCTGATGAACAGGAATGTGAGAATATTTATAATTCCACTACTCGTCGCAATTTGAACGGACGATGTGTTGTCGCCCTGCCCTTCAAGGACACGCCTGATAAGTTAGGTGATTCTTTTATAACCGCTAAAAAACGCTTCTCGCTCCTAGAGAGACGTTTTTAATAAATGTCCCGATCTTCGCTCCCGCTACAATGACGTCATTCAATAATACATCAACAAGGGTTTTTTATCATTGGTTGTTTCGAATAATTTTACGGAACCTTGCTTTTATCTCCCGCACCACCCTGTCATACGTAATGATAAAAGTACAACTAAATTGCGAATAGTACTCGACGCAAGCGCTAAGTCAGATAATGACATTTCATTAAATGATATTTTACATAGTGGGCAAAATTTACAGTCTGATATTTTTAATATTTTAATAAACGTACGAGTTTATCGCATCGCATTTTTTGCCGACGTTAGACAAATGTATTTATGCATTGAAGTACAAAAATCGCACCGCGCGTTTCAACGCATTCTTTATCGCTTTTCTAATGAGGAAGACATACAAACATACGAATTTAATCGTGTGACTTTTGGTTTACGCTCTTCTCCTTTTCTTGCGATACGCGCATTACGTCAGTTGGCTTCCGAGGAGAGGGAGTCTTATCCTTTGGCTGCTTCGGTGGTCGAACGAGATATTTATATGGACGATATCGCGTCCTGTGCGCCCTGCGTCAACAGCGCCGTTGACGTAGCCACTGAACTAATTCAAATGTTTCAGCGTGGAGGATTTGAATTGGTTAAGTGGACTAGTAACAGTTCAGAGCTTTTACAGCACATCCCCGCAACGCACCGTCAGCTTGACGAGGTCTCATTCGACGACCAAAATATTTTTAAAATATTGGATCTTCGTTGGCACCCCGCAACTGATTGTTTTTCTTTTCTAGTTTCGCCGCCGCCGCTCGCTTGTACCAAGCGTTCTATTTTATCCGCAACCGCTCGCTTGTATGATGTTCTGGGGCTCGTGGGTCCAGTAATTCTTTTCTCTAAGCTTCTCATTAAAACCTTATGGGTTCTCAAACTTGACTGGGACCAGGCTCCGCCCGCTCACGTTGTTACTGTATGGCAACAATATATTTCAGAGTTACCTTTGATATCGAAATTAAAGTTTCCTCGCCATATGGGTATAAATAAAAATTCCCAAGTCTCGCTAGTCGCGTTCGCCGACGCCAGTGAAAAGGCATATGGCTGCGTGATTTATTCGCACATCGTTAATGATGATGACTCACTAGTGATAACGCTACTAATTTTATTGCTTCGCGTTCATACTTGAATGAACTTCATTCCTTTTTACGGTCAGACGAATATTATAAAGTATTTAATCAGATCCTTTCTGATAACCGCATCACATGGAAACTTAACCCTCCAAACGCTCCACATTTTGGTGGGCTTTGGGGGTCAAATATAAAGATAGTAAAGTATCATTTATTTCGCGTCATAGGTAAGCAAATCCTCACGTATGAGGAGTTGCTTACTGTCCTCACTCAGGTCGAACGCATATTAAATTCACGACCGCTTTACGTGTTAAGTAGCGATCCGGCGGAACCTACTGCACTTACGCCCGCGCATTTCCTCGCTGTTAATCCACTTGGATGTTTACCCGCCGCTGATCTTAGTAAGGAACGCATTAATCTTTTATCACGTTTTTCATTACTTGATTCGATAGTTCAGTCATTCTGGAAGCGCTTCAGATCAGAATACTTACATACACTACAAGCAAGAGAAAAGTGGAATAAACATTCTATTAATTCCATTTCTGTAGGAACCGTTGTTCTTATCGCTATGGATAACGCTCCGCCTCTTCAGTGGCCGCTAGGCGTCGTCACTGAACTGTTTCCTGGTAGGGATGGTGTGGTGCGCGTTGCACAAGTGAAGACTAAGTGCTCCACTTTGCAGCGGCCCATTGTTAGACTTTGCCCTCTACCAACACAATAATATTTCTATATGCCTATGTAGTTTATATTTTATAAGTTATAGTTTAAGTATAAATTCTCATCCCGCTATTATAATATTTTTATTAATTTACTAATTATATTCATCGCATCGCCTCTGTTCACCGCATATATAGTTTTTTCTATATGATATTAACTCCGCTGTATATATTTATGTTTATTTTTTTTTAATTCGCTATTTGAGGAGACCTCAAGGCCGGGGGGATGTTCGCGCCAATTAAGTCATTTCACCTCCCTCCCCTTCATCCTCCCTCTCTTTCCCGCAAGCGCACTATGGTATTATATCGGCCTCGTTCGCACCTCAACGAACGTAGATGGATCAGGAAGATCTATCAATTCAGTCTGCCTTCGTCCCGCCGCCGACGCGCACGCCGCCGACGCGTATGCAAGTCCTCTAGTGACAATGACAACCGCACCGCAAGCCACCTAACACGTGGTCATCAGACTCGCCGCATCGCCACCATCACCGCTGTTAATAGTTCAAGTGATTTAACTGACTTCAAGTGATAAATAAGTGTGAAAGACAACATCAGTTCCCGGGCAAGAGAAGGCTTCATCAGTACACGAGCATACCATCTGCTCCAGCACCAAGTAAGTGCGTTTGTTCCCTTTACCAATCCTTCTCGTTTTCCACCTTTAATTCAAACCGCAACTTACAGTCCACAATTCCTACATCCGCAACGGGGGACCACCCTCCTTCCCACCCTTTATTCCACCACCATTTTTGGTCATAGCGAACCGGAGGTCCCCCCTTTACCCATCAATATCTGGTCCTTGTCGATCCGGATTCCCTCCACAGTGTATTAAATTTCATCAAAATCTTTGGAGCCGTTTCCGAGATTCAAAAAATATATTTAGATATATACAAGAATTGCTCGTTTAAAGGTATTAGATATGTGTGATATGGATAGTGTAACTGTCCAAAATAAATGATTATCATTATTATTTTTTGTTTGTGTACTAAATCTAGTTTACATACCAAATGTCAACATTCTAGGACATTAGGAAATGCCCTAAGAATTTAAATGATCATCAGTGAGTCTGTCCTTCCGTCACCAGGCGGTTTTTTATGAACCGTTATATAATAAATAGTTAGATTGCTGACATTTTTACAGAGATGTATTTCTGTTGCTGCTATAACAAAAAATACTAAAAAATTGTATAAAACAAATATTTAAGATTATTATGATTTTTTCCGTTTTTATATAGATAATGGTATGTGTTATATCACGTAAATCACACTTTGTAATTAATAAATTTTATTAAAACCACAGTAAAGAGCCCTTCGTGCACGAGTTCGACTCGCAATTGGCTGTTTTTTTTTTTTGCAATATCGTATAAATAGAGGTTAGCTGTGACACTGAAATAATCCTATAAAATGCCAAATATACCTAATTGATTTTTTTTTATTAGACATGCCAACAGCTTAACATACTACACATTAGATTATAATATTTATTACAATGTACTCTGGTATGTGAGCCAATTACAGGCATGTACAACATTTACTAAACAGACGTATTAAAAATATGGACCTAATTATTACATGTGTGTTTCTAAAGCATATTTATTAGTATGCTTTAATAACATTTAAACATACAAAATTTTACAAAAAAAAACAACTTAATACTAATGAATATAATGCGAATGTTACTAAGAACCAACATTGCTCAGATACATAGACAATTTCTTCTTAAAGTTGAAAGATTTGTCGTGGAAAATGTCTAAGTCAGCTGATGCACATACTTGATAATATAGCGTTGGTATTCTACAGAGGGTGGAATGTTTGGATAGGAGAGTTCTACTAGGTGGAACATGGAAGATTTTAGTAATAGGATGTCGTGGGTAATGGTATGGAACATTGATACTTAATTGTTGCAATAACTGGGAACAATCAATGTTGCCAGAAATAATTTTTTTCAGAAACATGATGTCTAGTAACGTGCGGCGGTTTTTTAATGACATAATTTTGAAATATTTTAATCTAAGATCATATGTAGTACGATGGAAAATACCCGAAGAATGAAATGCTAAGTGCATAGTGAAGGCTCTCTGTATGCTTTCAATTCGCTGCGAATATTTGACAAAATGGGGGCTCCAAATGACTGAAGCAAACTCTAATTGACTGCGAACGAGTGAATTAAATAAAATAATCTTACACTTAGGTGACAGAAATCCCTTTGTATTCCTTTTAAGAAATCCAAGCATTTTTGCACCTTTTTTAACAATAGCATCTACATGAGCATCAAACTTAAGTTTGCTGTCCATAATAACACCTAGGTCTCGAATTTCATCAACTTTTCGCAACACATCACTGTTCAGTGTATTCAGAATTAACCAAATAGATAAATTTAAATAGGCGACTTATTTAGTGCCCAGATTCAGACTCAGGGTCTCCATTATCATCTCTAATAGACCTTGTATAAATTTCCATTGGGATATGACTATAAGCAGCTATAGCCGAAAACATCGCTCTACGAAGTGGAGTCCCCAGTTCAAACCCAGAAGTTGAAAAATATTTTTTATTTTACTAGGTATGTTGCTTTATAAATAAAATTAATCAATAAAAAGGCGCAATATGGGTACAAATAATGATAATAATAGTATAAATATAATATATTAATTATTCCGGTATAATATAATAATACGGTTCTATGGCAAACCAAATGTATAAAAACACCTTTTGTAAACATCCATATTTGTGCAAATAAAAGTGTTTGTCCTTCCATCACAATAGAATTAAACAATAATTATAAAAAGCATATCATGTCCACTAACCCGCAATTGACCAGCTGAATCAATTATATCCTATTTTCCCTTCAATTCCTAGAGGAGACCTATGACCAGCGATAGAACTTAAAATTTTGAAGTACCTGACTATGTTCTAGAAAAACAGCGCATCAGAGTAGGTACGTTCTAGAAATGCAGTCAAGGCCAAACCATAGCCCAATGTCACCGGCGTCCCATAACGTAATTCCACCTAATTCCGGCGTGGCGTGGCATATGGGCCGGCCGTTACCACGTGACACGCACCTGACTGTGCACGTGCGCGTGTTTTTGTGATGGTGGACTACGCCGGTCTAGAAAATGTAATAGGTACTCGTAACTTAGGTTTAAAGATATTTATTTCCCATAAAGAATTATACATTCACTTATATAATAGGAAATTAAAACTAAAAATGTTAAATACATGAGCGTTAGCACAGTAGGTCCAACTTATTACAACAAATACTTTACAACCAAAGTAAGAAAGAGTGGTTCGTATCAATTAAGCGTAATTATTTAAGTGAGTTTGTTTTAAAACAAATATTCTGCTAGCATTTTTTACAATTTTAAATAAGATTTTACAATAATATTTTACAATTTTGAATGAAAATATAACTATAAGAAATTACTTGTTTGATATTCCATTACTTTAATACAATGTGGGTAATTGTTAAAATGCGTTAGAACAAGTACGTACTAATGAGGCGAGTTACACGGATCTATGACGCAGTGGTGACTGGAAGAGCTAAGTGAGCGTGGTTTATAGGATTGTAGATATAAGTTTGTGGTAAGATATTTAGGTTCGTAGATATATTTTAAGTTTAGAGATAGTTTTATGAAGTTTGTGAATAGTTATTTCTTTAGTTTATAGCCAGTTTTTAAATATAGGTCTTTTATCTTTATAGGTAAAATTTTTAAGTTTTAGGATATATTTTTAGTATTAGGTAGTTAATCATTGGTATACTAAGATTACCTGTTTATATAGTTTTAGCTATTTATTAAGTAGTTCAATTTTAAGAAGATGTTTAAATATCTTTTCGTTTTTTGCTAGTTTAATGTTGTTAGGTAGTTTATTATATAATTGGGCTCCTTCACAGGTAACATTCTTTTTACCATATTTAGTTCTCGTCCTATGCAATAGTATATTATTTGCACTTCTTAATCTTTTTAAGTATGGATGATCTTTTTTAATGTCAAATGAAATATTAGTATGGATTTTTTTAGTTAGAATTTTATGTATAAGAATGCAGGTATAGTATTTATAAGTCGTATCTATGTCCATTAGTTTAGTTTCACTATACAATCTTGACGTTGGCGTTAGAAAATGATAATGAAATAGTGCTTTTACAACTTTATTTTGTGCAATTTGTAACGTATTAAGATTAGTCTTGGCGGCTGAACCCCATATTTCTATCAAGTAATCGATGTGGGGTTTGACTAAAGAATTATATATTGTAAATCTTACTTTTTGAGGTAGGCAACGAGCAATGCTGCGTAGAGCGCCAGTTAAAGATCTTAATTTAGATTTAATCTTTTCGATGTGCGGCTTCCATGTTAACTGATTGTCAAGGATGAGACCTAGATATTTTTCACTATATGTTCTGTTAATTATTACGTTGTTAATCTTTAATGGTTCAAAGTTCACAATTTTTTTGTTTTTGGCAGCAAATATAACATAGTGCGTCTTATCAGTATTAAGAGTTAGTAGATTACACTGAAACCACACATTTAGAAGATTAAGATCATTTTGTGCATCTTCAATGATTGATTCGATGTTATGACCGAAGTAAAATAAACTAGTATCGTCCGCGTATAAAGATAGGTCACCTTTGAGTTTAAGTGTGCTAATATTATTAATATAAATTAAAAATAACAAAGGCCCGACAAGGGAGCCCTGTGGTATTCCGTAAGCTACTGACTTAGCAGAACTTTGAAATTCTCCTATTTTTACCACTTGAGATCGATCTGTAAGGTATGATTGAAATATTTTATGAGCATTGCCAGTAATCCCGATGTCTGAAAGTTTGCTTAAAAGAATTGTGTGACTCACTGTGTCAAATGCCTTTTTTAAATCAATAAATATGCCGAGACTAATTTTCTTTTCGTCTATGTTGTTTTTTATCTTTGTAATTAGGTCAACCGTTGCAGACAAGGTATTAGATTTTGGCCTAAAACCATATTGTTTATCATATAAAAAATTAATAGTATTTAAGTAAGTTTCGAGGCGACTATAAAGTATTTTTTCAAAAACTTTTGATATTACTGGCAATACGGATATGGGGCGATAGTTACTTGGGTCTGACTTCATACCTGATTTATAGATAGGTGTAACTTTCGCGATTTTTAAACTCGACGGAAATACGCCTTGCTCTAAACAGTAGTTAATACAATTGGTAAGTTCACTGCTAATTTGATGTTTAATACATTTAATTGTTTTTGTACTTATATTATCAATACCCACACTTGTATTAATATCTTAACTTCACTATTATACTCGTATTTTCCGGCTTTGAGTAAGTTTGATATCCTAGATAGATAGTCATAAATTTGGAAATTATTTTGCAAAGTATAAGTTAAAGGACATAGGAACCTCTCTTCAAATGTTAATTATATTACAAAAAATCCATAATATTTTTTTACAAATTCGATTTCAATATTTATAATTAAGACAGGACAACGTCTGTCGGGTCAGCTAGTTAGATATAAAAACAATAATAAATGAAACTTACAAATAAAATACATTATCCAAATCGCTGCACTGCAGTATTGTGCCCAAGATACTGGCAGTATTACCTCGTTGGATTGCCAAACTAATTTGTTGACCGAGGTAAGCTCCAGCTCTTGGGTCACCTGAGGCCACAACCAGACGCGAAGACAATCATATCTATAAAAGAGAAAGTGTGTATGTATGTTCCTTATAGACTCCGAAACGGCTGGACCGATTTCAATGAAATTCTCGGAGAATCTTCAGATTGGTCCAACGAGTAATCCTGTAAAGTTTGGTTCACTTCTCTTTCTAACGCGGGTGAAACCGCGGGGCACAGCTAGTTCTTTATAAAATAGTCTTACTTCCGCTCGCCATGTAAGTGTGTAGCGCGGTCTTCCAAATTATTCACTAAAAATTCGATGTTACTCAGATTGTATTAAAATCGTCAATGCCTTAGTCCCCAACACAGAGAAAACGAATGATAATAGAGGTGCCCTAACCTACTATTTGTATCTGAACCATGTCGCCATCAAATAGCGTGAACTCATCAAAATTTGGAAAAGACATATAAATTGTTTTAAACTTTGTTGTCATAATAGTAAATAACTTTTTCGAGTGTCGGCAGTAAGACGTGATTTTGCAATGGTAGTTTAAGAGCAACTGTCAGTCAGTTTGCGGCGTCAGTTAACGCAGCGTGATCACGCACCTATACTCACGCTAGCGATACTTCGTGCCATCTCCTCGTTATTTGAAACTCCGTGGTCTCCAATTCTTCTAAAATTAAAAACCTAATGATGCAACATTTGTTTGATATTATCGCAAGCAAATACAGATGGTAACGGTATGTTACGGTAACTGACCAACCATTTGCATATAAACGGTATGCCACCCTGCCTTTTCGAGAATGCACATGAAGTATAACGCTTAGGATTATGTATGTAGGAGATTCCATTGATATATTCAGACCTCGCTGCAACCCCTTTTTTATATCCTACTGCTGGACTGCCCTCTGCCCATTGCTGGGGAGGCCTGGAGTTTACTCCAATACGCTGCTCTAATGCAGGGTGACTAAATATACAAACCTAAATAATAGACCGTTATAACTGTATTTTCCTGGAATTTTATTTACAGCCTTTTTTAATCCATCCATCCATCACCTTTTATAGTCCACTGCTGGACATACGCCTCCCCTATCGTTCACCAATGTTCGAGCAACGTTCGTTTACGTTCCTCCCGGTGGGCCTTCTGAATCCAGCGACTTCCCGCTGTCTTCTTCAGGTCATCAGTCCACCTGGTTAGAGGGCGGCCTGTACTCCTTTTGCCGAGACATGGTCGCCATTCGAGAACCTTTCTTCCCCATCGGTTGTCGGTTCTTCTAACTATATGGCCTGCCCATTGCCACTTCAGCTTTTATAATACCTCACGGTTAGTCACTTAATCGAAGGTGCGAGTCGGGGTTCACAATCGGGTCACTCGCACTGGAGTCTGAAGTCTTTATCACTCGTATACAGCTGCTCTTCTTAATTCAATCTCCAACTTTATTTAATTTTAGATCTAGAATTTTTCTTGATGTCGTAACAGCGCTGTTACATCAGAGGCTCATTGTTAACTAAAGTTAGGCGGCAACCACTTTACATTCACGGACGAACCATCTATCTTTCTTTATCGAATTTGGAAATTTATTTATAAATACCATCGTATTTTATAAAGATCAATGTTTTCAAGGATGCAAAATTTTCAGTTAAAAAACTCGCTATCCCGTAAGTGAGACATCAGGACTACTTTTCCCGCCAAAACTTTCATCATAGAGAAAATTCTCATGCCCATAAGGCACACCCCACAAGGCTAAGGACTAAGGGTGTAATTGGCCCTATCGTGGGAACGCCATGTGTGTGTCCGTTTGTCCATCTTTACACGTTCCCAAGCAAGCCATAAGGCACGGTCACCAACCGTGACCTTATGACCCTACCTTTGTCATGCGAAGTTAATTTAAAAGTGTTTATAGTTCAGATGTTCTGAAAAGTAATTTGTACGTACAACTTGCGATCTTTTTAATCTTTTTAAATGAAGAAAATTAGTAGTCTTCTTTATCAACTGCTCCTTGAGTAGATACTAAATTATCGCTTCACACTTGTAGTCATGAAAAAATTCCCTGATCGCTTGATTCCCTGATCGATTCACTTATAGTCATGAAATGATTCCCTATCTCGTATGCGCAGTTGACACTCAGAGACAAGGGCACAAACACCCAGACTAAAATAGAAATTTAAAGTCATTGTTCCAACTCTTTGAGAGTCGAACCCGAGACCTTTAGAATGCCGGTACTACCATTACCATCATTAGTGATTATCATCATTGCGCCATAAGGGTCTTCAATACTTCTAAATTATAAGCTGGTTTCTAACCAAATGGTTGATAGGTTAAACGTTCTAAGTTTTACACGATAAAGTTTATTATGATACTTTATTGGGTTTGATTTAGGCTCGAGTGACTTTATTGTTGTACTCATTTGTCCAAATATATTTAGTCAAACGAAAGTTAAACAATTGTAACTAAAAATATAAAGGAAATCTTTATTTTTGTAACCGAGATTTGCATGCCAGAAAATCAGTTGTTCCAGTCAGAAAAAACATTCAGACTCGCTCTATTATTTGTTGAGACTGCAATATAAAGAAGCCATCATCGAGTATAAAGTAGTTTGGAAGGTAGTTGCCAATCAGCCGCTACCGTCAAAAGTAATCGATTAAACAAACATCCGCCGGAATCGACCGCTCGTAAATCATGATCGAGATTGGATGCTGCGATGTAGAGTTTTAAGTGTCTAGAAGTGACTTTATAAGCTTAAATGCACTTTTTATAAATACAAAATGTAGATTATGGAGACCTGATGAAAAACAACGCAGACAAGACAGCCGGCAGAAGTGAACGTTGCGCATTTTTGATATTTTGGAATGGTTAGGGAATAATTTCGCACGAATTGCTTTTATTATCAGTATTATTTTTCATCTAGTACTTTCAGTAGGTTTTCATCTAGTATTTTTATAAATTACTCACTAATTTTCTTTCACTATTTCTTCGTCACTTTTTTCATTAATGGATGCACTTTTTTCAATGTCCATATTTTAAATACTAGATATAAACGATTTTGTCCTTAAATTTATTGTGAGTGTCTTTATTCATTGTTATATAAAACGGTTTTTACTCACTTGATTTATCGGGACTGCCCGACTAGTTTCGGACCAATCCGTGGTCCTTAATCATGAGCTCCCGCCGCTCGCCGCGAAGTGACGACGGAGACTCTCCTAGAGACTAGTCGGGCAGTCCCGATAAATCAAGTGAGTAAAAACCGTTTTATATAACAATTGATATAAACGAATTTTACAAGTATAGACAGTCGAGCCATCAGCTGCCACCCCTCCGTCCTACGAATATTCGATCAGGCCACGTGTCCTGACGCGAGTTTAACATTTTTACCCATCCCAAAAAAGTGCACAACGCCGCTAAAGAAGTTTTCACTTCAAAAATTCATGATAGAAATCCAAACCCAAGAGCTGGTGATTATTTTACTCAAAGACTAAGCCTCGCTGTTCAAGGTTAGCTTTAAAGGTTAGCGTGTGCAGTGTGCATGTGTGCAGGTATTTTATTGTAAAGTCGTGCTCCTTAATATGTTAGGTTTTTTTTATCATACGATGTCCTAGTTTTTGGTAAAGCATTTCCACAAGAAACAAAATGGTGTTGAAAAAAAACCGGCAAATTGTTTGTAAAGTAGGTTTACGATCGAGATGTTTACGTGATAACGTCCGCACGAGAAAATCTCCATTCGTTTGCATGCCGCTAGAGTGAGAGAGACGGAAGATCGGTCCACTCACTCGAACGCTATGCCAGCCTCCGCTCGTGAGGATTCCGCGTGACAAGTTTCACGGAATGACTGGCAGCGCTCGAGATGAGACGGGAGATCGGTCCGTCTCTCTCTCGTTATACCTGCGATCGCGCTCGTGAGGTTTTGGTGTGACACAAGTTTCTGAACATGTCACCCGACTAAAACGATTTTAAAGACGTTATCACGTCAAAACGAATGAAACAGGCGTTTACTACGCCTGTTTCGCCTGTTTTACTTCCGATTACTTCCGCAATCAAACCTTACAAGTTCTACAACTAAGTATGGTTTAATTGTGACCACTCTATTCGTAAGTACTCTATACACCAGGCTCTTTTCGCCAACCAATTAAACGATGTGCCTTATTGGCTGGTAACACCATAATGCTACCCTCCGACCTTTTATTACTATTACACATAATGATTTTATTTCTAACACTTAACAAGCTTCGCTGTAAACGGTATATTACCTTTATAACAACAAGGTTGTACGTGTGAACGGGAAAGATTGGGGGATGAGATTGGTTAAGAATAAGTACTTTGTTGTTCTAAAACATCTAAATCATCTAAACAATTTTATTTTGTAATCAATAAATGTATTTTTTACAACTTAGTTATTGAATTTCATGAAAAGCGTTGGAGCCGTTTCTGAAATTCAGATTATATAGGTATAGTTATTGGTGTATACAATAAATTGCTTATTTAAAGGTTTCATCCCTACTAATATAATAAATTCGAAAGTCACTCTGTCTGTCTGTCTGCTACGCTTTCCCGCCTTAACCACTGAACCTATTATAATGAAATTTGGAACACAGATAGAGTGGCCCTTGGAAAAGGACATAGGATGGTTTTTATTCTACGGGAACCTATAAAACGCGGGAGAAGCCGTTGGCGAAAGGCTGGTGCCTTATATAAACTCAAATTGAAACACTCGAGAGAACCGAGGCCGGATCACTAGTTTATAAATAAGCTCTTACAGAATATCATCTTCAAAAAAAAATTTACAATCTAATTAACAAAAAACAGTCGATAAGCCATTTTTTCACACGCCCACTGTTGGTTTTAATAATTTTGGTTGCTTTATTTAACGGCTTTACTGTAGGCTTTATAGCACAGAAAATAAGGTCGTAAATAGTACACTTTAAATGTCTTGGTCAGATAAAATAACATTATTACTCAATCGTGTTTGGGAAAAACGTAAAAAAATGGCGCCAAAAATTACAGGCCACGGTTTATAGCCGCCATCTTGTAAAACTATTTTATTGTGATTTTATTGTTTTCGGTCAGTTTTCGATAATTTGGACTGCCGTTTCTATAATCATGGGTTACTTCAATCTAGTAGTCAACCATTTGTTGAAATAACCAGTTGTTTGTTTTGAGGCATTTTCTGGTCTACAATAAATAGTTGATGGGCTAACTAAAGGTACTCTCCTAATTCATAGAAAACATTGCACCAACTCCTAGCATTATCTACTCTTTACAGATGCTAAAACTTGGTCTACCGGGTACAAGTACCACTGGCCCCATTGCTTTCGTATAATTCTTTTGTATTTCGGTGCAAAAGTGCGAATGTCGTTCAGACTTACACGAGGCTACATATAACCTGAGACAAGCCCCGGGCATGCTTGAGGCTGTGTATAGATCAGTGTTTTTCAACCTTTTTCATTACCCGGCCCCTTTAGTATGAAGAAATATTACGCGACCCCGTTGCTTTTTTCATGTACCGACTAATATATATATATATAATATATTTTATTTTGTGACAAATCAATATTCAATCCAGCATATTTATTCATTTTCATAATTAGGGTTCGGATAAAAACATAATTATATACGTAAAACACATCTTTTTACATAGAATTTCGAAAACGATTTAATTCTAAATGTCGCAAAAATGCTCCACTATCGGAGAAATTAAATTGACTTTTGACTTGACTAATTTATTTTCTAATAAATCTTTCTAGACTTAATTGTTTTTTTTTTACTGCAGCAGCTCTCCTAAACTTATACAAATCCCCTATAGAAGCTTCGCGATCCCCCTGAAGAGGTCTCACAACCCCTCTGGGGGTCGCGACCTATAGGTTGAAAGACACTGGTACTGGTACTGATGTTCATTGGGTGCAGCGCTAGCGGCAGTGACATTAACGTATCTGGAGTCCTCCACAAGCGCTGAGGAAAGATGATGTGGCGACTTAAATGAAGTGAACCCACATAACTTACACCCGTAGTCATAAACAATACTATGAGGTCTCATAGTGCTCGGCAACGCATAGGTCATCTAAACGAATTCATAGACGATACTTGAGTAAAGTCTGCTACTATGCGTTTGTTAAGATAGACTTGAATCGATGGTTTGACATAAAGAACGCACGTCAAATAGCGCTCTTTGCATAGGTATTTGCCTGCTTACTTAAATTGTATGCTTCTTGAATACGGCTGTTATAGTCTCTCATAATATTACATATTGAAAGTTTCCCCCAATGACAAACGAACAAAACGGAAGAAAGAACATTATGTTCCTTTGTGTACAAAATACAAAAAAATTAAATGCAATAGTATCAATTTATGTTACTCAAACTTGGTTTAAGTAACTAACTAGGTGTAGTATGTACGACGAATGCTACTAAAAAACTCAACAGCAAAACATTTGACCACCAGAAGCAATCATAGGCCACCTGACAATTTTAACAAGGCGCCAATACAAACAAGAAAAACAAAAACAAACAAACTATAATTCATTATTTACACGCCAAAAATCGATTGGGCACCGCCACGACCAGCCGAATGTCTATAATCGGCAAGAACCCGACCGATCGCACCCAATAATCAGGCATAATCACCTTTCAGATTTTGTAGGCGAAATTTTTGAAAAAAGTAAAGATCTCTCCTAAAACAAATAATCCTTCCCTTTTATGGCACCTACTATGGCTATAGGTAGGGTAGGGTAAGAAAGAAACAGCTACTCAGAGTCTAACTTCACGAGGAGAATGTGTTTGATATAGTTTTTACGGCCGGTTGTCACCCGACACCAAGACTGTTATCTGGCTGCAACCCTTTTTGCGTCCCACTGCTGGGCACGGGTCTCTACCCCTTATTGGGGAGGCCTGAAGCTTACTCCACCACGCTGCTCCAATGCGGGTTGGTGGAGATGCGGGTTAGTGGCCAATCCGCTGTCAGATGTTTTCAAACCGCCCATAAGGCCTCCGACAAGGTTTGACGACTGTTATCTATCGACAACAACCGGGACCGACCTCCGAAGCACGGAAACGCGCATGAAATTTTTGCCAGTAGCGATCACCCATCTTACACCCGACCGCGCCCGTTTGGCTCAGCTGCATAGATCGCTTGCGTTCTACGCTAGCCGCCAGGCCATGCGCGCTTCAGACTGTTATCTAATACCTACTAAGTTGTGGGCGCTGCCGTTGACACTGATAGGTTCATCCGCCACCATTAAAACTCACATCTAAATACGTTCTTGGTCCACGGGAGCTATTTTTTTACGCTCCTATCCTCCAAATCTGGCAGGCACTATCATATCTCTAGGGGTTGAGGCTCCCCGAGAACCTAAGGTTTGAGTCTCCCCCGACTATGAGTTACTCAAATATTCAAACTCATTAATTGATTTTTTTTCAACCTTTTTATGTCCCACTGCTGGGCACAGGGCACAGATTGGTAGACGTCATGCTTTCGAGAAATTCTCTCAGGCATGCACGGAGAACATCGTAATCAATTAAATATCACGATATTTTCCATCACCGTGGAGCAGCGATAAAATGCGCACATTACAAATTACATTTTGACCACACTCGACATTGCTTAACTTTGTTGACACCCATCCTTTTTATGACCGCACCAGATGTTGCTTAGTTGCCACCCAACCTAGAATTGACTGCACTCGTCATTGCTTAGCTTTGTTGACACCCATCCTTCTTATGACCGCACCAGATGTTGCTTAGTGGCCACCCAACCTAGAATTGACTACACTCGTCATTGCTTAGCCTTGTTGACACCCATCCTTCTTATGACCGCACTTGATGTAGCTGAATGCAATAGTTGACACACAAACTTCAGTCTTTCCTAACGTAGTTTCGCTGCGAAACCGAAATCTGATGGGCGCCATCGCCATGTCTTTGGGCGCCCCATATAAGTCTGGTCGACAACCGCTCATTCCTATCGCAACACAATACGTTTAAAATAAATTTGTCACAGCTACATCAGAAATGGTGAAGCGGCGGTACTACCCCGACCGAACCATGAAAATTCCACCTATTTTCTCCAATATACCTACCTAATACGAAAAAATATTTTAATAGGTAATATTAAATTCTGGGAAAACAGCGTCCCTATGTGTGAAGCGCGCATGGCCCGGCGGTTAGCGTAGAACGCAAGCGATCTATGCAACTAAGCCAAACGGGCGCGGTCGGGTGTGAGATGGGTGACCGCTAGTGGCAAAAAAATTCATGCGCGTTTCCGTGCTTCGGAGGGCACGTTAAGCCGTCGGTCCCGGTTGTTGTCGATAGATAACAGTCGTTAAACCTTGTCGCAGGCCTTATGGGCAGTTTGAAAACATCCGACAGCGGGTTGGCCACTAACCCGCATCTCCACCTACCCGCATTGGAGCACCGAGCTGGTGCTTACTCCACAGGCCTCCCTATAATGAGGAGAGACCCCTGCCCAGCAGTGGGACGCTAAAAGGGTTGCAGCCATGTTATACTTGAGTTTTCTGTGACATCTTTGTGTTTTTAATACGTCGATCTCTATAAAAATATTTTTATTTTTATATGTTTGTTTCTTTACTATTTGAATGTCTTGAATCTCCTAGGTACCTTATACAATACGCTAAATTCCGTTATATAACCTATTTTCAGCATAGGATTTATTAAGAAAGATACTGCGAATAATTTTAGTACCTCAATAGGTATCTACCTACTTAATACACGTCATTACACGGTACTATCATAAGTCTGAAACGTTATTAAAACTCCTAAAAGCAATATTTACATTCCCTTTTACATACCATAGGTACTGTAAATGAAGCTCGAGCCCCATGTTAAAACATACCGCCATTGTTTCTACAGATCCTATAATTTTCAAGTAATCTTTAAACAACCTAAGGAAACTACTTTCACCATTTTTTTTCATAATTAATAATAGCCAGCCGACCTAAATTTGTAGAAACTGTCATCAAGAAACCATCGCCAAATAAAATATTGGTTATTAAAACAAATATTTCTTACAAACGCACAATACAATGGACTTTTTGTTATCTATGACAAACATTTTTAAATGAAGCGTGTCATAATTAGCCAGTCGTAACCATTGTCTACGGCTATTCAAGTTTTTGTTTCTTACCCTTATTGCAAGGGAGTAGAACTCAAGTTTGTGTAAATTTTATGTCATGTACGCAAACGTAAAATTGCTAGAATTTTGCGACAAACTTAAAATAGTAGTTGCAAATTATGAACACTCTAAAAGTAGACTTTAATGCAACTATCTAAGGTTTATTTTTAGATTTTTTTAAATAGTAGGCATACATTTTGAAAGTGTAATAGATCTTATTGCGGTTTGCGACAAAGATAGTTTTTTGTCCACTCGTGCGGTGGCCGGCGCCTGCGCACTGACTTGCAAATCAGTTTTTGTTTGTCCATCTATTTGTCATTATAATTTGCGGTTATGCTTTAAATAATCCGCAAATATTGTTTTTGGGTAGATTGTTTTTCTTTGAGGATTTCCGGCTGTTCTGCTATGATCTTTCTTCAAGGGCTTGGCAGCCGGTGAAAGATCATTTGTAAATAAACTGGTGTTCTTCGTGTAAGTTAATTTCGGTGTGTATCGCAGTATTAGTAAACATAATAATATATTTAACTTTAAGAGGTACCTCTTTTGGTATTTGACCTTCAAAAGGTACCCACCACCTTGGGAGAGGATACCGGGTTATGTGGGATTTGTACCGCACTAAAACGGTGCCTGCCTCTGCGCTTGGGGAGGGCTCCGGGATCTCCATTGGAACGCACCGGTGTCCTCCACGCTCGGCGCTCCAGAACGGGCCCATCTTGGGGAGAGCAGATGCGCTCTCCTGCACCCTCAGGCGCTCACAGCGGCATGCGGCCACGCCCACACCGCCGTCCTTCCCGGGGCTGCTGGCAGAACGGATCGAGCTCCCACTCTCACCGTCCGCAACCCCAGAAGCCCCCTTTTAGTCTCCTCTTTCGTAAGACCTGAAGAACCTGATCGTTCAGGCAGGGGATACCGTAGCTCTATTCTTAATCTTGAAGCTACAGGGACTATAAACCAACCTAAATGGTGAGTGGTCGTGAGAGTCAAAACGGTAGCATCGCGATGAAGATCCAAAACATTTGATTAGAAACCAACACCAAAATATTTTTAACAGTTGAAAGTTGTATCTCAGAGATATTATTCTACGAATTGAAATCAAGTAATAAACTTCAAAAACCTAAGCAATGTTAGGGTTTTGTGTTTCTTATACTTTCCTCATCTTTTATATTTTACTTGTAAGTAATTATTACTTTAGTTAATGGTTTCACAAAATACAATATTGTCTTTCTGAACAGAGTCAACGACGATAGGATGTTTGAAAAGAGAATATGCCAGCACGACCCAGGCGTGCTCGAAGTTGTGTGTAGACGTCCATAAGACGTAGAGACCACATAATTTTGAATACGTGCTACTCCATTTATATAAAACAAAAAAATGGGGCAACTGTACCGCTTGCCATAAAAATCGTCCTTGGCACAACAAAGCCGATAATCTCACAAAAACTGCGCTCAATACATCGCGTGACGCCTCATTGGGGATAAACGGTCCTTTTCATTGTGCCCCTTATTCTGTGGCGAGGCAGGGCCCGATTCGAAAGAGCCCTTTGATCCCGAGGTCACTGCAGTGCAGTTTTTTAAAAGAACTGTGTATTGATATGTTTTTTTTGACATACTTTGTAACTAAAGGCTAGTCGTCCTATAGTAAAATGAGCCACATCGGTCAAGCTGTTCTCGAGTTTTAGCGAGACAAACAAGCAGTATTATATGCATATAAAAATGAATGAATGAATGAAAAAAATTAATTTGCTAATACTTTTAACAATAACTGCATTGTAGAGTTAGAAGATTTTAGAAGTTATAATTATTTCACCTTGATAGAAAAAAAAAACTTACAAAAATACAAAAAAAAAATGACACAATCAGCCAGTAACAAAACAATCAAGAAGAAACAAAATAAATTAGAAAGAATAAACAATCATACTATTAATATATTAAAAAGGTCACCCTCAGCCTCAGAAACAGTGTTGTAGTCATTGACATGCGTGATTCAATTATACAATTATCTAATACCATAAAAAAGCAATTCTTGTATCGATTATATACATATATAATCTGAATCTCAGAAACAGCTTCCACGATTTTCATGAAATTTAGTACGCAAATAATCGATCTATATTTTTTAGAAAACATCATTTTATCTGTGTTTTAGGGAAAATCATCTTAAACATACAATGAAAAATATGAGAGAGTTTTGGCGGGAAGTCTGAAGGGACAAGTTGTGCTCTTGTTTTATTTTCATTTTCTTGGTGTATTTTTGAGTTATATCGGATAAAGTTGATGGCATTTTTTTTTGATATAGGTTTATGACAGTGTACGAGTGTTGTGAAATAAAATAACAGTGCGAAAACATGTTTATTTGGCTTGCCTCCAAAACTCCTTCGGACATGTGCTCGTAAAGTAGTCATCGCTTTACTTGAACATCTGACTGACTAGACTGACTGATACCTGATGACTTACTGATTTATTCTAAGATGCATAAATTATACTTGACACTGGCAATATGCACAGAGTGCGATGCCATTATTGAATAATGAAACGAAAATATTGAATGGCTACAAGGATTTTATCCAATGCCGTAAAACGAATTAAAAATAATAATATGACATTTCCTGACATCTATTAGCGAAATAGGTATAAGTACTATATTTTTTTAATTAACGCCATCTACTGAAGTAGCTGACTTCAGTAGATGGCGTTGTTTAGGAACACTAAGTCAATAAGTCTCTGAAGAAAATCAATTGATTTTATCCGAGCAACGCTCAGCCATCTGGGTACTTTAATTCAATACATTATTATTAAAAAAATGTATTTTAGATGGTCAGTTCTCTAAATGCTATAGCCGTAGGGCGACCACCCTTGGATATAATAAAATCAGTAGGCATCAATATTAAAAACATTAGACATGTGATTTTTGAGAAAAAAAAACCGGACAAGCGTGAATCGGACTCACCGACGGTTCCGTACAATATAGTACACTGCTGGGCACGGGTCCCTCCCCATTATTGGGAAGGCCTGGAGCTTACTCCACCACGCTGCTCCAATGCGGGTTGGTGGAGTACAATATTACCTATTTATTATTTAATTTCTAATGTATTTGGGATTTTTCATGCAACTTTTGCTGTAAAACGAAGCTTCTTAGATTCGTTTAGCTAGGTCAACGGGAAGTACTCAATTTTGATTCTCTTGAGAGTGTCAAAATATTCGTTTTTACGCGGCATAAGTAGGATCATATTTTATTGATTGTGAATTTGTATTTTTTCACAGCTTCAAGAGATTGTAGGGTCGAGTGCTTATACATAGGTACTGATATTGTATTTGAGAAAGTGTTCGATGGTTTGACGCAACGGTGTTACGATTTTTGGTTACAACCCTCTTTACGACAAGATTTTTTAGGCGATAGTTTAGAGGGTTATCTTATTCCTATGGGGAAAAATGGAGCAGCAGGTGGAAAGCTAGTATGGCTTTAATTTCACTTCGAATGGCCAGACAAAAAAACAAGTCGTACATAAGGGTTCCGTTTTATTTCCTTTGAGATGCGGAACCCTAACAAAACACGGCTTCCTATCAGGTGTGAATTGTAGCCTGGGGCTAAAATCAACACTTTCGTTCTTATAATAGCCAATCCAAACAAATCTAACGCCATTTGATACGATTATAATAATCGATGATTGATCAAAATTCGTCGTTCGTGTGGTTAATGTTGATGATATCTGGGGTTACACAGAATTGAATATACATTAAATATAATACGAGTATATCTAACTCCATACATCGTTATTTTTTGGTAAATAGTAGCAAATTTGGCACAGCTTCTTTTCTAAATATTAGATCGAATAAAAATAAAATAAATAAGAGATACAAAAATATTAATAACCAGTAATTAGTTTTTGTACTGAGTTTATACATTTTTGTCCTCAAAACATTTTGAATTTGTTTCTATATTATTTTTTAATTTAAAATTTGAATAAAACGACACGTTACATTTTTATTTCTTTACATACTGATCATGTCTGATACTTTGAATACTGAAAAGAATTTCTGTTAGTTGTCTGTAATCCAATAAAACTGCTAAGATTGGTTATAGTTGGATTGGATGGAAGCTGAAAAAAAATGTCGTGTAAAGTATATCGGATATAAAAAAAGAGACAAACAATTCATATATTGCTGTTTGAAAAGAACAATTGAAAAAAACACTATTGTTTACCACACACCACAAAAGTCTTCAAAGTAAAGACAGAGTATAGTGAACTTGATATTAAGACTACGCCGTAGTCATTGTACTCCATAGTCGTAGCAATTTGTCGTGTGGGTTTTCCAACGGACGACCGACGATCTTAATAAACTATGTTATATATTATATTGTGATATTACAGTAATTTAGTACCATCTAGGCGAACTTGCATTCATTCACACCATGCAAAAATTCTATTTTAAGGCCGCTATCTCACTGACGTTTCACAAGCGTCGGCGTTTCTCCAAAATTGTCACTGTACAAAATTTGGCGTCGTCGACGTTTAGGGAGCCAAGCGGGGTCAGAGCTACTAGTCAGAGCTAAGTCTATGAGTTATATCCGTATTCATAAACAATACTATGAGGTCTCATAGTGTCATCTAAACAAATTCATAGACGATACTTGAGTGAAGCCCGCTACTATGCGTTTGTCAAAATCGACATGACATAACGAACGCACGTCAAATAGAGCTCTTTGCATAGCGTGGTATGCTTCTTAAATACGGCTGTTAGTTAACGTTGCGTATGCTTTAAACGCAACTTAAGCGTTGACGCGATTGGCTTGTAAAATGTCAGTGGGTTAGCGGCCTTATTAAAAATTGTTTTGATTCGATTATGTCAGCATTATAATCTTTTTCGATTTAGATTTTGTTTTATAATAAAACTATATTTCCGCTCGCGACTTCCCCTACGTGGATTCCCTTCTATGTGATTTTTTATTTCCTACTTTCTTCTCTTATGAGATTGAGCGCCCAAGCCCCCTTCCCCTGGTTCCGCTAGTTTCTGAAGACGTCCGTGTTGTAACAACATTTTAAATAACGCGGTCTACTCGTTTGTTGTTCCATTCAAGTAAGAAAGGAATCGCGTGACTGCCACTGCGCCAACCGGGATAATGCCAATTGAGAGTATTGAGATCAATAATGAGCACTCTTGAGCCTTTGTCCAAAGTTCAGCCTCAAAGTGAATGTAGAAAATTAGCTTTGATTCTCTTACGTTATGAAAGAAGTACCACAAAGATAAACATGCGGTTGGCGTTAAGGAATATGGCCTTAATACCTTTTGATAAGATCGAAAACTTTTGAATGAGTTCAGATTTACCTTTAACCGATTTCTTACACAAAATTAATAGTGCAGTTTTCGTTACTAAATATTAGTTTTTAACGCTTAAATAATAAAAGTTAACATAACTGCAGATTAAGTTGGTTATTCGTGATATGGTAGGCCTACTTCTGATGTAACAGATGTTTTGCAGAATTCTATGGATGCAGTGTTTATGGACACGTAAACAGGTGTAAAGTGTTCTTAAGAGCACACCCTAAGGCATGTTTGACCTTAAATGCAATTACATACCATGTTTTTGTTGTTCATAAAAAATAACAGAGCAGCGATGGCAGAGCGGTATAGACCGCGGTCTCCATTACGATTACCGGGTTCAAATCCTCGGCACGCACCTCTGTAAAAGAAATTTGTAATGCGTGCTGCTCCGACGATGGAAAATATTGTGATATTTAACTAATATAATTACTATTTTTTCCATCACCGTGCATGCCTGAGAGAAACTCCTAATTTCTCGAAAGCATGATGTCCACCAACAGGCACTTGGTTAGCGTGGTGAACTATAGCCGAATATCCCTCTCACTTGTATATATGCTACCTCCTGCTGTTTCCTTTGCATAATATAATGCTAATGCTAATTGTCTTTAGATATTTAATGGAAGGCTCCTCCTGGATCAGGGTCAGAGTATGAACAGTAAGTATGGCTATCATAAGAGTCGACTAAAAGGGTGATAAGCCCTTTAGCTTCGGGATTAAGAATAGAGTTACAGTATCCCCTGCCTGATCGTAAGAGGCGACTAAAAGGGGGCTTCCGGGGTTGTGGGCGGTGAGAGTGGGAGATGACCGATCCGTCCAGCCAGCAGTCCCGGGTAGGACGGTGATATGTGCGTGGCCGCATGTCGCCGTAAGCATCGGAAGGTGCAGGAGAGCACATCCGCTCTCCCAAAGATGGGCGTTCTGGGGCGCCCCGCGTGGAGGACACCGGTGCGTTCCACTGGAGATCCCGGAGTCCTCCCCGAGCGCAGAGGCAAGCCACCGAGGGGGTTTTAGTGCGGTCAAATCCCACATAACCCGGTATCCCCTCCCAAGATGCCGGGTACCTTTTGAAGTTTCCCCCCGATGCCAAAAAAAGGTCTAAGTGGGGGCAGTGTTTTTCCGCCGCCTTTTTTCTCTCAGCTCAACATCTAGCCCAAACGGGCACCTACGTGCAAAGGCGATGACCGGGAAAAATAACATTTATTAAGCAAATATTTTGTAATCCTAATATGAAATAAATATTTGTTTCTTTTCTTTCTTTCTTTTCATTTCTCTCTCCATCACGCCATAATGACATGTATTAATTTTGATGGTGCTCGTATGGGTGTTCAATTTTCATTTTTGCTTAACTAGTACATAGTTAAATCGCGACGGTTTTAAAGAAAAATTCCCGATGTACTCACGGGTCAAAACAGGTCCGGCGTGCAATGAGTTACCCTTCTCCCACGAGTAGTCGGGTCGCGCAGACCGCCCCGTCGCGAAATTCAATCCGCGTCACGGGTTAATGGTGCGTGAACCAGCACTAGAACAAAAACTTCGGAACAGATAACAAAAACATTCGGACACTGATCCGATTGTCAAAATATTAGATTTATCAGGTTTTTAGCTCAAATTTTTACTGTGAGTTTATTGGCCTCTAATATTATTTCATAAAGTGTTTATATTTGTAATGTTAATAGTAATTTACCTACTCGTACTAGTACCTACTCGTACATAAGTATGTAAGTGATGGTGTTAATACGATAGAGCAAATGGATAGTCTCCAAGTTTTATGTAAATCATCTTAGTATTCTTAGCTTATATTCAGAAATATAATATTCAGAAATACAATCCACAATCCTTTTAATGCTTGATACTATACTACTACTACTACTCAAATGTGAAACTTCTAAAAGAATACTTATCATAATATACAAACGTATGGATAAACTTTTTATTCTATCCCCTTACTTTTGTTCATCTCGACCTGCGGGCTGGAAGATTTGAGCTATTACTCTAGCCCTTCTCGACCTCGAAATCTCTCTTTTTAACACCTCTTACGATAGGCATAGAATATTTACTGTGGTTCGTATTCTGACCCTGATCTAAGGGAAGCCTCCTATGGAGTATTTAAAGACAATAGTATTTAGTTAAGGCAGTTCCCTGTGTTGTGGGTACGATTAACACATGCAAAGTCATGAAAACGGACACTCTGACTGAAAACATAATTTACTGAAACTCATCATTGCAATTTCTGGAATGGTCGGGAATCGAGCCTTGGTAGTCCGGCATGGTGACCATTGCGCCACACGGGTTTTCACTGCTTCATTTCGTCTTTATAGATAATTAAAATATATAAAGAATCAAACCAAAACAAAGTCCCATCGTAACGGGACCCAAGCAAATGAACCGTGTCGGTTTTTATGGAAACACTACCCGTCCCGTAACTGTACACGAAGGGTTGCTCTACGTTCCGGGGCGACTTCCGACTGTCAGAATTGATAACATCCTATGTGCAATATTAGATCGAGGTCAAATTGAAAAAGAGGAAATAAAATTTTATCTAGCCTATATTATGTCAGCTATGTCTGAAACGAAGCGCGCGTGGCGGAAGAGCGCATAGCCCAGCGGTTAGCGAAGAACGCAAGCGATCTATGCAACTAAGTCAAACAGGCGCGGTCGGGTGTGAGATGGGTGACCACTAGTAGCAAAAAATTTCATTTTTATTGTCGATAGATAACAGTCGTTAAAGCTTGTCAGAGGCCTTATGGGGGTTTGAAAACATACGACAGCGGGTTGGCCACTAACCCACATCTCCACCAACCCGCATTGGAGCAGCGTGGTGGAGTAAGCTCCAGGCCTCCCCAATAATGGGGAGAGACCCGTGCCCAGCAGTGGGACGCAAAAAGGGTTGCAGCCAACAGCCTGAAGAATAATGATGGCGTATATGTAACCGCACGCTTTCGTAAGCATGAGTGAAGGTGTTAAAGAGTGTGCTTTTCAAAGATGGACCCTTTTGAGGCGCCGCGCCTGGCGATCCACTGGAGATCCTGGAGTCCTCTCTAAGCGGTTAGGGAGGCCGCCAAGTGGGTTTTAGTGCGGTACAAATCCTACATAACTCAGTGTGTTAGACTAGCACTGAATTGATTTTTTATTACTCTGTGCTCTCGATTCAAAGTTTTTTTTTATTTGAATGGAGTAGCAGACGAGCATGCAGGCCACGTGGAGTTAAGTGGTCGCTGCAGCCCATGGACATCTACATACAACCTCTAGCAAGCATAGGTAAGTCTTGTCTGAGGTCGTATGCAGTTGCACTGCTACTCCGAAGGCTGGTGGTCGCCTCATGTAAGTGTGGCCGGCAACTGCACCTTTCCACCGAAACACAATAGAATTGGTTCACGGCAGAAGTAGCAGCGGTGGTACTTCCCCGGGCGAACAATAATAGTTCTACCACCTACAAAATTGGCAAAAAGTGCCCTGTATTTGGCAAAACCGTGTCGACAACGTTACGCAGATTGAATAGTAACATATTTCCATAATATTTAGCATAGATAAAGGATGTACAAGATACACAAAGATAGCTCCGAGCAGACGAGACAAAAAATTAAATGTTTATATATTATGTTCACGAATGTCTATTGAATTAAAAATAACGACGTGCATGATACACACGTTGACTTTCTGCGAAACGAAAAAAAATTAAATTATCATTGATTTATATATGTGCTATGAAATCTGTGATATTTAGACACGAGTAATTAATTTATGTCCACCAATCCGCACTGTCCACCAATCCGCACTTTGCCAGCGTTGTGGACTATGGTCTAAATCCCTCTCACTTGTGAGAAGGAGACCTGAGCCCAGCAGTGGGACATAAAAAAGGTTGAAAAAAAAGTTTACAGAGACTAATATTTGGCTATATCAAAAAACGTTTAATTACTGAATTAATCAAACAGCCAGCGCGTCCGTGGAGCCAATCCGTCATCCATTTTGTTAAATCCATAAAATTGATGACTTTACATTGTATCCCGAAAACAATAGCAAATGACCGTATAAATATTCATGTATGACTTGAACCAATAGTGTGTGGATTTGTAATTAGGGTTTGGGAGCTTCATTCAACAGTATAATGTTTACAAATTATTTTGATTTACTTTACTTTCTTTATGACGAAATTAACAATTTAGCTTCTCAGTTTTTCTCGAAAATAATCATATAATTTAGATATAGGTACTCGTTAGACACATAACCTTGGTGAATTTTTTAAAGGCATTGATGAGCCACCGGGTAGTTATATTTTTATATCTCTACAAGTACGTATACGGATCTCTCGAAATTTCATGCGAGTAGCTACGCAAAAGCTAATATAATTGTTCTAAACCAATCAAAACCCTTCTCCGCAAAACAGCACATGAGCAAACATTTATTGACCCTAAATTCAGAGGGACAAAAATTCGTTGTATATATTTGAAAAATTAAAAGCACTAAAGCAATTTCTAGGAAAGTAAATAATAGGGTCTTGGACACTATGCACAAAAAATTCAAAAACCTTACCTTAAAAAGGTTGCACTAAATCACGCTTAGAAAGCAATATAATTGTTTATTCCTTTTTTATACACGATTTTTATTACTGATTAAATCAATAATAATGAAGTCAATTGACTATATATGATAAGTGACGTCACTTATCATTTTCTCATACAAAATGTATGGGGATGTCAAGTTTTGACAGCTCATTAAAAGTATCTCAATTGACTTGGTAGTTCAAGACCGGATTCACTAATGTGTCAATTAAACAGACGTAAATTAATTTTCTCCGTAAAACAAATATTAAGAACCTTCTATAGGTATTCAGTTTTGTTAAGTGTAGCGCCGCGAAAACAATTTTCTTTTTGCAATCTTTGTAGTATCATGGTGAAATTTAAGTTCTTCTTTTAGTCAGTTGGTTTACGTTAACATTAATAAATCAGTCAATTCCTTTATTATGTTATCAAACAGCATTTATGATATTATGTTAATTTAAAAACATGATTCCATTTCGGCCACACACCGTGGTTTCGTGAAATTTACTAGAAATATTTAAGTAGTATCCTGCAATTATTTGCGAATGGCTATAAGTTTCTCGCTAATTGGTTCTTACAAAAACTTAGTAACCTTTTTTGCGTCTCACAGGTCTCACTGCTGGGCACTAGTTACTTAGATTCTCAGAGTTTACTCGACTACGCTGCTGCAATGTGGATTCGTTGGGTTGGTGGACGTTTATTTTTATAATTACACACTTATTTTATTTTATTTTAACTAAGTAGGACGAACGATGATATGTGGTTGGTACACTCGATGGACCTAGTTGGACACTGACCTCAAGATAAAGATAAATTTTATAGTATGTAATTGAAAACCAATATACATGGTATCGTCAGTTGTCTAAACTGGGCGGAAAACCTGTTATATATAACTTATAATACAACTGAACTCTCCCGAAAGAGTATCTGAGTTACTATAAACTAAAATAGGTTGAAACCGAAGAAACTTATACGTTCCACATATAACTTAATTTAATTTGATACATACATAATATTTTATATAGTTTTTAGAAGTTTAACAACTAAAACTGCAACTTTATGTGTATTTGTCTCTCTCTCTCTCTCACACACTCACCCTCTCTCTGTGTATGATGAGATATAATTGAAATTTCGAATTGAAATATCGACCTGACCTCAAGCAAGTCTGAGTCAAAATCACTACCGCTAATCAATGACCTTAGAAAGAAAGGTACGCACACACGTATATATGAATAAAGTTTAATTTCTAAAATTGTCCCCAAACGTACACGTATGCCAGCATTAATCTTAAAAATGTTATTGATCAGTATAGTGGAGAAACCAGAAGAAAAATAAAATGTTTAAATTTGAAATCCCCCATAAAGTTGGTTTTCATCGTGAGGGACTCTAGGGACTATGTTTTAAAATATTTTTTTCTAAGTACAGCTTACAAAAATGTCTTTTAAAAATCATTGATGGTTGTGGTGATCTATTCCAAACACCAAATCATAATAATATTATGAATCAACACAGATGTCAAACTGTTGCTGATATTATTCGTAGGACAGTTTATTGCTAAATTACAGGGCGGCGTACGGAAGCTGTAGAATTTGACGCCTGTAATGGGTGGATAGACAATCTTCTTGGGTGGTTTATGGGATGGTAGTAATGGCATATAAGGAAGGAAGTGAATCCAACCAAAATAATAATTGGCTGTTTCCTAGCATTTAGTACTTTCGGAGGATATGACAAAGAGTTTTTGGATGAATCAAGTATGACAAGAGAAAACTTTGATCCTCTTTTGTGCAAGAATGGAAACGAAATAGGTACCTTTATTTTACAACTCGTACTTGACCAGTGTGGTGCACTATACTAATAAATCTTAATAAAAATCGTTTATTTCGACCACAGGGGTCATATGAGATGTTAGTGGAAATACAAATCTTAAAGCTAGTAAACTTAGAAACTATTTAACTAATCCTAAAACTATGCCTAAGACAGGCCCGATTAGTCAGCACGTGCACCATATGACAAAGGTACTGACAAACAAATCTGTCAGAAAATGTCCACAGGATGCTATTGGGACTGGCCCGCACCCTGCGCACCAGAGATGTGCATCGTTTACTGGGGCACTGCTGGGCACAGGTCTCTCTCCATTATTGGGGAGGCCTGGAGCTCACTCCACCACGCTGCTCCAATGCGGGTTGGTGGAGATGCGAATTAGTGGCCAACCCGCTGTCGGATGTTTTCAAACTGCCTATAAGGCCTCCGACAAGGTTTAACGACTGTTATCTATCGACAACAACGGCTTAACGTGCTCTCCAAAGCACGGAAACGCGCATGAAATTTTTTGCCACTAGCGGTCACCCATCTCACACCCGACCGCGCCCGTTTTGCTTAGTTGAATAGGTCTTTTGCGTTCTACGCTAACCGCCGGGTCATGCGCGCTTCACAAAGGTTCAGGCGCGAGAATGGTTCAGGTACTGACAATCAAACTTGTCAGACAATGTCCTCAGGATGCCATTGGAACTGGCCTGCACCCTACGCAGCAGAATGTGCTTCGTTTACGCATCCGCGAACATACCCGACGCGCTACAGCATCCTGAATGCATAATTGTATTGTACATGCAGGATATTGTACCGTTTTTTTTTCTTTTTTTTTCGACAAAGACAAAGTCTTTTATTTGCACAAATATGGGTGTTTACAAAAGGTGTTTTTATACATCTGGTTCGCCATATTTACCTTCATGAGGTATGCAAATATTACAATAACTAGCTGTGCCCGCGACGTCGTCCGCGTGAATAAAGACTTGTATAAAAGGGATTGATTAAAGATTATTTATTTGCATTGAATAAGTTGTAGGTAGATTGTTCTTACATATTATAGTGAAATCACTTATAATAAAATGTTCGTATGTTCAGAAGACACATATAATATTTTTTTTCTAAATCTTTCAAACCTAAAACAGTAAGGACTACTTACTGTACTCAGATCTTACTATCCAGTTTTCGCATGCTTCGCTTTTCTCGCGCAATCAGATTCTCTTTACAAATATGTAGCTCGTTTATTAAAGTTAAGAGATACGTAGTACTGCTGTGCCCGTGGCTTCATCTATGTTAAAAATAAATAGTATCTTAAGTAAATTGAGTGAATTTATACTGCAAAGGATATATAGCTTTAACCTACTGCAGAAAAGAGGTGCACTATACAACTACTTGTAGTTGGGAGACAAAATTTCTAAACATACATGTGCTTAGGATTAAACAGTGGGAAAAATTATAAGGCCAATTAACAGACTAAAGATTTAAAACTTGCGGACAACAGTTTGGTCATAAGTCATAACATAACTCATATAACATTGGGAAAACTAAAGCAGAAGGCAGGGTCTCTAAACAGTGTGCTATCTGTATTTGAAAATAAAGAATCTTTAATATCTCCACCAACCAACGTGTGTGGATGATGAGCCCGTACGCAATAAAGAGACGCAAAAAAAATTTGTTAAGTTATCATTGGTCCAATTAACCATGTTCAGCATCATACGTATACCCAACGACGGGACAACCCGCGTGGCGCAATGTTTACCATGCCGGACTAAAAATCGAAGGGTCCCGGGTTCGAATCCCGGCGAATCGGAAATTTCAATGATGAGATTAAATTTCTGTACTCGGTCTGGGTGGTTGTATTTCTGTATCTGTGTGTGTTTATGGCATCCACGACAGAGGGTATATCTACCCTACTGTGAGGCTTTAAGTGTGAAACGTTATTTTTTACACTATGTACTACTTACTTTTATTAGACTTTAGGCTTTTATTTGAAATAGCTGTGCCCGCGACGTCGTCCGCGTGTATAAAGACTTATAAAATGGATTGATTAAAAATTAAAGATTATTTATTTGCATTGAATAAGTAGTAGGTAGATTATTCTTACATATAGGTAGTGAAATCACTTATAATACAATGTTCATATGTTCAGAAGAAACCTAATGTATTTTTTCTAAATCCTTTATAGGTGGTTTCGGTGTACGGTGTGAAGGTTGAGTAGATGAAGGAAAGTCTTAGACAGTAGGCAGAAAGAGAAGAAAAGTTTATTACGCACAGAACACAGGAAGAAACAGTTCACACACAGTAGAATAGTCAGAAACCATAGAATTAGAATAGAAACAATAGTAGAAGCGAGATACCGATAGCGAAAGAATAACAAATAACATTAACTTAATATTAACTACAAAGCAAGCGCGATCGCGAGTATGAATGCTCAAGCGATACGGTTAGCGTAGGTGACACGGGCTTCGCGACAGAGATCAAAAAAACGACTGGCAGCCTGGCGCAAGATCAAGGTAAAAAAACGATTCTATGAAACGGAAGCGAATTTTTAACCCGTCTAAGTTTGAAAAAACTTCGACATCTACAAAGCAGTATGTAATTGACGGCATTCGAATTTAGTCGGATTGTACATCTTTTGCCGCCATGCGCGTCATGTTGACAGTGACTTGACTTTGACATTTCTCTATTTGTGCTATAACTGAGAAGTCAGTGCTCTTTTCATTAAAACAATCTAAATATTTGCGATATTTTTGGGAGACTGGGAGTAGTGATCGTCTAGAAAGTACTTAAGACAATTACAAAGGCAAAAATGAGTGGATTCAAAAAGAAAAAGTTCGAAATATGTGGAGTAAGAACTTGTCGAATGGACGGCCAAAAAAGAATATTCATGGCAAGATTTCCTCTAGACGAAGATCGGTAAGTACAGAATATAATTTATTACCGCGTAAAATAACAGTGTGTAAATCATAACTTTCATCAAACAGTTGGGTTTTCGAGTAAAATAATGCATAACCTTAGTGATATGTAAAGAATAGTGTTGTGTAAGTTTTATCGATAATTTTCATTTGAGGTGAAGCATACCTGGGTTGATACCAAAATGTCGTTCTTAACTTAATCTATCAAAACAAAAGCCTGTTAGGTACCTGCAAGTTTTCGAACACGTATATTTTTTATATATTTTTGTACTTAATAAGAACATTCCATGTTTGTTGCAGATCGTATTGTTGCAAATGGCGGTATATTTTATGTGGAATCAAATAAAAATATTACAATAATCTTTGTCAATATGGTAAGTCGAGTTAGTCACTAACATAGTAGTACTTGCTTTAACTCTGGAAACTGCTACTGAAATGAAGTACAATAAAAATAACTTAACTTTATAAAAATTCATCATACATTAATTTCTACTCGGATTTTTTTTTGCTCATTTATTTTGTAACTAGTCTTCCGCCAGCGGCATCGCCCGTGTGGACCCCCTTTATAGATTCCCGTAGGATACCTATGTCCTTTCCCATGGTCCACTCTATCTGTATTCCAAATTTCGTTAAAATTGGTAGCAGACAGACAGACAGACAGAGTTACTTTCGAATTTATAATATTAGTAGGGATAAATTATATTACAAATAAATAATTTATGAAGGGGTCTCAACTGACTAGAATACAGAAAGCTATATTTTAGGTACCTCACAAATAAAAAAAGTTTTCAACCCTAATTTTAGTAATGAATGCGTTCACCATGCGTACACCATGCATTATTTGTATTGCAGTACTTCCAACCTGGAGTATGGAGTGAAACCAGCCAGGGTTCAACATGACTACCAAGAACGAGTAGGAGTAAAGGAACTAACATTTTTCAACATATTAAAGTTTGATCGAAATAAAACTCTTTCAATATAGGTACTTTGTTTTTTTTTCATTATTAACCTACCTAAACTATTAACAAAAATTGTCAAGGGTCACACACTCATATCGACAAATACCGATATCGATAATTTCTGTGCAATCCCTATTTATTTTTTTCTTGATATTGGCATTATGTATGTCATGAATATGACGTTTGCGGCTTCATATTGGCAACATTGTTTTCGATTTTTCGCCTCCGTTTCATACATAATAGAATTTACGCTATTTGTAAGGCACTCCCGTCTCTTAAAACGTAGTGGTTATATCCTCTTTGCGACTGGTTGCGGGCCCGGTCGGCCGGCACGCAGCCTGCGCATGCGCATCATACGATGAACAATAGATAGGTTCGCGCCGGCCGGTGACCGGCGCGTTTCCAATGCGCAATATTTAATACAGATGATGCCAGTGTAGTAATGTTATGATTAAAATTAACTAATAGTTTGTAACTATATGTTTATGATGTAAATGTTTATTTATGTACGTATGTAGTGTATATATAAATAGTAATATAATAAATAATTATATATTTGATAAATATTGTGAATATTATATTTTGATTTAATTTCGTTTTATTTAATAGTTTTATAGATATAGTAAATAGTATGTAAGGTAGTTAAGTAGTAGTGAGTAGGCTACATCACTCCCCCCCAGAGACCATCACTACGGGCGATAAAAATCTGGAAATCTAACTCTGCGACCTGAACGTGTTCTTCTGACGTCCTCCTGGGCTGGATCCTGACCAACAGGCACACGATCAGATTCCGGATTGGGATTAGATGAATGAGTAGTGATAGGTATGGGATTGGGATTAGATGAGTGAGTGGTGTTAGAGGTAGGATTGGGCGATGGGTCAATCAGCATATAGGCCGGTTTGAGGCGGTCTATGGATACCGTGACACTTTTCCCTTTGACCTGTATTTTAAAGGTCTTATCACCACGTTCCAAAACTTCGTAAGGCCCAGTGTAGGGTGGCTGTAAAGCGCCACGTACTGAGTCGTCCCTTAAAAAGACATGGGATGACGAAGTAAGGTCTTTATAAACAAAGATTTTGTCTTTAATGTGACGTGCAGCTGGTGACGGTTGGAGCTTTGCCGCAAATTGGCGTAGGCGAGTGGTGAAGTCCGATATGTCGGTGGAGTGAGAATCGGTTACTTGGAAAAATTCTCCAGGTAAACGCAATGGCTCGCCATACACTAATTCGGCAGAAGACGACTGTAGGTCGTCTTTAAAAGCACTCCTTATCCCTAGCAGCACTAAAGGTAATTTGTCCACCCAATTACAGTCAGCATGACACATTATAGCTGCCTTTAATTGGCGGTGGAATCGTTCCACTATCCCGTTACTGGCTGGGTGATACGCGGTTGTCCGGCGATGTTTGAATCCGATCATTCTTCCTAAGTATTGAAAGAGTGATGATTCAAACTGTCGACCGCGATCAGTGACGATATCTGTTGGACATCCGAACCTAGATATCCACGATATCAACGCCTTCCCAACCGTTTCGGCGGTTATATCCACCATGGGTGTGACTTCGGGCCAGCGAGTGAAACGATCCACCGCAGTAAGGCAATAACGGTAGCCCTGCGATACTGGTAAAGGACCAATTAAGTCCACATGTATAAAGCTAAATCGAGCACGTGGAAGACTAAAATTGCCCAAAGGAGATGACACGTGACGATTAACTTTGGCACGTTGGCATGCCAAACATTGACGAGACCACTCTCTGCAGTCTCTTCGCACTCCTGGCCAAACAAATCTTTCGGCAACAAGTTTAGCCGTTGTATTGATGCCTGGGTGACTTAGACTGTGGAGACTGTCAAAGAGTTGTCTCCTCAATGGTTTCGTGACAAAAGGTCTGGGCGATGAGGTGCTGACGTCACAATAAAGTTCTGTTGAAGAGTCAGGTATTTTCAACTTGACTAAGCGTAGCGAAGATTCTCCTCCCAGAAGTTGAGCCAACTCTGTGTCCGCAGCCTGAGATGAAGCAAGCACGTCTAAATCGACTGGCATCTGCAGCTCATCGACACGTGACAGAGGATCAGCAACGACGTTATCCTTGCCCGAGACGTGCCTGATGTCAGATGTAAACTGCGATACGTAGTCGAGATAGCGGAACTGCCGCGGCGAACAAGTTGATTTCCTTTCGCTGAAGGCATAAGTGAGTGGCTTGTGGTCGGTAAATACCACGAAATGCCTTGCCTCAACCATATGACGAAAGTATTTTATAGCCTCATATACGGCTAAGAGTTCACGGTCATATGGCGAATACTTTCGTTGGGAGGGACTCAACTTCCGCGAGAAGAAAGCTAAAGGCTCCCAAACGCCGTGCTTTCGTTGCTGCAGAACTGCACCCATAGCCTGGTCGGAAGCGTCTGTTACCAGAGCGAGTTCGGCATGACAATCTGGGTGTGCTAGTAATGCAGCATTAGCAAGGCTCTTCTTGCATTCGTTGAAAGCCAGCAGAGTATCACCCAAAAGATCTACTGGGTGGGAAGCTTTCAAGTTGCCAGAAAGTAAGGCGTTTAATGGGGCTTGAATAGACGCGAAGTGAGGTAGAAATCTCCTGTAAAAATTAATCATCCCCAAGAAACGTCTTAGCTGTCTTACGGTTTTGGGTACGGGGAAATCCTGTATAGCTTGGACCTTAGATTCCAAAGGTTTGGTGCCGGATGCGGAGATTTGGTAACCCAAAAACTTAACTTCTGATGCGCCGAAAACGCATTTAGAAGTGTTTACCAGGACACCATATTGTTTCATGCGACTGAAGAGCTGATTCAGGTGAGCTTCGTGGTCAGCTTCCGTCCTGCTGAAAACTAAAAAATCGTCCAGGAAGCAATAAACGAAGTCAAGTCCTCTAGTCATTTCGTCAACAAACCTTTGGAATGTTTGGCCAGCGTTCCTAAGACCAAAAGTCATAAACGGAAATTCATACAGGCCAAAGGGAGTAGTAATCGCGGTCTTCTGAATGTCCTCCTCAAAGACAGGGATCTGATTATAGGCCTTCGTCAGGTCTATTGTGCTGAAGACAGTACAACCGGAAATGGCGTGGGCGAAATCGTGAATATGCCTAATGGGATAACGGTCTGGGACCGTCCGTGCATTAAGCATGCGATAATCGCCACAGGGTCGCCAGCCATTATCCTTTTTAGGCGCTAAGTGCAAAGGCGATGCCCAGGGACTTTCAGAAGGACGCGCAGTACCGTTTTTGAGCATGAGCTCAAATTCGTGTTTGGCGATTTCAAGTTTGTCCGGTGCCAGTCTACGGGGGGTACACGATATAGGAGGGCCGGGGGTGGTCCTGATGTGATGTACCGTACCGTGCTTTGGAAACACCGGCATACCTGAAGGGTGGGTAATTTCCGGGTAATTTAATAAAATTTTATGGAAACGCGTGTCACCTGTAGAAACCTTAATAGAACATACATTTGTATCAGCAATAGAGGCATTAGAAGTTAAGGTTGTAGTATTATCAATTAAGCGCTGATTGCGGCAATCTACAATAAGGTTATAAAAGCTTAAAAAGTCAACGCCTATTATTGGCTTTGTAACATTAGCAACAATGAAGCGCCATGAAAAGTTACGCCTTAAACCTAAATTTAAATTAAGCTCTATAAATCCGAAGGTTTCAATAATAGACCCGTTAGCCGCACTAAGTTCAAAGTCCGTTTTGACACGACGATCTCGAACAGCGGAGCGAGGGTAGACGCACAGTCGCTGCCCGTATCCACCAAGAATTGGATGTTAGAGCTGCGATCTGTCACGAAGAGGCGACTCGCATGAGGTGGGCAATCACTTGTCGCCGCTACTGATCGCCCGCGGAGTTTCCCGACTTGCCATAGTTGCATGGTTTTATGCACCTATCTGCTCGTGCCCCAAACTTAGCATGGTACCAGCATAGAGGGTACTTCTTATAGCTGGATCGAGAACGGCTCCTGCGTCGCGAAGTTGAACGCTGACGATTCCGAGATCTGGAACGTTCGGCAGAGAAGCAGCCAGCACGCGTATGCTCTTCCAGCTTTAAGGTGAGATGTTGCACCATCCTCTTCAGCTCTGCAATTTCCTCAGACTGGTGTGTTGTATGTGCCTTACTCGTAGCGGCGGCGGCGACATTATACGGCGAAGTCAGCTCTTGTATGCGGTCTGCCAGGTCCGCCAGCTGCTCTAGTGAATGTGAAGGCTGTGATGCTAGCACCGTCTGGATATTGTGGGGAAGACGATTACTCCATATCGATCGCAAAAAATCGTCAGGCACCGATGGTCCAGCTAGGTCTTGCAAATGACGTAAGAACTGGGAGGGCTTCCTATCACCGAGTTCTTCATGGGTTAGTAATTGCTTGACCTTTTTTTCATGTGATGCAGAAAGTCGCTTAATCAACTCCGTCTTAATTTTTTCATAACGGTTCTTTTCCGGAGGATTAATAATAATATCCTTGACGGCTTTCGCATATTGAATGTCAAGGTTATTGGTGACATTATTAAATTTAATTGCGTCATCAGTGATGTCATTGCTGTCAAACTGACCTTCCAATAAAGCAAACCAAAGTTCGGGGTCATCGGGTGAAAATGGTGGAACTTTAATTTTTAATTTTCGTACGTCGTCATCGCGTTCAGTGGAAACGCGCACTCGACGTGCCCGCCGCGTAGTAACATTCCGTTGCGAACCGACAGTTTTTACGGAATCACTGCTGTCGCTCATTTTGGTACTTATCTGAATCTTCTTTCTCACGTGGGGGGTCACCACTTATAGGTGGTTTCGGTGTACGGTGTGAAGGTTGAGTAGATGAAGGAAAGTCTTAGACAGTAGGCAGAAAGAGAAGAAAAGTTTATTACGCACAGAACACAGGAAGAAACAGTTCACACACAGTAGAATAGTCAGAAACCATAGAATTAGAATAGAAACAATAGTAGAAGCGAGATACCGATAGCGAAAGAATAACAAATAACATTAACTTAATATTAACTACAAAGCAAGCGCGATCGCGAGTATGAATGCTCAAGCGATACGGTTAGCGTAGGTGACACGGGCTTCGCGACAGAGATCAAAAAAACGACTGGTTGCGGGCCCGGTCGGCCGGCACGCAGCCTGCGCATGCGCATCATACGATGAACAATAGATAGGTTCGCGCCGGCCGGTGACCGGCGCGTTTCCAATGCGCAATATTTAATACAGATGATGCCAGTGTAGTAATGTTATGATTAAAATTAACTAATAGTTTGTAACTATATGTTTATGATGTAAATGTTTATTTATGTACGTATGTAGTGTATATATAAATAGTAATATAATAAATAATTATATATTTGATAAATATTGTGAATATTATATTTTGATTTAATTTCGTTTTATTTAATAGTTTTATAGATATAGTAAATAGTATGTAAGGTAGTTAAGTAGTAGTGAGTAGGCTACACCTTCAAACCTAAAACAGTAAGGAATGCTTACTGTACTGATCTTACCATCCACTTTTCTCACTTTTCGCTTTTCTCCCGCAATCAGATTCTCTTTACAAATATGTACCTCGTTTATTAAAGTTAAGAGATACTGCTGTGCCCGTGGCTTCATCTATGTTAAAAATAGTATCTTTAGTAAATTGGGTGAATTTATACTGCAAAGAATGTATAGACTCATTCTATATACATAGCTTTAACCTACTGCAGAAAAGAGGTGCACTATACAACTACTTGTAGTTGGGAGATAAAATTTCTAAACATACACGTGCTTAGGATTAAACAATCGGAAAAATAATTGTAAGGTCAATTAATAAACTATAGGTTTAAAACTTGCGGACAGCAGTTTGGTCATAAGACTCATAAGTCATAACTCATATAACATTGTGAAAACTAAAGCAGAAGGCAGGGTCTCTACACAGTGTGCTATCTGTATTTGGAAATAAAGAATATTTTTATAAAGAATCTTTAAAGAATCCTTAATATCTCCGTCAATCAACGTGTGTGGATGAGCCCTCAGCCCGTACGCAATAAAGAGACGCAAAAAATGAGTTAAGTTATCATTGGTCCAATTAACAATGTTCAGTATCATACGTATACCTACCCAACGATGGGACAACCCGCGTGGCGCAATGTTTACCATGCCGGACTGCTAATCGAACTGTCCCGGGTTAGAATCCGGGCGAAGCAGAAATTTCAATGATGAGTTTAAACTGTTCTCGGTCTGGGTGGTTGTGTTTCTGTCTCTATGTGTATTCATGACACCCACGACACAGGGTATATCTACCCTAATGTGAGGCTATACGTGTGAATTTTTTTTTTTTTTTTACACTATGTACTTACTTTTATTAGACTTAAGGCTTTTATTTGAAATGATCTCCATCGAATCACTTTGGAGAAGAAATGAATATTGCTCAATCACGCCATCTACCGTATGACATGTAAACTTTGTGGTTGATAAATCGAATGTCAAATTACCAAATAGGTAGATATTGAGATTAACAGTTGGTTAACTAAAAGTTTAACTATTCGTCACCTAGATGTCTGCAGTAGTCTCGTTTTGTTAAGGCTTTGTACATTCTGTATGAAGGTTTAGATTCCGTATCTTACAACCTTAATGCTGGATGCATTGAGATTGTAAGATTTGGATTTCGGTTCATCGGAGCTAGAGGCCTCCTCAATATTGGGAGAGCTCCATGCTCAGCAGTGGAATGCTAAAAAGGTTGCAGCTTGATATAATGTAGCGATAATAATCGTTTCAGCTGCAGCCTGTTCATAATCTTCCACCCCAAAAGAAGACTAATAAGGTGAGCAACTAACTCAATGGAGCCTGTGATGTAAGGTTCGGCCGCGGTAAGGCTCGCGATGCACTTATTAGGTACCTATAGTCTAGCTATTCTCGGCCAACGAAAGAAAATACAGTAAGCTGATCTAAGTATATTTAATATAGTCGACAATATTAGTGAGAGTTCAAAATAATTTTACTTAAATTTAAACTTTTATTTATGGTTTTGAATGGGCTGTTACCGAAACTTTCATACAAATTCCCCAAAGTGCCTTTTAAGTTTATGTCGCGTATTGTGTAAATGAACATAACTTTTTTGTTTATCACCCGATTGATATGAAATACACACTAATGTTACGGAAATTCATTCAACAATATATCAGTAAACACATCATTCAAAGAAGGGAAAAGAATTTGAGAATGAAATATTAAGTTAAGGTTAATTATTGTACGCTTGAGATACCAACTTTCGAATCCATTTTATTTGCTATTGAGGGGTAGTTTTGAAAAAAGCTTAAATAGAATTCTTACTATGTTAGTAAATATTACAAATACAAAATTATAAGTATATTACTCTGCACAAAAATATTCTGTACATCAAGTTTCGACACTCAATTTTCAAAGAGTTTCAAAGAAAATTGACATTTAAAGGGTGAATTTCGGGAAATGCTGAAACATGTATTCTTTTATTTTAGTTAGAAAATATTTATACCAAATTTCAAGAAAATCTATTGAAAAAATCCAACTTTTCCATACAAATTTTCATCGCTCATTTCACACCCTTAAAGGGTAATTTTAAAAATTATCTATAGCCTAAATGTTAGCAAGGACCAATATATATAAAACAAAAAAAGTTTCATCAAAATCCGTCCAGTAGTTTTTGCGTGAAAAGCTAACAACAGACAGACAGACAGACAGACAGACAGACAGACAGACAGACAGACAAAAATTTCAAAACTTATATTTTTAGCTTCTGTTACTTATAAAAAGACCCCTAGAAGTATTTTTTTAAATTTCTATGCAATGTACAGAATTGACCCTGCTTACAGTTTTATTATATGTATAGAAGATTAAAAACTTAACTAATTACAAATTGCAAACATAAAAATGTACATTGAAATAGTGTCATTTATTTTATTATATGTATACTACATTTATCTTTGTTTGTACCCATATTGCGCATTTTAGTTTATTTATTTTTATTTTCGGCTCGGATTCGACTCTGCCGCTTCTGTTCTTTTTCACCGTTTCTGCGGGTAATCCACCCACAGACTGCTCGTGTAAAAAGAAGTGCAGTAAGCTCTAAAGAGCGTTACTTTGCCCTTAACTCGTCAATTCTCCCTTAACTCGTCAATTCTCAACAACATAAAGGAGATCAATCAAAGGTATATAACATCCATACTAAAATAATAAATTTGAAAGTGTGTTTGTTTTTTGTCTTTCTTTCACGTCGCAACCGTACTACGGACTGACGTGATTTTTTGTATGGGAATAGTTTGGGAGCCGAAGAAAAACATAGGCTACTTTTTACTCTTTCAGAAAATATTTCGTTTCCCGTGCACTCAGAATCTTGAAATTTGGTACGAAGCAACGTCTTATGGCACAGATAAAGGAACAATTGAGAAAAACGGAAATTTTTAGTTACATCATATATATAAAATATATTACGGAACCCTCAGTGCGCGAGTTTGACTCGCACTTGGCCGGAAACAATTGTTTTAAGTCTTTATTTTCTATAATTTATAAATTACTCCGTTTTGTATTTGGCTCTATTATAAAGCCTTCAATAAATTCCTGTTCCGTAAAAGAAAATAAAACAGGATAAAAGTAATACAATAGAATTGCACTTGACCGTTCAAATAGTTGAAGAACAAAGCTTACTACTAAAGTAAGACGAAACAATAACGAAGAAAATGTTCGTTACGCAAGAAACTTTTTCGTAACGAAAGAAACTTTTTCGTTATTTAATAGTAATAATTTCGTTATTTACAATAATGGGATAGTTAGCAAAAAAGGAAAATATATATTACTAGCAACCGCCCGCGACTTCATCTGCGTGGACTTTGGTGTTAGTCATAGCATGATGTTAAATAGCCTAAAGCCTTCCCCGATAAATGGACCATCCAACAAAAAAATATTTTTTTCAATTCGAACCAGTATTTCCAGAGATTAGCGCATTCAAACAAACAAACAAACTCTTCAGCTTTATATATTAGTTATAGATTATTTATCTTTACTTGAAATACCGTTTGTGTACTATACGAGTAGGTTCAGGTTTACGTACCCTTTTTAAACATTTGATCATTATTATTAAATTTTTAATTTATTTACTTACAGATTTACGTTTCCGTAAAAAAGTTTATTCAATGGTAAGTATGTTAAAAATTGTTTAAGATTTTCACTTAATTGATTACAAAAATCAATGAAACGTGTAAATTTGTCAATATAATTACCTACTGAAAAACTTTCACCTTTTTAATTAAACTATTTTTATTACATTTTTCTTGTAATGAACGTAAAAGTTTGGTAGGATGGATGGGTGGACAGAATGTTTAACGAATATCTGTATAATACTCGTACTCAAGCTGTATTTCTATGCTTTTAATTTTATGTAAGCTAGCTGTAATTTACAAAATGCCATGTGTTTTCTAAAATCTAATAGCCAAAAAGTAGATAAGGGTATAGGTTTTATATAAATAAATGTATACTTGTTTCGAATGATGAGTTTAAATTTCTGTTCTCGGTCTGGGTGTTTGTATTCCTGTCTTTGTATGTGTCCATGGTACCCACGACACAGGGTATTAATTATCCTACTGTGGGGCTATGAGTGTGTAACGTTTATTTATTTATTTATTTACTTGTGTTAAAAATTAAAGATTTTCGCTTCGCTATCGACCACCATCGCGCTTGGCTCAATCGTGTACGGTCAGTTAGCAGTGATCATAATGTAACTGCGTCCATTTGTGCAATTTCTAAAGAATGTAATGCGGTGCAATTTGTCTTTGAACTGCTCTTGTAACGGCGCCTGTCGTGTGCCGTGGGTGACCAGACTGAGGTATCTGTGGTATTTGTAATGGTTATTTTTTTCCATCAATTATAGCGCCGCACTATCACTGTAGATTTGTTGTGGTTGAACTCTGGATGGCTGGCCCATGGACATCTAGACACATACTTACATACAATTATATACAAAAAGCTTGGTGTCCTCAATAGGGCGAGGCAGTACTTCACTGCGGAGCAACTCCTGACGCTGTACAAGGCTCAGGTCAGACCCCACATGGAGTACTGCTCTCATCTCTGGGCAGGAGCACCAAAATACCAGCTACACCCATTTGACTCCGTTGAAAAGCGCGCAGTACGAATCGTCAACGACCCAAGATTGACTGACAGGCTAGAACCGCTCAGCTTGCGAAGAGACATAGGCTCGCTCTGCGTGTTCTACCGACTTTACTATGGTGAGTGCTCCGAGGAACTTTTCAAACTCATGCCTACATCACCAATGATTATACCACCAGACGAAGGTTAAAGTTCCACCGGCACCATTGGACTCGTGGCGGTCCTCCACAGTCCGCTTTGCACGCTCCTTCTTACCACGGACGTGTAGGTTATGGGACAACCTTCCAGCTGAGGCATTCCCAGTGGACTATAACATGGGGTTCTTCAAGAAAGCTGTAAAAAGAGCTCTCCTCCAAAGCCGGCAATGCTCGGGTGGCTCCCTTGGGGTTGCCCGTGTCCATAGGCGACGGTGATCGCTTAACACCACGCGGCCCGTCTGCCTTTTTGTTCGGTTTACATATAAAAAAAAATACTTAAAATAAGCATAGGTAAGTATTGCCTGAGGTCGTATGCAGTTGCGCTGCTACTCCGGAGGCTGATGGTCCCCTCATGTAAGTGTAGCCGGCAACTGCACCTTTCCACCGAAACACAACAGAATTGGTTCACGGCAGAAGTGGGTGCAGCGGTGGTACTTCTCCGGGCGAACCATAACAGTTCTACCACCTACAATATTCTATTTAGCTACATGTACTTAAGCTATTTATTTATTTATAATTTTATATGTATGGTTTCTGATTAGTTATTCCTATGTATTATTATTACTGTATTTATATCTATATATTGTATCTAATTTCTGTATCGCTTTTATAAATATATTAATTATTGGGACGCACTAAGTTCGCTTTACCAGATATATTATCCTGGGATATTATACTAGAAGATATTTCAGTGTGGAATAAGTAGTGCCCTTGTACAAACATTATTTGTTCATTCTCCTTGTGACCATTTGTGTGTACATAAATTAAATAAAAAAATTATTTACAATATACAGTCTTATAGAACCTATCTAATGACTCAATTTAATTACTAACGGTACGATTACTTATTACCACTTTGTTTCAAAACTTGCCCGATCCAACTTTTTTAAACTTCTTTTAACGGAAGTTTAATAAAAATATAAAACAGAATTTCTGGCATTCTTTTTGCTAACATCGTCTTATTTAAATTAGATGAGCAATTTTGGGCAAAATCTGTGAATTTGCTAACAAGTGACCGGGGATCTGCAAAAATGACCGGACCACCTCGAAAAGATGTCCTACATGAACGCACTAATTAGCCTTTTTGGATGTGGCACTTTATAAGTGCAATTATTAATGTGCCAACTAAAAGAGTACCTATAATCGCTTGAAAAGAAACAGAGATACTCTTATAAATCGCTAATCCTGCTCTTAATAAATATAAAATTAACAAAAAATATTACTTCAACTTTGTAGGCATTAAATACCTAGTTCACAATAGTCTGTCAAAGTGTGCCCCTTGCTTCATCATTATGTGATTTTATATATCCTTATTTTTATAAAAATTCTATTTCATACAAATAATTATGACAATTGTATACAGAAAATATACTAAAGAATTTGATTTGTTATTTAAATTTATACAATATCCATTTTTCGTATTTGATATAATGATTTGCCAATGAGCTGAAATATTTTTTATCTTCCTACAGAATAATACTTTATAACACTATTTCCTACAAAAACATACTTATATTATAATACAGAGTTAATCTTAATGGAGATTAATTTAGGAAAATTTACGTGCCATATAAGACATAAAATAATTCATTTTATTTTGTTATTTTATTAATATCACATCCAACCCAACCCCTTCGTACCTCCACGTAAATAAGGGCCACCTACGACTCCGGGTTGAATTTCACACGAGGAGCAGTGAGACTCGCGGGTTCGATTCCCGGCCAGTGTCATATGGACACTGGTTTAGAGAAACTGCTGAACAATTTCTGGTTATAATGTGCGTGTGAAGTTCCATGGTGTAAGTAAGCAGTTCGTTAAGTATGTATATAATCTTAAGGTTCGTTAGTCGTTGCTCTGATGTGTTAGGTTGTTATTTAAAGTCGAATTATATAATGTACTGAGTTAACTAATAGGTAGTTTGATTATATAAAAAATCTAAAGGTTTTGTTATTGAACGAATCATGAGAACTAAAATTGTAGTAATATATTACATGACTACTGACGTTAATGTTTGTCGGGGATGCCGACATGTTTCTGTCCTGACCGAGGACCTTCTTCAGGAGCTCCCGCCGGTCGCGGAGGCATCGCGGCGGAGACTAGAAGGTCCTCGGTCAGGACAGAGACATGTCGACATCCCCGACAAACATTAACGTGAGTAGTCGTGTAATATATAACTACAATCTAATGGTTATCTTTTGTTTAAAATTACTATAACTTTATTACTAACATTTATTTATTTAATGAAAGATTTTAGATTCTTTATATAAATTACTACTTTATTCATCTATTTTGTATGTAAATTATTGTAAATTTAATTGTTTTATTTTATTATTAACATTTATTTATTTAATGAAAGATAAGTATTAGGTTCCTTAAATAAAAAAATCTCTTTAAATCTTCTATTTTGTGTGTGAATTATTATAACTAAATGTTTTACACGAATGTTTAAATAGATTAATTTAGGATTTTTAGAAGCGATGAGTAACTAAGGGATAGGAAGAGAATATGAATATTCATTTAACAGACAAAGATTAATAGAAGAAGGCCATACTTACATGAAGCGACCTCCAGCCTCCGGAGTAGCAGCGCAACTGCATACGACCTCAGACAAGACTTACCTATGCTTGCTTGAGGTTGTATGTAGATGTCCATGGGCTGCAGCGACCACTTAATACCACGTGGCCTGCATGCTCGTCTGCTGCTCCATTCAAATAAAAAAAAATAAAAAAAGGTAAAAGTGATATGAAACTAATTAAAGTTTACTTTTTATTTATGTACTTAGGGTCAATGCGGTAAGGAAATACTTAAAAAAAAACCTTAGGAAACACTGCGAAAACAATATGAAGACTGCGGCAGTGCCACAAAGATGGACAGTCCAGTCTGTCTGCAATCATCATCAGAACCCTGTTGGAGCTGTACCGCACCCGCCTCACAAGGGACACTGCTCGCTGACGCATCGTGGTCCAGAAACATTGCACACGAGCCTCCGCAAACATACCCGATGCACTGCTGAAGCGGGGCAACCCCATCAGAATCCTGAAGGCGTTATTATACTGTACACGAAGGGCTCCATAAATCTTTTGAGTGTACAGTCTCCATAGGCCGCAGGTGTAGAAGTTGGTACAATAGGCTCTGAATAGGGTGATTTTTACATCTCTTGAGCAGTTTCTAAATCTGCGGGCTATCATGTTCGCTCTGATAGATAGAGCTCTTCTCTCCCGTTCGATATCCTCGTTGTCCTTGAGGTCTGTCGTCAATATGTGCCCTAGTATTTGAAACGGTCTACCCTCTCCAACGGGACATGATTTAATTTGCTACTCGGTCAAGTTATCATGACACCTGGGAGGCTATTCTGTGTGCATCCGTCCATAAGTTCTAACATTTTCGGAATCATTTTTGGCATATTTGGACAGCTTTTTTCATATTTTTTTAAGATTATTGTTGTCGTTGATAATATTAAGCCACTGAATGAATAATATTGCTTGAATTTTGCTGACGAAATTTTATGAAATGAGGCCCGAACATCCATGACATTTCGGATACGGGTGAACAATAATGAAATAGAAATGAAATAGTTTGAAATGAAATTAGTTTGAAATGAAATGAAATAGTTTAATGAAATGAAATAGTTTATTAACATCCTGGGTAATAATATACACTTGATGTTTGTCATTGCTGTACGGCCATCAGCTGACCGTCATCCGCTTTGAGTAAGCTAAGGCATATATAGGCTAGGAGAAAAAAGCGGGCGGAAAAAAACTCCAGCCCTGTTTTAAATAAATTTTCAGGTACACTCACAGTACTCACAGTAAATATGAATCTAACGACACCTCTCAAGTTAAAATCCATCAAGCCGTTCAGACAATTATACATACACACGAGTACATACTCTCGAAAAACATAACCCTCCTTCTGGCGCAGTCGGATAAAAAAACGGTAAACGGCATTGTAGGTACCTATAACTAGTACTACATACGTATCGAAAGATTGACGTTGTTTCTTAATTTTATATTATTATATTTGGAAATCATACAGTGTAATTACAATATTACTGAACTAAATAAAAGTCCATTGATTTATTGTTTTCGCATATCGAGGCTGAATGCTTGATTGCTTTATATAGAAATTTTCGGATATTAAATGTATGGATACATGCAAAAATAGGATAAGAGAAAACACTTTAAATTAAGAGGAAAAAATTAAAAGGGTTAAATTTTTGTTTTCATTTTAACTGCTAGTTAAATTTGGTACTGGTTTTTTAATTGCTATTTGTAGATAGAGGACAACGGAGAGTTGCTGATGTTCGGGAAAGGAGAGTTAGGGCGTATTAATTCAGAAGCTTGGCTCTTAATGAGATCTTATATGTTTTATAAGCCATAGGCTAGCATCTCAGCAATATTTTACATGACTTGTTTTTATATTAGTAGGATAAGTTTTATAAAGATACTTAAATGCAAACAAGGGAAGATGAAATCCAACAATACGTAATACATTTTTTTTATTTTGAAAAAAAAAGAAGTTAAGACTTTATGATATGACACAATATTGTACATAATGATAAGTATCTGGACGACCGAGAGTTACTCGGATAAAAACAATTTACTTTCTTGGTTTAGTTTCAAACGAAACACTCATTTGCTTAGTGTTACTTAACAACGCCATCTGAAAATGCTCCCAATAAAAAATATTTTACATAAAATAAAAAAATAAACATAATACAATAATAAAGCGCGCATGGCCCGGCGGTTAGCGTAGAACACAAAAGATATATGCAAGTAAGCCAAACGGGCGCGGTCGGGTGTGCGATGGGTGACCGCTAGTGGCAAAAAAAATTCATGCGCGTTTCTGTGCTTCGGAGGGCACGTTAAGCCGTCGGTCCCGGTTGTTGTCGATAGATAACAGTCGTTAAACCTTGTCGGAGGCCTTATGGGCGGTTTGAAAACATCCGACAGCGGGTTGGCCACTAACCCGCATCTCCACCAACTCGCATTGGAGCAGCGTGGTGGAATAAGCTCCAGGCCTCCCCAATAATGGGGAGAGACCCGTGCCCAGCAGTGGGACGCAAAAACGGTTGCAGCCAAAAAAATAAACGCTTGATTGACGTTTGAACCCGGGTCTCTAGTTCCGTAGTCAGCCCACGTAACCATTCAGCCAAGGTTGCGGAAAATACGACTCTTCCTTTCCTTGAATATAATTAAGTTGATTATCGCTGAAAATTATTTTTTTATAATTTAAAATTTCTAAAAATAAAACCAAGCGGGATCGATTTATCACCCCCGAAACCAGGGATCTAAATTTCATCAAAATCGTTGGAGCCATTTCCGAGATTCAAAAAATATATTTAGGTACGATATACACAAGAATTGCTCGTTTAAATGTGTTAGATTAGATAATTAATACACAACAAAACAGTAAAAGTACGCAAACCTCATTGCTTTTTGTTATCATGTTACCCTAAATTTTCAAATCAAATCAAATCAAATCAAATCTTTAGAAAATTATCGTTTAATAACTGTTATGTATGATTTATCATAACTGTTTTGCAGAATATAGTAGTTAATATTTTAATAGCGCGCCCTCGCCATCATTACATGTCCTTGATTGACGATTATAAGTATAGATTCTTATAACCGGATCTGACGACTCGTATGGCGCAATGGTTACCATGCCGGACTGCCGAACGAAGGGTCCCGGGTTCGATTCCCAAACAAGCAGAAATTTAAATGAGTTTAAATTTCTGTTCTTGGTCTGAGTGTTTGTGTTTTTGTCTTTGAGTGTGTCCATAGTACTCCATAGTACCCACGACACAGGGAATCCTAGTGTGGGGCTATGAGTGTGTAGCGTTTAAAATAATAATAATAAAGTGTACAGTTTGCACGGACAAGCCGATCAAATGTAAACTATTAATTATCGCACAACTATTACAAAAGCCGAAACAGTGGTGGCATCGGAGTCAAACGAACTGTACCAAACAATACCGCACTCCACACGCACCGCCCGAGGGAGAAAATAATTAATGATGATTGGCCCCAAATTACCCTCTCGGAGCCTCTACCCGTCTCGCTCCAGCCCACTCGAAAAACCTCTTTCCTTTCACTCTAGCACCCCGGGAATATATATAAGGGAAACAGGTAAACGGGATCAACAGACCCCTCCGGGACACCGACGCGATCACACCTGTACAATTTATCTCTAACGCGATCGAAATGACGGCCGAAACTTACGGACATCGCATGCTCTACTCCGAGAAGGACATCTTCTCGACCGACGTCATGCTGGAGTACGCGACCGAGGACTGCTACCTGTCCTGGCCAAGGTCTCCCGACTCGGGACGGGCCAGCCTGGAGCCTGCTTCGTCCGTGGACGGTAGCTCCCAGGAGTCACCGACTCATATCGCGTATCGAGGATTGCCAAACGACTTGGTACTCGAAGATAGTGCCGAGGACGCTGAACTGCTAGAAGGTTCTGGAAAGAGGAGAGGAAGAGCGACCAGTGCAGCCGTGTTGAGAAGACGCCGCCTTGCCGCCAATGCGAGGGAGAGGCGGCGGATGCAGAACCTGAACAAGGCCTTCGACAGACTCCGAGGCCACCTGCCCTCCCTCGGGGCCGACCGCCAGCTCTCCAAGTACGAGACCCTACAAATGGCACAGACGTACATCGCGGCCTTGTACGAGTTATTACAGTAACCGGTACGTCTCCAAAATAGTGTTTCCCGTAACTTATAGAGTTTAGCTAGCGATCACGATTATTAATTACGAGTTTCAAATGCTCCACTAGCTGTCAGCTTGAAATTTCGTTCGTTAATTAAAAAAATATTGCCAAAATTTATCTGTTTAGAACTAAGAATGTAGAGTATACAGGGATATTTATTATCTGTAGTTAATACCGGAATACTCAGTGCGTTACCACGTTTTATTAATTTAATCTCCTTATTTTTTAATACGTTCGCGGTCACCGCGATTAACCGTTTGGTATCGAGTTGCAGTGTCGAGTTTCGTTAAAGGTTTACGCTTATTTATTTTAAGTTTGTGCGTACCCACCATTTCTTTTAGGTTTAAGTGAGTTTAAAGTAATCCGTCCTACCGATTTACTTGGTTCGAATAAGTGAAGTTTATTAACTCATTAAATTTTGTAAATGATATATGATAAAAAAATTCGTGTTTTCACCTAAAATTAGTTGTAAGTTTTTGTCAACATCTTGCCAATAAAGTATTACTAGCGAACATTCCCTAGATTTAATTAGGCTTAGACATAGAACCAGTATTATATAAATTATTGTTAATTGAAACTATTCGATAGTAGACTGTTGTAGTATAGCGATGTTTTGTAAATATACACGAATTATGTTTGAAAGCTGTTGTTTACTTTATTATGTCCTAATCTATGCAACTAATTACATAGACACTGAATCACACAAAAGATTCAAAAACCTTTTAAACAGATTAATGAAATATGGATTCAATATAATATTAATATGATCGACGATATTGTACTACCTCATATATTGCATTGTAGTTGCAAAGCATTGTAATTACTAATTAGTATAACACTGTAGGTTTTCCGAATAAATTAAATAAAAATAAGAAAATATTTTTCATAAAATACCTACATACATTTGACAAATATAAAGATCTTATTCATATTTATTAATGCATTAAGTAATTTTACAATTAATTTATATATTGTTTTATTCTATTTTACTTCAAATTAACTAGATTTCAAAGATTGAGAAAACGTCATCAATTAAATAATTATATTCATTGTCAGGCCCACAGCTTAACCCAGAAACCCAAATGGAGTATGTTATAGGTAGACTAATAAAAATAATGTTTCTACCTAGTAAACATGACCTGTAACTCGTGTTTTACAAATATTTGTACGAGAAGTATCATAATAACATTGGGTCTTTCCATTTTAAATAGAAAATGCCTAAAAAGGTCAGTAAAAGTTTGAAGTGCTTTGTTACCTATTTTGTATCTCCCGTATAATAGTTATTACTAAAAAGTGAAAAGTTCATAGTAATCAAAAATTGGTAGAATTTGCATACTTTAACCAAAAAACCTTTGCACCCATTTCTGTCGATTATGTATGAATGTCCACCAACCTCCACCAACCCGCATTGGAGCAGCGTGGTGGAGTAAGCTCCAAGCTTCCGCAATAAGTGGGAGAGACCTGTGCCCAGCAGTGGGACGCATAAAAGGGTTGCAGCCATGTATGAATGTGAAGCTAAAATCTATTTTTTTTTTCTAAAACTGAATTTTGATGTCGGAGCATGCATGGCGCTGCAGCTGACGTAGAACGCAAGCCAGCTACGTACTTACGGCGAGTGCGGTCGGGCGTGAGATGGGTGACAGCCAGTGGCAAACATGCGCCATTCCGAACTTCAAAGGATACGTTAAGCCGTCGGTCTCAATTGCTATCGATAGAGAGCACTCATTAAACCTTCTCTGAAGCCTTGGTCGGTTAATAACATCCGACAGCGGGATGGCTACTAACCCGCACCCAGCAGTAGGACGTTGTTACAATAAATATATTAATATCTAATTTGGCTGCAGCCCTTGTAAACTTATTATGACCAAGAGAATGTTTGGATACCAACCAAATCTCAAGCAAATTCGAGTCATGTCTGGTCGTCTACTTTTAATAGTGATAATCGATATACCTACATATCGTTAATTTTTCATCACATTTTGACCCTGTTCTAACCTTTTTTTGTAGATACATGACTCTATCTTATCTCAAATATATAATGTACTTTTTTTAAAAGGGTGCTGCTGGGAGTGTTTTTCCGCCGCCTTTTTTCTATCAATCCAATATCTAGCCCAAACGGGCACCTAAAGGCGATAACCGAGAAAAAATTACATTCATTAAGCGAATATTTTGTATTCCTAATATGAAATAAATATTTTTTCTTTCTTTCTTTCTTTCTTATAGTAAAGTTATTGAGCATATGGAGCTATTTAGGATATAATATAATTAATAATCCTTCAAACTTTTACAAAATGATCGCTCAAAAATACAGTATACGTCGGACGATAGCGCTTAGAGTAGAGGACTCCTGCAGTCATACGCTGTCGCTTTGCTACTCTGAAGGCCTATCGTTGCAATGTCGGTAATTGTGGCCGACAACTATAGGTACTTTTCTATTAAAACAAAAATAAATTACTTCACGGCAAAGGGTTAGTAAAAGCAATAAGATTAAACGTTTATTTTTACATAAAATTTGCATTTAGGCATTCAGGATAGCACTAAAACAGATTTAGTGTCTAAGAGAGAAGCTCTTTGTATTGTGATATTGTCGTCAACCAAGAAATGGGGCGTACACGTCAACAATCGTCCATTAGAGCGACAGAACAATCAGTCAGGGCATGCCAATGTGGCAGATGTCCTGGCAACGGCAAAACCACCCCTTTGCCTTCTAAAAACAACTCTACACACAAATTTCAACTTTACGCCATCTACCATAAGGTCTACTTCAAAGTTAGTCGAACGCAAATTAGGTTCTGGTGTAATCTTGATACTGAAACTATGTCCGGCAGGAAACCTATATTTTTTGCGTCTAAATCCTGGATTGTGTAACGATTTTATTATCGAGCCATTTTCAGCTGGTACTAATCGGTTGATCAGTGGATCGAAGTAATTGTACTAGGTAAGTCCTTCGCAATAAAAAACACGCTACACTTTTAGGTGATTTTATGGAAATGTGGGATAAGGTTATTTTTTTTTACTTGCTGTTGAGTATCTTTACATAAAATTACAATTAGAATGTTTGTCTTACGTTATTTGGAAACTACCCTAGTTTGGGTTGTCGTTTGGGTTTTTAAGGTGAGATAGGAAAAGTCGGCAGTTTATGATGTAATTGTAATCGAAGTAATTGTAGTATTTATTTATTTATTTATGCCATAACGTGTTAGGTTACAATATGTTATGCCATATGTTATGCCATAACGTGTTAGGTTACAATAGATCTTACAAGTAGTTAGTGGATTAACCAGTGTTCACACGACCCAGGTAGGGCACGGCAAAATACAATATATCAATTGAATAAATGAATAAATCAATTTAGATATCATAGCTTAAATAATCTAATTCAAATTTCATTCATTTGGGAGATTAATCTTACAATTTAGTAGGTAAGTCCTTCGCAATAAAAAAAAAAGCTACAACTTTAGGTGATTTTATGGAAATGTGGGGTAAGGGAATTTGTTTCACTTAATGTGGGTAAATAGTGAAACATAAACCTGACATTAGAATACTTGCTTTGTAAGATTTTAAAATGGGGCAAATGTTGCAATCTGTTCAGGAAGACAATAAACCGGCGGCGCTCCATGACGTTTCAGTCTTAAATTTACTTAAGTACACGTCAAGTCACGCGTGTTTTATTTATGAACAGACTTCATCTTTTAAGGACGCTATATTTGTGAGTAGAATACTGTCTTCAATGTGTGGATTTTAGTTTTTTTTAATCTAGCAAGAATAAGTTACATAAAGATTTCTTAGCAGGGTTGGAGCGCAAATCGAACGCAAAATTGGGTTTCTCCGTAATCAAGATAATAATAATAAATAAATAAATAAACGTTACACACTCATAGCCCCACAGTAAGGTAATTAATACCCTGTGTCGTGGGTACCATGGGCACATACAAAGACAGGAACACAAACACCCATACCGAGAACAGAAATTTAAACTCATCATTCAAATTTCTGCTTCGCCGGGAATCGAACCCGGGACCCCTCGATTGGCAGTCCGGCATGGTAACCATTGCGCTACGCGGGTCGTCGGAAGATAAGCTGGAAACCTATATTTTTACGTCTAAATCCTAGATTGTGAAACAATTTTATTATCGAGCCATTGTCAGCTGGTACTAATCGGTTGATCAGTGGATCGAAGTAATTGTACTAGGTAAGTCCTTCGCAATAAAAAAATACACGCTACACCTTTAGGTGATTTTATTGAAATGTGGGGTAAGTTTTTTTTTACTGGCTGTTAAGTATCTTTACATAAAATTACCATTAGTTAAATAGCTTTTATATGTACGTACCTAATAATATGAAATTTTATATTGTAATGGTGAAATTTTGCTAAACGCCCAACTACACGTATTTGCATGCCTGTTATGGCAGAGTATACTGGATTATTTGTAAACCCATCATCTATGACCATTGAGGTTATGTACTGTACTCTTGCAAATAAACGATTTATTATTATTATTTGTCTTACGTTATTTTGAAACTAGGGTAAGTAAGTGAGATAGGGAAAGTCAGCAGTTTATGATGACTACAGGAAATCGGGTACCAATTAGTTAGTAACTGAGTCAGTTTATATAAACCTGACACGGGGATCCCCAGTACAAAGCTCGACACACCACCGATTTATAAAAAATTTGTTCGTGCATTTTTATTGCTGCTCCATGGTTAGGGAAAACATTGTACTGTTTTCCATGACAGATAATATAGATGGCTGCAACCCTTTTTGCGTCCGACTGCTGGGCACTGGTCTGTCCCCATTATTGGGGAGGCCTGGAGCTTACTCCACCACGCTACTCCAATGCGGGTTGATGGAGATGCGGGTTAGTGGCCAACCCGCTGTCGGATGTTTTCAAACCGCCCATAAGGCTTACGAAAAGGCTTAACGACTATTATCTATCGACAACAACCGGGACCGACGGCTAAACGTGCCCTCTAAAGCACGAAAACGCGCATAAAATTTTTTGCCACTCGCGGTCACCCATCTCACACTCGACCGCGCCCGTTTGGCTTGGATGCAGAAATCGTTTGCGTTCTACGCTAACCGCCAGGCCATGCGCTCTTTTTCTTCATAATATAGATATTATATGTCATTATTAACTGTCGACCAATGCGGAATGGTTATCATGCCGAACTGCCATTCGGAGGGTCCCGGATTCGATTCCCGGTGAAACAGAAATATGAATGATGACTTTAATTTTCTGTTCTCGGCCTGGTTGTTAGTGTTTCTGTCTTTGTATGTATCCATGGTACCCACGACACAGAGTATAACTACCCTACTGTGGGGCTGTGAGTGTGAAACGTTATTTATTAAAGAGCTTGAGATCGTCATGCCAGCTCTTCTTAAAGTATAAAAATCATCATTATGAGATTCAGTACAAAGTTTATTCTCACCGTGTATATGTTTACACAATGTATCCCAAAGGCACTAATTAACGTTACAACCTGCTAAGTTCCGAAAGAAATTACATCGAGATTCTCGGAAAAGTTACATACAAGTTGAATCCACCTGATTACTCTATAACCCTTTTTCCGACTTATACTATACTACCAAATTAAATTGTGAAAGTATTATTTTAGCATATCGGTTGCTAAAGATGCTTTTCTCAAGGTCTATATTGACGTCGAGGAACTTTTTAGAGCACTTATATTTGGATGGTGATTGTTAAAAATAACCTAAAACAGCAATGAACCAGAACAAGTTTATGGACCATTGCAAATATTGCAATGGTTCACTTTTTAAAACTCTACAAAAAACATGCTACAAACTGCCAAGTCATGCAAAAACTTCGGCGGTATCATATCTCAACAATGGGAATGACATCCGTAATAACAACTTATCACATTCGCCAAAGAGCAAAGAATCGCGTATGACTCGTCGATTTTGACAGCTGTCAAATCTGACAGCTCGCGGGAATTAAGACGTAACGTACGTCGGACGTAGTACGTAACCCGTGATTATGTTAACACGTTTCGCGTTTTAATTATATATCGGTTTGGGGATGGTTGAGGTGTTAATAATCCTGTTTTTTGGACTTGTCATTTAAGGGTTGGTGTTAATGCATATTAATTGAGAAGGGATAGAATTGTGTGAGAATTAAGTAATATTAAAATGTTGGGTCGCTAACGTTCTTATAAATGAGCCAAATTAAGTTGTGAAATTATGGGATAGACTGACAAGACTTTTTGTTTTGAATCAAAAATATTTTAATTATATGAATAAATAAAGTATGTCTAATTGTGCATTCGGTTTTCATTAAAAAACATAGTGTTACGAAATAGAAATAAAGAACAAATCGATAGAGTGCAGTATAGCAACTTGTAACTTCTAGATCTGTCTATTATATTTTTAGATAGTGTCTCACATGATCAGTCCATGTGTCAGTCATGCCCATTATCGACCCATATCCATTCTTTTATTTATGTCAAATATATAAATGTACTAAAATAATAATAATGTACTAAAAGAGTGCTGGTGGGAGATTTTACTACAATTTTTTTTAGCTCGACATCTAGCCCAAACGGGCACATAAGGCAATGACCGAAAAAAATGACATTCATTACCTAGGTGAATATTTAGTATTCCTAATATGAAATAAATATTTTTTCTATCTTTCTTTCTTTTCTGCAAATTGGCTAACGGTTTATTAGCATACATGAAAAAATAAGATAACAGAGTAAGTTTTGATGTTTCGTCAGAAATATGAAATCAGACACAAAAAAATACATGCACAATGAGATTACAAAAAGACGTCCTAATTTTTCGATTGGATTTTCTCTCATATCATACGGATTCAAGCTCAGAGCAACGGCCAGAATCCACAACGCCATTCGGGACGTTGTAATTTAAAATACACCAAATTACAGTATACCTTATTATGACAAAGGAATATGGGTATATAAATAGTTCAAAAAACATATTTTATTTCGAATTATAACTAAAGCCAACGTGAAATTGGCTATTCGACTTAGGGGTCATCCATAAATTACGTCACACCTTAAGGGGGGGGGGCATCACCAGAATGTGACATTGCGTGACAAGGGGCAGGGGGGGGACAAAAGCTTTGTGATGTCACATATTAAAATTTAAAAAAATACTCAAACGCAAAATTTATATGTGAATGAAAAACTTTCAATATTTACCATCTCGATCTATTTTTTATTAATACTTTAGCATTCTGAAAATGAAAATAACTGTTTTATTTTGATTATTTTTAAATACATGCATAAAATTAGAAAATGTGTGACGTCACATCAGGGGGTTCTAAAAATGTGACAACCTGTGACAAGGACGGGGGAGGGGTTAAAAAGTCCTGAAATTCGTGTGACGTAATTTATGGATGGCGCCTTATAATAACAAGTAAATTTATTCACGCAAATCAAAATCTAAACCTAACTAAAAGATGTAATCATACATATCCTGACATTCAAAACGCGGAAAACATTAATTTGTACTCAAGAGCTTTCAACATGCTTTTAAAAGCACTGTATAACACTGCCCTAATCTCTTCCTTCCTGTACACAAGCCACAGAACAGACAATACCGTCAATACCGCAGTACACAAGTACCTATTACATTACAAGCGCGTCTATGTGAGGATTGGTCGAGGGCGGACCAATCGCAGCGAGCCCATAGCGCACGCCCGGACACTTGTCGCGTACATAGAATAATGATAGGCCGTGTAGAGGGTCTCTGATTTAATTCAATAATGCAATAATGACAACAAAAAACGCTTCATAAGTTTTTCATAGCTGAACATGATTTGTAAATAAATCTGTTCGAGAACGATAAGATCATTAAAAAGAGCGAGTTTTTCTGAATAAGAAGACACAATTTTATAGGTCCATACGAAGCATTTAGGCTATACTAGCTGAGCCCAGCGGTTTCACCTGCGTTCGTTTTGTCAAACAATGGATTCAGTCCATTTTGACAGCACAGTTGCAGGCTTCACTCAAGTATCGTCTATAAATTCGTTTAGATGACCTTATGCGTTGGCAAGCACCATGAGACTTTGAGACCTCATATTTTATAGTAATGTCACATAGAGTAATATAGTAATGTCACTGCAGTATTAGCTGCGACATAAGCACCTATGTTATAAATCTCAATCGATATCTACATAGAAGCCATCAAATAAATTGTGTTCATGATAAATGCTTTCAATCTTCTTCTTCTTCTTTTCAACCTTTTTTTTATGTCCCACTGCTGGGCACAGGTCTCCTCTCACAAGTGAGAGGGATTTAGGCCATAGTCCACCACGCTGGCCAAGTGCGGATTGGTGGACGTCATGCTTTCGAGAAATTATGAATTTCTCTCAGGCATGCACGGCGATGGAGAACATCGTAATTAATTAAATATCACGATATTTTCCATCACCGTGGAGCAGCGATAAATGCGCACATTACAAATTTATTTGTCAGAGGTGCGCGTCGAGGATTTGAACCCAGGATCGGTCGCGTCGAATACCACCGTTTTTTACCACTCGGCCATCGCTGCTCTCTGCCTTTCAATATATAACGTAAATTTTTATTATATGGGGAAAACATTCAAATCTTTCAAATTCGCTCATGTAAATACCGACTAGGATATATGTAATGGACGAATAGACTGACAAACAGACGTTATTGCAATCTAAGAAGCAAATTTCGTTCGCAAGTCTGACTACAATACACTTTCACCTGTTAAAGAAAAAAAAAGCAGAAAAAAGCAGCCTTAACGCAGACTTTATACAAAGATGGTTTGAAAGCTTCCAACAGCGGGCGGGTTGACCACTAACCCATATCTCCAACAACCTGTATAGGAGCAGGATGGTGGAGTAAGTCTAAGCATTGAAGTTTAAGGGAGAGATGCGCGCCAAGCAAAAAACATCGAAATTAACCTGGCTTAGATAGGAACTTACTGAAGCTGAAACCATAGTCAGAAAATTCCGCGTACCTAATTTTTTCAACCATTTTTATGACCCATTGCTGGGCACAGCCTCCTTTTAGAAGTAGTGAACAGCATGCCTTCGAGAAATTATGAGTTACTCTTAGGTTCTTCTTAGGTTTAAGCACGGTTTTGGAAAACATCGTAACTCACTAAAAATCACGAAATTTTCGTTATGGATGTACATTACAAATTTCTTTGTTAAAGGTGCGCGTCGAGGATTTGAACCCCGTATCTCCGTGTCAGAGACCGCGGTCTTTACTGCTCGGTCATTGCGGCTCGCCGCGTACCTATATTGCCAGTAAATGCAGCTATGGGATTGTACATGTAGGAATTAGCAAGTCGTATTCATTTGGCACGATTGCATCGAACAATTACTCGCGAAGGTCGAAACGAAATTAAACTTAATCGGGTTCACGGGTTCGTACAGACAGACAGACGGATGTGTCGCAATTACGCTGTCGGCTGGAGTAAGTGAAACTTCAAGTTAGATTGGGAATTGTTCCCTACCGAACATTTTTGTTATATTTTTTGGTATGCCGATATCGACTTGCGTTGTTTTGCGCTGGGTCCGGAGAAGCGGTGCACGAATTGTTCGTAATTTGCTATAAATGGTCCTGCTAATGCCTTGGTTTCCCATGATAATGCACCTAGCATTATTACTTGTATTTTTTTAGGTGTTTTTTGTGCTTTTTATAAATGTAGAAACTTGGGATTTATTTTTTAACCAATTTTTTCATACACGTTTAATTCTTTGTATTTTACTTAATTTCAATAAGCTTTCAACATGTCAGTCATACTACTTTCTTCTGTACAATAAATAATATTATGCTGAAAAGAAACGCATTTGAATCTTAAAGATTGCATACAAATTTAAGCAGAAAAGCCTATTTCTCCTTCCTTCTTACGAAAAAGCTCACTACCAATTTATCTTGCAAATTTTGAAAATTATCTCCATAATCTTCGTTCGTTTAGATACGGATTTAATCAATTAAAAGTGTTATTTTCCAATAGCTAGTTGGAACGTAATTCATCTAAGTCTTTTCTTCTAACTGCGCATTTTTTTATCAAGGATTGAACCACCCAGTTTTTTTACCTTACAACATGTTGTTTTAAGATCAATTACGAGAAATAAATAATGACATCAGACCAACACCCATTCGGTAGTCAAAATGAAATATGATAACATTATTAAAATTAATTTCGTTTACGGAAGGGGTGGAGCCAGCATCATCAATAGAAACAATATAAAAAGCAGATAATTTTTAGGCCAAAAAACACATTCTTTTGTTTCCGTTTAGTGTTGGCAAAAAGAAATGAATAATGTGATTCGAATTGAAACCACTCTATTAAGAGGATGAATTATTCCTTTAATCCGATTGTTTTAATGACTTACAGGAAGGGGAGGATGAAGTTGCCATTAATAAAGTTGTAGAATCATTTGATAATTTACATACTTGGAAAAAAATATGAATAATATAGAATTGACCGAAATAGAAAGTGAAAAATATTTGTCACTGTAGCAATGTACAGAATGCGTTCCTAGGTTTCATAATTCCTTGTCTTGTTAATAGGTACTACTACTGTAGAGTTTGATGTTTCACATCAACCTCCATGATGATTACTGCTTACTTATAAAAGTTTATTTAGAAAATATTATTTTTAAAATACGAATTAGATGTCCCTCTCTTTTTTTGTGTCTGATTGATGAAGTTGTAGTTCAGCTCCCAATAAAAGTGGTATTAAAAAACCTAGGCAGTTTTCCTTCGGTTGCTTCCCCGCAGTATATTACCTATGACGATCCAACACTTATTACAGTAGAAGGTAGATATGATTATAACCCAAAAAATTCTGAGTATCTTTTACCTTTTACTGGATTAAAAAGTCGAAAGGTACTCAGAATCAGCTGTCAACGCTTCATACAAATTGCCACAGTCATTATCTATGAAAATATCTATGAAAACAAAGCGTAGAGAAATTTATCGCATTTAAAAGGAGCATAAAAATTATCTCGATACAAATCTCCTTCGGGAGTCCGAGCGAAACAAACAATAAAACATAAGAAGCTCCTCAAAAGATAAGGACAAAGCAATACAAGAGAAAGGGAGAACAGAAGACACTTCTTCCGGTTGCGTCGGCGCAGGTGACATGAAATTTATTCCGAATTTGAAAACCGAAGTATATTTTATTCGAAATGATTCAAACGGCTTTTTAAATATGGACATCCTTTATACTGCGGCTGCAGTTGACATTTTTATATTTGTCGTCGATAAAATGGCGGCACAAAAACACATGATTTATTCGAAAATAATACGATGACTATCCGCAGGCGCGGAACCCGGCACAGATTAACTGGATGATGGCAGACTAACCAAAGAGTAAGTATTAGAGCCCTGATTTCGAATACCTACTTTATATTATTATGTATATTTATACGATATAATAAAGTAACCGGCTTTAACCAGGATTATTTTTTTAAGTAAAATACATAATAATATACAGAAAGTAAAGGAAAAAGATTAAGTAATCGAGCATTGTTTTCCTATAATTTATATATTTTTATATTATACGATATTAAATAATTAATCTTTTCTAGTTAAATTATACAGAATTGATAAAAATATTTTTTTTACCCACTGATCTCAAAAAATGGAAGAATTTATAAATCGTGATTTTACTTCATTTTATGAAGTCTTTCACACGGATAGTTTTTTGACAATTTAATTGTATAAATTAGATATTTATACATATAAATATATAGATATATTTTGTACAAAAATTTTATACACCAAAACTTTTTGTTTATTCTAGACAATATATATAATAAAGGATTACAGAAGTGGTTTAATACAACTCATATAAGCTCTCTAACTCTACGTTGGACCCTGATACAGATCTCCCCACAATATTTCTCTGTACTTTTTCACTGCCTCTTCTGTTCAACTCCCTTGTTCTATACATGATCATTGAGATATCGCGAAGGTCCCGACACTTTCATCTCTCGCGGTTATAAATCTCGAATTAGAAGATTATTATCTGTGCGTTCTCATAGAATTTAAATTTTTGATCCTTTTTTACTTTTTTTCCTTGTTTTGCACTATTTGGTAGTATTGACATTTTACGTTGGCTTTTCTTTATATTATTTATGAATTGTATGCGGCTAGGAGATTCTACAAAATAGGTCTTTTATATCATCTTTAATTCTAACATAAAAGTCTTCTTTATGTGTGTAAATGTTTTGAAAACTCAAATTACGTTTACAAATATATTTTTTTGCTTGAGAAAACAAACTTGGTTACTATAATATACCTAATAACTTGTAAATATCTACCAACCTATATTAGAAGTAGATAACTAACATTCTTTAGCACAAAAATTTTGGGACACATTAAAAATTCATTAAATTATCATAATTATGTCGTTCATATTAATTTCGATATGGTTGACAAATGAATGGCACTTAAGACGACAAGATGAAATAGGTATACCCTTTCGCTCCCGAATTGTAGGGACACAACTGGAATTCTAAATTAAATGCCCATAAATTATGTATTTATCGACTCTCCTTATTGGTTTTTTGGATGTTAATAAGCTTTTGATGTTATTGCCGTTTGATAGAGTCACGGTTGGATTATTTTTTGTTTGGTTTTGGTCACTCACACCGTTTTTAAATCGTTATACGAGGTAACCACTTGCATATTTTTAATTTAGAGGCCTTATTTTCTGGGTTAGATTATCCTTATAGGTATGTACATAATGAGATATAGATATATGTAAATAATGCCTTCATCGTGTAATAATATTTCTTGGCTCCTTTTTTTGTACCTCTGCGCTTGGGGTGGACTCCAGGATCTTCAGTAGAATGCACCGGCCTCCTCCATGCGCGACGCTCAGAATGGGCCCATCTTCGGGAGAGCAGATGTGCTTTCCTACACCTTCCGATGCTTACGGTGGCATTCGCCCACGCACACACCGCCGTCTTTCTTGTGGCTGCTGGCTGGACAGAACGAGCTCCCACTCTCACCGCCAGCAAACCCCGGAATCCCCCTTTTAGTCGCCTCTTACGATCAGTCAGGGGATACCATAAGTCTATTCTTAATCCCGAAGCGCCCTGTAGCTTCTACTACCCACATTTCCCTTACCGCAGGCTTTAGAATTAAAAACAATCAAACAGCGGATTGGTCATAAACTAATAGCTACCACTCACCAAATAAGGAATACCTCATTCGTCTCTGACATTCCAGCTATAGCACTATTCTAGTATAAGATAGGTCATGTACATACATGAATCTTAGATAATAACCACAGAGGTTTGGAGAAGTTGCAAAGTTAAAAAGGAATTGCGTGGGACAATGCAACTAGCAAAGGGGAATACATAATGCAATTAAACAGTTATACTGGAGAGATGTGGATGATGAGACCGAGACCAAGTGCAAAACAACATTTCAGAGACTGCAAAAACTAAGAATCACATAATTTTTTTATTAAATAAATAAAAAATATGACTTGATAGCGATGTCAAAAGGTTAAAAAAACAATCATTATTCAATATTTAATAAGAGCATCGCAAACTCTGTGCATATTGCCAGCGTCAAGTAAAATTTTGCATCACTTAGTAGTCATAGAAAAAACATGTTTTCGCATTGTTACTTTATTTCACAACACTCGTGCTCTTGAATGAAAATATAACAAGAGCACAACATGTCCTTCAGACTTCACGCTAAAACTCCAACCCATATTTTTTTAATTATTCAAGTTTGATAGGAGATTGGAGACATAATCTAAACTACCCACATGATATTTTTAATTTCGTTTATTACGAACACAACAATTTAAAAATATATATTTACATAAAACAGTATTTACCGAACTCACTGTACTCTACAAAGTAGCTTGCAGGTGGGCGGGGCGAGTTATCGTTATAATAAACAGCGAACCATAACTCAGCGCAAACCGGACGTACCTTCGTAGTTAATCAGAGATTTATTTAAAATTAAATGCACCATCACTTATGGATATTTCGGACAATATTGAGGAATAATTTTGCAGTATTATTTGGGAATCATGAAGCGCATGACCCGGTGGATAGCGTAGAACGCAAACGATCTATGCAACTAAGCCAAACGGGCGCAGTCGGGTGTGAGATGGGTGACCGCTAGTGGCAAAAATTTCATGCGCGTTTCCATACTTCAGACGGCATGTTAAGCCTTCAGTCCCGGTTGTTGTCGAAAGATAACAGTCGTTAATGAAATGAAATGAAATGAAATATTCTTTATTCACTGTATGGTTCATTTACAAACTCTTAGTGAACGTTTATTTTGTTCTGTCTGCTCTGGGTGCGCTTAGGCAATGCTGAGTTGAAGAAAAGAGCAGACGGAGAAAAACTTCAGCCCTGTTTTAAAATATGGGGTATACCATAGCTAGCTTTCTTACAGTGTAGCTATGGGCCGATAAGGAACATACGTGACAGCTACCGCATGTGTCAATGTCGTCCCACAGCCATCTGCTAACATATGCAGTTTAATTCATTTAAGTCTATTACATCAGTTATAGAAACAGCCTTGTGGGACTACAGCTCAATCCCAAGCTTTTTTATCAATAAAATAGTCCTTAAGATCGTAATAAGCCTTGCGGCACAGGACTTGTTTGACTTTTTTTTTAAATCTGTGAAAAGGAAGGGATTGAACATTTTCCGGGATTTTATTGTATATTCTGATCGACATCCCGATAAAAGAGTGGCTCTTTTTGCGGAGCCTACACTTGGGGAATGCAATTTTGTGGCCATTCCTTGTCGAAACACAGTTCGAACTATGTAGATCCAAAAAGGTCATAAATTCGTGTTTGTTTTTACGAACATACATTATATTTTCATAAATATATTACGATGCAAATGTTAGTATATTAATCTCCTTAAATTTTTCTCTCAGAGATTCTCTAGAATTTAATTTATAGATTGCGCGAATAGCCCTCTTCTGCAAAATAAATATTGTGTCGATATTAGCAGCATTTCCCCACAGTAAAATACCATACGACATTATACTATGGAAATAACTAAAATAGACCAGTCTGGCTGTATCGACATCTGTAAGTGATCTTATTTTTTTAATTGCAAAGACGGCAGAACTTAGTCTATTCGCTAACCGAGAGATATGGGGTCCCCATTGAAGCCTAGAATCCAGCTTCATCAACAAAGCCCATTTCCTCGCCATTCAATTGTGGATTTACAATTTATTATATATGATTAAACTTGTCGGAGGTCTTATGGGCGGTTTGAAAACATCCGACAGCCGTTTGGCCACTAGCCCGCATCTCTACCAACCAGCAATGGAACAGCGTGGTGCAGTAACTCCCCAATAATGGGGAGAGACCCGTGCCCAGCAGTGAAACGCAAAAATGGATGCAGGCGATGCAGCCTTTTGGAAATCATAGGATAGTACTCAGTATTTTTAATCGTTTCTCGATCTCGTCTCTGAAACGGCTGGACTGATTTTGACGGGACTTTCACTGGCAGGTAGCTGATGTAATGAGGAGTAACCTAGGCTACTTTTATTTTACAAAAATTCTAATGCTAAAATCCACACGGAAGAAGTCGCGGGCGGCTGCAAATCCATAATAAATATGAAAGTAAAAGAAAGAAAGTATGTTTGTTTGTCCTTCTTTCATGACGCGTTAGAGTGATTCTAGGGAATCATTTTTGTTCATGGCGACAGTTAGGAGATGACAGATCTCGTTTCTCTGGGAAGATCTATTATAATGTACTAGTCTTCCGCCAGCGGCTTCACCCGCGTGGACCCGTTTTATAGGGTCCTGTAGTATAAAAACCATCCTATGTCCTTTCCCAAGGTCCACTGTATCTGTGTTCCAAATTTCATTAAAATTGGTTCAGCACTTTAAGCGGGAAAGCGTAGCAGACAGACAGACAGATTTACTTTTCAATTTATCCTATGTAACGCGTAATAATCGTGTAATACTTATATCCTTTGTAACGCGAATGAAGCCGCGGTGCAACGCTAGTATATTAAATGTAACGGAATACGTTGTGTAACAAGTATTTTTTTTGTTTTCTGAATTAGGTAGAGTTCAATCCTGTTCATATTTGCAAGTATGTATTGTCTTTAAAGCGACCTATCGCAACATGAAAATGCACTTGTGTGAATTGTGTCAACCACCTTACGATAAATAAACTCGACATGTAGGTATAAGGTAGATACGAAAGGCAGTTCGGTCTCTTTCAGATGCAAACGTATGGAGATGCTAAACCGGAAGCGGCCTGATCGACGGGCGTAAGCCTCCGACAAATTGTGCTTCCGGATGAAGCCGCCGTAATATATGATGGGAATTTCATGCCGACCAATACGAACTACTTATTGTGTCCTTAATTTTTAATATTTATCAAAAGTAACCTAAAATGTTTTGTAGAGTTTTACTTTTTTTAGTAGGTTAGTTTGTTAGTTGGTATAGCGTCACTAGTAGTATTTTTTTACGAGTATCTACCTATAAGTACCTTTTTTTGGTATCGGGGGGAAACCTTCAAAAGGTATCCGACAACTTGGGAGAGGATACCGGGTTATGTGGGATTTGACCGCACTAAAACACCCTCGGTGGCCTGCCTCTGCGTTTGTGAGGACTCCGGGATCTCCATAGGAACGCACCGGTGTCCTCCACGCGCGGCGCCTCAGAACGGGCCCATCTTCGGGAGAGCAGATGTGCTCTCCTGCACCTTCATGTGTTCACAGCGACATGCGGCCACGCATACACCGCCGTCCCTCCCGGGGCTGCTAGCTGGACGGGTCAAGCTCTCACTATCACCGTCCGCATCCCCGGAAACCCCCTTTTAGTCGCCTCTTACGATCAGGCAGGGGATACCGTAGCTCTATTCTTAATCCCGAAGCTGCAGGGACCACGAGTATCTATACCTACTACAACTGTTTATTTTAGTAGATTTATGTGGTAGATATTGGTTCTTTTGATCGCTGCACCCAATTTTTTTGCTCCTCGAAAGCAGTTGCACTAAATGACGACCCTTGTGGCGCAATGGTTGCCATGCCAGATTGCCAATTGAAGGGTCCCGAGTTTGATTCCCGGCGAAGCAGTAATTTGAATTATGAGTTTAAATTTCTGTTCTTTGTCTGGGTGTTTCTAAATATAATCCGTTCTTTTAAGATTACTTTTCATAATTATATATACCTCACGCAACCAAAGAGCAGCAGTAACCATTATGGCCGGATACTGTCGCGACCTCTTATTTTATAAGTAATCAGTAAATATAAGGGCACAAACAAAGAAAATGGTAAATCAGGGTACTAAATTTCATCAAAATCGTTGGAGCCGTTTCCGAGATTCAAAAAATGTATTTAGGTATATACAACAATTGCGGTATTAGATTAATGCCGACTAGCTGGGTGGCTCGGTGGACTACAGCGACCACTTCAAAGCCGTTGTCTGCATGCTTTTCAGCTACTCCATTTAAATGAAATCCCAAGAGTAATTGTCAGTTATATTACTTGATAAGAAACTCGTTATTATGAGATAGCTTTAATAAGCTCGTCGTCGTCTTTCTATCATAAGCACAACTAGTTGTAACTAGGTGTTGTGACTAGACTTATAGGTGTCCCCGGGGGCGGCGCTCCAAAACGGGCTGGAGCAATGTGCTCTCCTGCACCTACCAGTACTGGCGACGGCTGCCAGCCGCGCACACAGCATCCTTCCCAGGACTGCTGACTGGTTGGTCCGAGCTCCCTCTTTTGCCGGCTGCAACACTAGCTCAGCTTTCACGAAATGAATAAATTGACAAAACATGGTTTTTTTTACTTGCAACGTTCCAAAATACTAGTTCTACCACCAGCAGTTCTTTATTCTTGGTAAATAATTTTTTTGAAGATTAAATTACTATCCGTTTGTTTTCATTCACGTGTTATAAAGACCGAAATTGATACAAATTATTTAATGCGAACAGTAGCAGAGGCTTCCTAGTAAAAGTTACAATCGAGGATGATTCCCATGCTAAATGGCCTATTCATCCCTTAACAAGGTTCACGTCAGATACCAAAAGGGCTGAAGTTAGATTTCTCATAAAATATCTAAACTCAATATAACTTTACTTAACTACTAGTAGACCGGGTGTAGACGTTGTCCTGCCTTAACAGTATTGAAAAAGGATTTATTTTTTTATTATCTTACTAGCTGACCCCGCGAACTCCGTATCGCGTTTAAATATTAAATAATAATAATAATAATGGATAGCATATAAACCTTCTCCGTGAAAAAATACATATACATACCAATTTTCATAATAATCGGTCGAATCGTTTCTGAGTTTTGCGATGTCATATATACAAACATCCTCTTTTATATGTATATAAGAATAGAGAAGATAGAGATTTCATGTAACTGTCAAACAAAAATATAAAACAAATAATAGCATACGAACCACATACGAACTGTCCTGTTATTCTGACTGTGTCTTTAGAACGACACGGCACGAAATACTCGTACAAACCTTTGACAGTTAGAAACATAGATATTTTATGTTTATACGTAGTATATATAAAAAATCTACGGTTAGAAACAATTTATATGGGGAAACTACTTGTAAATTAATAAAAAAAGAACATCCAACCAAATTGTGAATCTTAATCATTCTCAAATCCCCTTGAACACACACAAAAAATTTCATCATAATCCGTCCAGTCGTTTAGGAGGAGTTCAGTCACATACAAACGAATACAAGAAATATATATTATAAGATTAAGTACTAGGTAAGCCTATTTAACTGTAAGGCTTTATAGACGAACAAATGTTCTTTATTCGTGAAACAGGTAATATTTAGACACCTAAGATTAAACGAGATCGGCTTTACACGATTTTAATTGCCTAAGAAATAATATAAAATGTGTGCTGTTCCAGTTTTTGGTAACCTATTTTGAAATTTTGAAGACTCCAGAGATGTCAATAATAATAACATAATGACTTTTGGAATCGCTTGACTTTTTGAATTTATTTTAAAGTGATCCAGTTTCCGGTGACCTGAAAGGCTGAAGCGGTTATTGACATTTACTAGAGGGAGCAAAGCGGGGCACTTTCCTCGGGTGCCAGTTTTAGGGGGGCGCTAAATTCGCAACCTTTGGTATAATCCATTATATTACTAGATAGATTCACTCAGAGGAATACTTTAGAGATATGTAATAGGATCTGAATAAAATTGGTACATTAAAACAAAGCGTTACATGCTTTTATTCCTCCTTTTTTTTATAGAAATGTGTCTTATTTATATGAAATAAATAGAAGTACAAGTACTTACATAAAATTGTTAAGTAATTACTCTCAAGTTAACTGCAAGTTAACAAGTACTGGTCAGTTAATTTTATTTTTAAAATTTCCTGTTTACATCCTTTCGCGTTCGCCGGTGGAACGGTTATATTTCTATCCAGATTGCAAATTGACTAATTTATTATAATAGCAACAAGAAATTTTGATCAAATTTGCTACCTACCGCACGAGAATGAGTGATTTGCCTGCATTTCTCACGAACCGACCTAATGCGATCAGATCTTGTTAAGATTCTTATTTTTCCTCGTGTTTTTATTAAAATTCACTAATTTTTGATTTACTACGTTTTGAAAGTTCTGCCTGCATTAAGGCGTTTCTAACAGAGCGAATGCAATGACATTTTTAGAACTTACATTTTTTTGTTCTTTACTGATACAAAGTACACATTATTACCTTTTTTGTATCGGGAAGGAAACCATCAAAAGGTACCCGACACTTTGGAAGAGTATACCGGGTCATGTGGGATTTTACCACACTAAAACCCCCTCGGTGGCCTGCTTCTGCGCTTAGGGAGTACTCGGGGATCTCCAGTGGAACCGGTGTCCTCCACGCGCGGCGCCCAGAATAGGCTCATCTACGGGAGAGCAGATATGCTCTCCTGCGCCTTTCGATGCTTATGGCGGCATGCGGCCACGCACATACCCGATTGATCGAGCTCCCACTCTCACCGCCCGCAACCCCGGAAGTCCCTATTTTCAGCTATTAGCTGATGGCTATTTTGCTAATAAACGTTAGATCAAAAACCAAAAACCACACACATACACACACACACGCACACATACACAAGATTCTACAAGAATAAGTTATAATTATTGACATTTACATTCAATTAGAATCACAATTTAATTTTTATAATTAAAATAATGTTAATACTAATTTTAATCTTAATGAAGGTATTTCCATGTATGACTTTTTGGTATTTTCTGTTGACATTATTTTATTATTTCTAATCTGTTTTAAAATTTTACTTTTGACATCATTTAAGTTAAGTTATGGAATTGTTTAACTATGTGTACGAATGATTGTAACAAATTGACGGGGGTACAAATTTCTTAAATCCCGCTCAACATCTCAGGGAGGCGGGGCGACTGAAAATCAGCGCTACACGAGGTTATCTCCTCGCGGTAGCAATAGCTGAGTCGCTACCATTTGCCTAGTGCCTGATTTTTATGTAATATTTTTTTTGACATTTTGTAACAATGTGTATGTAATTTGTAATTTGTAATGAAAATAACGGTGAATTGAGGCAATAAATTTATTTATTATTATTATTAATATCAGACATCAATATAGACATCAACATGTTACAAGAACTATTTCTTTGTCATAAATTAATTACTGAACAGTAAATAATATTTTCACCTTTCACCATGTTATGTAGAGGTTGTAAAATGAGAGTGTAGTCAGAAGTTCGATCTACATTAGATCTCTTAATTTTGCGATAATCGATAATCTCTTAACAGTGCGAGCTGGTCACGTTTACATATCACTATTTATTATTGAGGTATTGAAGGAGTCCTAAATACTCCAGATTCAATCAATTGCATCATTTAAAATACGCGATACGTCCAATTTTATATTATTTAACGCCATTTTGTGTTATAATATTCTTATTTTTCAAATTAATCATTTCATAAATTCGTGAGCTCGTTTGTCCGTTTATAAATTAGACAGGTAGCGTAGTGTAAGTCGTGATGTAGAGAGTGCAGTAAAGTTGTTATTATAATGTTAAGGAAAATGGAAAGCTAAGGGCCTCGTTCACCATCTCCAAGTAAACTGTTGATTAGTTGATTATTAACTTTACTTTGGACGTCCCAAGTAGTACGGAAGGGTACGGGTCAGTTTATCATATGATTATTGCTACTCGAACATCGTGAAATTGAAATTGAAGTTAAAAGTGACTTTAACCGACAATTAGCGTACTTGTCACTTTACTTGAAGGTGGTGAGAGGCCATAATTCGATTTTCGTCTACACCCCGCCTGACATGTCCACCTGTCTGAAAGGTGTACTACACCAAACCATAGTTTGACGACCTGCGTGGCGTAATGGTTATCATGCCGGACTGCCAATCGAGGAGTCCCGGGTTCGATTCCCGGCGAAACAGAAATTTGAATGATGAGTTTAAATTTCTGTTCTCGGTCTGGGTGTTTGTGTTCCTGTCTTTGTATGTGTCCATGGTACCCACGACACAGGGTATTAATTACCTTACTGTGGCGCTATGAGTGTGTAGCGTTTATTTTTTTTATTTATAGTTATAATTCAGGTAATTTATACCTCAATCCATCTCTACCAAACGACATTGCGGTATCGTGGTGGAGTAAACTCTAGCCCCAGAGCAAACCCAGAGACATGACCAGCAGTAAGCCAACATGGTTACAGCTAGCCAATATCAATGTTTTGTCTTATGTTGCATTCTATTTAGCCCTTTATTTTATGACAAAGCAGAATGTACTAATATACTAAGCATGAGTCCCTACATTCTGCTTTCGGGCATAAAGGTCAAATAAATGACAACTACTATTGGCAAAAGAACAGAAGAAGACAGATAAAATGTACTGCTTCAGTGACCAAAGTAACGGTAAACACGGAAATGGCAAACACGAGGTAAACTGTCAATGACGGTCTGCGATTTGTTGCTGATGACAAACAGTTTTATAGCATTTATGTCTTACACAAGTAATAGATAAATGTTATGAATAAAATAAATCCAAATTATTCATTCGTTCAGCCTCCTAAGGTAGTATTTCTTTACAAAATCTTAGTGAACGTTATTTTTTTTTGTTGTCATATTAAGGAAGTATGTAATATTACCTTTTTTTAAATTGGGAGCTACTTCAGTAGATGGCGTTGTTAAGCAACACTAAGTGTTACTTTACTTTACTTAACTCAATGAGTCTCTGAAGAAAATTAATTGTTTGTATCCAGGCAAAGCTCAGCCATCCGGGTACTTCAAACCTTCAAACACCGGTTATAGAAACAGCCTATTTAAGTACATCAGTTATAGGGCCTCAAATAATATTTTTTTTCAACCTTTTTTATGTCCCACTGCTGGGCACAGGTCTCCTTCTCACACAATTGAGAGGGATTTAGGCCATAGTCCACCACGCTGGCCAAGTGCGGATTGGTGGACGTCATGCTTTCGAGAAATTATGAATTTCTCTCAGGCATGCACGGCGATGGAGAACATCGTAATTAATGAAATATCACGATATTTTCCATCACCGTGGAGCAGCGATAAATTCGCACATTACAAATTTCTTTGTCAGAGGTGCGAGCCGAGGATTTGAACCTGGGATCGGTCGAAGACCGCGGTTTTTTACCACTCGGCCATCGCTGCACTGCCTCAAATAATACAAATCTCAATCTCTGAAGGCAAGTACTCTACTCGGCACGCGCACTGCACGTCGCCCGCGGCGTCGCTCATTGATTCTTGCACGCTCTCACTCTCTACTTGATTCATTGCCACCGACTAATGACGGGAAATGTCCACTTAGCAATAGCTAATCAGATGATTTGAAACCGTTTTAACACGCTTTTATTAGCTTCACAATATGTATGTATGTTTGTAACCGACTCCTTAAGACTCGATTTTGACCCACTTTCATTAACATATTTAATTCAAACTTTATACACTTATCACTGGTCAAATTTCCTCTAGCTAGATTTAGGACATCAGCTTTTGAGAATTGAACCAGTGGGAATGACATGATGTTTTCTAATGCTCTCACGCATGCACGGTAATAAAAGTCATCTAAGTTAGCAGCGATCGGCTTTCCGTATATAATAAAATAAAAAAATTAAAATGCATTGTATTTCTCACTATAAATAGTTACAATAGTGAAAATCTAATTTTTGTACCAACTAACTTATAAAAACTTAAAAACACTCATGTTAATAACCTATTTTCAAAAAAAGCTAATTAAATAAATTGAAAAGAGAAATCTAATATATTAAATTTTCGTTAATTTTTATATAAACCATTAAGAACCCCTCGCTATTCGAAGGAAAATGCCTCCTCTAGCTGTGCGTATATGCGAGAGCATTTAATTTATGATTTGATTTAAACTATTTCGGTTATGATTTTTTGAAGATTTACAAAATCTGTATTTTATTATACGATATATCACCAAAATTTTATGGGCTGGCTGTAGCAATGTTATCCTTTTTTAGGTACTACTGCTGGGTACGGGTCTCTCCCCAATATTGGGGAGCCCTGGAGCTTAATCCACCATGCTGCTCCAAAGCGGATTGGTAGAAAAACGGATTAGTAGCCAACCCGCTGTCGGATGTTTTCAAACCGCCCATAAGACCTCTGACTAGGTTAAGCGACTGTTACGAGTATATATTAATAACAACCGGGACCGATGGCTTAACGTGCCCCCGGAGCACGGAAACGCGCACGAAATTCTTGGCACTAGCGGTCACCTATCTCACACCCTACGCTCCCGTTTAGCTTAGCTGTGTAGATTGCACTTGAAGCCGGGCCACGCGCGCTTCATTTTTATAACATGCCTTTAATATAACATTTTATATAAATAAAATATTTCTTTATAATAAAATGTTACCTGCCAAACCAAGCGATAGGATTAACTGGTTTAGCCTAGTACAAACTAGTTCGTCCTGGCTAAACTAGTTTTTCTATACGCGATAGGATAAACGGGTTTAGTCTAGGAAAAACTATATATATCCTAAAATCCGGTTTGGCTGGTAACATATACATAACATACAGATTGGCTAAAAATATTTTTTTACGGACTCGTGGTTCCTGTTTTTTGTTGACTCCCTTGAATGGGTTGTTATTGTTAACAATGCTATCGATTGGTCGCTAATGGGCCGCATTATAGACATTACTGCTACCAAAGAAAGCTGCGGTTTTACGGTTCTTTGGAAGAAAGGGCCTCGAAAACCTTTTAAAGTAAACTCAAAAGATGATAATTTATCGAAAATTTTAGGCCTCTCTACAATTCGAACAGTCAAAAAGAGAAGCGGCAAGATACGATAGTATTTTTATATCGCATCATGTCTTTTAACAAAGAGAGGGTAGGTATAGATATTCTATTTCACGAAGTCTGATCGGCTCTGGTTGTAGTAGTGGATGTTTACTTACAAGTGTGCTTGCGTGCGTAAGCTTTTAAAGCGTTAGCAAAGAAATCTGAATATCTCTGTCATTAACAAAAACACTTAACAATATCTTACTCACACAAGTCACTTTTATTTGTAACGTTCCTCGACGCTGAGCGCTCTCGAGGTTACACACACTAAAACATTGTGCGTGTGCACAGCTCACAACATTCGTAGCCTAATGGACTTCGTGGGTTTCGTGACATAGAGCATCTTTATATGGACATTTTAAATTCACTTGTCTAAAAACTTCTCTATTTCATGATAAACATTCCGTCGTGTGTATCCTACGAAATTGTTATTGTGTAGACTGTGAAATTGATTTTTAAAAATATACATTTTGTGATGTATGTCCTTAGTTCTTTTATTTGTAAATTGCTTTTTATTTATTTTCTTTTTGTGCTGTAACTACTCTAAGGGGAGTTTTAGCGGGAAGTCGAAAAAGACATATTGTGCTCTTCTTTTATTTTCATTTTCTTGGTGTATTTTTGAGTTATATCGGATAAAGTTGATGGCATTTTGTTTGATATAGGTTAATTACAATACACGAGTTTTTGTGAAATAGAATAACAGTGCTAAAATATGTTTTTTCTGCTTGCCTCCAAAATTCCATCGGACACGTTCTAGTAAAGTAGCCATCGCTTTACTAGAATGTTGGACTGACTAGACTGATTGATTACTGACGACTTACTTACTGACTTTGTTATTACTTCGTCCAGTTTCATTGAAACTGGCAAAAAATTGATGCAAAAGTTATACTTGACGCTGGCAGTATGCACGGAGTTTGCGATGCCATAACTGAAAAAAAAAACAACTCTAAGACATTGCTTCGAGACTAATTCTATAACTCTTTAGGTTTAGGTTTATAATTTGGCAATTTCGTGCATATTTTTATAACTGTTTGCTATTAGAAAAGAAAAAAAAAATGCAGACAAGCAAATGGACACTGGGCTTATAAGAGTTTCTGTTCTTGAGATGCAGAACCCTAAAAAGATTTAGATTATTGTTTTCACAAAAGACGAAAATCATTCAAAATTACCCAAAATCGCGTGCTCCCGTTTCAAAAAGCTGTAACGCCCAGTAACTGTTTACTTTCCATTGTTATTGTTAACGTAACAACTCTCATTGTTACGTAACAAAGATCTTTCTTCCATTCATTCATGGACCTTACAATGCGTAGGTATCTCAAATTAGCTTCTCAATGGTAAAATTGCTTAACCGAATGCGTTTATGGCCTCAAAGTCTCTCAAGGCTTATAAAAGCCGGTAGTTGTGGGTATTGATTTAAAAAAAAAAAATTTATTTATTTGAATGTTGTCTTCGACCAGTGCGTCCTACCCGTTATGACCTACGGAGCCAAACGTGGACATTGACGATGGGACTGGTTCACAAGCTCAAAGTCGCACAGCGAACAATAGGCAAAACTATGCTCGGTGTGTCCTTTCGAGACAAGATCCAAAATCATGAAATTCGGAGGAGCACTGAAGTCACCGATGGGCAGTGGGCTGGTCACAGCTGCCGAAGAGCTGACAATCGTTGGATGAGACGGGTTTTGGAGTGGAGATCGCGTTCAGGCAAACATAGTATGTATAGTGTAAAGACGCCTCCCTGCGTGGTCGCGCGACGATCTGCGCCGGGTGGCGGGAAGTAATTGTATGCGTAGAGCCGAAGATCGGGCTCAGTGGCACGCCTTGGGAGAGGCCTATGTCCAGCAGTGGACTGATATGGGCTGATAATGATGACGATGATGTTGTCCTTCTTTCTTTTCTTTCTTTCTTTCAGCTGGCACGTGTGCCCAGTATCGACCCATACCCATCTGTAATTTCATCACTAAGCGAATATTTTGTATTCTTAATCTTAATATTAAATAAATATTTTTACTTTATTACTTCTTTTTCTTTACGTTGCAACAATGCTACAAAGTGACCCGAATATTTGTGCAAATATAACACCTATATTTGCATAAAAAATGTATAAAACTAAAAAAAATATGCTTTGTATTAAAACATTATTGAAAATAAATAGTTTTAAAATACCTACATAAATTTTAATAACAGTTCGATAAGTAACGGAATGTTCCACCAAGTCGGAATTAGTTCTAAATAATTACCCCCGAGCGACGCGTGCGCAAGTGAAAATAACCCTCACCCCATCAAAAAGAAAAAAGAACCCCTTGTATTCAAATTAACAAAGCATTACTGTGTATTCCGAAATTATTTTATTCGCGTATAAATAAAAGCACCCTAGTTTTAGTGGTTGAACTTTGAACGTTCAAAATTGTATCGAAAGGTAAGGGGATAAGGTTGGTTTTGTCTTGTGGGAGTGGGAGGGATCCGTTGAAAAGTGACGTATGTATAATTGAAGAAAAAAGGTGGCACGCGCTGTCGTACGCGCAAGTACTACGTATCTTCCCCCGCGATCGGGGTTGTAGGGATGAGCATTGCATCTTGTGTCGATAAAGTGAGATGATCAAAACGACGAAAATTTTGTCGATAAAATATTTTTACTGTCATGTTAAAAACTAAGATTCCCAGAACCCATTTATCTTATTATTTAAAATGCATTGGCTGCTGTAGGTATAATTTATGTAAACGGTAGAATGTAAATCCTCCTCTCTTCTTTCCAAATTGCTGTGCCCAACAGGGTCCATGTATACTCAGGGAAACATAATATGTACCATCTATTCCCAATAACATGGATTGCAATAAATAAATGAATATGAAAATGAATATAAAATGTTCATCGATCTCCCACTTCCTTAAGGTTGACTGGTAGAGAATGCTTTGAGCATTTAGTCCGCCTTCTGTTCGATTCTTTTGTACGATGAAAAATAAATAAATGTAAAGAACTTGCCTTTTTTAGACAACAAATTGTAAATAGTAAGATTTAATGAATGCATTTCGTAAAATTACTTAATACTGTGAAATGTACTGGCACTTATGATGACACTAGCATATGAATTGCACGTAGAAAAGAGGTTTAGAGATTATTTATTTGCGACGATAAATTTAGCAATTCTCATGATTCAATTGCAGTTTCCAGGCATAGGTATGGCTATTTTGGCTTTTATTTTCTCTATAAAGTTAAGTAGTTGCCCGCTCAAAATCTACCTAATTTTTACTTCAGAGGCCAGACTTTGTACTCTTTTTTCATCATTTAACTGATCCCAGAAATGCTTTATGACAGAAATATGTGCATCATTGTAAATCGCCATCAAAACATACTAATACTTATAATTGCTTATCCTTTTTTGTTAAAGACGCAAGCAGTTTTAAGGATTCACTCAAATTCTATCGATAAGCGCTCATCCCTGAGATCGGCGCGTGCGCAGGTGTCGGTTCCGCTCGGAGCGTCGCCCGCGCACCTGGGATCTATCTAGATCGCGTATCTGCTCGTAGATCCACTGATTAGGAATCCTGCATGACTTTACTGCCTGAAATTGTCGGCTAGACTATGATGCCTCTAGAATAACTAGGTTTTACCTACATTTTAAGCCTTGTGTAGTTTTTGTTTTCAAATAATGTTTGTTGTTTGCACTGAGTAACTGAAATTATGCGTTTTTTCCTACAGACAAAAACGAAAGCGCTTAGAACCAAATACGGTCCAATTTCTTTTAAATACTAGAGCACGCGACATACCCCCATACCCATAGTTGTTTCATGATGCGATTTCAATTTTCGGATAGTAAATAGGTCAAATTACTATCTTGCAGTTAGGTAATAGATAAACATCATAGTAAAACGTGCTTCAGAGTTTAGAGCACCCAAATTTTTTCAAGGGGATGTCCATCATCCTACAGATATAGTAAGAAGTGTAGATACCGCAAGTGGCATTCATACACGTTTCTGTGCTTCGGATAACCGGTTTAATCGTCGGTTCTGTTGGTGTTGACAGATATTCGGCGACAAATCTTGTAGATAGATGCCTTATTAGAGATTTAAAAATACTGAAGGGTAAGGCTATCGGCCAGATTGATATAAGGCTAATTAGCCAGTAGCGAAAATAAGTTTGAATACATATTAAGTATCGGCCTCTCAACAAGATTTATATTTAAAATTAGATCTTGTCTTGTGTGTCTGGAATATTTATTTAACGTACCCCAACTTAATAACACTTTTCATTAAGCTCCAACTCTCAAACGGATTAGCATTTTGAAAACATCCGACAGTGAGTTAGCCTAAATTCGCCACTCCACCAATACGTATGCAGCATTGTGAAATAGACTCTAGCCAGGCCTCGAGGCCCTCTAAATTTTGATCAGAGACTCGAGCCCAGCAATGGATCGTAAAATGGGTAGCATCCAAGTTTAATAGTACTTCTACAATGTTTTGTTTTGTCTTCATCTATCATTTCTATTGGGTGTCGGCGCGTGCGCAGGTGTCGGTTACGCTCAGCGCCTGCAGACGCACCTGGATTCTAGATGCTTGTAGATCTGAGATTACAGTTGCTAGCGCCACTCGAAGTCACTAGTGCAGAAATAATGACTTTATTATTACGTTACACACTACAAGAATACTCGTAGTTTGTATCTATACTAATATTATAAAGAGGAAAGATTTGTATTTTTATGTTTTATGTGTTTGTATTTTTGTATGTTTGTAATGAATAAACTAAAAAAACTACTGTTTCGATTTCAAAAATTATTTCACCATTAGAAAGCTACATTCACTCTGAGTAACATAGGCTACTTTTTACCACGTGAAAACGGGAAATAGGGTCAACGCGGTTGAAGCAACTGGCTAAACGCCTATGATTTTAATATAGCAATGAAGCTTGGAATAGCACATATGCTATTTTTTTTCCTACGGTGACCCATTAAACGGGTCCACGCGGGCGAAGCCGCTGGAGAAAGGCTAGTACTCAATAAATACAATTTGTAACAAAATGTTCTGACACAACAATGTAGGAATACTAAATACATAAAATTTTAAGTCCAGCGTGTTTAAAACGCTTGCAGCTATCTGATTTAAATATATTTTCAAAATTAAGCATTTAGCTAAAATGTTTAGCAACGTGCTTAACGGTTAGAAGGTGGACGGATTTAGTGATCTTGGTAGTCGGTCACGGTTGTGATTGATGCTTATGTACTTACTAAAAGTTATCAAAATCAAAATGATATAGGTGTCAAAGCGCTTTAATTATAGTCTTATAAAATTATAATTATAACTAGCTGTACCCAGCGGTTTCACCCGCGTTATTTTTGAAGTCTTTAGCGGCGTTGTGCACTTTTTTGGGATGGGTAAAAAATGTTAAACTCACGCCAGGACATGTGGCCTGAACGAATATTCGTAAGACGGAGGGGTGACAGTTGATGACAGCTCGACTGTCTATACTTGTAAAATTCGTGTATATCAAGTATTTAAAATATGGACATTGAACAAAGTGCATCTATTAATGAAAAAAGTGACGAAGAAATAGTGATAGAAAATGAGTAAGTACTTTATAAAAATACTAGATGAAACCCTACTGAAAATACTAGATGAAAAATAATACTGATAATAAAAGCAATTCGTGCGAAATTATTCCCTAACCTGTTTTACTTCTGATTACTCCAGGTATATGTACAAAGTTTCATGATGATCGGTTGAGTAGTTTTTGTTTGAAGAGTAACAAACATACTTACTTTCGCATTTATAATATTAGTAGGATGTAGGTACCTCTATACTTTTATAGAGGACTTCAAAGTTTAACTACTGGTACCCTCTAGAAAGACATTCAAAATTTTTGAGTATTCTCTTCTAAAACATATTCCTACAATAAGTTGGTCTAACATTGAACCGATTCACCTTTTATAGAATAAAAATCTATATCTGTCATCATTCCGTAAAATGCATGAGTTGTAATTTATAATTTATCTCGTATTGAAGGGGAAGCTACCCCTAAACATAAAGTTATGTACACACGAACCCAATGAGGCTTAACTAATGTGCGCACGCCCTTATCGAGGTTAATAACGAGTTGATGAAAGTATCCATTGATATTTTACTGGTTTATGAATATCGATTTGTGCACACTGGTGGGTTTTAAATATAATAACATTCATCATAACTTCTGCCTTAGTTGAAATAAAAAAAGTATAGATGGAACGCTGCGAACATATCGAACATCTGAGGCCGATTTTGTAAAAATGTTTAGGTCGGTTACCTACACACACAAGTTGCGATCATAATTCAAATTACCTCAATATTATCATTTAAGTATTAATACTATTCATTACAACTTTTCACAATAAATTTCGGCATTTTTCTTGTGAAGTTTTATATTTTTGATAAGATTTTACTCAATGCGTCGCGATATTCGACAGGCAAAGCCAGGTACAGTTTCGTAGTACGAGGTAGGTAGGTACAGTTAGGTACATAATTGAACGATGTTGTGCAGTTTGAGGTACATAATTGAACGATGTTCAAAAATATCAGGTTCCATCGGCGTCCTCAGATTTACCCAGAATATTCAAGCGAAACTAATAAATGTTGCGAGTGTTAATGTTGTAATGTACTTTTAATGCAAAAATACAATTGAAACAAAATTTTTATTATTTGAAACTAAAAAGTAATTAAATTCTGTATTTAATTTGTGTTATTCCTATAGGTACGTTAATTTTAAGGGTATATTTTTATTATTTACTAGCCTTCCGCCAGCGGCTTCACCCCCGTGGACCCGTTTTATAGGTTCCCGTAGTATAAAAACCAACCGCATAGGTTATATATAGGAGCTTTTCCAAGGTCCACTCTATCTGTGTTCCAAATATATTAAGTAGGGATTTTATTATTTGTAGTTAATTTATTATAAGATCCTGGTGGTATAAATTAAACACCGTGTTTATAAACTCTTTGAGAATGTTATTGGTTTTTTCTGCGCTTATTCTCATACCTACCAAATATCCAGAAAAAATCATAAAAATCGATTTAGCCGTCACAAAGGAGTTCGATAAAAAAAACTGTGACACGAGCTTTTTATATTACTTATACAAGAAAAAGATATGAATGTGTGTCGTGAATGTGATGTAATTGTTTTTGTGTATAAAAATGGACTGTAACGAAATTAGTGAGCCATCAGTAGCCAGTAGCCACCCCATCGCGTGTCACTTATTAGCGTTATCGAGTGCACGTGCTGGCCCCTGGTGTCATCATATAAAATACGTTGTTTTGCTATTAATACCATTGCCAATCATTTACAAAATAATTTCTCAAGGTCAATCTGCTTGCACTCCTTTATTTTTATCAAACTGTTCCTTACCTTTCGTTCACCTTATAAAGGCACATATTTAATTAACTGTAGACGTGATGGTCAAGACACTTATGTCATTATCCACTACTAGCCTTCCGCCAGCGGTTTCGCCCGCGGTGGACCCGTTTTATAGGTTCCCGTAGAATAGAAACCATCCCATATCCTTTCCCAAGGTACACTCTATCTGTGTTCCAAATTTCATTAAAATTGGTTCAGTAGTTTAAGCCGGAAAGCGTAGGAGACAGACAGACAGACAGAGTTACTTTCGAATTTATAATATTAGTAAGGATTATAATGATAAAAGTGAATTGACTATTACGAAGTCTTTAATCTTTTTGGATTTAAAAGAATGTAAAATGTTACTTACAGAAGTTCTGAAAAAAGGAATATCTCTTTTCTACCTCGGAACTCGTCTTCTGCTGTTCTCATTAGAGCAAGTTCTTATAAAGAGCGATACCCTAGACCTTAATTTAATCATGTAGCTTTTGATTTCATCAACAAAATACGATTGTGTGGAAGAAATCGTGGCTTTAGTGATGGGACCAGCCTTTGATCTCCAATATGTGTTTTTATTCTATCTATCTATCAGCCTTTTAAAGTCCACTACTGGACATAGGCCTCCCCTAATGTTCGCCACTCCGTCCGGTCTTGTGCCCTCTGAATCCAGCGGTTTCCCGCTATCTTCTTCAGGTCGTTAGTCCACCTGGTTGGAGAGCGGCCTGTGCTCCTTTTGCCGAGACGTGGTCGCCATTCAAGGACCTTTCTTCCCCATTGGTTGTCAGTCCTCCTAATATAATAAAATATAACTATGTGTTTTTATTGATTGTGTACAAATAAAGAATATGAGTAGGTATTTGTATTTAATTGTCATGACAAATATCATACAAGCTAACTACTTTGCTTAACGATCTTATTTCCAAAATATTTCGTTGTTTGATTTTCCACCCCTCTATTCATCAGATGAGCCAATAGCCAATTGGACAGATGCATCAGCTCGCCCCATCGCGTGACGCTCATTAGCTCGTCGCACGTGGCTCGGGTTCAAATAATATCTACTTAATAGTTAATATTTATAATTCGCTAATCATATTTGTGTATATTGAAGGGTGATCAGACGGTAAGAATTTATGTATTTAACTGACAAGTCAATATAACGTTTGTTCAAGTATCCCATTAATATCCGTTTCGTAGAAATCGAGTGTTATTATTACTTAGTTTAAGGGCCTCTTTCACCATCTCCAAGTAAAGTGTTGATTAGTTACGTCCCCAGTCCCAAGTAAAGTTAATTGGCAAGTCAAAGCAATGAACACGGGTCAGTTTCTCATATGATTAGTGCTACTCGAACATCGTGAAATTGAAATTGAAGTTACGGGTGACTTTATCCGACAATGAGCGTACTTGTCACTTACTAGAAGATGGTGAAAGAGGCCTTAAGTTCAATCAGTCGTTAATAATTCGTCAGTCAAGTCAGTCAGATATTCAAGCAAATCGGTGGCTACTTTACCAGAATGTGTCCGATGGAGTTTTGGAGGCAAACTGAGAAAAACACATATTCCATTGTGATTTTATTTCATAACACTCGTGCACTATATTTAACCTAACTAATCGAACAAAGTGGCATCATCTTCATCCGTAATAACTCAAAAATACATCACGAAAATAAAAATGAAACAGGAGTACAGTGACAGTAAGTATGTATGTTCTTTTTCATATCACATGCATTGAAACAGCGAGTTTTGATCTCTGTTTTGCCAGTCGAAATAAGACAATTTCAACCCAATGCGAATGTGTCAGTTAGAAACATACACTGTTAGAAACAGGCACTTTCATTTATTTATTATTTACGTCTTTATTTCAAGTCTGTCAGAGTCGCATTGAATATTACTGTCGTCAAATCGTTGTCAAAAGATATTACTGCGCTATTTGTCTGAAATAGTCTTACTTCGACTGGCTACAGAAATCAAAACTCGTTGTTTCATTACATGTGATATGAAAAATACAGTGTGTGGCACGGGATGAAACAAAGACGATTTCAGACCAGGGCGATGACAGCCCTCGCTTCGTTCGGGCAGTCACCTCTCGCCCTCGTCAGAAATCGTCTTGTTTCAACCCTTGCCACACAATATACTATTTCAACTTCCTGCCAAAACTCAAAATCTTAGGATTTTGGCTGTTAACTATTATCAAAGTTTCAATTCTTATTGTCAAGAATTGAAAACAGAATGCAAACATCTTTTTCAATGTACTATGCAAACGTTTTCAATGTAATATGCTATTGAGCGCAGGTCTTCTTTCGGAATTAAGAGTCAATTAGTCCACCACGCTGACCATGCGAAATGGTGAACTTGACTGCCACGGAAAATATTATAAGTATGATTTTTACCTCACCGTGGACCTGCATTAAATACACACAATAGGTATATAATAAAGTACCTATGAATCACTCATAAATATAAAAAATAATGTAACATCTGATCATCAATGAGCTTTTAATTTGCTTTTTATTTGAATTATTTCCGTTGTCATGCGAAGTTCAGTTACGTTATGAGTGACGCAACATTTGGCGCCAATTAGTATCACAATAACAGCGCAAATTATGTGGTACTTGGCAGGGGCTGGTAACATTTGCCGGTGCTTGTGCTGATACAGATCTTTTTAGATCCCACGGGCATCTTTGGTGGTTGGTAAGCACTGGAACTTGGTCATACAATCGCTCTTTTAGATAAAATTTTGGCTATCCTTAGGGCATAATGAGTATCTATTCCATGTCCAAATGATAAACTTCAGTTTCGATTCCCGTCGAGACAGAAATTTTGATAAGTTTCTGTTCTCAGTCTGGCTGATTGTGTTTCAGACTTGTGTGTGTTCATGGGTACAGGAAATATTACCGTGGGGCTCTAGCTACGTGTAAAAAAATATAAAATAAAACTTTTAAATAAATTGTCAGCAATGTTATAATTGGGCACCAAACTCAATTGCAGTACGTAGAATGTAGCCCTACATTACAATCAGACCGAAGTAGGAGGTCTACCTCCTACTACGTTCCGACTGTAATTTATAAACATTCCTAGAGGACGGGATGTAAAAAATATGTTTATAAATACAACCAATAAATAGTGCGCTTAAATAAAATGGAAAAGAAATACAAGGCAGAAACATTTATTTTACATTTACACAAAAGTTGATCATACAATTATTGTCATAAATATTTTCAATGTTTGAATGTAGCCAAGTATTACAAAAGAAAGAAACGATATTTATTTAATTCAATCAGAAAGTTATTGTACCTAAACAATTCAAAACTTGTCACCGGTTCAACGATCAAAATTCCTTTCAATTGTAGGTCTTACACAAAAATACGTTTGCTAAATTTTTGTTTGTCCATTATTCCATAAGTCTCATATCTATTAATTTATTTTGATTTTTATTATCTGTAGAGCTATCTATGCAAAATGTCTGCTGCCACTATGTTATGTTTATGGAATTGTCGATTGTACCTATAAGTGGGGTAGCACTTAACTCTTAAGCTATTTATGTGTACTAAATTTGTATTTATCAGTGTAATCCTGTTGGTGCAACTAAAATAAATAAATAAATTATAATTTCCACCAAATGTTGTGAACGCTGGTCGCGATAAACAGCGCGCTCTCATCAAACAGTGCTCCGCTGAAAATATAAACAGATGTGTTAAGGCGAATACTTCCGAACCACCATAAATAGTTTTTTTTTATTTTTTTTAAAACATTACACACTCATCGCCCCACAGTAAGGTAATTAATACCCTGTGTCGTAGGTACCATGGAGACATACAAAGACAGGAACACAAACACCCAGACCGAGAACAGAAATTTAAACTTATCATTCAAATTACTGTTTCGCTGGGAATCGATCCCGGGACCCCTCGATTGGCAGTCCAGCATGGTAACCATTGCGTCACGCGGGTCGTCAAAAATTATAAATTTTTAATAAAAAAATATAAATACCTATTAAATATGTAAGAGGTAAAACTTTCAGCACTCACTTCTGCCGTCAATAAATTCAGTTGTGTTCCAGTTGCCGACCAGACCTACATGAGGTGACCATCAGCCTCCGGAGAAGCATCACAACTTCATATAGATCAGAAAAGAGTTGCCTATGCTTGTTTGAGGTTGCGTGTAGATGGCCATGAGCTGCAGCGATCACTTAACACCACGAGGCCTGCATGCTCGTTTGCGACACCATTCTAATTAAAAAAAGATCGGTCAAAGCCCCTGACAGCTGTTAACGCTGTTTTATTTCTCCATATAATTATTTTTTGGGGGAAAGCAATAAGCAAGCATTTTAAGGAGACATTTAAATGCGGCTATAATCTGGACTTTTTCATTTTATAAAATCATTGCTACGGGTATCCGAATAATAAAATTGATATAGGTATTTCAGTCTTTGGTCTAAGGAAAGGAGGTCTAAGAAAATGCAAATTTTGATCCGAATAGTTTTTCGCCTGAACATACTTAAAATATGTAACGCTCTTCGGACTGTTTTAGTAACCAGTGATACCTATAACATGATATGCTGCTGCCACAGCGCAGCCAAGCTGGTGATCATTTCTCGAAGGCTTGATGTCCACCAATCCGCACTGAAATGAAATGAAATAAAATGAAATATTCTTTATTCACTGTACGGTTCCTTTACAAACTCTTAGTGAACGTTATTTTTTTGTTCTGTCTGCTCTGGGTCCGCTTAGGCAATGCTGAGCTAAATAAATAAATAAATATCTTTGGACAATTTAAACAAAACCATCTGATTCCAAACTAAGCAGAGCTTGTACTATGGTAATCAGAAAGCTGATAAACATACTTACATTATTCTAAATACATACTTAAATAGATAAATTAACACCCAGACACAGAACAAATAGTCATGTTCATTACACAAATATTTGTCCTAAGTGGGAATCGACCTCACGCTTCGCAGTTGGCTCATCACCCACTACGCCACGGAGGCTGTCAAAAGCTGAGCTGAAGAAAAGAGCAGACGGAGAGAACTTCAGTCCTGTTTTAGAATATGGGGTATACAATAGCTAGCTTTCTTACAGAGTAGTTATGGGCCGATAAGGGACATACGTGACAGCTACCGCATGAGTTAATGTCGGCCCACAGCCCTTGTGAAGCGTGGTGGACTATAGCCTAGACCCCTCTCATTCCCGACAGGAGACCTGCGTGAAGAAAAAGATATGACATGTATTTAAATATAATTCTACATACAACCCACCCTTAAGTAGCGCGGACAATTTGAGCAAACATGATATCAGTGTTGTCAGAGCACCGAGAGCCGTGATTTTGCTCCGAGCCAACAAGCCATTGTCCGGCGATCATTTTTTATGCATTTTCCGACGGCTTTCCGAGCCTACGTGGCTTTTTTTGGGAAAAAAATAGGTGAATTTTATGCTTGAAACTGGAAAATCAGTATGACAGGAAATGTACATTTTACATTTAGGTAGAGAACTTTTATAGGCACTGTGTTGAACTTAAATTTTAGCGAAAACTTGTCTTTCAAATTGCATATTTACATTTTCCTGAAGTATTTTTGACTTCGGTATCAACAACGAATTGTTATCACTTTGTTCGATACTGTCGTATAGGTACTGGGAATTTTTATTCGTGTTTGTTTAACGATTGAAGTATAATGAGAATGACCCCAAGCGATCTAATTTTACTGGAAAAAAAACAGTGTCCATCTACAAAAATAATAGAACATGAATAGAACGATTGTTTTAATTTTTTCATTTCTTTTTTTTTAATGGATTTAACGGCCACGCCTCTAGTTTTACTGCTAAGAAAAAAAATTATCTCTACTAGTAATCGCTAATCTAGATGTCGAAGATCGAAGAACTTCCCAAGTGTTCAACAATATTGTAATACATATCTTAAAACTTATTAAACGCGATCCCTAATTTGACAAGTTATGACCATACCTACATCTCATTTCGAGCCAAGTGACTTCCAAGAATAAATCAGCGTAAATTCTGAAAAACAATTATAACAATTTGGCACCGACATAAAAAGGTGTTGAGACCTAATGATATAGGTGTGCCATTTTTCGCGCCCCTCAATTGATGTTAAACACACTGGGGGTGGTCATGGAACATCACCGCCGACACTTTTGGCGAGTCCTCACGCGGAATCGAACCCGAACCTGTGGTTTCGAGCACGCGACTTCCGCAGTGCGTAATCACTCGCCCGCCGAAGCGTAAGAAATTATTTCGAGCGATTTGACGAACGATCTCTAATTTTGGTACAGGGTGATGGATGAGCCCGATGATTATTTATTACTAACTGCACTGCGATGGCCGAGTGATAAAAAACCGCGGTCTTCGACGCGACCGATCCCGGGTTCGAATCCTAGGCGCCCACCTCTGACAAAGAAATTTGTAATGTGCGCATTTATCGCTGCTCCACGGTATCGAATTAAATCGGTATTAAATATCGAAATATTTAATTGATTACGATGTTCCCCATCGCCGTGCATGACTGAGATAAATTAATAATTTCTCGATAGCATGACGTCCACCAATCCGCACTTGGCCAACGTGGTGGACTCACTTGTGAGAAGGAGACCTGTGTCATAAAAAAAAGGTTGAAAAAAAAAACTGTACCCCGTAGTTTTACCCGCGTTTGATAGGATTATTGACTGCAACCCTTTTTGCGTCCCACTGCTGGGCACGGGTCTCTCCCCATTATTGGGGAGGCCTGGAGCTTACTCCACCACGCTGCTCCAATGCGGGTTGGTGGAGATGCGGGTTAGTGGCCAACCCGCTGTCGGATGTTTTCAAACCGCCCATAAGGCCTCCGACAAGGTTTAACGACTGTTATCCATCGACAACAACCGGGACCGACGGCTTAACGTGCCCTCCGAAGCACGGAAACGCGCATGAATTTTTTTTTGCCACTAGCGGTCACCCATCTCACACCCGACCGCGCCCGTTTTGCTTAGTTGCATAGATCGTTTGCGTTCTACGCTAACCGCCGGGCCATGCGCGCTTCTAGATTTAGATGATTTTTGACTTTGATAGGATTATTACCAACTTAATATTTTACGTAGGTTTCGTGGGTGTCAATTGTAATCCGAAATTTGATTTAATCGTACAATCGAATTCCTTTTATTTTTGCTAATACCACAATGACAATATGGCAAGAGTGAAGTAGTTATTTTGCCGAAATATATAATATTTTTATGAATCTTTAGTAGGAAACCAACATATTATGAAGTAGTTTTTCTAACGAATGTTGTACTATCCTGGAAAAGGATCTTTTCTCATGGAACTTCATGCAAGTTGCCAGGCAGAACACATAATCTTTTCTATACCAATTAATTTTCTACAGAACAGTAGGTAGATGGGAGACTCTCCGACCGGGCATTCGTACATATATGCGGCTTACTTCAAAGGGACACAAACCCGATGGACAACCATAGAACATTATATTTTAAAAACCAAGAACAAAATCAGATCATCCTGTATATCTTAACGTATCTCGTTAGCATGTTGATTTTGAGCGTCAAGTGTCAGCAGCGACGGCAACTAATTGTAGTCGTTTGACCAGCACCCAGCTTTGGCATCGATATCTGATCATGACATTTTGAATTGATTTAAATAACAATGATTGGGTGCAATTATAGTGTTACTTTGTTTGAACTAACTGATTAAAAACATAATTGTTGTAATAATTTAAAAAAAACTGATAATTAAGATTTGGTTTAAAGTACTGGCTACGAGACACCGTGATTCACAAGTTTTTACAAGAAGGAAGGGAAGCCACAGACAAATTTATTTTATTATTTATTTATTTAACATTCGTACCACCTTAAATTAAGGGCTACAGGGTTAAACTTAACGCCTAATGGCATTCTCTGCCAGTCAACCCTGGGTGATGGTGAGAGCTAAGCTTTAGTGATGTGCTTACGCTCTAGTGATGTGTAGGTAGGCTATTTTACTATAGATAAATTATTTAATTTTACAGATAAATAATTGTTTTATTCAACAATAATGAATACATGCATGTTTTTTTAAAAATAAGCCTAAGTTTAAGCAGATAATATAGATTACGAGACCCTTCTTTGCGTCACGCACAGTCTGCCGTCCTTCCTGGGATTGCTAACGGACGGTTCGACTCACGCCGTCCGCAATCCCGGAAGCCCACTTTTAGTCGCCTCTTACGATCAGTCAGGGGAAAGAATGTAGCCACATTCTTAATACCGAGACTATAGACGACCGTGTGGCGCAATGGTTAAAGCCGGACAGCCGATCGGAGGGTCCCAGGTTCGATCCTCTAAAAACATGAAATAAGATTCATCCTTTTTTTTACCGACTTCCAAAAGGAGGAAGTACTGTATTCGGCTGTATGTATTTTTAATGTATATTCACCGATTATTCCGCCGTTTGTGGACCGATTTTCAAAATTATTGTTTATTCGTATGCTTATACTCCCGAGGTGCTCCCATTGTCACCAAGTCAGGATCTGATGGGATCACCGAGAAATCGAGGGTAACTCTCAAATTTTATAGGCACACATTAATTTTCTTATACTTTCTGAGGCATAAGAGATATTTGTGCATAGTAATCATCATCTCATGTTGCTGAGCTGATGATGGAAGGTACTGCGACGGTTAGGAGTTGAGAGCAAATTCTTTCAATAAATAGTTTTTTATTCGAAATCTTACATTCCCGAGGTAGTCCAACTGTCACCAAGTCAAAGTCTGATGAGGGGATCCCAGAGAAATCGAAGGAAACATTAAAATTTTATAGCACAACAAATGATTTTCATATTTTTACAAAAGCAAAACAGAAATTTGTGTATAATTATCGTCATATCATGTTGCTGAGCTGATGATGGAAGGTACTACGACAGTTAGGAGTTGAGAGCAAATTCTTTCAATAAATGGTTTTCTGTTCGAAATTGGTTTTAAAACTAATTGAAATTGGTTTTAAAATTAAACCACATGTGAGAGTATATGTCCAAGAACGGCACGTTCAGTTCTATGTATTTATTTTATAAGCGACACCAAATCTCTATTTTTAAAAGTATTTTATCTAAAAGTATTTATAAAATACTAAGATACTAAACAAAAGTATTTAAGTACAAGATACAAAATCCTTTCTAAAAAAGCATTTTAGATACAAGATGAAAATACGTATTTTGTATCTAGTATCTGTATTTCAAATACTTGTATCTCAGATACTTCACATCACTGGACTAAAACTATACCAGATACGTTCTAGTGTATCTGGTGTACTTTTGGTGCGATGTTCTCACACAGATTTTTAGTCTACAATATTCGAAAACTATAATTAACCTGAGGACCCACTCTGTAAGCATCCGTCCGTAAGTTCTAACATTTTTGGAATCATTTTTAGCATACTCTGATCGCTTTTTTTCATGACTTAATAAGATAAGCGTTGTCATTGATGACATTAAGCTATTGAATGAATAATATGCTAAAATTTCTTCAATCTAATCCAAAAATAAGGCCCGAAATTCACTTAGTTTCGGATACGGGCGTACAGAGTGGGCCCTCTGCTTCGAACAAATTCCATCAACGTTATTAAAAATAAACTAATAAAATTAAAATAAAGTAAGGCATCTTTCAAATTCTCGCTACACTACAGACTTTACTCACAGTCACAATAAAACTCATTTAATGCTCTAATTTTGAACTCGTCGCTACAGCCAAAATCATTTAGCCCGAAAACGTCGTAAATTATAATTCTTGCAAATAAAAGAAAGAAAAATTACCCTCTCGTCATGTACTTGTCTCATTAACTTTAAACCTGTCATCGAAACGTCGAAACTAACAAGTCTCACAACCGAGCCGTCATAAAATTTGAGTTTTTCGCCATTATGCATTCTCGCGCCCCGAGCGTACATTTTGTCTTTGCTAAATGAAATTATTACAAAGAATGGGTATTACAAACCCGACTCGCCTAAAACGACGTTTAGCGCAAATTTTAAAGAGCAATTGACACCCTGCATTGGCAATTTTCCATTTATGAAAATGCCGTATGGAATGCAAAGAGATTAAATTGTTGGAAAGGAATGTCAGGTCGGCAATCGTGAACGACATTTTTGCTGAAATACTTAATTCATATGTAACTATTTAAATGGATGCATTTTCTAATGTCAAGGACACAATTGATTTTTATTTTTATTCTGATTTTAAATAAATAATGCATTTTTTATGTTGAAAACACCTGACAGTGGTCTGATATTTAACATTATGGAGTTAATTCAATGGAGAGCCTTAAATGGGGGAATAGCATGCAGCAGTCGAACGCAAAAAGAAACATTTTAAAGGCATTTCCTTACAGATCCTTAGATCGTCTACACACCTACGTTCATGCTTATAGATATTCAGTAAGTTAACAGTTAAGTACAAAATGTTCTGTATTTTTGTTCACGGACACAATAAGTCTAGTTTCTACAATTCAGTCGATCGATTTGATAGACTATATATTATTTCAGTCCTAATTCTAGGTATACTTTTCCTTCATAGCAGTTTTATTATTGGATCGAAAGGCACTTGTTACAATTTAGCTTCAAGGATAAAATGCCGACTTCTTTACCAAGTAACACTTAATACGACAGCCGTACAAACTTACAATACTATAAAACTTATAACACGTGCTACACAAACGACATATGGAGCAGCCATCTTTGAAGAAAAAATGGCGTCATGTGGCGGGAAAAAAGTGAAGTAAATATAGAGGAAGTGATTTTACGCGTAACAGTTTATATTGAAGGTATCTTATGTGGAGAGGATGTTGGTATTAATTTATGTAATTGTTCAACCCTTTGAGGTTTAAGCATATGTTTGGGGTTGTAGGGGTTGATTAACTCTTATTGTTGGGTGGGAGCAGTTTAATTTCGAATTTGTTTTGATTGGCCGCTGGTTTGGAAACATCCGGAGATACTTCCGCTTTATTCTTTATTTGTAATTGAAGATTATGTCTTCGGATTTAACTTTTTTTTTAATATTAGTGTGCGGTTTTTTCTCTTCTACCATTTTTCCATCAGCTAAACACATCGCCCATCAGGGCTACTAGGGCAGGTGGCTGTGAAAAGATTAACGTTAAATAAGTGAACGCTCAAAAATTTATAATATATTTAGATTTTTCATCGGCTTACAATAAATCAAACCAAAACTTACCTTTTTATTGGTGAGAGATACACAGAATTTGTGAAATGCGTAATACGTATCATATTGAACAACCCAAACTTTGTCAGCGCGGTGGATGGTCTAAATAGGGTTGATAAAAAAGCGAGGATTTCTTTTTTCAAAAATATTTTGACCGCCGATCAACCGGTAGGTAAAAAGGACCGCCCAAGCACTTTCCCATAATATATCACTTTGTTGTAGTATATTTAATTTTTATGCAAACTGCTCAATAAAGTCTGATGACTCTCCCCGTGTCAAATTCGTTCCAGAAACAATGGGGTTGCGCGGTGGGGTGGCTCTTTATGGCTTTATGTTTCGACCTTCTTTAGTATCATTCTGGGAAATGAAAGTAATGTATAGATATTCCATTTCACCATCAATTTTCACCAAATTTTACGAAGCTCGTTCAATCGGCTGTAGTAGTGAGTGATGAGTACTGACAGTAAACAGTACTGACAGCAAAGAAATCTGAAAATCTATATCGTTAAGTTTTTTTTAAATAATATTATGTTACTCACACAACTCCTATATGTTCATTTACGAGTATCATACTGACGATGATATTACTAGACACTGAGCGCTCTCTTATTTACGCACACTAAAAGAACGGGCATGTGCACACCTCACAACAATAATAGCCGAACGGACTTCGTGACATATAACATCTATACCGATTTGATAGTATCAATATACAATAACTAGCGACCTGGCCCACCTCGCTCGGATGATTAAGTGATAAACATTAAAATCTACTTAACAAAAACCCATTTAAGTACTAATAGGCAAACAATAGATGCGCGGTGAGAATGCGGGGCCGGGGAGATTTTGATGTGGCATTAATTTTGATTTGAACATATCTTGTAAAGTTTTATCTGATTTGCATATTGTTTGATTGCGTTGATATTCATTTTCCCGTATTTCTTAAACTATTCATCCAAACAACATACCGCAATACGGCACACAACATGCCGCTTTTCCCTAAAGCTTATGATCATTTCTTATGTAAAAATATAGATATTGTTTTGCTAGGGTAGGTGCCATTTTCCTGTAGTGTAGGATTGGCTGCGATCCTTTTTGTTTTGTGTCTTACTGCTGGGCACAGAACAATTTCAGACGCACCTTCGCAGACACACAATGTTCGGGAGGTTAGTATGAGATATTAATAAGAGCTATATATGCGGTATTCTCTACCTGAGGCGACTAACTTCAGGGCTCTTGAACCAATCTGCCCCGACGTTAGCAACTGGGGGTGTCGTGGTGATGAGGAAGATGGGCTTGAGATCCCGAAGTCCTCCCCAAGCACAGAGACAATCCTATAACCGAGTGTCAGTGCGGTACAAGTCCCACATGCCCCTTGTGTCCCAAGGATTCTTAGTTTTCTGTATTTCATACAAAACGAAAGTTTCTCACATTTTTTACAGAACCGGAAGACGAGCGGCGCGCAATAAAAGAACGATAAATCAAAGGTTTAGAATAAAAAGACCACCTATCATCATGCGCGAAAACAAAAAGATATCATTTTGGGTTACACTTGTTCTACTCCGCGGGGTATAAAGGGTGTCTTTTGTACATTTTTTACTCCCAATTTCATTTTTAGATCGTATTAATATCGCTGTAAGGTTGATTTTGATTCCAAATAATATTTTAGTGCCAAATTGATCTCATTCTTGTCAATTGTGTTATAAAACGCGTTAAAACTAAGAATTGTGTTTTATTAATCGCATTCATTGTTGCTAGATACCCCTTTGTCATGCGAGCGAATGTTCGATTCAGATGTCAGATCGGAAAAATGGCGATTTTACGGCTATTATGACATTTTATTGTGAATATATTTTAATTAAAATTACATTAAAGTTTCTTTTATTCACCTTTTGGTTTGAAACAGCCCTATGAAGTATTTTTTTAATCTCTGTTAATATCATTAACCGAATCAAAAACATCTTTCGGATAAAAATGTGTTTTGATAGAAGTAGTGTTTAGACTGCTCGCATAACAATTTTGTGTAACCCCATAAGAAATAACCCCTTAACTAACTCGTGATAAGGTGAATAATAATGTTTTTAACAATAACCAAAAAAATGAGCCCCCGTAGCTCTCGCTTACTTTAGAAAAAATCGATATAGGTAATTACGATTGTCATTAAAATATCCTAAATAACAAAACAAAAAAAAAACAAAAAAAAAATATATTATTCAATCAAGATATTAGAATTCAGTCATTAATTCCTCCATTATTAATATTATTATCGCGTATTTTAGTATTATTTAAGCTATAAAATTTAACATCCAATTTTTTCTGTGTCGTGTCGTTGTAAAAAAAAGATAAACATTTTTCTTAAATATTTTAATTAAAGTGAAGCGCGCATCTCAAGTGGCATATCAGATTTTTTCGTCCAATCTCAATAATTTACTCAAAATGTTTCACACACTTCACCGTCTGTTAGATAAACACTTGAGCAAGTGAGTGAGTGTTTAGTTTTGCTACTGGTTTTTTTATTTGCCACCCTCGCGACTATTATGAAGAAACTTTTAGAAAAAAAAAGTCCTGTCATAAACTTACAAGTTCAAAATTTACTTTAAAAGTATTTTTATTCCCTACATAAATCGAGGCGTTGCAACAAAATAAGAATTTACTACTATTAGTTCAAAAAAATTAGAACGCGATGATGATTAGCCATGAGCCTCCAGATCATCTACATACGACCGAAGACAAGACTCGTGCTTGTTTGAAGTGGTGTGTAGCTGTCCAGAAGCTGCAGCGACCATAACATAACTTGGCCTGTATGCTCGTCTGCAACTCTATTTCTCTCTCTATCGCTCTTCAGCCTATATCAGTCAACTGCTCTTCCAAGGCGCACCAAAGAGGTTGGTCTTCGGCTCTTCGGATCCAGTTGCTTTCCACCGGCGCAGATCGTCGCGCTACCTCGCAGCAGGGGTTGTAATGTGGTCTGGTCTGGTTTTCACCGAGCATAGCCCTCCCGATGGCACGTTGTGTGACTTTGATCTGGTACACTAGTCCCACTATCAGTGTCCACTTTGAACTCCGTAGGAAATCGCGGGTAGGACGCACTGGTCGAAGACTTGAGCCTGGCGGTATGGGTGACATGAATATATGGCGAAGCTTCACTATTTAAATTTAAAAAACTGTTAGAAAAGTGAAACAGCACTCTCAGATCAATCCTACTTCCTTTCGCATAGACTTCGGATAGGTTAATTTTAATTCATACAATTGAATTATCAAAAGTATTGCGAAGGAGCTAAATAAATCTGTCGTGAACGAATTAATACGTCAGGTAGGCTCGTTAGGTTTTTCAGTGGTATCGCCAGTCATGTTGCGAAGCTTTTTATTGGGTTTTTGTTGCACTCGACAATCGCAAGTCATTGGCGGCGAGAGAAAGAGCTTCCTCGTAAGTTTTTGTTGTTGTAAGGGTTCCGTGGAAGAAAAATAGGGCTTGTATCTTTTTAAAAGTCCTTACTACTAGTTAATGTTAAATAGTTGCAATATGTAATAATAAATATTATGCCAAAACATGAAATAATCAGGAATCGAATCCTCGATCGTCATTAAGTATTTCGGTATGGTGCACCATAATGATCGTCATTGTAATAGTTTTTGAACGGAAACAAGTGATAAGAGGTAATAACTAAGTAAAAAACAGTTACATAGAACTTGGCTGCAACCCTTTGTGCGTCCCACTACTGGGCACGGGTCTCTCCCCATTATTGGAGAGGCCTGGAGCTTACTCCACCACGCTGCTCCAATGCGGGTTGGCGGAGATGCGGGTTAGTGGCCAACCCGCTGTCGGATGTTTTCAAACCGCCCATAAAGCCTCCGACAAGGTTTAACGACTGTTATCTGTCGACAACAGCCGGTACCGACAGCTTAACGTACCTGAAGATGACTGTACCCTGAAGCACGGAAACGCGTATATATTTTTTGCCACTAGCGGTCACCCATCTCACACCCGACTGTGCCCGTTTAGTTTAGTTGCATAGATCGTTTGCGTTCTTCGATAACCGCCGGGCCATGCGCGCTTTAAAGTCCTTACTACTAGTTAATGTTGGATAGCTAGAAATAGTTGCAATATGTCATTTTGAATGTGTAAATTAAGACAAAACATGAAATCTATTACAAGCTTATGTGTACAACGCTTATTAATTAGGGGGAAAGTCGTCAGGTCTTGGTGGCTATACCGAATGAGTCGGGAAAATGAATGGGGCATCGAATCCGAGATCGAATCAATATTTTGTAGAAAATTTAAAAAATGTACCGAACCCTATGAATAAGAATAATGCGTGATTCAAATCGTTTTTTACAAATTTGGGTGGCCATTTCTTTGCACTTTTAAACCTCGAAACGAACACACACGCTATATCATTTCTCCTGCAAAAGAGAAGGATGCAAGATTTTATAGGACATTTAGTTGATTCGGTTATAACTTAATTTTGTTTAATTATGTCCCACCGATCGGGTGGTGAATATTATTTTTTCGCCATCTTTTTTAATATCTTAAAGCAACTGTGACAAAAGGGTAGTGGCTATTTTGGCGCCTAAATGTAACCTTTTAACTTTTTTATTTAACAGCGCCATGCCCTTTATTTTTAATTTCGGTGGTCATTTTTAAGAGCTCTTTATGGCATCTAAATTAGACCACCAGCCATTTTTCACACTGTAAAATTAATTTTTATAAAACTTTTTAAGGAATAAAGTATTATCTTTTAGGATCAAGAAAGTTATGTTTAATTTAGGACTGTAGGTATGCCAGGATTCATAGGTATATCTTATATTTCATGAATTACTTTATTTAAAAAAACTACAATTTAATTTTACTATTTTTGTCATTTCTATTTAAAAAATAATATTAGAAAGCAGCACACTTTCTAGCATGATACTTAAATCTTTACAAAGAAAATAACTTCTTTTGTCATATAATAGTTTCATGGAAGCAGATAATAAACGTATCAAGAATTATTTAGATACAGGACGTCGTTATGATCAGGTACGACACGGGGTTAGGGCGGAGGTACACCGGGTACACATAAGGGAAGTTCCCATATTATATCTACACTTTTGTTTTTTATTTGAATGGCGTAGCAGACGAGCATGCAGGCCACGTGGTGTTAAGTGGTCGCTGCAGCCCATGGACATCTACATACAACCTCAAGCAAGCATAGGTAAGTCTTGTCTGAGGTCGTATGCAGTTGCGCTGCTACTCCGGAGGCTGGAGGTCGCTTCATGTAAGTGTGGCCGGCAACTGCACCTTTCCACCGAAACACAACAGAATTGGTTCACGGCAGAAGTGGGTGCAGCGGTGGTACTTCCCCGGGCGAACCATAATAGTTCTACCACCTACAACTACTACAATAGTTCTACCACTACCTCTAACTACCTACTATATTATCTTTAACTAGCAAATCCGGGTGTCTACTCATCTAGAATCTCAGGAATCACACATAGATTTTCGTACTTTATTCGTAACTACGAATTGGAGAAAAAAAGATTTATGAAGTTAAGAATATTTGCTTCTAAAAAACTAGACAAAAATTTTGATTTTTGCTATTGCTAACCATATACATATTTGGATATAATTATGTATACAAGGAAAACTACAACAGTAAGTCATAATTACGTAATACTTAGAACTAGTGATAAAAAATATAAGGTAGGTAATTACTTCTTATCCTACCATTAAGAAGTTAAAATTCATAATCTGATTGGGAACCCCAAATATGATTTTTTATTTCAACCAACTAATTCTGACAACGCGCGCCGCAATAACGATTTTTTTTATAAAATTATAAATTCAATACGTAATATACCCATTAATTTTAATTATAATAACTTAGAATGCGTTATATACATTCACGTTTTTTTTTTCATAATAACTTTAATTTCGCTGTACAACATGATACAAAATTGTAAACTCATTGTACCACAGCCCTACCAGCCGGATGCTACAAAGGCACTTCCTTCCCTTGTTCTCAAGATCATTTCTTTTTTAAATTACACAAAAACACGTGTTTCCCACAGCCTCTGGGCCATGCGTGTATAAGAAATGTAATTTGTCCTTAATGTGCCTATTAATATTGTGTATTGTGGTTACAGAAGAGTTACTATACTGTGAAGGTGGACTGTCTAGTCTTATTATTGCTACCTCTTGACAACCTTTTTAACACGCTTATAATATTAGCTTGACCTGTATGTATGTATGTAACGGAATCTTTTAACTTCATTTTCACCTAATTCTAAGCGTTTGATTAACTTGAAAATTTGCACAGGGGTCAAGGGCCGATGACAATGCAATAATATGAAAAAAATCCAACCAAAAAATTAAAAATAAATAATGTTAAAAAAGTGTTTTTACAGTAAAATACATTTTCTTCTTATTTTTTACTTTTTAGTTCGTATTTTCACAAAAGCGGGTTTTTTAGTTTTTTAAACTACATTATTACAAACTTTTATTTAGTTTGTACTGGTCTGGAGCTGTAAGAAAAATTATGAATTAAATTTGTCCTTCTATTGAGATAAAAATTTGCAATAATATGTCTGGAAGCCAGCAAGTAAAACATAAATGTTTAGTTGCGAATGTGTATTACCTATGAACCACACTTTACACAATATATACACGTCCATTATGGGTTACGTCGCCATACGTCGCGGTATTAAAATTCAGTTCCTGGACGCCCGAGCGTTGCTCGGATAAAAACAATTGATTTTCTTGGTTTATTTTTAAGCAAAACATTCATTGGCTTAGTGTTACTTAACAAAGCCACTTGAAATACCTAGCTCCCAATTTAAAAAAAATGTCACAAATAATAAAAAACGCAACTTACTTCTTGAAGATTGAACCCGGGTTCTCTCTAGTTCCGAAGTCAGCTTTCGTAACCATTCGACCAAGAGAGCTTTAATTCCATTGACGGAATTTTTATAGAGGTCTTTCATATCGACATTGTCATTCGTTTGAAGGGCGGATTGACGTTCGACATTTGACGCCACAATGTTATTAATATTCTCCAATAGATGTCAGTAAGAGTAATTTTATATTTAACGGCATAAACATTAAATAAAACGACAATTTCTATCATTAAAAATTTTCTGGATCGATTTATCATCCCCGAAACCAGGGTACTAAATTTCATCAAAATCCTTGGAGCCGTTTCCGGGATTCAAAAAATATATTTAGATATATACAAGAATTGCTCGTTTATGTTTTTCTTTTCAATCAAAGCACTAAATTTAATTTAATTTAATTAGCTTTCCGCCCATGACCCGCCCGCCCGCATCGTCTTCACGTTTTCTTCCATAGTAATGAGATATTTTACCCGGGTAAAAAAGGAGCTTATTAAAAGTTACTCTCCAGCCCCCGCCTATCTATACTAATATATAAAGCTGAAGAGTTTGTTTGTTTGTTTGAACGCGCTAATCTCAGGAACTACTGGTTCGAATTGAAAAATTAAAATTAAAAAATTGTGTTGAATAGTCCATTTATTGGGGAAGCCTGATTGACTAATACCAAAGTCCACGCGGACGAAGTCGCGGGCGGCCGCTAGTCTCCAAATAAATTTAAACAGTGCCCATAGTAAAGAACAGGACTGGGGACATCACGGATAAAGCTAATTTAGGCCCTATATCTCTCGCTACAATAACTGCGAGAGTGTTCGACGGCCTGCTTGATGCTACCCTACAAAATTACTTTGACCTTGATGACGCTTAATTCGGCTTTTCCACTGAAAGCGCAATCATGAGTTGCAAGCATACGCCAGTAAAACGCCAGTATACGCCTGTTTCTTAGATCTCTCCAAGGCTTTCGATCTCGTTTCGTACGATGTGCTCTGGAAAAAGATGGTAGATAGGGGTATACCGTCGGAGATGATAAACATCTTTCGAAATTGGTATACAAATCAGATAAATTATGTAAAGTGGGCAAACTGTGTGTCTCAGTCGTATAGGTTAGAGTATGGAGTGAGGCAAGGGGGAGTGACCTCACCCAAGTTCTTTAATCTTTATATTAATGACCTCTTAGTTGGTCTCAGCAGCATATGTGTTGCATGATTGGTGGTGTCAGCTTCAATAACATCAACTATGCCGATGACATGCTTGAGTCCAATTGCGAGCTCAATTGGACAGCTTCTAAAAGTATACGAGGCCTATGCGGAAACGCTCAGTCTCGTATACAACCCGTTGTATACGAAGTAAAAGTACTACCTACCTTCATGGTGTTTAAGGCCGCTGGTAAATGCCCAGGTTTTAGACCGCTAATAACTCTAAATGGCATGAAGCTCAAAAAAGTTCAACAATTTAAATATCTTGGGGACATCTTTACAGACGACCTTAAAGATGTTGATATAGAGAGCTTTGCAGAGCAAAGGGCTTTGGCGACCCGAGGTAATATGCTTGCCCGCAGGTTTGCCACTGTTCAGACCATGTCAAAATAACGCTTTTTAAGGCATATTGTCAAGAAATGTACACGTAGAACGTAGAAAATGTAGAAAGATCGTTTGACGCTCTGCACATCGAGTATAATAACGTTTTAGGGTGCTCCTGCGGCTTCCACGTTTCTGCAGTACCTCCAATATGTTTGCACAAAATATAAAAAATCGGGTCCCTGATGACACGGAATGATAACTAACCCATGGGTCTAAGTTACCCGAATTAATAAATAAATAAATAAAAAGAAAGAAATACAAACAAACGCAATCTCACATTTATGATATTAGTATTGATATCCGTAATCGTAACCCACAATCACGTTGAACACTAAACGCTTCAACCTCAAACCGCGGTACCGCGGCAGTAGGCCAGTGGGTGACGCGGGGCTTCACACTCTTCACAGCCCACGGTCCACTGCACCCACTCGTTTATTTTGTGTCGCGTGGGGCAGGTAACACTAGTAGCGGCTAGTAAATTTTTTGCAATTTCTAACACGTTAGAACTGGATTATTGATGGTCTAGGCCACACGGAGGACGTTGGTGTAGGTAAGTGTCAATGATGCGTGTCCATAAAAAAAAATGGAGAGTTTTTGGCGGGAAGTCGAAAAAGACAAATTGTGCATGCTCTTGTTTTATTTTCATTTCCTTGGCGTATTTTTGAGTTATATCGGATAAAGTTGATGGCATTTTGTTTGATATAGGTTAATTACAGTGCACGAGTGTTTGTGAAATAGAATAACAGTGCTAAAATATGTTCTTTCTGCTTGCCTCCAAAATTCCATCGGACACGTTCTAGTAAAGTAGCCATCGCTTGACTTGAATGTCGGACTGACTAGACTGACTGATTTGATTACTGACGACTTACTGACTTTGTTATTACTTCGTCCAGTTTCATTGAAACTGGCAAAAAATTTATGCAAAAATTATACTTGACGCTGGCAGTATGCACAGAGTTTGCGATGCCATAAGTGAAAAAAAAATATGGATAGACACAAATTGATATTTTTAAATAAATTTGATTAATTATGTACCTATCTTAGAATAATTACAATTACATTATAGAAACCAAGTTCACGCGCCCAAATTGAAGCATGTTGATTGGTTCCATTAATGGCACCAAACACCGGGCCGCTCCGTAAGACTTAAGGTTAAATTTCATACAACACTTTTTAATAACTTTTCACAGTGTTTATCAATATTTGTAGTATTTTATAGTAAATTTAGTCAAAATAAAAAGATTTTGTTTGTCAGATGTGACAGCTGTAGGAATCTATTTAGTGCTTCAATTTTGACAGCGCGCTTGTATGAAGACTGAAGTTCTTAACGTTATTACTCTAAGGTACCTATTAAATTTTAGAACATGGTGGTTCTGAAGCTTGTGGATTTGGTAAACTGTATTTCTGAACGAACAAGCCATAGCTAAGCTATAACTGATAGCCATACATGATATTTAAAGAGCTTTCACATTTCTATGCTTGTTATCTTTCAGATATAAATATTTGTCTGATGCAATGTTTTGCTTAAACTAGGTAGGTAGGTACATAGAGTTGTATAGTTTTAATTGCAGTTTCTGTGGTTTTGCTGTTTGGGTCTTGTTAGGATGTATTGATTTTGGATTTATATATTCCTGTGTTTTTATATTTAAAAAATAATGTCAGATTTAATTTATTTTTCCTTAAATATAGGTAATTTTCTGTACTATTTGAATTCAGCTATAAACCGTGGGTAATCATACGTCGGAATTTTACAATCAAATTCACACCATAGTCCAAATTCCTAAATCAACAGATGACCAGTAAAAAAATACGTGAGAAAAGCGCTTAAACAAATTCCTACGTAAGATTGACCTACATCTGTCACAGTATTCTCACGAAAGTATTTAAAGATCGTAAAAAATGCCTCCATTGCACCAATTATTCACCCAATTGCACAATCAGGGAGCTAATTGGGCGATGCGCTGAGATTTTGCAAAAACTCAGACATCTGGAAGGTGAGAAAAAGCGGCCATTGCGAAAAAATTAAGAAAAATAAAAGAGCGGGAAAAGTGACAGTTGCTACGAATCGACCGCAGGGCCGTTGTAAGGTTTCGCGCCATCTTTGGCGCGCGCATGCGTGCTGCAGGTGGGTTGCAATTGGCTGAAACGCTAAACTGTTTACACCTACAAAAAGCATAGAAAAAAGCCCAATTTATTCAAAGTAAATCTTTTTAGCCTTTAAAACTGCCTCGACGACAGGCGACGACAAAAGAAAACAACTTTACATTGCCCAGCTGTCTAAGATGTTGTTTTCTCCGATTACCGAGTACTTATAACGTTAAGAAAAAAGAAAATACATACGTAGAGTACGTAGGTAATACATATCATAATTATTTTCCTTCTACTTTACTTTTATTTCTTTATCATTTGCAGCGCCTTCTGGTAACTAAGGGTTACAGGGTTAAACTTAATCCGGTCTTGGACTACCAAGTCAATTGAGATACTTTTAATGAGCTGTCAAAACGTGACATCGTCATACATTTTGTATGAGAAAATGATAAGTGACGTCACTTATCATATATAGACAATTGACTTGATTATTATTGATTTAAGCGGTAATAAAAATCATGTATAAAAAGAATTGACAATTATATTGCTTTCCAAGCGTGACTTAGTGCAACCTTTTTAAGGTAAGGATTTTGAATTTTTTTGTGCATAGTGTCCAAGACCCTATTCCTAATGGCATTTTCAGTCCGTCAACCTTGGGCGATGGTAATTTAAGTTCTCATCAGGTAGGCATGAAAATGTGATTACACCAGATCACATCAAATTATATCGTAGTTCTTATTAAAGATTATTAAAGAGGAGCTGGTAGTTAAATGGTTAAGACATCGTACTCTCCTGACAGATTCCCGGCTTGAAAACCCAAAAACATAAATGAAAGAGAAAATTTCTATCTTCGCATAATGTCACCTATTCCATGGTAAACAAGGACTGTGAAATTTATTGTTATGTTTTCCCTGATCTCATAGTAAAACACGATGCGATTCACCATGCCAGACAAATATATCTGGTATTCGTCATGTGTAACCAAAAAACGACCTTAAAATTTCTGAACAGGCCTCCTCTATTGGACCTACTCGTATGTTTCAATATTTGACCTATTCGTTAAGAGGAGAAACATTATAATAAAATAATAGCTTATGCCCGCGACTTCGTCCGCGTGTACTGCAGTTATCAGGGCATATGTTTTAATTAACCCCCGTTATAATTGTGATATTTGCAGTGCTGGATTTATCAACTGACTTCACTTTTGGCTGAGTAGGCTAGTAGGTAGGCCTAGGGCGACAGATTATGGGGCGCGGCAGATTAAGCCCAAAATTTTTTTGATTGACAAAATTGAAACGGCTGAAACCTGACAGCTAAGTTGCTAGCTGGCTAGTTTTTTGTAGAGAATAAAATAATAATAAATAAATAATAAAAAAAAATAATAGCCTACTGGCGGCGAAAAAACTAAATCCGCCACTGAATATGTGTATCTGTGTATATTGCGAAGTATTTGTATTGTTTGACTGGTTTAAATAAATTCATTTCTTCTTTTCTTAAAACTCGAAGTTATTTTATTCGTAGAAAATATTTCTCTTCAAAATGTTTGCTACAAATAACAAAAAGTTCTTACGGCATTCAATAGAGTGTAATACTACTATAATTATAATTATTAATAAAATTACTATACGCGTCCACTTCTTGCGTGCCTCAGGTTGACGTGGAAATCTTAAATAAGTTTAAAAAGTTAAAAAATCTAACATAAAAATTTATTAGTTATCGCTATTTTCGTAACAATTTTGTCAAGCCCTTGTAATAAAACAGTTTTAATTTTTACTCGAATTAATCATATATAATTCATAACTAAAATTATATTTATATTTTTTATGAATTTAAATGAACTTTCAAATTCATAAAAAAATTAAATTAAACAAAACAATAATTTTGTCATCAATTCCAAGAAAGAAAACCGAACGTTGACTTTACAGGGAGAAGTTACTCATCGCTTACTTCAAAATAATTTAGAAACTCTAACAGGAATTCCTTGAAGTGTAGCGTTGGGGGATGAGTTTCCAAGGCCGTAGAGGGATACAAATTGGAACTTCCTATAATTGCCTAAAAAGGTTTCACGGACGGAAGTAAGCAGAATTTGTAAGATATCGCACTTCCGTTTAATAGCCAATAATATCGCTGTATACATCGCCCGCCAGTTTTGATACTTTTGAATTTATCCGTAATATTTAGTGTAAAATGCAAGCGATTTACAGAGCTAAGCGAAACGGACGCGGTGAAGTACGATGGGTGACTGTTAGGGGAAAATTTCATGAAAGATATTTCGAAAAACTCAACATGAGGTCAAGTATAAAGGAAGAAATATACTTGTAATACAAATAAAGAGTAAAATCCGAATCCATAAGCAAATAGCAAAATTATTCTTAGCTATTTTCGGCATTTTAAATTAATATTTCAATTTATTACGAAACTCTCTGGTTGCGATTTTGAATGGAATTCAGCTGCTATCCCTTGTGACATATGTACGTATGCAATATATAAAACTAGAAATTGCGTCCCACAAATGAAATGAATATTCTCTGCCGATATATTACAGTGGCATGGCACAAAATGGCAACCCAAACGTTCATTCCTTATTTTTACATCTTAAGGGGTGACAAGACTCCTGCGCCCGGCAGTGGGACATAAAAAGGGTTGAAAAAAGGGATGATCATCCAAAAACTTTTTTGCATTATACACATAGAAAACAAATATTTTTTCCTGCGTTACTTTAGCCCTTCTCACAAACTTTCCATTTACAAGATTAGTACGTTAGGGTAGAATAATAGTCCAAGTATCAAGACCTCCCACAGTCGGAAGCTCGCCATCTCTGGCGGACTTCCATCGCTGCGTTTTGCACGAGCCATTGAGCTGTACTTATTCCCGGAAGCTATGACTGAAGTGGCAAAAACTACACTGGACAACGCTTTCGGACTTAGTTTTACCTTAATACTCATATTAATAAACCGTTCTAAAGTGTAACAATGCTTCTACATAATGAACTCATGATCGTGTTCTAATGTATAAACGAATCTCAAGCGTCGCTCACATAACTCGCTCTTACTTGAGAACTGTCATCATAACGCTTAATTTCAGATCTAAATCAGCAATTAACTAGCTTTACAAGGCTGTCTGAGATGCCAGCAGCTGGACTGGACTTAAGAGATTGTTTACGTTACAGCGAAAAAATCCAAAAATAACTTTCAACAATTTGTGGATTGATTTATTATTCAAATCTGTACTTTTGTGTCCAGTTTCCGGCATTTTTGATAATATTTTGATATTTTCAGGTTTTACTAAGCTATTTCCGTAGCAAAACTTAATTACCATACTATGTAGGTACTGTGCAAAATATTCATTGGCTGCAACCCTTTTTGCGCCCCACTGCTGGGCACGGGTCTCTCCCCATTATTGGGGAGGCCTAGAACTTAGGCCACCACGCTGCTCCAATGCGGGTTGGTGGATAAAATAGTCATTATGACAGCTGAAATAACTGCAAATACACCTACCTCCAACATCAAAATAATGTTTTGTTAAGGTCCTCCTTAATCGACTTTTACTTAACGGTCCTTTTATTCGCCTGTAGCAAATTTTACCCTAGCATTGGCCAAAGGGCATCTAGAGATTTATAAATGAAGTCATAAAATCTATCATGGTGTATCACAAAATTGCCTACGAGCTAAAAAAAACTAATTCAGTTTAAATGTGCCGGCGAAATGGTCATGAGATTTGGACATTAGAAGTCATTCGATTTGTTCTGCAATTTTCAACCCTTGTGGGATACTACCTGATTGTAAGGTTAGTAGAATTGAATCAAAACTCTCGATTTTATGTTGAAAAGAGAAACGTACTAAAAGACCGGATAAGTGCTAGGTGAACTAGAAGAAAAAGGGTCCTGTACCTTAATGTACTGCCATGTTCACCCAATTATGAATGAATTGAGCATTTTTTTAATTCCCCTATAGGATTATACTGAGTTTTTATACAACAAACAATGACTGTAACTACTTACTTACATTTGTTCCACTAAGTTCAACTATAAGTTCATCAAGTTGAACTTATTGGATAAAAAAAGTTCAATTATTTCAACTTTATGCAATTAAAAATAATTATGTAATAGTTTAAATAAATGGACATTTTATGAGTATGTCCACTAAGTTCAATGATCTATTTTAAAGATACGTAGGTCCTTATACATTAAAAAACAATTAAAAAAATCGAAATATCATTTAAATTTTTCATTCATACTTATCTCCCGCTGGGATTCGACCCTACCACCTTGGGTACGGTACATCAGGCGTGGTGCCTACGAGTATTAATTCCTTAACACAAGTAGTGTGCAATTAAAAAAAACTAACAACCTAAACAATTTCAGTGTCCAAGAGAATTCGCGAACCCGTCGGTTTCAGTTGCAATTTTTTATACGTAATACAAACTCATTTACCACTGCACACAGCTCTAATATTCACCATAATATCGGAACATTAGAGACAGACGCACGACAAAAATCTCGATATTGGAACATAAGAGAATTACTTCGCGACTAAAATAGGTGCAAATGGAACTTCTTGGTCCAAGCACGTAAGTCATACCATCTAAACATCATCAATAAATAATAGTTTATAGTGTAGAAAACTTACTCAGTGTCAGAAAAAGTACAACAAGGACTTTGCAATACCCTAAACATAATAGGTAATAATAAAATTTGTTGTCCTGGACCATTAAAAAAAATTTCGAAGCCAAAACCATGAAATGGATTTAACCATGTAACATTACCGAGATCTGTCGTCACAGGCCGCTTGGTTTGATCTACAGTAATCTCTAGAATTATCGAAATGACACATTATCGACCAAATTAGCCACAGAACCGTGGTTAGAGATCTGAGGGCTATAATTTTCAACTTTGCGGCTTGAGCCTTATTGTCCTAATGCTTGCGAATCCTTAATTGAATTAGTGGGCACTGAATGAGATTGGGTTCGTTTTCGAAAAGATTTGTCGAATCGCTTCTTTGTCGTTAACTCTACATGTCCGACAAGCGCGTATGAAGGTTTGCTACACGACGATAAGCACTTTTTTAAGTTTTACGACTTAAATAGGTAAGATTTTTATAAGTCCTAATGAAATAAGGTCGCTACCAAGTAGTCCCTGTAGCTTCAGGATTAAGAATAGAGCTACTATATCCCCTGCCTGATCATAAGAGGCGACTAAAAGGCGGCTTCCGAGCATTCCGAGGTTGTGGGCGCTGAGAGTGGGAGTTCGATCAGTTCAGCCAGCGGCCCCGGGAAGGACGGCGGTGTATGCGTGGCGTGGTCGCATCTCTCCGTAAGCATCGAAGGGTGTAGGAGAGCACATCTACTCTCCCGAGAATGGGCCCGTTCTGAGGCGCCGCGCGTGGAGGACACCGGTGCGTTCCACTGGAAATCCCGGAGTCCTCCTCAAGCGGACCTTTTGAAGGTTTCCCCCCCGATACCAAAAAAAGGTCACCTCCAAGCAGGTAGACTGACAGACGACCCACAGAATCTCCTGGATTCAAAGACCGGATGAAGTGGCAAACTTTAGGCGAGGCTTATATCTAAAATTCAATCGAGATAAATAAAATTCATTTTTTAAATATTTTTCATTTTACTACGTGGTACGCAACTCTCCCAATTATTGAAAAGGCCTGGAGCTTATTCCACGACGCTATTCCGATGGGGGGTTGGCAAAGATGTGAGTTAGTGGCCAACCCGCTGTAGAATGTTTTATTTTAAATATTTAGTAGAATCAACATTCTACTAAATATTTTCGCTTCGATACAACTTCGTGACCGTATTCTTTAATCGTCCATGTTTGTCCCGTGACGATAACCTATGAATTTTTTGCAGGAGCCTGTTATAAAATCCACTAATAGAATCAAATACCCTTTCATTTGTGCCCATTAGATAATTTTCGGTCACTGCTAATTCATTAGAACTTCCTGTTTCGTGAAAAGTATATTTTGCAACCATTTCTTACTAACAAGGCTGTAACAGGCAGTAATCACGTAATGATACCAACCATTTTCTTTTATTAAAAACGTATTAGTGAAAAGACGTGCCTACTGTACCTTATAATACAACCAGTTGTGTTCAATTCAATGACTTATAGTATCTAGTTCTTTGTAATATTATAAATTCAAAGTACCTCTGTCTATCTGTCTGCTACGCTTATCCGCTTAAACTACTGAACCAATTTTAATGAAATTTGGAACACAGATAGAGTGGACCTTGGGAAATGGCATAGGATGGTTTTTATCCAACGGGAACCTATAAAACGGGTCACGCGGGTGAAGCCGCTGTCGGAAGGCTAGTAGACAATATTTTAATGCATGCAACATCCAGGGTAATCGATCATATACTCGTATACTATAATATCGATGTCCTGGTGGTGGTGGTGAAGCAACCATGGTCTAGGCCCTAGGCTCTAGGGTAAAGACCGCGGTTTCCAACACAGAGATGCCGAGCTCAAACCCCCGATGCGTATTTCTGACAGAGAAATTTACCATGTGCGTATTTATCGTTGCCCCACGATGAGGGAAAATATTGTGATATTTAATTAAGGACATTATGACCTAAATCCCTCTCACCTACCAGTGGAGACGTGTGCCCTGCAGGGGTCATAAAAATGATAGAAAAAAATGTCCATGCAGGTACCAGTACTTGAGCAGCGTGGTAGACCGTAGTGTAATTTTTTCTCCACTCTGAGAGGAAAACGGTTAAAAAAAGCTGTAAAATAAAAAATGGTTATAAAAACTCATTCAACTGAATTTATTACTATGAACAATATGAATACGAATAATAAATATATGTTTACAAATGGTGATACAAAATCATACAACTCAATTTATGACTGAACATGGTGTCATTTAAGCTTATCTGCTCAGACTATTATCCCATATCTCAATTATTCTCAAGAAAAATAAAGTTTCAACTAAATAGTTGCAAGCTCTATTCTAATATTTTTTCATATATTTATTCTTATATTTTCACTCTTTGTTATGCTAAAACTTTTTTTACCGAGAAGTTACAATGCGAAATATGAATTATTTTTCAATAACATTGTATGCGATTTATGGTAAAGCCACCACGAGATATAGTCATAAATCGAGGGCCACGCCTCGGGCGTAAGATATGAGGCCAGTTTTTGCCACCGCCATATTGAAATTTATGATTTTATTTGGAAGTGTGGCAAAAACTTAATCGATTGGGTCAAGCGAACCGAAAGCTAAGGGGTGGATTTTTTTGTGGAACGCGTGGAGAGAATTTGTATTGTACAGATGACCATAAGTTAAATACTCGCATAAACATAGTAGTAAAATTATGATGCGGTAAAGCGCGCATGGCCCGGCGGTTAGCGTAGAACGCAAGCGATCTATGCGACTAAGCCCAACGGGCGCGGTCAAGTGTGAGATGTATGACCGCTGCTGGAATATACTATAAATGCTGGAAACCGGTAGCTTTCCAGATGATCTTAAGGTTACATTAATTAAACCCCTTCACAAAAAAGGTCCTAAAGATATAATTAATAATTACAGACCAATAGCGTTATTGCCTAGCTTCTCAAAGATTTTCGAGAAAGTAATTTTTAGTAGACTAGTTAACTATATGAACAAAAATAACATACTTAGTGATTTTCAATTTGGATTCAGGCAAAATAGATCTACCTCTTGCGCTATTTACAGGATGCTTAAACAGGTTTGGAGTCATATTAATAATAAAGTAAAATGTGCTGCTCTGTTTGTTGATATGACCAGGGCGTTTGACTGTGTTGTGCATAACATACTTTTACGACAGTTAGAAAGAATAGGTGTTCGCGGTATTGCATACAAGTTATTACAGTCTTACCTAAATAATAGAAAGCAAGCGACGGTACTAACAACATTTAACAAATTGAACAATACATTAGAAGAGGTACAACCGCCATAGCTAAATACCCATGTGTAATGTTCGCTGATGATGCTACAATTTTATTTTGCAACGATAGTATTTCAGTTGAGGATTATAGGCATGAAATAAGAAGTACACTATTAACTATAAAAACTTGGCTAGACACAATGAACCTCACGGTCAATTTAAACAAAACTAAAATTATGCAATTTAAAAATTATAAACAGAATTTAGAAAATCTACATATACAACTAGATTCAGTTGAAATAGAAGAAGTAGAGCAAACTAATTTCCTAGGAGTGTCCTTAGATACTCACTTAAACTGGAAAAGTCACATTGATAAAATTAATAATAAAATATCTGCCAATTGTTATGCGCTTTCAGTATTAGTGGATGCGTCAACTCTTGAAGTAGCTAAAAGTTTTTATTATGCAAATATTTACCCCCTTCTAACTTATGGCATTATATACTGGGGAAACTCTGTCAATGTTAGTAGAACATTTATATTACAAAAACGCAGTCTTAGAATAATGTATGGTAAAGCGAGCGATGAATCTATTCGGTCATTGTTTTCCGAAGAGAAATTTCTTACATTAACTAGTCTATACATATTGGAGATTTGTACTTTCGTTTTTAATAACATAAATTCATTTGAAAAGCAAATAAACATGCGCATAAGAGATGTACCCACGAGGCAGAAAGATAGTGACGCTTTATATTTACCTCGAGTGAAATGTCAGATTTTCAAAAATAGTACATACATATTTGCTATTAGAATATTCAATAAATTACCCAGACATTTCAAACAATTATCAGGTAATAAATTTAAAAGAGAACTAAAGCAATGGCTTATAAAAAAAGTATACTATAGTATAAACGAGTTTTTTGATGACGTGCATTAAAATGGTTTGGGGAGCTTCCGCGTAAAATATAAACTCTAAACAATGCCTGAGAGTTTTTTTTCCGCCGGCTTTTTTTCTCTCATTGACCCAGTGGTGGGTAGGCATCAAAAGCCGATGATCCGTTAAGAATATTCTTAGCGGATCTTAAAATAAAACTATTTTATACATTAATTTAAATTAGTAATAAGTATAATATTGTATGCCAGAGCATGGTAGACTGTTTAAACTCTTATAATAATTTTAAACATCTAACTGTATGTATGTAAACAGTCAACAATAAAGTATTTTCATTTCATTTCATTTCATTTCGCTAGTGGCAAAAATTTCATGCGCGTTTCCGTGCTTCGGAGAGCACGTTAAGCTGTCGGTCCCGGTTGTTGTCGATGGATAACAGTCGTTAAACCTTGTCGGAGGGTTACTAACCCGCATTGGAGCAGCGTGGTCGAGTAAGCTCCAGGACTCCCCAATAATAGGGAGAGACCCGTGCCCAGCAGTGGGACGTAAAAAGGGTTTGCAGCCAAAATTATGATTGTCACGATGGCGTGGCCAGGCAGTTAAAGTAACCAATCTGCTCTCGCATATTTTCCTACCGCGGACAGGATCTACGATGGTTTTCTACTATTACCTAACATCCCTCAAATTACGGAAAACAGCAAGAATTTGTTTAACGAGCGGTCACCCATCTTATAATAATTGTTTCTTCCCTCAAGTATTACAGTAGATATTTCACTTTCCTGCTATTATAGTAACGATTTACAATTAAAATATTTTAAGTAAACTTGTAAGTGCAATAAAGCTGTCTTTTTACTACAGGACTCGCGCACCGAGGATTCCGCATTTCATTTTTTAATATATGATGATAAGACGTTGCGTCGTACCAAATAAGATTGAATTCACGGATTATGATTCCTTTGCGAGTGTCAAAAATTTGCGGCATAAACGGCTGTACCTTTTGATGGCGCTGGCTTAGAAGTTTGATTTTACAGCTCTAAGGGACGTCTGTAGACCTGAGTATTTGATAATAAATTCCAGCTTGATACCTCCACGCGTTCCAGAGAAAAAGGGTCTTGACAGACAGACGGATGGACAACAATAATGATAATATAAGGGTTACGTTTTTTTCCTTTCGAGGTACGGTACGCTAAAAATGTGTGTGACAGGACAACCCAGTACGATAGGGCAGTAATATATTATACCTAAGTGACAAAATGGCGGACATTGCAGTAGAAACGTCTACAATTTTGTCATGTGGAGGAAAAGGGGAGATCTCCCGCCAGGCGATGTCACTGCCTGGGGACCGCGGTCCGAATGCTAACTTCGGACCGTTTGTATATATACTGAGAATCTAAGAAACTTCGATAGCGTGATTCAGGATACGTCTTCTGATTGGCCAGTTCAGTATGACGCGTGTGACGTAGTACTCTATTGTTTACAATGTTCGCTGCTTGCGTCGTCTTGCATGGTCAGCATTTCATGTGAGGCGCGGGTCATGTTACTGTAGGTATCGCGCCGCTACATCACTCCCCCTCCAACTATGGGATGATGTCGTAACTCTTGTATGCCAGTGTCGTCATCGGCTTCGTGTGCCGGAATGATGCGATGCGTGCGCAAGCACGGGAGGGAAACCCAGAAACCTCTAGCTGCGTGCTGCGGATCGCCGAACTTGAGCGTTGCAGGATGAAGGAACCAATGCGCCTTTGAGGCTGCTCGTGGAACCTGGTCACTGTGCTCGTTGCTGCTGGCTTGACTCCATGACTCCTTTAATTGCTGAAGGACGTCAGATACTTCGAGGATGAAGGTGCTGGTACCATTGAAATGTGGTCAGCAGGGCGTCTTCAATCGACGGTGGTCACCAATGTGGAGGAAAAGGGGAGATCTCCCGCCAGGCGATGTCACTGCCTGGGGACCGCGGTCCCCAGGCAGTGACATCGCCTGGCGGGAGATCTCCCCTTTTCCTCCACAGTCACTTATACAACGTAAAAAATCCTGAAGAATTTATTATAATGATGCAAAATCCTCCATCTAATCACAAAAGATTTAAGGTATAATTAAATACCACCCGTAAGAGTCTTTAGAATTGAAATAAATCCATAATGTTTAGGGTGGGTCACCCCCGCCCTTTGAGAAACCATCTATTTTGATGTTTCGCAACCGCTTAATAACCAGTTGCAGTGGAGCACTGTAATTAAAAGCGTATTTAGTCAAAAACCTTTCAAATTCAGGGCTCTATTGACTAATCGATCCAAAAATTTATAATACAATTTAAAATTCTATCGGTCGCTAAATGTTGGTAATTTTTTTTCTTAATTTTTTGCTCAATTAAAATTGTATTCTCCGAGTATACAATTTTACTTATTATTATACTTACTCCGAGTCCGAGTATACAATTTTTCATTTAGAGGATAATTATTGTGGTAAAGAATAAAAATAATCATTATATATAATAAAACTAAGTTGATAAAATGTGCGTGCCGATAAAACTTAAAAAGGAGTCCCGGCACGATAAAGGGACTTATATAGTGTGATGGCCCTTTATCCCCCCTCGAACAAGAAAGTTCCCGTTTTAACCTAAAGGGCGTGTTTTTAAAGATATAAGGGCTTTTACAACCCTTCAACTTGGAAATTTAGTGTAGTGGCGCCATCTGTTGTCGAGTATTTGAACTTCATTCAGAACAACGATTATTTGGGTTGCATTTCGAAAGGCGCTGCGAGCAATTGCAGCAGTGTCGAGAACATTATAGAAGGTGTGAGAATTAAGTTTTACAAGTAACAAAGCGCAAGGGCAAACTTTAAAATATTGTGGGATCAACCTCAAAGAATCCTGCTTCTCTCACGATCAACTATATGTAGCTTGCTCAAGAGTAGGAAATTCGATTTTTTTTATGTAATATATACCCCGGACAATAAAATGAAAAAGTTTTATAACAAGTAGTGTAAATAATGAGGATATGTTTTCTATAATTTTTTACTTTTTACGTCATAGTTTATTTTTTTATTTCAACTACCACGTAATCTTATGGCAACTCCCGCGCGAAGCCGGGTATCATAGCTAGTACAATAATACGTTTCACACTCATAGCCCCACATAGCGTAGATATACCCTGTGTCGTGGGCACCATGGACACAAACAAAGACAGGAACACAAACACCCAGACCGAGAACAGAAATTTAAACTCATCTCATCATTCAAATTTCTGTTTCGCCGGGAATCGAACCCGGGACCCCTCGATTGGCAGTCCGGCATATGGTAACCATTGTGCCACACGGGTCGTTGGAGAAGAATCTTGACTTTATTTTATATTCAGGCACCCACTTCTGCCGTGAAGCACTTCTCTTCCATCGGAGCGAGGCCTTTCGAGCAGCAGCGCAACAGCATACGATCACAGGCAAGACTTAGGCTTGCTTAAGATCAGGCGCGGTCCCGGGTCACAGGGGACATGACCCCCTCCCCCAAAATTGAAGGCTGCGACCGCGCCTGCTTGAGGTTGTGTGTTGTGTATGATGTCCATTGGCTGCAGCGACCACTTAAAACCACGTGGCCGGTATGGACGTCTGCAATTTATCTTTACAAATATATAAATTTAGAGTGTCTGTTTGTAATATTAAAATAACCGCTTTTTACTGCATGCATATGAATGTATTTACGGTACATATATACCAAAATAACATTTTTTACAATTTTTGTCTGTCTTTCTGTCTGTTTGTCTGTCTGTCTGTTTGTTCCGGCTTATCTCTGAATCGGCTGGACCGATTTTGACGGGTACTTTCACTGGCAGGTAGCTGAGGTAGTAAGGAGTAACTTAGGCCACTTTTTTTTTTTAATTTAACACTAAAGTCCACGTCGATGAAGTCGCGGGCGGCCGCTATTTCAAAGGTATATAAAGAAAATATTTTTATAATTATTCTTAGGGTAGATTTCAGCCATATTCTTGGATAGCAGGGTGTTTTAAAGGTATGATCATAATAATGTATAAGCGTTATTTATTTATTGATTTATTTAATTAGCACGGCTCACAACCAATTACACTAATTAATTCTCGTTACAAAATAATCATGATAATAGTTAAGAAAAAAATAATAATAGGCACCTACATTTTAAAATTTACAAATAATATTAACAAATAATAATATGTAATACCAACATAAGTAACACAGTTCATAAAAAAATGTATGTAAATGTTTTTTATATCAATAGGTATACGTAATGCTGGTATCCACTGATTCGAAACCGCATATAAAATCGCGTGCCGGCGTTTGTTCCATTACAATTGGCTTGTAATAAAAATATCGAAAATTTTAGTTCATCAATTTACAAATCAATAATTGCTAGGTGGTATTGAAGCTTGCCGCCTACCATTTAACTAGCGGTTCTAATGCTCAATATTATGTCAGTCTGTCAATCAATCACTTAAATGCATTGTATCAGAAAAGTTATATTGCGTGCTCTTTCAAGCTAAGTTTTATTAAGAAAAAAGTGCTGTATTGCCAAAAAAATCTTTGAATGTAAATCTATGTACTACGATTTACGAAGATAGTTAGTGGAAATTTACGAGTTTTCAATTTGTTAATAAATTTAAATAAAAATTGAAATAAATAAACATTAACTTTCTTTCCAGCGAGTATTACATGTATATTTATTTATCACCAATATATTTTAATCCTAATTACATTTATTGGAATATAGTAGGTAGGTACCATAATGTTAGCAGTTAGACCATAATGCTTCAAGACGAGTTGCATGTTTATTTAAGGACATATTATTATTATACTTAAATTAAACCATTTAAATTTTAATTAGGTACCTATACAATCAACTACCGGACAAAATAAAAAATTAAAGTTTGTTGCCTAAATATAATGCACTCTTAAAACAATTTCTTTTAAATAAAGCTTATTATTCAATCAATGACTACCTTACTGACATAACATAAAACCATTGACAACTGATTGACAATTTCTCTTTTAATATTGATATATTTTATTCGTAGAGCGTCAAAATTGTTAGTCAGTACAGATACTTCAACTCAGTTGTGCGCGCGGCGCTATGTGTGCGTGGGCTAGTAATTATGCAGCTTTAATTTGTGTGACAGTGACGCGGCCGTGATCGTCCGAGCAACTTCGCTGTACCTCTTGTCACGCACACAAAGTCACTGTGTATATACAGGTTTACCCACACATAGCGCCGCGCGCACAACTGAGTTGAAGTATCTATACCTTTGTTGCTCTAAGATTTTATTTTTATTAATTTTATAATATTCGTACGTGGAATATGAAAAGGTGTTCTAATTTTGAATTGTTTTTGAAATAATAACCGAATACCATGTGTGCCTTACTCCCGTTTAAAAAATGACTTTTGCTATCTATCAAGGTAAATAAGTCTTGTACATTTATAACAATCTATTGTATAATGTATTGCAAAAATAAATAAATAAGGTTGTATGTACAAGTTCTGGCATGGCGTCCTGGAAGAAACCGCTTGAAGCGATAAGGCCGACTATTGCTTTGAATTTATTTTGTGTTACTCGTATTTGCATACTTTAAAGTTAATTGAACATCGTTCAAAAATGGGTAGTAAGATTAGTTTTCTGACATGGCCTTCATATATTAAAATTGCATGGGGGAGGTACAAACTCGTGCCGAGCTAGGAAACACAAAAAAATTAAAAAAGTAGTTATACAGTCTTAAAACTACTATCTACTACCCTTATCTCTAGTACTATAGTTAAATAGAGACAAGACAAGTCAATCACTATCAGTCGAATTAAGTTGTCAAGAGCTGACCATCGATATATTTGTCGTTCTATGGCCCATAAAACCAAATTTATAGTGTCCACGCGACAGTAAACGCCTAACAAAACGACGTCTGTCCTTTTTATGGGTAAATAGATTAGAGGGCTTACTCTTAGCCTGGTAAATCCATTCAAAATGTTACTCTATCACCTGTAGATAAGATTCATATTAAATCGATTACCACTATAATACTTTCGTAGAGTTTATATCAAGCAACATTGAAACATGTGGCGCTTAGCTATAAATGATCATTTCGTTTGAAAAGGAGAGTAAGATATAGGTTCTTGTGCTTTTGAGCATACGTGTGTCCAAAAGTTTAGCACGTAAGGTGTTAAGTTATTGTGTTAACTGGAAAGGACAGTTTAACTTTCGTTTTGTTGAACCGATCTGGAGATGGACGTCCAGTAATTTACGGTTTTTTAATTGTGTTGCTAAACTTTTCCGCCAATGCATAGTTTTTTCGTCATCCCATCCCATAAAGGTTCTGAACAAACAACTAGTATATACGAGTAACTACTTAGAGATAAAAAAAATCATCCTATAATTTTGAAATACCTTGATTAGCTTATCTTGGCTGCAATCCTTTTTCCAGCAGTGTTAGTACTACTAAAGGTCACCCATCTCTCAACCGGTCGTGCCTGATTCACTCAGCTATAAATAAAATGCTGCTAACAAATAATTATGTTGTTGAGTCATTTGTTACCTACTTATTTAGACATTACTTTCACTTAAGTACCTTCATACCTACATTAAAACGGTTTTCCTATAATATTGTACTTTTCATAACAAACATTTTAAGTTGAACACCGGCTTTTTCTAGCCAAAAATATCTGCAAGGCAATCGCAACGGTAGTAACTACCATCTATTGCCATTTAGATTCGAAGATAGGCACTAATTTTATGGTTTAGGAAACTAATAAATTTCTCTGCTTTTTGCCGCTAAAAAACGTTGACTAATTTGTTTTAATAACCCGTAAAAATTTGCCAAAAAAACTTTGAAATGGTTCCGCTTCCTCAAAATGTCGCTTAAGTGGTTTATGAGCCTTTGCCCGGAGGCCATAAAATAGACGATTACTCTGCTTTTTTTTCCTAAAGACCAATATTTTGCTCAAAAACAATTGAAAAAATTTCTTGTCGTGACAATGGTTTTGCACATAGACTTAGGATACTAAATCCTAAGTAGGATTAGGATGTATATCCTAAGTCTATAGTTTTACATACTGACTGATGCATCCGATACTGATGCCGATACCGATATATCGGCGATACTTTGGGTTTGCCTATATATCGGCATCGGCCGATTTTATTGCCGATACAACGATACTTTTCAAATTTCGCGCTTTAAAAAAGTAATGTAAACGAGCATCTTGTTTGATTATAGTTCGTTGCAAACGAGGCACGGACTATCTATGCTCGGGGAATCCCCGCGCTTTATTCAGTGTGTTGTCTCTCTCACACGCTTTGTCCCCGCGTAGCCACGTATCTCATTTTACTAGACACTTTTGTTGGCTTTTAACTGCTATCGCGCGTAGTATTTATTCGATACTAAATAAAATACAGAATTACGTAATTAATAATTAGTTTGTGTGTGAATATCGTTTATAACTCGTTGGTTGAATTAAATAAACAGCAAAATCATGTCAACTTCAAAACACAAAAGTGCTATATGGAATATTTTTGAAATTTGATTTTATTTTAATTCTTAATTTCTTTTCCTATAATCTTATTAAAAGTCTGTGACTGTTTATATTTTAATAGAAATTAAAAACTTTAACCAAACTTGTGTTTTATATATTTTACCTTAATTTAATTTTAATTATCTAAGCGTTTGTGTTGGTATCGGTATCGTATCGGCAATAAGGCGTATCGGTGCATTTTTGCAAACTTTTACATCTACAAACCTGCTTTGCCTACACATTTTGACGACCCGTTTGGCGCAATGGTTACCAATGTTACCATGCCGGACTGCCGTTCGGAGGGTCCCGGGTTCGATACCCGGCGAGGTAGAAATTTTAGTGATGGATTTAAATTTCTGTTCTCGGTCTGGGTTTTTGTGTTTCTGTCTTTGTGTGTGTCCATGGTACCCACGAAACAGGGTATATCTACCTTACTGTGGGGCTGTGAGTGTGAAACGTTATTTATAATTACTAGTGGACCCCGCAGACGTTGTCCTGCGTTAAAAGTTTTGTAAGAGGATTAGTTTCTTTATCATCTCAAAGAGTTTTTATGTTACTGTCAAATAAAAAAGTAAAAACGAATTGTGACAGATGAACTGTTATTCAGACTATGTCAAACTTTTGGACGATGGCGCGAAGAACGAATGTTTGACAATAACTGTTACTAACAGTTTATATATTATAGGAAAATAAAATAAGTTATTTTACTATTAATTTCGCAATGCTCCCAAATTTTCTCACCGTTTAAACCTTCCCTGAACTTCTACTAATATTTCAAGACCAAAATTAGCCACATCGGTCCAGCCGTTCTTGATTTTTAGCGAGACTAACGAACAGCAATTCATTTATATATATATACAGGTTAGAAGAACATTATATTAATTTATTATTTAAAAATAACAATTTATAATAATTATAATATAAAAAACATGAATAACCGAAAGACAATACTATACTTTATTAATCTATGAAATTAAATAAGAAACATAAAAAAAAATATTTTCATTTAATATTGAATGTCTAAAAGGATTTTTATACAATGCCTTAAAATGAATTAAAGAAATAAGTAACATAAAAGTCAGACGTGACAATTTTGATAGCTGCGTGAAAATATAAATAAACAAACACCGAAATTAAATAATTTTTTAAAGAAATAAAAAAAGGAAAAGCAAAGTATAAGAATAAAACAAAATAATATAAGTTATAAAATATGATAATGGACGTGAATGAAGTAAGTAATAACATGTACCTAGTGTATTTATAACAGTACACGGTGCATTTCATTCATTTCATTTGCATCCCATGGGAATGAGATATTTTCCCGCGGCATAAAGTATCCAATGTCCTTTCTCAACGTCCTTTTTATGTTTATGCCAAATTTCATCAAAATCGGTTCAGTGGTTTAAGCGTGAAAGAGTAGCAGACAGACAGACAGAGTTACTTTCGAATTTATAATATTAGTGTGGAAGTATGGATTATTTATTTACATTGGTATCTATAGGCAGTTCTACTCATGTTAGTCTAATATTATAAAGTGAAAAGATTTGTATTTTTGTATGTTTACAATGAATAAACTCAAAAACTATTGTTCCGAACATTAGGTTAACATAAGCTACTTTTTACCGCGGAAAAATGCTTCATTCCTACGTGAAAACGGGTAACAGGGTCAACGCGGTTGAAGCAACTGGCTAAACGCCTATGATTTTAATATAGCATCGAAGCCTGGAATAGCACATAGGCTATTTTTTATCCTACGGGGACCCATTAAACGGGTCCACGTGCATGGCCGGATTTAGGGAAGGGCAACCGGGTCTACAGCCCCGGGGCCTCCACAAACGAGGGGCCCCCACAATAGAGACTTCGGAAAAAAAACCAAATTCAGACCATTACAACATTTTTCCGCGCTTTACAGTTTTTGTAAAAACATGATATCATTAAGTATTAACAGAAATCATCGATCTATATTTGTTCACTTCAACCAGACAATCAGTAAAATATCACTGATTGAAAAAAAAACAATGGGTTGCACTCCGGGAGTGCCGGCAGAAGTGAAAACATTAACGTTGTGCATTTTTGATGTCTTGGAATCGTTAGGGAATAATTCCGCACGAATTGCTTGAATTATCAGTACCTATTAATATCTATCTAGTATTTTTACAAAGTAGTCTCTCATTTTCTTTCACTATTTCTTCATCACTTTTTTCATTAATAGATGCACTTTGTTCAATGTCCATATTTTAAATACTTGATATAAACGAATTTTAAGATAAAATTATACTTGACGCTGACAATATGCAGAGTTTGCGATGCCATAATTAAAAAAAAAAAAAGTATAGACAGCCGTCAGATGAGCCGTCATCAGCTGTCACCCCTCCGTCTTGGTCTAAGAGCCGGTGAAGATATTTAGTGTTTAATTTCTCTATGAAGATATTCACTCGTTCGGTTGTTACAAGAGTGAAGGTGATATGAAAGAAAATTGATTAAAATTAACTAAATTAATAATAGCTATGAACACTTTTCGTTATCATAGGCATATATGTTTATAAATTATATTTGGTAAGCAATATGTCTCATCGAATTATCAGATCGGTGAAGGTCGATCTTCCTCGTCTCCTCTACTATCTTACGAAATTTTGCGATCAGCACACGTGACCTCGCGCGAGTTTCATAGTTTTTACCCATCCCACAAAAAGTGTTCAACGCCGCAAAAGAAGTTTTCACTTCAAAAATGTCGATTATATTTGGAAAATAGTTTGTCGCCAAGGGGGCCTCCACACCTTTGATGCCCCGAGGCCTTCAGACCTCTAAATCCGGCCCTGTCCACGTGGGCGAAGCCGCTGGCGGAAGGCTAGTTTGCTTATAGTGTTAAATCTACTTGAAAACAACAATGTAGTTTTAGTTATATTTTATACGACTGTACTCACGTAAATTATATCGGATTTGCCGACATGTTTCGGTCCTGAATTGATGAAACCCGCCGCAATATCACTACCAGAGTGTCTGAGCACATACGTAGCTTAAAGAATATGGACAGTAAGGGTTCGGCAGTCGCAGAACACGCCCACTCGCAGGACACGACTCATTTCATTCGCTTCGACAAAGTCGCGGTTTTAGCGAGAGAAAAGTATCTCGTACCACGAAAAGTTCGTGAAGCGATTGAGATAAGTCGTCGTCCAAACTTCAACCGTGATAGTGGTTGGACTGTTCCCCCTTCCTGGAGACCAATTCTTAATACTACGTCGCATAGTTGTGCAACGGACACCCTGGAGAGTGACACGGTCAGTATAGTATGCGCACCACCGAACCTGTGCGCGAGTGCCGATGATGACGACACGCAAGAAATTAAGAAGACTGCTGCGTCTGAGAACAGCCTAAGCGTTCCCTCCACCACGAGCGCTAGCGGCCGCACCAGCCGCGCCGCTCGAGCCGCAGCGCGCAGTCTCCGCCGCGATGCCACCGCGACCGGCGGGAGCTCCTGAAGAAGGTCCTCGGTCAGGACCGAAACATGTCGGCAAATCCGATATAATTTACGTGAGTACAGTCGTATAAAATATAACTACAATGTTAGTGTACACTCACGATTCGTTCAATAAGAAAATAGTTGATCGCTACGGCGCGATATGGCTAAACAAAGTGAAGGAGTTTACACGCCTTAGACTCAAACGTAAGAGACTCGAATGTGGTTTACAATACGTAGTGCAGTGCCGGGACAATAACATCATTCCCAAATTCGCGCGTATTAAGGTGGTAAAGTGCATCCGGGATTACGAAGAGTTTTTCAGTGTCGCAAATAAAAAGCTAATGTCTCGCATCATCGCCGACTATCGACGCAAACTGATGAACACCAATAAGTCAGTGTATCTGTTACACCTGGAGCTAGCACAGGTTCTACAAGCGGATCTGTGGGAGGTACTAGATACTATGACCTATAACAGGACAGAGACCACAGGGCAAAACATCCAAGTAAGGCATACGAATAAATTTAATAACCTTAACAAAGTCGACGAAATAAACAGAAGTACCCTCGCACATAACAATTGTACAAAAATAAGGCCGTGTACAGACGAGGCGACAAAAAAAAAAAAAAAAAAAAAAAAAAAAAAAAAAACGACTGTTATTAATTTATCTTCACAAGTTCTCGATGCCACCACGATAAAGGTCCTGTCAAGGGGTCTAAATTTTGCTCCAGCCCCCCGAAAAATTCCGGTGGAAACAATCATCACAAATTTAGAAAACACCATAGTAAGGAACAAAATTCCTCACCGGGAGGCAGAATGTTTGAGGCAGGATGTGTCTACTTTTTTGCGCAAGTCAAAACCGCCAAGAGGAAACATCAGCACACCAGAATTCACAGCACTCCGTAACTTGCGCAAAAACGAGAATCTTCTAATCCTTCCGGCTGATAAGGGTAATGCGACTGTTGTAGTGGATACGAAAGCGTATGAAGACAAAATCTCCAGACTACTCAGCGATACTGATACCTACAAAAAAGTAGACTATAACCCTACGGCGAGGGTGACATCTAAGCTCCTCAAACTGATGCAAGAGTGCCTCCCCGAAGACCTGGTAAACCGCCTGCGCCCTCACAACCCTACTCCACCAAGAATCTATGGATTGCCAAAAACACACAAACCGGACTGGCCCCTGAGACCCATCGTGAGTCAGATTGATTCACCCACTTATAAGCTCTCCAGACACCTGGCTACCGTGCTACATCCTTTCACGGGAAGAACATCTAGCCACGTGAGAGATTCGGGGCATTTCGTCGACCTATTGGGAGATTTACAGCTGCTTGACAACGAAATAATGGTTAGTTTTGACGTAGTTTCACTGTTCACCAATACTCCGGTAGATGACACCATCCACATCATATCCACATTGATAGGGAACACAGATGTACCTACCGGAACTAGTGAATTGGTGGAGCTATGTTTGAGGACTGGTTATTTCGTCTGGCGGCGTGAATACTTTCTTCAGGTGGACGGAGTGGCCATGGGGTCACCCATCGCTCCGGTTGTGGCAAACATTTTCATGGAGTGGTTTGAGGCCAGAGCGTTGGAATCGGCCACCACTAGACCGCGTTACTGGTGGAGGTACGTTGACGATGTCTTCGCAATAATAACCAAGGATGGGTTACCTGAGTTTCTGGAGCACCTAAACACTGTACATCCTAAAATCCAGTTTACAGTGGAAAAAGAGAAGGAAGGCAAACTACCATTCCTGGATGTACTAGTCTGCCGCGAGCCAAACGGAAAGGTGTCACACACCGTATACCGTAAACCGACGCACACCGATCGGTACTTGCAGGCAGACTCACACCACCATCCGGCCCACCTCTCTTTAGTGCCCAGAACTCTCATCAGTCGGGCTTTGAATCTATGCGACTTCCAGCACGTAAACTCGGAACTTAATCATGTGAGGCACGTACTGGAAAGCAACGGTTATTCATGGAGGCAAAGCCTCCGGCTGATGGGAGGAACCTCGAAGCGACATTTGGTGAACGTGGAACGTATACCAGCCTACTTACCGTATATAAAAGGAGTAACGGACAAAATTGGATACCTACTACGGTCCAAATATAACATCAGGACCATATTCCGTTCTCCGGCACAAATTAGGGAGTTCCTACGTTCACCAAAAGACAAGGACCCGCTCAATGTACCTGGCGTATACTTGATACCATGTGACTGTGGCAAGGGTTATATTGGTGAAACCCGCCGCAATATCACTACCAGAGTGTCTGAGCACATACGTAGCTTAAAGAATATGGACAGTAAGGGTTCGGCAGTCGCAGAACACGCCCACTCGCAGGACACGACTCATTTCATTCGCTTCGACAAAGTCGCGGTTTTAGCGAGAGAAAAGTATCTCGTACCACGAAAAGTTCGTGAAGCGATTGAGATAAGTCGTCGTCCAAACTTCAACCGTGATAGTGGTTGGACTGTTCCCCCTTCCTGGAGACCAATTCTTAATACTACGTCGCATAGTTGTGCAACGGACACCCTGGAGAGTGACACGGTCAGTATAGTATGCGCACCACCGAACCTGTGCGCGAGTGCCGATGATGACGACACGCAAGAAATTAAGAAGACTGCTGCGTCTGAGAACAGCCTAAGCGTTCCCTCCACCACGAGCGCTAGCGGCCGCACCAGCCGCGCCGCTCGAGCCGCAGCGCGCAGTCTCCGCCGCGATGCCACCGCGACCGGCGGGAGCTCCTGAAGAAGGTCCTCGGTCAGGACCGAAACATGTCGGCAAATCCGATATAATTTACGTGAGTACAGTCGTATAAAATATAACTACAATGTTAGTGTACACTCACGATTCGTTCAATAAGAAAATAGTTGATCGCTACGGCGCGATATGGCTAAACAAAGTGAAGGAGTTTACACGCCTTAGACTCAAACGTAAGAGACTCGAATGTGGTTTACAATACGTAGTGCAGTGCCGGGACAATAACATCATTCCCAAATTCGCGCGTATTAAGGTGGTAAAGTGCATCCGGGATTACGAAGAGTTTTTCAGTGTCGCAAATAAAAAGCTAATGTCTCGCATCATCGCCGACTATCGACGCAAACTGATGAACACCAATAAGTCAGTGTATCTGTTACACCTGGAGCTAGCACAGGTTCTACAAGCGGATCTGTGGGAGGTACTAGATACTATGACCTATAACAGGACAGAGACCACAGGGCAAAACATCCAAGTAAGGCATACGAATAAATTTAATAACCTTAACAAAGTCGACGAAATAAACAGAAGTACCCTCGCACATAACAATTGTACAAAAATAAGGCCGTGTACAGACGAGGCGACAAAAAAAAAAAAAAAAAAAAAAAAAAAAAAAACGACTGTTATTAATTTATCTTCACAAGTTCTCGATGCCACCACGATAAAGGTCCTGTCAAGGGGTCTAAATTTTGCTCCAGCCCCCCGAAAAATTCCGGTGGAAACAATCATCACAAATTTAGAAAACACCATAGTAAGGAACAAAATTCCTCACCGGGATGCAGAATGTTTGAGGCAGGATGTGTCTACTTTTTTGCGCAAGTCAAAACCGCCAAGAGGAAACATCAGCACACCAGAATTCACAGCACTCCGTAACTTGCGCAAAAACGAGAATCTTCTAATCCTTCCGGCTGATAAGGGTAATGCGACTGTTGTAGTGGATACGAAAGCGTATGAAGACAAAATCTCCAGACTACTCAGCGATACTGATACCTACAAAAAAGTAGACTATAACCCTACGGCGAGGGTGACATCTAAGCTCCTCAAACTGATGCAAGAGTGCCTCCCCGAAGACCTGGTAAACCGCCTGCGCCCTCACAACCCTACTCCACCAAGAATCTATGGATTGCCAAAAACACACAAACCGGACTGGCCCCTGAGACCCATCGTGAGTCAGATTGATTCACCCACTTATAAGCTCTCCAGACACCTGGCTACCGTGCTACATCCTTTCACGGGAAGAACATCTAGCCACGTGAGAGATTCGGGGCATTTCGTCGACCTATTGGGAGATTTACAGCTGCTTGACAACGAAATAATGGTTAGTTTTGACGTAGTTTCACTGTTCACCAATACTCCGGTAGATGACACCATCCACATCATATCCACATTGATAGGGAACACAGATGTACCTACCGGAACTAGTGAATTGGTGGAGCTATGTTTGAGGACTGGTTATTTCGTCTGGCGGCGTGAATACTTTCTTCAGGTGGACGGAGTGGCCATGGGGTCACCCATTGCTCCGGTTGTGGCAAACATTTTCATGGAGTGGTTTGAGGCCAGAGCGTTGGAATCGGCCACCACTAGACCGCGTTACTGGTGGAGGTACGTTGACGATGTCTTCGCAATAATAACCAAGGATGGGTTACCTGAGTTTCTGGAGCACCTAAACACTGTACATCCTAAAATCCAGTTTACAGTGGAAAAAGAGAAGGAAGGCAAACTACCATTCCTGGATGTACTAGTCTGCCGCGAGCCAAACGGAAAGGTGTCACACACCGTATACCGTAAACCGACGCACACCGATCGGTACTTGCAGGCAGACTCACACCACCATCCGGCCCACCTCTCTTTAGTGCCCAGAACTCTCATCAGTCGGGCTTTGAATCTATGCGACTTCCAGCACGTAAACTCGGAACTTAATCATGTGAGGCACGTACTGGAAAGCAACGGTTATTCATGGAGGCAAAGCCTCCGGCTGATGGGAGGAACCTCGAAGCGACATTTGGTGAACGTGGAACGTATACCAGCCTACTTACCGTATATAAAAGGAGTAACGGACAAAATTGGATACCTACTACGGTCCAAATATAACATCAGGACCATATTCCGTTCTCCGGCACAAATTAGGGAGTTCCTACGTTCACCAAAAGACAAGGACCCGCTCAATGTACCTGGCGTATACTTGATACCATGTGACTGTGGCAAGGGTTATATTGGTGAAACCCGCCGCAATATCACTACCAGAGTGTCTGAGCACATACGTAGCTTAAAGAATATGGACAGTAAGGGTTCGGCAGTCGCAGAACACGCCCACTCGCAGGACACGACTCATTTCATTCGCTTCGACAAAGTCGCGGTTTTAGCGAGAGAAAAGTATCTCGTACCACGAAAAGTTCGTGAAGCGATTGAGATAAGTCGTCGTCCAAACTTCAACCGTGATAGTGGTTGGACTGTTCCCCCTTCCTGGAGACCAATTCTTAATACTACGTCGCATAGTTGTGCAACGGACACCCTGGAGAGTGACACGGTCAGTATAGTATGCGCACCACCGAACCTGTGCGCGAGTGCCGATGATGACGACACGCAAGAAATTAAGAAGACTGCTGCGTCTGAGAACAGCCTAAGCGTTCCCTCCACCACGAGCGCTAGCGGCCGCACCAGCCGCGCCGCTCGAGCCGCAGCGCGCAGTCTCCGCCGCGATGCCACCGCGACCGGCGGGAGCTCCTGAAGAAGGTCCTCGGTCAGGACCGAAACATGTCGGCAAATCCGATATAATTTACGTGAGTACAGTCGTATAAAATATAACTACAATGTTAGTGTACACTCACGATTCGTTCAATAAGAAAATGTAGTTTTACTAATTACTTACGAAATTCGAATGGGAAGTAACTCGCTGCCAGAATTACAACACTAAAGCAATTTAATTGTATTTCGGTGGTAAGGTTCGGTTGTCGACCATACTTGTATACATACTTTTTTGTTATTAAAAATATACAATAACTTAAAAACGCAAGTATTTCAAGCCTTTAGTCACCCTCAGGTGCGTCTCCCACCCCTGGGGTAAATATTTACGCATCCCTCTTCACACGAGTTGCCCATATGTCGTTTTAGAGCTTATCCTACAATTTACTTTACATTATTTTCATTCATTGTGATCCAACACTGTTGGAAAAATGTAAATATTCAATACCGAAGCGCGCATGGCGGTTAGCATAGAACGCAAGAGATCTATGCGACAAAGCCAAACGGGCCCGGTCGGGTGTAAAATGGGTGACCGCTAGCGGCAAAAAATTTCATGAGCGTTTCCCGTCGTTCGTCGGTCCCGGTTGCTTGTCGTTAGATAACTGTCGTTAAACCTTGTCGGAGGCCTTATGGGCGGTTTGAAAACATCCGACAGCGGGTTGGCCACTAACCCGCATATCCACCAACCCGCATTGGAGCAGCGTGGTGGAGTAAGCTCCAGGCCTCCCCAATAATGGGGAGACACCCGTACCCATCAGTGGGACGCAAAAAGAGTTGCAGCCACGTTTCATAGACCGCTTATTTGCAAAAGAAAAAAATGTGAAGATATTAATCCAGTAATTGCAATACACGTTTTTGTGTACAGTAGTAACAGTCCTCAGTTCTATTAACCCGTAACTGCGGACGTGTATAAAATCGCCCATAATCCATATGTCGTTTCCTTGAACAACGAAAAAAGTATCGACGATTATCATCCCAATATCCTGTTCCAATATTCCTTATTCGAAATTTCGAATTGTGCTCAAATTCGCGCCAAAGCCTACCCTACTTCCTGCGTCAGCACGTGGCTCGGCGCATGCGCAACAAACAATACACTTTTTTGCGATTCCACATTCAAATGATGGCACTACCGACTAATGAATGTTGTTTCTCGGTCTGTTTTATGGTAATTGTTGTTAGGGAAAGCGAGATAGGTGATGCGACAGTTGGTATGGCGTCTGCCACTACCATATGTTGCTTTGAGGTTTCGAAAATTACCCACCGGTTGGGCCGAAGAGGCCGACTTCTACAAACTGTTTTGTCTATTAATTACCGATGAATGACATAGCCAGGGATCATCAAGTTGACAGTTTAGGGTTATCGTCATCGTGAAATCACAACCGTGTTATTAGGGGTGGCTAATGGTTTATTAACTACGACATTAGCGACACTGAAAATTGAAAAGGAAGTGTAAAATACTACGGTACTTACTTCAAAACGTGCAAATTAGGCTCTCTAAAGGAAATACTAACTCTTATTTTATCGTTGTCTATATAATGCAAAATTATATACCTAGATATCCGTACTGAAATAATTGATTACGTACTGAAAAAAGTGCAAAGTAATTTTACACGGGAAAATGCACCTCTTAAACTATCTGAGTAATCCATAGAGATACGAAAAATATTTTTTCACCTTTGGTAGCACTTCATGTGTCTATTTATATTACTTAGCTACTGGGTATTTTGAGAAAATATATTATAATACGATATGACGTATCTACAGGCAGACATATTAATACAAGCAAGTATAACCACAGACACATGACAATCAAATAACGGTAATTTTATTAATGTGCCTCGAGAAACCTTTTTAAAGTAGGTATCCTATTTTACTTCCGATAACTCCAAGAATATATGTCATGTACAAAGTTTCATGATGATCGGTTGAGTAGTTTTTGCTTCAAAGAGTAACAAACAAACTTACTTTCGCATTTATAATATTAGTAGGATACCTACTGTCCATACATGGTAATTGTTTGTCAACTATGCAAAATACAAAAATACAAATAGCTTGTGAAGTGCCAGGGTTAGATACTAGTGTTTTGGTAATAAATTGACTTTTGCCAGTCGTTACTTACTAAAATGATGGAATTACTAGAGCCTTATTTACAATTACGTTATCTTTACGACCTTTATCAGATCGTGGCTCGTCCAAACATACGTATTTTTAATCGCAGGCTTTTTATGGGTAATGTGACAAGTGCTGTGATCATGTAATCATCTTTCATCGATGGATTTCGAAGTTTAAAAGTTTGGTGCTTAAGATTATTAAAAGAAATTATTGGTTAGGATTTAATTTTTTATCAAAAAAAATGTTCCTTCATTATTACCCATACTAATTTTATGAATGCAAAAGTTTGAATGTACATGTTTGTTGCTCAATTACGCATAATAGGCCGAACAGATCGGAATGAAATTTAGCACAGAGATAGATAATAGTCTGGAATAGCAACTAGGTTATATTTTATCCCGGAAAAATGTACTGTTCCCGTGAGATTGATAAGTAAGCTCATAAACTCAAATCCGAATTTTATTATATTATAATAGTTTTAATTTTCAACAATCTTAACTTTTAAAGCTCTTCAAAGCTTAAGACTGTTCAAACAACATTAAGACATTATCAAATTTACGACTTATTAGCATCGTTAGCGGCCATCAACGTGGACCCCGTAAAAAACAAAAGCCATCATCAGGGCAGATCAAAAGTCCCGGTTTGCCTAAATAATGTTAATTTCCATAAATCGAAGCGCGAACAAAGTATAGTTTTCTAAATGGTCACTTAACCCTTCCATAACGGCCGAGTCCCTAATCGAAAATGATACGGGTTTGCGTTACGACTTAGTAACTGGAGCCTCTTATCTTAACGGATGTATTTAAATTAACATTTTTTTCCCTAACGCAAGAAAAACACTGTAGCACTTTGGACTAATTATACCTAAACACTGAAATACATTACATATTTTTTAACGTTAATCGTTTTATTAACGACAAGTAGTTTTATTGACACAGAAGCGATAGGGACCTATACGCGCAAAATTTGATTTCCTTTTGTGAATCTTGGTCTTGGCCAAATAATTTATTTAAGAAGTAATAAGTACTACTAATAATTTCTTAAATTATTTATTCCTACAACGTGGCTTGTTGGTTGTTTAGAATAAAACTTATAAAAATAAATATCACACGTTCCTTGCTTCCTTGAGCGACTAAAACGTAAACGCAAACCACACATTTCAAAGTTGAACCCATTTAAACGATTACCTTTGCTAGCCGAATGAAGTCATTTAGAAGCAAAAATTCCTTGTTTGTTTAGCATTAAATATTATAATGGGCCTAAACAGCCCCGTCCGTAAATAAAGGGTTGACCGAATTTATTAATCTGGCATATGGGCGTTTTATTTTTTTAATTCGCCCAAATATTTGGCCGCGATTCTTGTGATTTGAGTAAACATGATGGGGTTGAAATCTTTTGTCATTAACTGATGAGATCGGAATAGGGTCAGTTTTGTTATCTCATACTAAAAATAATTAGCGGCTTTGCCCGCGTGCACCCGTTTAATGGGTCCCGTAGGATAAAAAATAGCATGTGTGCTATTCCAGGCTATATAGAGATATCTCTAACTTTCTTTCATTCATTTGAAATACGACGTAAGACGATATATTGCTATATTAAAATCGCGTTTATCGCTGGCGTTTAGCTAGTTGCTTCAACCGCGTTGACCTTATTACCCGTTTTCTCGTAGGAATGAAGTATTTTCCCGCTGTAAAAAGTAGCCTATGTTACCTAGGGTGAATGTAGCTTTCTAATGGTAATTTAATAAAATTTTTGAAATCAGAACCGAAGTTTCTGAGTTTATTCATAACAAAAATACAAATCTTTCCTCTTTATAATATAAGTAGATATAGATAACACAAAAATTCACCAAGAACTTCCTTTCAACTTCCAAAAACTTCAGTATGATTTTAAGGCAGTAAAATATTTTAAACAATAAAGTGTCGACAATAATTGATTCTTTGAAATCGAAAGCCTATCAATTTCTAAAATTGCATTCCGACATTGACCTATATCAAATTGTGACGAGTGAGAAAAAATGGCGAATACCATCAGTTTCGCCACGTCAATGGTCACCACGGTAGCGACACCCCACGGAGCATTGTAGGGTTGTCCACCTTAGTTACACACTGACGGATTAACTAATTTAAATTTTTTCAATAATAAACTATTAAATTGGCCACTTTTATGTACCTCTTATCTCAACCTCAGAAAATACAATAGGTGTATGCGCTGCTGTACTGACCACTCAAACACCTGTTACCTGCTTGCTTCTAAGGCAACTACAGCCTGTATGAAACGAAAATAATAAATAAATAAATTGATAAACGATATATTATTTTATACCTCCAGGCAAGCTGTGTGCCGAAAAGGTAGGGTGTATTATGTTGTAAATATTAAACAAATCTTAATATACAAGATAGTAGGGGACAACCCTAATGACCAGTGACTACCACGAGTAGCCAACTCAAAAACATTGATCGATTTGTTATTCCAAAAAAACTTCTCACTTTCATCGAAAACGATTTTGCACGCCCACTCTACACGCGTATAAGAAAGTGACAGATTATAAAAAGTTTAGCGAAATATTTGACCCGTTTTTGAGTAGTCAGTTCTTGCACCTGATGATAATGTGTCGTAAATAAATCAAACGTTATCAAGGTTACCTTTAAAAGGTACCACGCAGTTTGGAAGAGATACCGGGTTATGGGGGATTTGTACCGCACTAAACCATTCCTGGTGGCCTGACTCAGTGTTAAGGGAAGACTCCGGGATATACAGTTGAACGCACTGATGTATTCCTATGCGTGTTAGCCCAAAATGACTCATCTTGGGAGAGTGACGTATGTAGCTCTCCTGCACCCTCAGCTTCTTACGACAGCGTGTCCGGCGTGCGGCCATGCACATTGAGCTGTCTTTCCCGAGGTCGCTAGTAATAATACAGTTCGAACTCCCACTCGCGGCGCCCGCAATCCCAGAAGTCCTCTTCTTCATATTCTTAATCCTGACCCAGGGAGAAGCCTAGCAGCCCCTTTATTTAAGCAATGTCGTCGAAAGCGCGCGAAGTTATATTCAAATGCCTATTTTTAAAAGTCCTTAGTCCACATTGCTCCTTGCACTTACTGAGACATTTTTAATTTTTCCTAGTTTCAACTACAATCCAATTAGCAACAAGTAATGGCACCGAAAGCTATACGATATCTCATTAGCAAGATATCCTTGTTAAGATCTTAGCACCTTGTAACATAGCATTATTAGAATCATCAGCCCTGATTAAGTCATCAAGACATTGTAATGTGTGACAATTTGTCGCCGTTGTCTTGTTCAAATTGCATCTCGTTTGCTGAAGTTGATCCTCATTATCTTCCAAGATCTGAGGAAATTTTGGTGTATGAGGCAATCATGAAAGTTATACGGGAAAACCCACAGATCTCTTAATTACTGTCCAAGCTCAAGCAATTAATGTTGCCTTAGTTCGTATGTAGTTACGGTGCAACTCCGGAGACTAATGTCTGATCAGCAAACCACCTTTCGCCCGAACCACAATAGAATTTCTTCACGATAGAACGGGGTGGGTAGGTCAACATTGTAAAACACAGAGCTGCCTTAGCCCATTGCAGTATTTGCAGTAGGCAGAGGGACGAGCCGGACGAGAGACCGACTGATGATAGAAGAAGGACGAAAATTTTTCTTTTGAACTTCAAATGTTAATAATGATTGTTCTATGTCGCACTAGTATTGTAAATAGGTTCATTGATATGAAAACAATTTCAAAGAGCAATGGGCATGATGACAGATTTTCAAATACCTTTCCTTATTGTAGGTACACGTCCCCTAGTTTCGAAAAAAAGTTTATTTCAGCAATAAACTCAACTTTTGACGTAAATTAATGTATTTTCTGCTATGTAATTTGAATTAAGCGCGAAAACGCTCGTAGGTGTCATTGCGTCGGCTTTCTCGTCAAACTTCAAGCAAAACGATGACATTAACTGAGACGTGACGTCATTTCTTTTGATTGGCGTTTCAGATAACATGGCCGATTGCTGTATTTAATACTTTTGTTTTATTGAAAATCTTATTAATCTTAATGTTTATATTAAAACGGGATCATATTTTAGAACTTTTTTAGCATATATTTATAGTGTCATCATGCCTATTCCTTTCATAACAACAAAAAATAATCACTACGTATATGTCTACTAATTATTCTAACTTTTAACAAAAACACCGACTCTACATTCCCAAAAAAGTTCTCATATCAATTGACAATAAAACTTTTTCACATCGGCACCCGCGAATAATGAAACGGCGGGACGTCCGCGTTCGAAATTCAAATCGAATTCGAACAATGGCTTCCAGCGGCTCGCGCCTTTTTACACAGACCACACAAAGAATGACATAAAGAAGGAAATGGGATAGATAAAAAAATCCCAAAAATATTCTGACACGGGCTACCGAATTAACGAATTAATTAGTCATTATTTGGGAATGGTCTGTTCAAATCGATAATTTAATTAGTTACCGGTCAAGTGTGAAGGGATGATTTTGTCATTGAGGTCTACAGAGTTTACCAAAGGCCTTTTAAATAAATTAATGATGTGTGGTGGGTATCGCGTAGATTTGAAATTCCACACTTAAATAAAATTTAAAAATGTGACTGAGGAACGCAGGATAGCTGCATGCAGATGCTCTAAGGGCCTTATTAATGAAGTTGCTATTGCTCTTACTTTCTAGATAATAAAACCAACGAGGATTATTATAACCACTACGTTTTAAATAAAAACCTCTAAAAGCATACCTTTATGTTAATAAAATATTAATCAATCAATTTTGGCAAGGACATGAATTGATTGATAAAACTCAATTACTTGATATCAAAATTTTCTAGTATCGGTAAATCTTCAAATTCCAATCACACTTGACTTCCAAAGCAAGGCAAACAATTATAAACGCTTAAAATGGAATAATTTGATAACATTTTCTGACCATATCCTTGTACAAGTAGGATATGAGTCATTTAGCTTAAAGAAAGAAGAAGAAGGAAGCGTTCAAAATGTCAGATGTCGCTCGGGAGTTCTTAGAAAACTCCCTGGAACGGACGCCAGGAAACGCCGAAAGGAACAATACATCTAATCTCTTCTCTGCAGAGCGAAATGAAAATTCTGAGGTGAGAAAGGTGTAATTATTTTCATCGGGTGATGCACTTGGCGATCACAAACCCAAGTAATTAAAAACTTAGATCAGAAAAATAGACTATTATTATCATTCTGATATCGAACAGCTCCAACTTTTCATGTTTCTTTTAATTTCTTTTCTCCTATAAATCACATTGTCACATTTAAATTCATTTAGATTTAAAAAGTCGTTTTTGAGGTAACCTTAATAATTAAATACTCTAAAAAAAGCTGAAGCCTCGAGTCTTAGGTCTTACGCAGCTGCACTGCTACTCAAGAGGCTGATTATGGTCTCATGTCAGAGTAGCCGGCAACCGTGCCTTACAACGTACTTAAATGTTTTTATTGCCTGACTTTCATGAATCAAAGAATGAAATATCTTATAGCAAATATTTCTGTCGTCCTTTTTCTAGCTTTGTGAGAGTGTTCAAGATCTCCTTTGTAAATAAAGATAAAGTTTGTCCCCTTGCCTTCATAAAATCGTGACTAACTCACTGTCTCACCAGATTTTTTTTATTTTTAAGAACCGTTTATCAGAACCTTCGATATACACCATGGCGAGTGATCAAAGTCAGTTGAGCAGAGATGTGGACCACTGGCTCAGAGGACCAACTGAACGCACTGAGAATTCTGGAGACCGAGGCATCAGGTTCATTTTCAGATATATTTTTTTTTATCTTATTCCTTTCATACACTTAAATTTTACAATTGAAATCATGCGATGACTTTATGAGATAAATAAAACAATTAAATTTATTTATATTAGTTTAATTAAACAGCGTAGTAGAGTAATCTTCAGGCCTTCTCAGTTATGGGGACAGACCCAGATTGACAGATATGTAGGTGGTAGAACTACTATCGTTCGCCCGTGGAAGTACCACCGCTGCACCCACTTCTGCCGTGAACCAATTCTATTGTGTTTCGGTGGACAGGTGCAGTTGCCGACCACACTTACATGAGGCGACCACCAGCCTCCGGAGTAGCACCTTGCTTGAGGTTGTATGTAGATGTCCATGGCCTGCAGCGATCACTTTACACCACGTGGTCTGCATGCTCGTCTGCAACTCCTTTCAAATAAAAAAAACTTGGGAGTTATGGGTCCAAACTAGGGTTCTAGCCATGTTCACGCTGGCCAAACGTGGGTTGAGAGATTGTGGACTATTTCCGTTGCCAGCCAGACCGACATGAGGAGATCGCAAGCCTGAGTCTTACCAGAGGTTGTGTGCAATTGCGCTGCTATTCCAGAAATCCAGAGGCAGATAGTTGCCTAGGTCATTAATTTAACAGAACAAAGATTTTGCCCTTTTTCGTCCCACTGCTGGGAACGGGTATCTTCCCATTATTGGGGAGGTTCGGAGCTTACTCCACCACGCTGTTCCAATGCTGGTTGGTAGACATGCAGGCCAACCCGCTGTCGGATATTTTCAAACCGCCCATAAGGCCTCCGACAAGGTTTAACGACTGTTATCTACCGACAACAACCGGGACCGATGGCCCCGAAGCACGGAAATGCGCATGAAATTTTTTGCCACTAGCGGTCACCCATCTCACACCAGACCGCGCTCGTTTGGCTTAGTTACAAAAATCGCTTGCGTTCTACGCTAACCGCTGGGCCATGCGCGCTTCATAATAATAATTACGAAGCATAACATAAGGATATGGTGTTGTCAGAGCTTCAAATACCGCTATAAAATCATAACGTTATTATCTACTTGTGCCCATATCGTTATAAAAAACATAACGTTTTACAACTAAACGTTATTTATACGTCAAAATAACGCTATATCAGTAAACGCTATTTAGAAAATAACGATATAAATAACGTTATATTTACGGGGAATAATAATTATCATATGCAGCGAGCTAACAACGCGGCAATATCGCTTAGCAATAACGATATTATAACGTTATTTATTTCGATTTTGATATTTCATAACGTTATTCTTTTAATACCGCTATTCGTCTTTTCGTTAGTATTGTCAAAATAATAACGAAACGAAATACGTATAACGTTAAATAACATTATATTTTGATATTTTTTTGTAACGTTAGATATAGCCCCTTCGTACACAAGGCTACGCAAATCTCCGACACTTGACGATTTTAGTCTCCAAGCGACTACCGCAATACAAATTCATTGAGGTTCGTACACTAGTCGCGTCGCCGACATTCGTCCCGCGACTCGCGTCGCGACAGTCGCGCGCTACCTGCCGGTCGACATCGTCGCTACATAAGTCGCAGAGATTTTCAAGATGGCGAGCAATTATTAAATATTAAATTTGTTCCTGAGGTGGAGAAATATCCTTGTTTATATAATTTTAACCTAAAGGAATATTCTAAAAAAGATATAACAGATAAACGTTGGGTAGCAGTAGGAATTGCCGTTAATTTAACAAGTTGGTATCTTTTGCAGCAACATACACTCTGCAGTTTATGTTTTTTTTCTATGTACGGATGTACCCAGTATCTTCGGTTACGACGATTTCTTTGTTTCCGGTACCTAATGATTGTACAAAATTATGGTTTCATCATTACTTGTGTCAGACATTTTGTAAACGTGTGATCTGTTTAGTCGCTACGTCTGCAGTGGCTGAACAGGCAATTCACGTCTTGCGACTCAATGTCGTGTGTACGGACCGTGCTCTACTCGATACTCGCGACACGATACTAATGTAGTATACAACATTAGTATCCAAGATTTGCGTAGCCTTGTGTACGAAGGGGCTTATGTAGCTCTGGGTGTTGTTTTTGCTGGTACCTATGTAAAAACTATGTTATGTTATGCTTATTTGTACTATCATATCATTATAATTTTAGTAATTTTTAATTTTGGAATTGAAATATTGGGATGCTTATCCGTGTTCCCGTGACCCCTGCGAAAATGCAGTTTCCTCCCTCCCCTATCAAAATGCTTATAAAGACCTTCCTGGAAGTGGAACCACTGGCTGGACGATTATCTCGTCACCGTCAGCCCCATACTTAGTTGCTAAACCTCTCAGGTTTTTATTGAATTCCTTTATGCCGATTTATCGTTTAAAAAATCCAGTGACCGAGTAATATGCCTTTTCCAGTAGTTCCTTTTTAAACTCATTGCCCGCTTTTATTTTGAGGAATTCCGGTAGGTTATTGTAATAAATTCATTCTATTTTAGAAGTCCGCGTACCCAAAGGTCAACAACACCCAACACGCCACCACTAGAAAACAACGGGCTGTGGTACTTCCTGGCACTGGTCTTCCCTTTGTTCAGCATCAGCAACTATCCGCAGTTTAGATGCAGTCCAAGGTTTGTTTATTTATGTTACATACTTAATTGTTAGAACTTTTACAACATAGATGACTTTTTTCCTTAAAACCTACCAAGGATTAAAAATCTCTACCAAACGCCCAATTGCATGCATGTCGACAATGCCTAACAAGTTTTTAAAATGGTTTACTACGACGCCATCTGTGCCCTATTTAAAACAACTTATTGAACAGGATTCAATGAAACAGTGGGAAGGTTCATTTTACAATTTGTGTTTCAACAATTAGTTTTTTGTATACTGATATCTACGATAGTAAATTTAAGCCAAACTAGTCCTCTGTAAGTATGTAGGACATTGATAAATAAAATAAAAAGCATATTTAAATATTTTGCTGGCAAGCGTCATCTACCAAAATCTTACTGAACTTCTTACGTTGCTAGCTTACTCCGCGCCAAAATGTTGCGCACCTTACTTACTAGATGTCACTGAAACGCTATTCAATTTTTTATTTCAGTGCCGTTATAAACACCGCCGAAGTGATTCTATCGCATGTAGGAAGATTTTGCGATCGAATCCGATGCAACGTTAGAAGATTGGCTCAAAATCAAATGTCGAGGGAACTGCTGGCAACAGCAATGGACATCTTACTTTTCGTTTATGCCATAGGCTTTCTAGTTTTATCAATGTATCAAGCTTCTATTATTGGTTGATGGCTTCCTATATTTTAAGTGCAGTCCGATTTGATTATAATAAATTTTTGCATTAGTCTACATGTCGGTTCAGTCAATTAAAACAATTTATTTTCTATTTTGAATGTTTCTTGTTCACTGTAAATTTAGGCGCATAGAGTCAGATCAGAAAGAGAACAGGAATTTTTTTTTTCAAGAAAAAGATAATAAATGGCTTTGCTCTTTGTAAATTATAATCTAGTGTTGCTTTGGTAGTGTGGTACGTGGTATTACCCTCAATACGGCTCAGCTGTGCTGCTTTCAAATAAAGCAGCGGACGAGTACCTATGCTAGCCAAATAGTGTTGTGGGGTCACTGCACTGCAGCCCATGAAACATTAAGCAAGCTCACAAAACCGCATGCAAAGCTCGAATAATGCTTAAAAGTTGATACAAAAAATCAGTAACAAACCAACATAAGCAAAAAAAACTATACGGGGTAACATAATTTTATTGAAAAGGGGCAAGATCGGTATTCTTACCTAAGTTCTAAGCCTAAGTTTAATGTTCTGTAGTAGGTACAGCTAGGAACAGGAGCTACATCGCTCTCCCAGGATGTGCCCGTTTGGGACACTGAACATGGAGGAACGCAGCAACGGTGAGCTCTGTTGTAGATTCTGGAGTACTTTCCCAAGCTTGGCTGCAACCCCTTAAGCGTCTCACTGCTGGGCACGGGTCTCTCCCAATTATTAGCAACTAGCCTTCCGCCAGCGGCTTCACCCGCGTGGACCCGTTTTATAGGTTCCCGCAGGATAAAAACCATCCTATGTCCTTTCCCAAGGTCAACTCTATCTGTGTTCCAAATTTCATTAAAATTGGTTCAGTAGTTTAAGCGGGAAAGCGTAGCAAACAGAGTTACTTTCGAATTTATAATATTAGTAAGGAATATTGGGAGAGGCATTGAGTTTACTCCACCACGCTGCTCCAAAGCGGGTTGGTGGAGATGCGGGTTAGTGGAAAGCCTGTATTCGGATATTTTCAAACCTCCGACAAAGTTTAACGACCGTTGTCTATCGATAACAACAGGTACCGATACCTTCCGAATCAAGAAAAGGCGCATGAAATTTTCCCGGGCCATGCACGAATCAACTAGTAGTAGTTCTATTGAACTTCACAATGAGATAAGTAAATAATTATGAGTAAGGTAAACGTCCATAATTCGTCAGTTTTTGATAGTGTCCTAATCATAGATTTTTTATATATACTACGTATAGAAGATTGGCAGAAGCGTAACTAGGCGAGACCAAAAATTGACAAATAGTGATGCGCTAAGATTTCTTTCTTAGATGAGTAACATCCAGGCACTGCACATGTAACCATAATGTTTATGTCAAATAAACACCACTTCAAACTTTAAATCTTTATATTTAAGAGAATAATAAAATATAATACCATAATCGTGAATGACATCATTATCTATCTCGCTGTAAAGCACGCGTAACTATGTTCTTTCTTTTTTGAATTTCCAATCTATCTTGACGTAGTCAAAATAAAATATCTATTAGTCAAAATAAAATATCTATGGTCCTAATACTGGTCATTTATTGAAAAAGTTTTTCTTTTGCCCCTTTTTCTATGGAATGACAAGTACTAGTACGTTGATGACATTATGGACGTTTACTTTACATATAATCTAATTTTAGAATAACAATAAGCTTTAAAGATAGTATTGTTATAAATCGAATACTAATCATACAAATCATTAGGTAAATGTTTGTACACTTGACTTATCTATAACACTAACCATATCTATTCTAAATACAACTGCATCTAAGTGTAGGTTAGCCACTTATTTCAATTAAATTAGGATAATTCTATAAAGGGATAACCAGGGATAACAAAGCAGGTAGAAATCCAATTATCTATCTCATATCCAATAACATATCTAATCTAAAAATATGTTGATTTAAATAATGGAGATGACATTTATTTCTAATATCTTATTAATGTCCTTATTAGTTATTATTTTATTAATGAGGACTTATTAATTAATGAGGACATTTTTACATTTAATTATGGCCCAATTAGGAGTTTAATAATGCTACGTTTTCGAAAACCTTACGTAAGTATAAGACTTATACTTACGTAAGATTTTCTATTTATCTATAAGTAAGGTAATCAGAAATAAGGTTAGACTCATTTGAGTCATTTTGAAATTTGAGTGTTCCTGTTCCCCTCCTCGGAAATCTATAGTAAAATGCGAAAGATTTCAAAGATTTATTTATGCGTTCGTTTATTCGTTATGATGGGAAACTAGAGCGGCGCGAATGAATTTCGTTTGCCGGACCCTAGGGTATTTGGCAACAAATCTTAACAGCGTGATTCAGACACTATATTGTTATATGGTGCCATCTAGTGTATAAAAAAGAAAGTGCAAGAAAATAAGTTAAAATTAGACATTTAAATTTTAAACATACATAACTTTTGAAAAGTATTTTTTGTTTATTTTTATTGTCTTTTTCCCATAATCAAACATAATTTTAATTTGGTCACTCTTCACTGTCGTCACTCAATCTTATTATAAGCCACTTGAGATTAGACACGAGCATAGCAACTATAGCAAGTCCAAGGTAACCGCCGAAATACATGCATTCTCTAATAATAGATGAATTGTTTCATCGGATGCTTTGCAACTGAATCATAACCATGTCAGTTTTGCTACTTGCTTATTAATACAATGACCATATGTACGAGCACCCGCCAAAACAATTCTTTAAAAAACAAATTTCACGAAATACGAGTATAAAGTAATGAACCAAAAAAACACCCATTTGAACCAGTTTTCGTCACGCTTGTCCTAATAATTTGTCATGTAGGTAGACCGCCGGCAGGTAGCCGTTAAATTGTTACGCCAAATTAAATAAAGTCTTGATCGTGACATACCTACCTATATAAAATAAATAAACCTAAGTAATCGTCAATTCGATGTGTGACATAAAAAAATTTTTAGCGACACTAACTAAAAGGATCATTAAAATGTTTCTTACAGCAGGAATAAGTTGTTCAAAAACTTCAAAATTCTATGACGACTTTTTTAGGTTTAACAATGCAAGCAAACATCAATAAACCTTACACTTCAGTTAGGCTATCAAAAATAGAGTTAGACTCATTTGAGTGTTCCCCTCCACGGAAATCTTTAGTAAAAGGCGAAAGATTTGTGCGTAAAAATCTTAACAACGTGATTCAGACGCGAATTACAATGCCATCTGTTGTAAGGAAAGAAAAGTAGGGAAGTTAAAATTATAAAAAATTGAATTTACAAGTTTAATATAAATACATTATATGATAAATAAATATTTTTGTGTTACTCATATTCCCTTTTCCCAGAATTAAAACATTATTTGGTCACTCTTCACATAATCTTATTACAAGCCATTTGAGATTAGACACGAACATCGCAAGTTCAAGATAACCACAAATACACGCATTCTCTATCAATAGATCAATTGTTTCATCGAAAGCTTTGCAACTGAATTATAACCATGTCGGTTTTGCTACTTGTTTATAAATACAAATATTGTACACGCCAAAACTCTTCTTTAAACAACTTATTTTACGAAATACGAGTATAAAGCAATGGACACAAAAAAACACCCATTTGGACCAGTTTTCGTCACGCTTGTCCTAATAATTGTCATGTAGCCCCACTAGTCGTTAATTTGTTACGCCAACTTAAATAAAGTCTTGATCGTGACATACCTACCTATATCAGATAAATAAACCTAAGTAATCGTTAATTCGATGTGTGACATAATAAAATCTTAGCCACTAACTAAAAGGATCATTAAAATGTTTCTTACAGCAGCAATAAGCTGTTAAGTTAAATATTCTATGAGGACGTTTTTAGGATTAAAATGCAAGCAAACATTAATAAAACCTTAATTAAGTAAGGCTATCAAAAATAGAGTTAGACTCATTTGAGTGTTCCCCTCCACGGAAATCTTTAGTAAAAGGCGAAAGATTTATGCGTTTTGAAGGGAAACCAGAGTGACGAAAAATGCTTTTGCGAGAGCCTAGGGTAATCGGTGAGTAATCTTAACAACGTGATTCAGATGCGATGTAACGACGCCATCTATTGTAGGGAAAGAAAAGTAGGGCAGTTAAAATTTTAAAATGTTTACAAATTTTACGTAAATAATATGATAAGTAAATATTTTTGTGTTATTCTTATTTCACACACACAATCTTATTACAAGCCACTTGAGATTAGACACGAGCATAGAAAGTCCAAGGTAACCGCAGAAATACATGCATTCTCTATTAATAGATGAATTGTTTCATCGGGTGCTTTGCAACTGAATTATAACCATGACGGTTATGCTACTTGCTTGTTAATACAATGGCCATATGTACTAACACCCGCCAAAACTGTTCTATATAATGAATTTCCCAAAAAAGCACCCATTTGGCCCAGTTTTTTTACGCTTGTCCTAATAATCGTCATGTAGACCCACTAGCCGTTAATTTGTAACGCCAATTTAAATAAAGTCTTGATCGTGACACTGACATACCTACCTATACCAAATAAATAAACCTAAGTAATCTTCAATTCGATTATGTCGCATAAAAAACTTTTAGCGACACTAACTAAAAGAAATCATTAAAATGTTTCTTACAGCAAGAATAAGCTGTTAAGTTAAATATTCTATGAGAACTTTTTTAGGATTAAATATGCAAGCAAACATTAATTTAATAAAACCTTAATTAAGTAAGGCTATCAAAAATAGAGTTAGACTCATTTGAGTGTTCCCCTCCACGGAAATCTTTAGTAAAAGGCGAAAGATTTATGCGTTTTGAAGGGAAACCAGAGTGACGAAAATGCTTTTGCGAGAGCCTAGGGTAATCGGTGAGTAATCTTAACAACGTGATTCAGACGCGATGTAACGACGCCATCTGTTGTAGGGAAAGAAAAGTAGGGCAGTTAAAATTTTAAACTGTTTACAAATTTTACGTAAATAATATGATAAGTAAATATTTTTGTGTTATTCATATTTCACACAATCTTATTACATTACAAGCCACTTGAGATTAGACACGAGCATAGAAAGTCCAAGGTAATCGCCGAAATACATGCCACCTGTTGTAAGGAAAGAAAAGTAGGGAAGTTAAAATTATAAAAAAATTGAATTTACAAGTTTAATGTAAATACATTATATGATAAATAAATATTTTTGTGTTATTCATATTCCCTTTTCCCAGAATTAAAACATTATTTGGTCACTCTTCACATAATCTTATTACAAGCCATTTGAGATTAGACACGAACATCGCAAGTTCAAGATAACCACAAATACACGCATTCTCTATAAATAGATCAATTGTTTCATCGAAAGCTTTGCAACTGAATTATAACCATGTCGGTTTTGCTACTTGTTTATAAATACAAATATTGTACACGCCAAAACTCTTCTTTAAATAACTTATTTTACGAAATACGAGTATAAAGCAATGGACACAAAAAAACACCCATTTGGACCAGTTTTCGTCACGCTTGTCCTAATAATTGTCATGTAGACCCACTAGTCGTTAATTTGTTACGCCAACTTAAATAAAGTCTTGATCGTGACATACCTACCTATATCAAATAAATAAACCTAAGTAATCTTTAAATCGATTATGTCGCATAAAAAAGCTTTTAGCGACACTAACTAAAAAAAATCATTAAAATGTTTCTTACAGCAAGAATAAGCTGTTAAGTTAAATATTCTATGAGAACTTTTTTAGGATTAAATATGCAAGCAAACATTAATTTAATAAAACCTTAATTAAGTAAGGCTATCAAAAATAGAGTTAGACTCATTTGAGTGTTCCCCTCCACGGAAATCTTTAGTAAAAGGCGAAAGATTTATGCGTTTTGAAGGGAAACCAGAGTGACGAAAAATCCCTTTGCGAGAGCCTAGGGTAATCGGTGAGTAATCTTAACAACGTGATTCAGACGCGATGTAACGACGCCATCTGTTGTAGGGAAAGAAAAGTAGGGCAATTAAAATTTTAAAATGTTTACAAATTTTACGTAAATAATATGATAAGTAAATATTTTTGTGTTATTCATATTTCACACAATCTTATTACAAGTCACTTGAGATTAGACACGAGCATAGAAAGTCCAAGGTAATCGCCGAAATACATGCAGTCTCTATTAATAGATGAATTGTTTCATCGTATGCTTTGCAACTGAATTATAACCATGTCGGTTATGCTACTTGCTTGTTAATACAATGGCCATATGTACTAACATCCGCCAAAACTCTTCTATATAATGACCCAAAAAAACACCCATTTTGCCCAGTTTCTTTACGCTTGTCCTAATAATCGTCATTTAGACCCACTAGCCGTTAATTTGTTTCGCCAATTTAAATAAAGTCGTGATCGTGACATACCTACCTATATCAAATAAATAAACCTAAGTAATCTTCAATTCGATTATGTCGCATAAAAAACTTTTAGCGACACTAACTAAAAGAGATTATTAAAATGTTTCTTACAGCAGGAATAAGCTGTTAAATATTCTATGAGGTCTTTTTTAGGTTTAAAAATGCAAGCAAACATTAATAAAACCTTCATAAGTAAGGTAAAGGTAATTTGCTACGCCAATTTAAATAAAGTCGTGATCGTGACATAGCTACCTATCCATACTTAATATTATTAATTCGAAAGTAACTCTGTCTGTCTGTCTGTCTGTCTGTCTGTCTGCTACTCTTTCACGCTTTAACCACTGAACCAATTTCGATGAAATTGCAAATGAAATGAATAAAATGCGCCGTGTAGTGTTATAAATTCACTACATATTATTACTTCATTCACGTCCATTATCATATTTTATAACTTATATTCTTTTGTTTTATTCTTATACTGTGCTTTTCCTTATTATTTCTTTACAAAATTATTTACTTTCTGTGTTTGTTTATTTACATTTTGACGCAGCTATCATAATTGTCATGTCTGTCTTTTATATTTCTTTTTTTTTTAATTCATTTTACGGCATTGTATAAAAATCCTTTTAGCCATTCAATATTAAATGCAAAGAAAAATTTTATGTTTCTTATTTTATTTCATAGAAAAATAAAGTATAGTATTGTCTTTGGCTTATTCGTGCTTTTTGTATTATAATTATTATAAATTGCTATTTTTAAATAATAAATGTTCTTATTGCTGTTCGTTAGTCTGGCTAAAAATCAAGAACGGCTGGACCGATGTGGCTAATTTTGGTCTTAAAATATTAGCAGAAGTCCAGGGAAGGTTAAAACGGTGAGAAATTTTTGGGAGCATTGCGAAATTAATAGTAAAATAACTTATTTTATTTTCCTATATAAACTGTTAGTAACAGTAATTGTCAAACATTGATTCTTCGCGCCATCGTCAAATAGTTTGACATAGTCTGAATAACAGTTCATCTGTCACTATTAGTTTTTAATTTTTTATTTGACAGTAACGTAAAAACTCTTTGAGATGATAAAGAAACTAATCCTCTTACAAAACTTTTGCGGCAGGACAACGTCTGCGGGGTCCACTAGTGCCAAATAAACCTATGTAATCATCAATTCAATGTGTCACATAAAAAAAACTTTTAGCGGCACTAACTAAAAGAAATCATTAAAATGTTTCCTTACAGCGGGAATAAGCTGTTAAGTTAAATATTCTATGAGGACTTATTAAGGATTAAAATTCATTATAAATGCAAACAAACATTAGGTAATAAAACCTTACATAAGTAAGTAAGGCTATCAAAAATAGAGTTAGACTCATTTGAGTGTTCCCCTCCACGGAAATCTTTAGTAAAAGGCGAAAGATTTATGCGTTTTGAAGAGAAACCAGACAGAGTGACGAAAAATCCCTTTGCGAGAGCCTAGGGTAATCGGTGAGTAATCTTAACAACGTGATTTAGACGCGATGTAACAACGCCATCTGTTGTAGGGAAAGAAAAGTAGGGCAGTTAAAATTTTAAAATGTTTAGAAATTTCACGTAAATAATATGATAATTAAATATTTTTGTGTTATTCATATTTCACACAATCTAATTACAAGCCACTTGAGATTAGACACGAGCATAGAAAGTCCAAAGTAACCGCCGAAATACATGCATTCTCTATTAATAGATGAATTGTGTCATCGGGTGCTTTGCAACTGATTTATAACCATGTCGGTAGCATAACCGACGTGGTTATAAATCAGTTGCAAAGCTTGCTTGTTAATACAATGGCCATATGTACTAACATAACGTCCGCCAAAACTCTTCTAAACAATGACCCAAAAATACACCCATTTGGCCCAGTTTTTTTACGCTTGTCCTAATAATCGTCATGTAGACCCACTAGCCATTAATTTGTTTCGCCAACTTAAATAAAGTCTTGATCGTGACATACCTACATATATCAAATAAATAAACCTAAGTAATTGTCAATTCGATGTGTGACATAAAAAAAATTAGCGACACTAACTGAAAGGATCACTAAAATTTTATTTTATTTTATTTATTTTATTTATTACAAAATCCACAGCTCTTAAAACTTAAAATACATACAGATCTTATGCAATAAATCATACAGCCAATTAAGGATTTTCATTTTTTAAACAAATATTACAATATTACATGTCTGTCACTGAGGTATCATATTATATAAATTTATTATATTATTATGCTCACGTTAGTAAGTGCAACTGCAAGTGTGTGTATGTGTTCATGTGTGTGTGTGTGTGTGTGTATGTATTTATGTGTGTGTATGTGTGTACTGATTTGCGTGTTAGAGGATTTTTAATTAAATCGAGTCTTGTAGATAACCTTGCATACTTCACTTTTAAAAACGTTTTTACTAGTATGAAATATATCAATACCATTAAATTTGTTGTTATAATTTCTGTGTAATCTATTTATCAAGGAGTTCTTAGCATAATTGCTTTTTGTCTCAGAAACTGCAAATAAAGTTGACTTGGCATGTCTAGTACGTTTTTTAGGTACATAAAAATTTAAAGTTTTTTGCACTAACGCTGTACAGTCTATGTAACTATTACAGATACCATGTAGGAATATCATGTCAGTTAAGCAACGTCTATCTTCAAGAAACATAAGACGATGCTGCAAACAAGAATCCTGATAATCTAGAAAATTTTGAGAATTACGGTAATTTAGATGTTTCAAAAACTTTCTCTGTATGTTTTCTAATTTTTGAATATAGGTTATATAGTGAGGGGTCAATATAGGGCTGCAATATTCAAGCACACTTCGTACATAAGAATAATAAAGAATTTTTAAGCAGCTTTTATCAGTAAAGGGCTTACTAACTCGAAGTATAAAGCCTAGATTTTTAAATGCTTTATTTACTATATTTTCTATATGTTCTGAAAAAGTTAATTTTGAATCTATCAGTACTCCCAGGTCCCTTATAGTGGTAACTTTATTTAATACTACGCTATTAATTATGTAATCGTGAGATATAGGAACAAATTTTCGTGTAAAGGTAACATGACAACATTTACTAGAATTTATACCAATACGATTCATGGAATAGTAACTATTCAGCCTATCTAGATCTTCCTGTAATAACAAGCAGTCAGTGATATTTTTTATTTTCATGTAAATTTTGGTGTCATCAGCATACATTAGTAGTTTTGCATGTTTTAAACATTTATTTATATCGTACAAATAAGATGCATAAAGGAGAGGGCCAAGAATGGAGCCTTGAGGTACTCCGGATGGTATTTTAATGAAATCTGAGCGGAGACCCCCTACCACTACAGCCTGAGAACGATTACTAAGGTAAGATTCCATCCATCTAAGTAAGTTTCCACGTATACCTAATTCAAATAGTTTCTGCAAAAGTATGATATGATCTACTCGGTCAAATGCTTTTTCAAAGTCCGTATTAATTTAAGTATATATTCGCTTGTAACATTTATTTCGCAAATAGTATCAGTTTTGCTATCTTCTATAATTGAGTCAAAATTGTATGAGTTAGCCGGACTGCTAAAGTTTCTCTCAAAGAAGGTATTAAAAGCCGCGCATATGTCAGCATGTGTGTTCAAAACTATGTTATCATAAGTCATTTGTTGGGGATAGCTACTCTTATTATACCTTTTTGATTTTATATAGGACCATTGATATTTTGGATTAGATTTAATTTTCTTTTGTGAGAACATAATATATGAATTGTAACATTGTGACTGCGTTTGTTTTACCCTGAATCTTAACTCCGAGAATTGTATATAGTCCATCGGGTTATGAAATTTTTTCCAATTCCTATGAGCTTTAAATTTTTCTTTAATTAATCTAATTAACGATATGCTATACCAAATTGGATAAGTGTAAGTTTGGGAGCAACGCACGAGTGGCACATATGCTTGTATGCATTTGTTAAGAATTGAGTAAAAAATATTTATTACATCTTCTATATTGTTAGTAGTGTCAGTTATGAAGGACCAATCTTGTTTGCTTAATGTTATATTAATACTGTCATAATCAGCACGTTTAAATAGGTATTGTACCCGTAATTGAGGCTTAAGAGGATGAATAAGCAGATCAGTTACTGTAATGAGAAGAGCTGGATGATATGTATCCTCCTTTACCAATCTCGAAGAAGATGTATTTATAACCATCGGCGAGTCAGAAAAAACTAAGTCTAAAATGTTGTTACTTTTGTTTGAAATTCTGTTGTACTGTGTAAGGCCTATAAATGATGTCTGGGTGATTAAATTTAAAGCAGAATTCTGTATTTCAACGGATCCTTTTTTTAAAACAATTGGTTCTTTAGAACTCCAATCAATATAAGGCAAGTTAAAGTCACCAGCAATTATAAAGTGGTCATTGGTAAATTTCTCCCTAACTGTACACATCAATTCTGTAAACTCTAAAATTCGCGATGGAAGAAAAGAGTCGGGTGGTATGTAAACAGCTGCAACATGTAAATCATTTACCAAGCCTAGGTATTGAGAGGGAATAGTTATCCATATACATTCAACATTCTTACATTGCCACTCAGGTCTCAAGCGAGCCTGCAGGCGCGGGGCACATAATAATAATGTTTCTTACAGAAGGAATAAGTTGTTCAAAATTCTATGACGACTTTTTTAGATCAATGCTAGCAAACATCAATAAACCTTACTTGAGTAAGGCTATCAAAAATAGAGTTAGACTCATTTGAGTGTTCCCCTCCACGGAAATCTTTAGTAAAAGGCGAAAGATTTATGCGTTTTGAAGGGAAACCAGAGTGACGAAAAATGCTTTTGCGAGAGCCTAGGGTAATCGGTGAGTAATCTTAACAACGTGATTCAGACGCGATGTAACGACGCCATCTGTTGTAGGGAAAGAAAAGTAGGGCAGTTAAAATTTTAAAATGTTTACAAATTTTACGTAAATAATATGATAAGTAAATATTTTTGTGTTATTCATATTTCACACAATCTTATTACAAGCCACTTGAGATTAGACACGAGCATAGAAAGTCCAAGGTAACCGCAGAAATACATGCATTCTCTATTAATAGATGAATTGTTTCATCGGGTGCTTTGCAACTGAATTATAACCATGTCGGTTATGCTACTTGCTTGTTAATACAATGGCCATATGAACTAACACCCGCCAAAACTCTTCTATATAATGAATTGCCCAAAAAAACACCCATTTGGCCCAGTTTTTTTACGCTTGTCCTAATAATCGTCATGTAGACCCACTAGCCGTTAATTTGTTACGCCAATTTAAATAGTCTTGATCGTGACATACCTACCTATATCAAATAAATAAACCTAAGTAATCTTCAATTCGATTATGTCGCATAAAAAAACTTTTAGCGACACTAACTAAAAGAAATCATTAAAATGTTTCTTACAGCAAGAATAAGCTGTTAAGTTAAATATTCTATGAGAACTTTTTTAGGATTAAAAATGCAAGCAAACATTAATTTAATAAAACCTTAATTAAGTAAGGCTATCAAAAATAGAGTTAGACTCATTTGAGTGTTCCCCTCCACGGAAATCTTTAGTAAAAGGCGAAAGATTTATGCGTTTTGAAGGGAAACCAGAGTGACGAAAAATGCTTTTGCGAGAGCCTAGGGTAATCGGTGAGTAATCTTAACAACGTGATTCAGACGCGATGTAACGACGCCATCTGTTGTAGGGAAAGAAAAGTAGGGCAGTTAAAATTTTAAACTGTTTACAAATTTTACGTAAATAATATGATAAGTAAATATTTTTGTGTTATTCATATTTCACACAATCTTATTACAAGCCACTTGAGATTAGACACGAGCATAGAAAGTCCAAGGTAACCGCAGAAATACATGCATTCTCTATTAATAGATGAATTGTTTCATCGGGTGCTTTGCAACTGAATTATAACCATGTCGGTTATGCTACTTGCTTGTTAATACAATGGCCATATGAACTAACACCCGCCAAAACTCTTCTATATAATGAATTGCCCAAAAAAACACCCATTTGGCCCAGTTTTTTTACGCTTGTCCTAATAATCGTCATGTAGACCCACTAGCCGTTAATTTGTTACGCCAATTTAAATAAAGTCTTGATCGTGACATACCTACCTATACCAAATAAATAAACCTAAGTAATCTTCAATTCGATTATGTCGCATAAAAAAACTTTTAGCGACACTAACATAAAAGAAATCATTAAAATGTTTCTTACAGCAAGAATAAGCTGTTAAGTTAAATATTCTATGAGAACTTTTTTAGGATTAAAAATGCAAGCAAACATTAATTTAATAAAACCTTAATTAAGTAAGGCTATCAAAAATAGAGTTAGACTCATTTGAGTGTTCCCCTCCACGGAAATCTTTAGTAAAAGGCGAAAGATTTATGCGTTTTGAAGGGAAACCAGAGTGACGAGAAACCTCTTTGCGAGAGCCTAGGGTAATCGGTGAGAAATCTTAACAGCGTGATTCAGACGCGATGTACAACGCCATCTGTTGTAGGGAAAGAAAAGTAGGGAAGTTAAATTTACAAGTTTAACGTAAAGGACCCGGACCACCGAGCGTTGTTCGGATAAAAACAATTTATTTTATTGGTTTAATTTCAAACGAAACACTCATTTGCTTAGTGTTACTTAATAACGCTATCTGAAATAGCTCTGATATAAAAAAAATCACATTTTTTTAAATATGTAAACTGAAAAAAAAGGCAGACGGGCCGCGTGGTGTTAAGCGATCACCGTCGCCTATGGACACGGGCAACCCCAGGAGAGCCACCCGAGCATTTCCGGCTTTGGAGGAGAGCTTTTTTACAGCTTTCTTGAAGAACCCCATGTTATAGTCCACTGGGAATGCCTCAGCTAGAAGTTTGTCCCATAACCTACACCTCCGTGGTAAAAAGGAGAGTGCAAAGCGGACTGTGGAGGACCGCCGCGAGTCCAGATGGTGCCGGTGGAACGTTAACCTTTGTCTGGAGGTATAATCATGGAATGGTGATGTAGGCATGAGTTTGAAAAATTCCTCGGAGCACTCACCATAGTAAAGTCGGTAGAACACGCAGAGCGAGCCTAAATGAACGAAATACGTAAGTGAACGTAACCATTCGGCCAAGGAAGCTTTAATTCAATTAACGAAATTTTTATAGAGCTCTTTCTAATCGACATTGTCATTTCTTTGAACGTCGCCGTCGGATTGGCGGATGTTAGTAGGGGAGCCCAAGAGGGGTTTTCGGATTTACTCGAGCGCAGCTTATTAAATACTGCTTACCTAAAAAATAAAGAAAAAAATAGGTCTGTACCATTTCTTGAAAAAAAGTATTGCACGCCGTAAGCACTGCCGTGCCCCCAGATTGAAATCGGTTAAATTGGTGGGATTAAATTTACAAGTTTAACGTAAATAATATGATAAGTAAATATTTTTGTGCTATTCATATTGCCGCTTTTCCCAGAGTTAAAACATCATTTATTTGGTCACTCTTCACACAATCTTATTATAAGCCACTTGAGATTAGACACGAGCATAGCAAGTCCAAGGTAACCGCCGAAATACATGCATTCTCTATTAATAGATGAATTGTTTCATCGGATGCTTTGCAACTAAATTATAACCATGTCGGTTGTGGTACTTGCTTGTAATTACAATGCTCGTATGTACCTACCAACTTGGGTTCGTGTCAAATTCAAAAGTTAAAGTACATGGTCACGGTCATGTTCTGGTAAAGTAGCCATCGCTTTACTAGAGACTAAACGACTTTATTTATTATTACTCGTCCAGTGTGATGTGTTTGATAACTTATGATACTTTTTTTTAATTATGGCATCGCAAACCCTGTTAAGTTAACATAACCTGCACAGTACCTGCTTTAACTTTTTTTAATTATGGCATCGCAAATTCTGCGAATATTGCCAGCGTCAATTGAAGGTTTTTGGCGGGAAGTCGGAAAATACACATTGTGATCTTGTTTTATTTTCATTTCCTTTGTGTTTTTTGAAGTTATATCGGATTGTTGATTTTTAATCCCCGACGCAAAAGCATGGCATGCCTTTGAGAAATTTTGTGTACTATCAGGCGCACATATTAATGGAAACCTTCACGGATGATAAGTACCTTTTTTCTCTGTGGAAAACAAAATATTTCAATATTACTGTGGAACAGCAATGAATACGCACAATTTTTAAATATTTTCTAATGGAAAAATGAAATAGACGACGTTTTGATTCAAATAATAATAATAATATTCGTCTCATACGAGTATTAGATGTTAGTGGCAATTTTCATAAACGTTTCCATGGTTTGGAGTTAGTTTTGTTGCAGGGCACTAATCCGTATCTCTACGTGCAGCATGGTGGAGTATGACGTAGATCGAAGGTAGCCATTGACAATTATAAATTTATCGTTGTGACACATCTATTTATTTAATAAAATTATAATTAACCAACTTATATAATAAACATTGACAATTATACATTATTCGTTGTGACATATCTATTTACATATTTAATTTATTTAAGAAAATTTTAATTACCCTACGTTATATTCGTATAAACATTGACTATTATAATTTTTTTGTTGCGCTAAAATCGCTAATAGGCATGATGACACTATTAAAGAATCAGAGAATAAACGCTTTTACAGAAAAATATATGCTAAAAAAAGTTCTAAAATATGATCCCGTTTTAATATAAACATTAAGATTAATAAAATTTTCAATAAAATAAAAGTATTAAATACAGCAATCGGCCATGTTATCTGAAACGTCAATCAAAAGGAATGACGTCACGCCTCAGTTAATGTCATCGTGTTGCTTGAAGTTTGACGAGCAAGCCGACGTCATGACACCTACGAGCGTTTTCGCGCTTAATTCAAATTACATAGCAGAAAATACATTAATTTACGTTAAAAGTTGAGTTTATTGCTGAAATAAACTTTTTTTCGAAACTAGGAGACGTGTACCTACAATAAGGAAAGGTATTTGAAAATCTGTCATCATGCCCATTAAAATCGCTTAATGTTTGCCTCTCTCCAAAATGCAATGCCTTTATTGTGTAACATTTGCATAGCATTAAATAAATAAATAAATAAATCGTGCATCTTTATTCGTCTGTATTCAGATCTGCACTGCAGATAACTGTTAGGCCCGATTTACACATCCATAAGTAAGTAAGTAAGTAAGTAAGTTCAACTTACTTACCTACTTACTTACTTACCCGAGAAGTTGAAACAACGTCCAAGCTTATCGACAAGTAAGTTTAAATAGGTACTTCGTTAGACCGTGTAACGACGGACACTCTCACGTTAAATTCTTTGTAATACGGGTACATTTGTTCGATATTAGCGAAAAATGGATGGGGATGAAGTGCGCCAGCACCTCCGTGATGTAGTGAAAGATTTATTAAATGTGATTTTAGAAATCTAAAATGAAATAAAATTTATTTCATTTTCGATCGCCAAATTCAACCACTGTCAATTAACAGTTTTCCTCAGAACAATAACTAAAGCTATTGTTCTTAGCAGTTTTCAACCACTCAACCAAGATACGAAATGAACTTACTTACTTGCCGCCGTGTGGACGGGCGGCAGGCAAGTTGGCGGGGGCGGGAGACGAAGCGGGAGGGTTTACACGCTACTGTCCTGTCCAAAAAATAGAAATGGTTTCTATCCTCGGCAAGTTGCTACTTAACCACTTACTTACTTGCCGGCCGGCGTCCACACTTTGGTTTCTACTTACTTACTTACTTACTTACTTACTTACTTATGGATGTGTAAATCGGGCCAAATGGTTTCTATCCTCGGCAAGTTGCTACTTAACCACTTACTTACTTGCCGGCCGGCGTCCACACTTGGGTTTCTACTTACTTACTTACTTACTTACTTACTTACTTATGGATGTGTAAATCGGGCCTTACTGAAGCCAAACGGTCACCTGCGCATATACAACTGTAACAATGCAGGCCTGTGTCTGTCGGCCATTGTGACCCGACCTTGCCGACCAGATGTGGTCATTCCATGCATGATCAATATCATTGTTGTCATTAATATTATAATGTCCTAGGTTGACTTAAAATGCGCTTTGGGTTTTTTATAACATGTCTTTGCTAACATTAATCTATCTTGGTATTTTTTAAATCATCTATGTTACTACTTATGTAAGTGTATTTTCTTGGAAACTATAAGTCATGTCCATTTTTATTGAGATCAGAAAGGAACGTCGATATATTTCAAGTAATTTCAACATAGGAAACAGACAAAGTTTCATCAAAATCAATTCAATCGATATTGAGATAAGTTGGTTGATTAATGGCACCAAACGCCGGGCCGATCCGTAAGACTTAAAGGTTAAATTTTATCACAACACTTTTTAAAAACAAAAGAAGTCTAATAAAATAACTTTTCACAGTGTTTTCAATATTTTGTAGTATTTTATAGTTAACTAGCTGCGAAACCCGGCGTTGCTCGGGTTAAAATACGTCGTATGTTTAATCTAAACTTTAAAGAGATTTACCTTTTATAATCATGTTTTCTAATAGCCATCTTATAGCCTGAAAGAATACTACGGTCAGTCCACCTGAACGTATAAATTAATGAAAGAATTTGCTCACAGCTCCTAACCGTTGAGGAGTTGTACCTTCAATCATCAGCTCAGCAACATGATTTGATGTTATTTATACACAAATGCCTGTTTTGCTTTAGTAAAAATATGAAAATCAATTATTGTGCTATACAATTTGTATGTTCCCTTCGATTTCTCTGGGATCCCATCATCAAAATTTGACTTGGTGACAGCTGGACCATCTCAGGAATGTAAGATTTCGAACAAAACCCCATTTATTGAAAGAATTTGCTCTCAACTCCTTACCGTCGCAATACCTTCCATCATCAGCTCCCCACTCCACCCACCGCGATCAAACGAATCAATCCCTTACTATCATCTACGTACTAAGGGGTATTTACCACCCCAACGGGAAGTTGATTGGAGTTAGTGATAATAGAGAAAACCGTGTCTTTACGTACAAAGAAAACCCTTTACTTTATATATATATATATTAAGATTTGTTCAAAATAAAAATATTTTGTTTGTCAGATGTGACAGCTGTAGGAACCTATTTAGTGCTTCAATTTTGACAGCGCGCTTGTATGAAGACTCTCACTCTATATGTATTTATTCTAAGGTATGTAAATAAATAATAGTTTATAATTTAGTTGACAGTTTTTATCGATTAAGTCTATGAAGTCCGGATAAATCTGTAGTCACCTATCAGTATCACCAATGAGTCAGTGGGGCATTCTCAAAAACAATACACCAAAGTAAACAATCGCGTCTGTTATGTGAAGGTTCCACCGGAGTGACGCTGTTTACACAATTGTCGACATTCTTGCTATTACTCATCAACTGTTACCGGTAACATATTTGTATGTTTTCGGATTAGTCTTGCTGTAAGAATGCAATGTCTGACCTTCACTTACATTTCTACATTTACATAGTCATCTATACAAAATGGATGACTGACTAGGAAGCGATGCAACAGCGAAATGGGTGCGGTCGGGTGTGAGATGAGTAACAGGTAATGGTAAATTTCATGCGCGTTTTGAAGTTTATAGATCTAAGCCCTCTGGGTCTCGGTTGTTATAGACAGTTACAAGTCATTCGGACGGTACCGTTTGCAAAAAGTTCGTTCAAGTCCAGTTCGATCTTTTTGGCGCTTGATCTTCTTTTTTTGCCTGGTGTAGACAGTTTTGGTATAGGTATTGGACCCGAATCTGACACCGATGATGTACTAGGCACAAGCGGGAGAGGGGTCGCATTCCTGCGGAGTGCACAGTTGATTCGTACGAGTTGTAGTTGTAGCAGTCAATGCAGTCATAGTCATAGAAACTCACACATCTGCAAGCATACAATGACGACCCGGTTGGCGAAATGGTTACCATGCTGGACTGCCAATCGATTCTCGGCGAAACAGAAATTTGAATGATGAGTTTTAATTTCTGTTTTCGGTCTGGGTGTTTGTGTGTCTTTGTATGTGTCCATGGTACCCACGATACAGGGTATATATACCCTAATGTGGGGCTATGAGTGTGAAGCGTTTTTTATTTTTTATTTATACAATGATACATAGTTACAGAAAAACAAATAATGGAAACCTGTTAGCAAGAAAGAAAGAAAAAATATATTCATTAGGAATACAAAATATTCGCTTAATGAATGTCATTTTTTCCCGGTCATCGCCTTTAAGTGCCCGTTTGGGCTAGATGTTGAGCTGAGAGAAAAAAAGCGGCGGAAAAAAACTCCCAGTACTCTTTTAAAAAAAGTACCTACATAATACTTCATATATTTGAGATAACAGAATGGCTATGGGTCCATAATGGTCACACGTGACAGCTGATCGTGTGAGACACCATTAACCCATTCAAGCTGTGTAAAAATGTTACGCGAAGGTATCCGCTTCAGTTACTTATACTGCAGTCAAAATTTGGGAATATCTCACAGTTTCTCCAAGCTTTTCTTAAACTTTCGCGTATTTATAAATATTGTTATACCAATCACGTGTTTACTGTTTTAGATCAATGCTTACAAAGATCGCCTACGCGAGCAACTAAGCCAACTGTTCTATCTTTAGTGGTAAAAGTAAAACGATTGATATTTGATAGATAAAACCGGCCAAGTGCGAGTCGGACTCACGCACGAAGGGTTCCGTACCATTATCTATAAAAAATGACGTTTACATATCTATCTATCTATCTATCTATCTATATAGATACCCCACACGTATGGGTTTGATGAAAAAAAAAATTTCGAGCTTCAGTTCTAAGTATGGGGAACCCTCAAAATTTATTGTTTTTTCCATTTTTGTGTGAAAATCTTAAAGTGGTTCACAGAATACATCTACGTACCGAGTTTCAATAGTATAGTTCTTATAGTTTCGGAAAAAAAGTGGCTGTTACATACGGACGGACATCACGAATCCATAAGGGTTCTGTTTTTTGCCATTTGGCTACGGAACCCTAAAAACAGACAATATAAAGTTTGACAGGGGAAGTATCATCGGTGCTGCGATTTCTACCGCTCAGAAACTCGTTTGATATTCGTTAGCAGCAGCGATAAAGTATCCATGAGCCTTCAGAGTAGTAAAGCTATCGCATATGACATCAGACAAGACTTCACGTTCCTTTTCTAAATTACAAACTGATCTATTATACTGATTCGTTAAGATCAGACTGTAATGGGAACTCTGAAACTATTCTTAAGAGATAACGAATTTTACTTTTAATTTTGTACCGTATCATTTAGGGATAAACTTCCGTTTAGAACATACCTCCAATTGATCTGAAATTTGGTACACTTGTGTATTTTGACGCGCTGATCAAGAATATCATACCTAAAATACCCGCAAATTTGATGTTCAAGGTCAAACGGACAAAAAAATTTTTCGACGTTTTTCGCATGTATTGCGATAAATATAAATTTTAGAGAAAAATATTTCAAACAAAAGTTATAGGGCATGAGAAAAATGATATTATTTGTTCTATACATTTTTCGTGTAGGACCAGTGGTTTCGGAGAAAAATCAGAGAGAAGTTCTCTGTTTCGCCGGGAATCGAACCCGGGACCCCTCAATTGGCAGTCCGGCATGGTAACCATTGCGCCACGCGGGTCGTTAGTGTAACAAAAATAATTTCGATAGCGGCGCGGCGCCCCTATTGTCTTGGCGCCTGTGTGCGCCGCACATTTCGCACACAGGGGCGGCGCGGACCTGCTATTGATGACTTCTTGTCTCTCGCTTCTCGTCCGCGATTTGACAGGAGAGTGAGTTGTATCCGTGAGTTCTCTATACGAGTACATTACCGGCGAATAATTTGGACATGATGCGAGTACATGCCGACACGTACCAAAATAAATAACTAAACAGACTCAATGCAATCTGCAGTTACGTCTATATACCTAGGTAGTCTTTGCCAATATAGTCGCTGGTAAGAACATTAAAATCTGTAGGAGCCTCTTTGAACTGTGACCTAAAGTCCTTAAGTACCTAAATGAAATTATGACAATTTCAATACAACTCTTTAAAGGGTAATAACGATTTGTAATAATAATATGGATACTTACACATGTGATACATTGGTTTTATTGGTTTTTGTCTCATAAAATGCCGTTTAAAGTCTTAAAACTCAAAATAGTCTCACAAGTCCACGCTAGAGCAAAAACTTCTGCCCAGAGGTGGGAGTGTGGGACGCAAAAATCGTTTTACCAAGACAAAATTAAATATTCTTTTCGATGCTGTAACTGTAAGAACTTCTAAACTCCTATGAGATATGGCCACTTGGCTGTACTTACAAGTATAAAGTATATAATTAGAATTGTAATGATATCAGCCCATTAAGACTGATTGTTTCTTATGCTGATTCATACACACTTTATGTAACATTTGAATACAGAACAACTTAGGAAATTTCTAAATTTAAATGGTTTGTAGACGACCAGAAAATTATGCGCACGTAGTGTTATGTGGTCCCTTTTTTGCTTATAAGTACGTACACACTTAGTCCCTGTAGCTTCGGGATTAAGAATAGAGCTACGGTATCCCCTGCCTGATTGTTAGAGGCGACTAAAAGGGGGCTTCCGGGGATGCGGACGGTGAGAGTGGGAGCTTGACCCGTCCAGCCAGCAGCCCCGGGAGGGACGGCGGTGTATGCGTGGCCTCATGCCGCCGTGAACACCTGAAGGTGCAGGAGAGCACATCTGCTCTCCCGAAGATGGGCCCGTTCTGCGGCGCCGCGCGTGGAGGACACCGGTGTGTTCCAATGGAGATCCCGGAGTCCTCACAAACACAGAGGCAGGCCACCGAGAGGGTTTTAGTGCGGTCAAATCCCACATAACCCGGTATCCTCTCCCAAGGTGTCGGGTACCTTTTGAACGTTTCCCCCCCAATACCAAAAAAAAAGGTACGTACACACTTAGAGCATCAAAAGTATTGACACTGGTTGCCAGTCGTTGCTCTAAGCGCACTTACCTAATAGTTACCTTTTACCAATTAGGTATGCCGTTGTAGATAATTCTCATTCTAATCATTTCTTTTAACTTCCTCACTGTACTGTACAAATTAGGAGAGACGGAGAATACTTATTAAAATATAGTAAGTATGTACTCTTGAATTACCTATCTTATGCCGTCCTAAACATTATGACGTAGTTATTAGTGTCACAATACATCCTGATTTTATTATAATAGAATACCGCAAAAGTAATAATTATGTGTTGACTTGTAATAGTTTTATCTCATTGTCACCTTGCAAAGTTGTTACTTATTTTGTTATATTAGTAATTGTTGGTAAGATAATAAAATAATATTAATTATTATTAAAATACAGAAAAGGGCAGAGATAAGAAGTTTTTCTTTTTTTAAACTAATATTTTTTTAGTTCCTAATGTTATAGGAATAAAAAAAGGACAGTGATAAAAATTGTTTTCTTTTTGGATACTAATAAATAAAAAAAAGTCAAAAGTCAAAAATATTTATTTTATATTAGGAACACAAAATATTCACTTAATGAATGTCATTTTTTCCCGGTCATCGCCTTTAGGTGCCCGTTTGGGCTAGATGTTGAGCTGAGAGAAAAAAGGCGGCGGAAAAAAACTCCCAGCAGCACTCTTTTTAAAAAAAAAGTACATATATAATTGAGATAATAGTATGGCTATGGGTCCATAATGGGCACACGTGACAGCTGATCGTATGAGACACTATACATCGCGATGAAACGACGAAATGTGTTTTGTATTTGCAATAAGTGGTGCTAAAAAGATTATATAAAAGAATAAACTTATGATATTGAATATATAGAATACTAGCTATGCCCCGCGGTTTCACCCGCGTATTTTTTTTAAAGTATCCTGTTTTATTTCTGATAACTCCAAGAATATATGTACAAAGTTTCATGATGATCGGTTGAGTAGTTTTCGCGTGAAAGAGTAACAAACAAACTTACTTTCGCAATTATAATATTAGTAGGATAGGCACACTACACTAGTAAGACCATTGCTGCAATGCACCTAGAATGCTTTCAAATAAAATTTGAAAACATTTTTCAAAGATCTAATTACTAGGTAGAAAAAAATATCCGTATCAGATCTAGAATATTGGCTACACTAGTGAGACACCATTGCCGTCCGTACTCTGTTAGCTCTACACGCCAGTCGCCGCAGTCGGTGCGCGACAGTGTGGTGATCGCTTCCGATGGACACAGTGCGGTGATGGTGTTAAGGTGATCATTTGCATCGCAGTGCAGGATGGGTGCGCGTGCAGTTGTTGCGTTCGCTGCCCTGGCGGTCTTCGCGCCGGCCGCGGCTAGGTATAAGGTTGGTTCGAGTTATTTATTAATTTCAATGGATATCAACAGATGGAGGCACAACGAAAAAATGTTTTTTTACGACAACGGATACATTAATATTTGAAAAGTGAAACAAGGTGTTTGCAACAAGCGATGTCAAAATATAAAACGGTTTTCTGTTTCGATAAAATTCAAATATTGAAGTGTCGAACTTCAGAACATCAGACAATACACAAGACAATAAATAATGCCCAAAATATTTTTGAAAATAAAATAAAAAGTGATAATATTCGGAAAAATATAAGCACCTACAGTAAAATAAAAATTAATACTGTGACACGCTATAGCAACTTACTAACATGAGTTTAATTTTAAATATAAAGCAGCAGATATAAATATGTAAACTTAGCAAGAACTTAGGGTTATTCTTATTAAAGATTTATAAGTTTTTCAACTGTGAATTGTATTGTTTGACGACCCGCGTAGCGCATCAAAGAGTCCCGGTTTCGATTCCCGGCAAAGCAGAACTTTGAATGATGAGTTGAGGTGTTTGTGTTTCTGTCTCCGTGTGTATCCATGGTACCCAATACACAGGGTGTATCTACGCTACTGTGGTGCTATGAGTAGGTGTTATACGTTATTTATTTATATAAATGGGTCGAAAATATTTAGTGGTTAAGAAGGTAGCAACAGAGGATTGAATAATGCCTTAAAGCAATAGATATAAAAGTGACATTGATTTTAAAATGATTTAAATCTTTAATTTAAGACACAGCTTTGATCAAAAGCATTACATAGGTACCTTAATCTTTAGACCCAAAATTTAGCAGAGTTATGTTTTCAAAATTAAGTTAATTGATAATAAGTAATAACTTTAGTAATGTAATGAAAAGGGCTTGAAACCCGTTTCTTACAAATGTGCATTATCAATGTTACGAGAAAATGAGGTTGCATGACAAAATTGAATTACATTTTATTTATTTTCATCGACACTAGATGTTGCTAAATATTCCTTACACATGAAATTGCCGTTTTTCATCGTTTTATCAAAAAAGTGAAACAAAATTTTAATAATGAAATTATTATTTATTTATTCAATCGAATTATGCGCCGTTGTTATCGATACACTTCCGCCATTTTATAGGCAGATCATTGATCCATTTGGAAAAAAACCTGGGAGCGAGAGTCTCTATGAACTGTTTGAAGGCGGTTTTATAATAATAGTATGGATGTAAATATTTAAATGCAAGTATGTTTAGATGGATGTTTGTTGCTCAATTAGGCAAGGCTTAAAAGATCGTTATGAGATTTGGTTCAGGAATAAATTAAAGTCTTTGGTTCAGGAATAAATTAAAGGTTTTTATCCCATGTTATGTTCCCGTGGGATATATTATATTGTATTTAGTATATTAGTACCTATAATATTATAAACTCTAATCACCCGAGTGAAACCTGGCCAGAATACTACTCAGTCAATAATAAAAATAACGTCATCGCTGCTCCCCGGATGGAAAATATTGTGATATTTAATTGATTACGATGTTTGCAAGCCTGAAAGAAACACATAATTTTGTCGAAGGTATGATGTCTACCAATCCGCACTAGGCCAGCGTGGTGGACTACGGCCTAAATCCCTCTCAGTTGTTAGAGGAGCCCAGCAGTGGTACTTAGTTTACATAAAAAAGTTGAAAAAATAATTAATGACGCTTTACACACATAGCCCCACAGTAGGGTAGATATACCCTGTGTCGTGGGTACCACTGACATACACAAAGACAGAAACACAAACACCTAGACCGAGAACAGAAATTTATCATTCAAATTTCTGTTCGCCGGGAATCGAACTTCCTTCGATTGGCAGTCCGGCATGGTAACCATTGCGCCACGTAGGTCGTCCGTCACTCGTCACAAAAAAATAACTAAATATAACAAAATAATATCCTACCTGTATGTCGGGTTCGGCTAGTAAATTATTAATTTATCGATCGTGTAGTTATTTAGTACTAAAATCAAAAGTATGCTGGCTATGTATGTCAGTATGTTGACAGTAATTAGTAGTAATTACAGTGTTTTACTGTGAAGTGATAAACTTGAAGTTACTTATATCTATCTTAATAATGTAGAAACATAAAATGTTCGGAATTTCGGTTCCTCAGTGCCGGATTTAAGCATATAGTGTACATAGATAGGCAAAATAGGCTTTGGGCTGCCACCACACCACAAAAAAAAAATAAGTACTTAAATCGATAAAGGTTCAGTAGAAATAAAAAAATACTGAGTTTTGTTATGAATGGTTAGACGAAAAACTATTTTTTTTCTTTCAGCGGGATTTTTTAAAAAGTTTACATTTAAAAATCTTCGAGATCAAGCAGCACAAATTATGAACACAAATGGCACCTTTCCGCTAGACCAATAGCAACAGCGGATAATGCGTGTCAGACGACGCGCGCGTCATTTTTACCATTAAAAAAGCGGGAATTTTCCCTTTCAACAATTAACCGTATACGATTTGCGGGCTTCCACCACATGCTCTGCCTACCGGCCAGAGCTTCATAACGTTATAAAAAAATATCAAAATATAATGTTATATAACGTTATACGTATTTCGTTTCGTTATTATTTTGACATTACTAACGAAAAGACGAATAGCGGTATTAAAATAATAACGTTATGAAATATCAAAATCGAAATAAATAACGTTAAAATATCGTTATTGCTAAGCGATATTGCCGCGTTGCTAGCTCGCTGCATATGATAATTATCATTCCCCGTAAATATAATGTTATTTATATCGTTATTTTCTAAATAGCGTTTACTGATATAGCGTTATTTTGACGTGTAAATAACGTTTAGTTGTAAAACGTTATGTTTTTTATAACGATATGGGCATAAGTAGATAATAACTAATAACGTTATGATTATATAGCGGTATTTGAATCTCTGCTACCGGCCGCCGAAGTCTAAATCCGGCGCTACGGTTCCTATTTACCTATGGGACTTGGGTAAACCCAGACAGCTACAGTAGTTTTTATTCCTTAGCTTGTACTCGTATTATAAATATGGTATTACATAAGATGTTGTTATAACTTACTACTACCTAATACTTTTTCATCCATAAAGTTGACACAATCTTTATTAATATAAAGCTGAAAAGTTTATTTGTTTGTTTGAACTCGCTAATCTCAGGAACTACTGGTTCGAATTGAAAAAAGGGTAGTATTTAAACGCAAATCAAAAAATATCCTTTTTCTATGCAATAAGATTCCAAATTCCCATCAAAATTACTGATTGCACAGCATAATATTCAACTCAAAATATCACTAAACAAACACACTAGGTACAATTTATTTTCGCAGCGTACAGCGATTTTTCCCATCAAAAATGGAGGTGGGAAGAAGCTCTGGCTCCGTGACTTCTCCGGCGCTGCGGGAAAACCACTCCCTCCGCGCCTCCGGCTTTTTATATACACTCTAGGGGTAGTACAGATAAGACCACGTGGATAGTGGGGTGCTCTGATTTGGTTTTGGGTATTTTTCAGACACAGAAGCAAAGGGCTTCGGAGACGCCATGGTAGTCAAACGTTGTGTGTAAACTTACAGGAGTACGTAAAACATGAAAAACATGAAATATGAAAAATTTGCTGTGCAGTCAGTATTTATGTATGTAGTATTTTTGTACTAAAATAAATTTAACTGTATTGCATTATGAGGAAAAAAGTAATGTCATATTATTATTGATGTAAAATTTCGAATTATTTGCAGTTTGAGTTTTGTTAAACATTTAGTTTATTTGTAGTGACGTAAGTTATTTGATGTAAAAAAGAATATAAATGATGAGTATGTATTGATAGGCGATTATTTATTTGATATGCAATTTATAATATCCCTTGAAAAAATATTTTTGTGTTGATTAGTCCATTTATTGAGGAAGGCCATAGGCTATACCTATAACATCATGCTATGACTAATATCAAAGTCCACGCCGACGAATTCGCGGGCGGCCGTTAGTAAAACATTAAATTATAAGAATAATCCCCCTGTCTTATAATGTCTCCTGAGACAAAAGACCTTAATTTGACATTTATTTCAAATCGATGCCTTTAATGCTTGAATGAGAAAAAGAACTCTAGCGATAGACAGAAACGTAGACGAACGAACAAGCAAAGTTAGGTTTTCTTTTTCAAATAACTTTTCCCTCGCCTCTTAAGACCTTACAAGTCTATCAAAAGCTTACAGCGAACAGAAAGTGGGTAGAGATTATAAATTACAAGACTATTAATTATTACAGCTAGTTTTAGATAAGAGAAACTAATCGCCTCAGGAACCGGAGAGGTACAAAACACGTAGGTCAGTTCTCGGGTCATCCTGACTAGGCAGTACTTTATGGGTAGGGTTGTCACAAATTTATATGGGCAACGAGTTGCTTCCCCATTCTCATTTTGTCTGGAATGTAAAATGTATATTCGGAGATAGTTACAATAATTTGTCAAAATGATGACTTTCAATCTCAAGAAGACCATTAAATATCGTATGAGTAGGAATCTAAAATAATAAAATAATATTAGGTAACATTTTACACTCATAGCCCCACAGAAAGGTAGATATACCCTGTGTCGTCGGTACCATGCACGTACACAAAGACATGAATATGAACAGTCCGAGAGCAAAAACTGAAACTCATCGATTTTATCTCTTCTTCAGCGAGAATCGAACCCGGGGCCCTTAGATCGGCATGCGGCAGTCCAGCATGATAACCGTTGCTTAGCGCAAAGGGTTGTCAAGAAAATTCTCTCTTAAACTTTTTTTTGGAAATTAATAGAATCAGGCGTTACTTTGCGGAACTCCATTGTTATAAAGTTAGGTAAAAACTACTTTGCAACAATCCGCAACCACAACGTATGATGGTGTATACCTTTTTCATGCAATAGCACCTCCCTCCCTCCCACATAGGACACATGCACATGCAACAACAAAAAGTATACACCAACATACGTACCACCACCAACACGTGTTTCGCCCCAAAACAGAGCATCATCAGGGTTATTGACTCTACGACGGTCACCCGCAAAGTTTTTTGGAAGACAACAGACATTGATGTCCTAACAATTATAGTGCTTTGGTCCAGTAGTAAAAATAAAGCCAGGTAAATATTTAAATTTTTGCCCAACTTCCCTGAATTCGCGTGAAGCCCTCTTCGCTTCCGTCTCCTACTTAAATCCTGTTAAAATTTTCTCAAAAGTATTTTTGAAAAAATCAGCACTGACAACCCTTGTCGTGAACTCGGGTTTCAGTTCCAGATATGGGAGACGACTTTTGTGCCGTGGGACCAAGAATTCGCTGGTATGCGAAACACCTAAGAAGATCATGAGATAAATGATAAACTAAACATTCTATTCTAAGTGGCTGTATGATACTCTTATCTTACTTTTTAAACAGGTCTCTCTAGATGTAAAAAAACTTAAAAAAGACCATGGTCACGGACCTTATTTTTCTTTTACAATTTTATCCAAATCATGGGGTCATGTCGGAGTTTGGACCTTATTTGTCTTTCACAATTTTGCCCACATCATGGGGTTTCCGAGCTAGGTTCTAGGCCCCACGTACAAATCCCGGCGCGCACCATCGATCACTTTCAAATTTCTACCTTGCCGGGAATCTAACCTGGGCACCCCGGATCTAACACGGGTCGTCAAAATGGGCGTTTCCTCGTGGTCACACCAGATACCCGTCTTTGTATACTACTTTGTATGCTGTATGTTGCGATTGCATTTACCTATCATAACATATAACATACCTAATAATAAGTATCTCAATTACATTGGAATGTTTCTCTGTACTATCTCATTGAATTAGGTAAATCAATAAACTAATCTTACCCAATTAGTACCTAGTTTAAAGTTCTACCAACATTGTTTATTAATCTTATCTCTTGCCCTAAATATCACAGATTTCTCTAGAGCTCTGTGTCATTTAAGATAAAAATATATACTCATAACAAAACGAGCCCTTCTGCTGATATAGAACTAGAATCTGTATGGTTAAGCGAAACGGCTGTCATCGGGAGCAATATTAGTAAATTCTAATTCACATTCAGTCCGCTTAGGTATAATAATATGGTCCCTGTAGCTTCGGGATTAAGAATAGAGCTACGGTATCCACTGCCTGATCGTAAGAGGCGACTAAAAGGGGGCTTCCGGGGATGCGGACGGTGAGAGCGGGAGCGTGACCCGTCCAGCCAGCAGCCCCGGGAGGGACGGCGGTGTATGCGTGGCCGCATGCCGCCGTGAACACCTGAAGGTGCAGGAGAGCACATCTGCTCTCCCGAAGATGGGCCCGTTATGGGGCGCCGCGCGTGGAGGACACCGGTGCGTTCCTATGGAGATCCCGGAGTCCTCACAAACGCAGAGGCAGGCCACCGAGGGGGTTTTAGTGCGGTCAAATCCCACATAACCCGGTATCCTCTCCCAAGGTGTCTGGTACCTTTTGAAGGTTTCCCCCGATAGGTACCAAAAAAAAGGTATAATAATATGAATACGGGTTAGTGACCAACCCACTGTCGGGTGTTTTTAACCATAAGGCCTTCTTCAGCATTTAGCGACTGCTATTTATCAAAAATAATCCAGATCAACCTTAGAGCATCAAAGTTACTGACTCACCCTTCAGAAGAGACGGCATAGCGCCTCGCTTCGATACATAATTTTTGTGCCAAATCTGGTGCGTGGGGAAAAACGCACACATTTTAATTTTGTCTCACATTCACAAATATTTTTTCATAGCTACAGACGCATACACATCTAAATATGTCAATTTCAATTAACAACATCATTTTCTATGCACCGACAACACTGACACCGACACACACATACACACTAGTTGTATAACTAGAAGGCATATTGTGCATGGACGTTGGGACGAGGGGTTCGCCCGTAAAGGCCACTCCTCTGACGGGTGTCATACCTTGATGCTCTAATAGATCAACACTTCACCTGACTTCTGAAACGCATTGATATACTATTTATACATTTTTCCAAGGGAGGAAACGGATATTCGTCAACTACCTATACGTTGACACTCCAGCGGCGCTTTCCTCGAGAATTTTGGGATAAATTAGGTCTTCTTTGCAGAATAGCTAAATACTTTTCAATCGTGTTCTTTTAGGTCTAATACCACTGACAAAGCACACTTTATTTTGGTAATTGCTTTGACTATGTTCGACCGAATATCCGACGGCCGGATTTATGGCTATCCACCACTATCCTGGCCAAATAGGTTCGGGCCTACCTTCGGATTCGGTATCCAGCAAACAGCTATCCATTTCATCTCTAATTTTTTCAATTTCAGCTGCTCTCGTTTTGCCGACCTGCGATAATCCCATTCATTCTAACCTACCCGTAAAGACACACATTATATGGGTAGGAACATAAACGTGTGTAATTAATTTTCATATTCGTGTAAAATCTCTCTTGGCAACCTACATTATCGAGCAAGACAAATTGGCAGACTGGCAGTCTCGCAAAACGGATAATGGACGCCGTGTTTGATTTACATGTGACACATATTGGCCGATGGGCTATAAATACACAATGCAAGATGCACGAGCCAAGGTCAGTGTTACCCGTTACCTCACGTCAGCTCAGCGTCAGCGCTATCAACGTATACAGTGATAGGGTTGTCGTGTTTTAATTAAGGGTTTATTAAAATGAAATAATAAATTACATTAAAGGTTCCGGGGACCTTTGAAACTTTGAAACAACAAATTAATGTATTTGATTCATTGAGATAGCCCATTAGCTAGTGAACTCCAGCGAGATGTGAGATTGGTGTCCTGGCGGCAAAAATTTCAAGCGTGCTTCCGTGCTTCGGTGGACACGTCGTCGCTTCTCGTTGATCAAATCATAATCATTTGTTTGCATAGAATAGTGTTAAAATAGATTTTACAATTTTATCTTATAAGTAGTGTCCTTAGAGCATCAACATTGACAGGTATGACACCCGTTGAGTCAGTAACTTTGATGCTCTAAGGTAGTGTCACGTACCATAAATATGCTTACAGAATTTATTTATTGACTCTAGGTTAGTTGAAAATTAATTTTTAATTCAATTTTTTCCAATGTCAAATTAGATTTCATTTACAAAAAATATTTTTTAATTGCTTAAAAAAATTAGGCACTAAATATGTCCTTAGTTTGTTGTTAAAATTATTATTTGTAATAGATAGTCGTTAAACGTTGTCTGAAGCCTTACGACCCGGTTTGATCCAAAAGCGGATTGGATACAAAGCCGCTGCGCCAATTCGGCTCGCACTATAGCATAGAGTAGAGTAGCAAAGAAAGATTTAGGCCTCAACAATTATAGTAAGGAACCACCTAGTGGTGGGATACGAAACGGTTGCTGCCACTGCGAGTGCTCCTAAATATCAGAAAGACGCAATCAAAAACTGCATTTTGGTTTGTTACCTTTTAAACCAACTCTATAAAGCCGAAAAAATAAAAATTAACGTCATTGACAATGGGAATTGATTACAATTTATACTATTCAGCGCTTGGCTAGATTTAATGAATTTTGTTGGATATGACCGGATGAAAAAGTTAGTGGGTATTACTTCCTAGTCGCTGTAGCTTCAGGATTAAAAATAGAGCTACGGTATCCCCTGCCTGATCGTAAGAGGCGAATAAAAGCGTGCTTCCGGGATTGTGGGCGGTGAGAGTGGGAGCTTGTCCCGTCCAGCCAGTAACCTCGGGAAGGGTGGCAGTGTGTGCGAGGCCGCATGCCGCCGTAAGCATCGGAAGCTGCAGGAGAGCACATCTGCTCTCCCAAAGATGGGCCCGTTCTGGGGCGCCACGCGTGAAGTTCACCAGTGCGTTCCACTGGAGATCACGGAGCGCAGAGGCAGCCACCGAGGGGGTTTTAAAGAGGTCGAATTCCACATAACACGGTACCCTCTCCCAAAGTGCCGGGTACGTTTTAAAGCCCCCCCCCCCCCCCCCCGAAATAAAAAAAGTTATTACTTCCTGGCATACAAATGTTGTTTTCATTCTGAGTCCGATATCTAATCGATGACTATAAACACTTATTTTAAGTTAAGTAAAGTCTATTAAAAAGTTAAGTAGAAACAAAACACTATGAATATACGACTATCTAATCTACCTACTACATGTAAGTATCACTTTTTGTAATATTCAGCAAGTAAAAAAGGTAGGAAGCGCGCGTGGCTCGGCGGCTAGCGTAGAACGCAAGCGGCCTATGCAGCTAAGCCAAACGGGAGCGGTCGAGTGTGGGATGGGTGACCGCTAGTGGCAAAAAAAATTCATGCGCGTTTCCGTGCTTCGGAGGGCACGTTAAGCCGTCGGTCCCGGTTGTTGTTGATAGATAACAGTCGTTAAACCTAGTCGGAGGCCTTATGGGCGGTTTGAAAACATCCAACAGCGGGTTGGCCACTAACCCGCATCTCCACCAACCCGCATTGGAGCAGCGTGGTAGAGTAAGCTCCAGGCCTCCCCAATAATGGGGAGAGACCCCTGCCCAGCAGTGGGACGCAAAAAGGGTTGCAGCCAAATAGGTACTATTTAGATTTGATCTTATTTTAGAAATATTGGGGTTTCTTTAGTAATCGGCAGCATTCGGAGGGGGGAGGGGGGAAAGGGGGAGGGAGGGGGGAGGTGTAGGGACCCACCACCTCAAGGGGGGAGGCGAGGAAACGCATAGTTTTTGAGATATTTAATTTTTTAGTTTTGAGGTCTGTGAAACTGCTCGGTACTTTTTGCCTTTATAATGTAATAAAACAAGTGGCTTTGTGACATCTCCGGCGCTGCGGGAAGACCACTCCCTCCGCCCCAGCGTAAGAAAGCGCGGCACCTGCGCTCGCCTTCGCAGCTTCGGCTTTTTGGTCGCCTTTGGCGACCAGCCTCAGCCGCTACGGCTCTCTTGATGCCTGCGCTTTCCTACAGCGGGCGGGGAGTGGTCTCCCTCCGCGCCTCCGGCTTTTTATATACACTCTAGGGGTAGTACAGACAAGACCACGTGGATAGTGGGGTGCTCTGATTCGGTTTGGGTATTTTTCGAATATAAATAATTATAGTGAAAATGTGCTTCAGGGACATTGCTTAGCTCAATGACACCTGCGGTCAAAAGTAGGATGGGTGGTCATTAACCAACATGTTGTGCAGTCATAAGAAGTATGGGTGTTAATAAAGCTAAGCAGTATCGAGTGCGATCAAAGGTAGGATGGGTGGCCATTATGAAACATCTAGTGCGGTCAAAAGTAGGATGGGTTACTTACGTTACGAGACTTCATTACAATGAGGATAAACGTGAGCCGCCATATTATAGAACGTATCGCAATAACAACCCGGCTAATTGTGGACCCGCCACAATACAGAACGGCCCTGTTTTAGGAACCGGCTAGATGTAATGTTATACGCCTGATTGATTATACGATCCAACTTCGACAGAGACAACACTATATTTCGTCATATATTTTGGCATTCACCGTCTCTTTCTATCATGTTATTTCGAATTTAACCTCAAAATTTAAAATAAAGATTATTCAAAAACTACGCATCTCCTCGCAAAAAGCAAATCTAGGTTGTAATTCGGGCATTATTACCTATCGATTAAGACCAAAATCACTTTGATATTCGTGCTGCCGATTACTAAAGCCGATCCGAAATATTGCTCTACTAGCTATGATACCCGGCTTCGCTCGGGGGTTGATGAAGATTTGATAATTACGTGGTAGTTGATATAAAAAAGTAAACTATGACGTAAAAAGTTAAAAAAAATATCTTTTACGTCTAGGCATTGTATTCTGTAAAATATAAATTAAATAAACATTATAATAATAATAATGATAATAATCATTTATTTGCTTTGAATATGTTACATTCGACATTACATTTTATAGACAAATATATTGTTACGTAAACGTGGGGTACGTTGAGACAAAGAAAAAAAAATTTAACCTTCAAGCGGCCAAAAGTATATAGAAGGCATCGATTCAACGTCGCGCGACTGTTTGAAGGTTAAGGAAATTACAATTAAAAAAGAAAAGAAAAAAACCTTAGAATTAATTAAACACACTATTAATACACTTATATAATACACTATTAATACACTTACTAAAATGTCGTACCATTCGTTCTAAATGGGCACCGACAGTACAGACAGTGGGACAGTACCTACATCTTAGCTTAGTGACTGTTAAAACTATATTAGAGTCGGTGCCCATTCAGAACGAAAGGTAAACTATATTTACTGCAACAGGAACCGTACTAAAAGGAAAAAACCATTTATTGAAAGAATTTGCCTTCAACTCCTAACCGTCGTAGTGCCTTCCATCATCATCTCAGCGATATAATGTTGATGATAATTATACACAAATGCCTGTTTTGCTTTAGTAAAAATATGAAAATCATTTTGTTGTGCTATAAAATTTGAATGTTCTCTTCGATTTCTCTGAGATCCCCTCATCAGACTTTGACTTGGTGACAGTTGGACCACCTCAGGAATGTGAGATTTCGAATAAAAAAGTATTTATTGAAAGAATTTGCTCTCAACTCCTCTCTGTCGCAGTACCTTCCATCATCAGCTCAGCAACATAAGATGATGATTACTATGCACAAATATCTCTTATGCTTCAGAAAGTATAAGAAATTTAATGTGTTTACCTATAAAATTCGAGAGTTCCCCTCGATTTCCCTGGGATCCCACCATCAGTACCTGATTTGGTGATAATGGGACCACCTCGGGAGTATAAGCATACGAACAAAAAAATAATTTTGAAAATCGGTCCACAAGCGGCGGAGTAATCGGTGAACATACCTATATAAAAAAAAATACATACAGCCGAATACAGTACCTCCTACTTTTGGAAGTCGGTAAAAATACTCACACGTGATATTTCAAAATAAAGACTCACAGATAACTTCTTTCTTTTTCGTTTTGAATTCGCTTGTTTCGCTGTTCAAATCCAACTAACTCTGGCGGACGACACCGGTTCTTATATATTCCGAGAGCTAGGCTATAAGATATTCAAGAAAGTTTGAGAATATTTTCTTTCTCACACCTTCTAGAATGTTCTCGACAATGCTGCAATTGCTCGCAGCGCCTTTCGAAATGCAACCCAAATAATCGTTGTTCTGAATGAAGTTCAAATACTCGACAACAGATGGCGCCACTGCACAATGTCCAACTTGAAGGGTTGGAAAAGCCCTTATATCTTTAAAAACACGCCCTTTAGTTTAAAACGGGAACTTTCTTGTTCGAGGGGGGATAAAGGGCTATCACACTATATAAACCCCTTTATCGTGCCCGGACTCCTTTTCAAGTTTAATCGGCACGCACATTTTATCAACTTAGTTTTATTATATATAATGATATTCCAGCATCTTGTCAATAAATTAGTTCTTCAAGTCGGATACTTCAAAAGATACAGATGATGGATGAATTCCTTAACCAAGGTTGAATAGAGACGCTCACGAAGTCACGACGCTAAACGTGAATTCACTCGAGCGTCGTCGTGACGTGTAGGGTTTTAAACATTAATTGATAGAAGAAACATAATTTTTTTTTAGTTTAGCTTTAAATGAATTAAGGCTTTCAAAAGATGAAAAAAATAGGCGCATAGATATACACATATACATCTAATTACAACTTTATGGTCTCAGCAACGTAAAAAAGTGTCATTTCTAACGATGCCATTTTTTATTAAAAAATATCAAAGAGTGTCTTGGGAGATGTTTTATCCATTCTGTGGATTTTGACATTCGCAAGCATTTAATAGCAATATTATCCAAAAAAATGAGTTTATGGTTGAGTACCCCGAATACCAATTAGGCATTAAGTCCACCCATTGTGATCCAATTCTAGGATCGGATAGGTGGACAATAAAATATTAAATAAATAAATAATACCCATTATCTACTCAGGTATCGACTGATACTGTAATCATTTTAGAGTGCTACTTCTGGGCACAGGCAGCAACCAGTAATTGGACATAGGACAGAGCGGAGCTTACTCCACTGCTTCAATGCGGGTTTTAGGACTAAACAACATTAAATAAAATTCAGCGTGCTCGAGCAAATCCGACAATTCTCTCTCCTTTACTATAAAGTCCCCTTGCATAAATATTACTATCAATTTTCATAGTATTTAGATCAAGAACATGTACGATAAGACAGTTTGCTCACGAATAGTTTGTTTGTCCATACCTTTGTTATACTTTACCTCACAAGTTACATATTTCATGCTTTATAAATATATGACATAATAAGCCTTAATATCATTCAATAACGACGTTTTTCGCTTGCCACTATATTGTATTTCTTGTGAAGAGGTGTACAGTGAATTATTTATATGGAAATATTTTAAGTACATAACGTTGTTTTGCAATTCCTAGCGTGTTTATTAGTTTGTATCATAAGCGTGAAGCTATTCAGATGACTTGTGAAATATTTCAGGCATTTATGACTTAAAGTGTTATTATACTGACGATCATGTATGATCACGGCTGAACTGATTTACTTCATATACAGGTAGGTAAATAATTGAAGTGATCAGCCGTGTTCATGGTGCATGTAACTGCACCGAAATTTCGGGAGCTCGAAAATGACGTAAATCGTGGCATACCTATATCCCGTAAGTAAAGTTTTAAAGCAGCAATCATAATGGCCAAGTGGTAAAAGACCGCGGTCTCCGACGCGACCGATACCGGGTTCAAATCCTCGGCGCGCACCTCTGACAAAATTTGTAAAAAAATGCGCATTTATCACTGCTCCGCGGTGAATGAAATTAATATCGTTATAATTAATTGATTGCGATGTTCGCCATCGCCACATGCCATCGCCGTGCATTTCTGATACATATTCATGATTTCTCGAAAGCATGACGTCCACCAATCCGCACTTGGCCAGCGTGGTGGACTATGGCCTAAATCCTTTCACTTGTAAAAGAAGACCTGTGCCCAGCAGTGGGACGTAAAAATGGTTGAAAAAAAGTTTTAAATAAAGTGAACAACCGCGATATTCTCAAACAGTAGGTACCTACTTGTAATATGTTTTGCAATGAAAATTGTTTTTTGAATACAGTATGGCATTAAATGCAATAATGCACGTAGGCTACGTAGTGATCGTGGTCGCTGCAGCCAGGCGCGGTCCTAGGGGGGGACATGGGGGACATGACCCCCCCCCCCCAAATCCATCAGTCATGCGTAGACGGAAGGCGAAACAAGACAATGTGGGACACCTCCTCCCCCCTTTCCCCCAAATTTCTTAGTGACCCCCCAAAACTTCTTGGCGACCCACCCCAAAATTGAAGGCTGCGACCGGGTCTGGCTGCAGCTTGACCTCAAGCAAGCAAGCCTTGTGTCAGGTCAGATTCAGCTGTGCTACTCTGCAGGCTGATGGTCGCTACCGCCGATACATAGTATTATTTTACGGCAGAAACAAACATGCACATTTGAAAGTAAAACTTTAAGTTGTTCACCCTGGAAAATGGAATGAGATTCAATTTCTACTCTAGGTCTAGGTATTTGTACTCATGTTATATGTGTACATGGTACTCACGACACAAGGAATCCTAGTATGGGCTATGAGTGTGTAGCAGAGGCGTATTAAGATATTTGCCGCCAGTAGGCTTAGTAGGCTTTTCAATTGTTGCATCCAGGATTTAGATATTTGCCGCCAGTAGGCTATTCAATTGTTGCATCCACCCCCCCCCCCCCCCCCCCCCTCTACTGATATCTGAATATCACGACACGTGTAGATTGCGCTGTGCAGTTGATTGCTCACAAGTGATACGCTTCAGATTATTTAGATTAGTCGCTATAAGTATTGCAACTAAATATACTTCGTAGAATCTAAAGTGCACTTCAAGGGGAATTTAAGGCAATTAAAGGTAGTTGAGCAGGTTGGTAAAGAAAACGTGCATAGCCCAGCGGCCGGGAAACGTGCATAGCCCCGCGTCGTCCGATTATTCTTACTAGATAGTTGTAGTAAGCAATTCTGGCACTACTCTTTATTATTAAAATACAAATAAAATAAAATTCGAGTTTATATGATTGGCTATAACCCTTCTTGTATCCCTATACTGAGTACGGGTCTCTCACCATTATTGGGGCCTGGAGCTTAATCCACCACGCTGCTCAAATGCTGGTTTCTATAATTATGTTATATATTAGATTTTATTATAGTTTATTTGATAATATTATTACATGAATTTATCCCATGGGAACAGTATATTTTACGGAATAAAAACTATCCTATGTCCTTTCCCAAAGTCCACTCTATCAGAATCTGTGAACCAAATTTCATTAAAATTGGTTTAGTAGTTTAAGCGTGAAAGCGTAATAGACACACACAGAACTTCTTTCGCATTTATAATATTAGAATTATGGATATTAATATATCGCACAGAAACAGTACATTTTTCTGGGATAGTATAATACCTATTCATTTTTTTGGGATAATACCTATAACAATAACGTTTCACACTCACAGTCCCACGCCTTCGATCAGCAGTCCAACATGGCAATGAAAATAAAAATCATTCTAACTTTTTTGTGATCGAGAAGGAAACCAATTTCCTTTCTCAAGGTCGACTATATTCTGTGTACTAAATTTAATGACAATCGGTTCAGTACTTTAGGTGTGAAAACAGAACAGACACAGTATGGAGTATGTCATGTTATGTTGATAGTAAGATCTATCAGATAGCTGACATACTGTTCTAATACAAAAATGCGGTATCTAATCAAGACAATGGCAAGCTTCTGAAGAATGCAACCACGTGTAGATTGCAATGTGCAGTTGATTGCTCACAAGTGATACGCTTCAGATTATTTAGATTAGCCGCGATAAGTACTAAAATAAACTTCATGGAACCTAAAGAGCACTTCAAGGGCAATTAAAGGAAATTAACAGTACCCAAGCAATACTCATAAAATAAAAGATAAAACCTACTGTGCTAAGTTTTATGGGAACAAATTGCAACTACTCGTATTCTGTATCGAACAAAATCAAAGAATAGGCATGATGACACTATTAAAGAATCAGAGAATAAACGGTTTTACAGAAAAATATATGCTAAAAAAGTTCTAAAATAATCCGTTTTAATATAAACATTAATATTAGTAAGATTTTCAATAAAATAAAAGTATTAAATACAGCAATCGGCCATGTTATCTGAAACGCCAATCAAAAGGAATGACGTCACGTCTCAGTTAATGTCATCGTGTTGCTTGAAGTTTGACGAGCAAGCCGACGCCATGACACCTACGAGCGTTTTCGCGCTTAATTCAAATTACATAGCAGAAAATACATTAATTTACGTTAAAAGTTGAGTTTATTGCTGAAATAAACTTTTTTTCGAAACTAGGAGACGTGTACCTACAATAAGGAAAGGTATTTAAAAATATGTCATCATGCCCATTAGGTACGTAAGTTTATATTGTAGGTGGTAGAACTATTATGGTTCGCCCGGGGAAGTACCACCGCTGCACCCACTTGTACCCCCGTGAACCAATTCTGTTGTGTTTCGGTGGTAAGGTGCAGTTGCCGGCCACACTACATGAGGCAACCATCAGCCTCCGGAGTAGCAGCGCAACTGCATACGACCTCAGACAAGACTTACCTATGCTATGTAGATGTCCAACAACCACAAACATATCTATAACCTACTATGAACTACTAATATGATCTACACACATACGATATTAATTAATCTCTTCATTACAAATATCTAAAAAAAAATCGCGTGTTTTGATATACGTGTTATCCTCGTAAGGTACTACTACCATGTACTACCAAGAAGTACACCTCATTTTCATTATATTTCCACACCTGGCTAATAAATATATTTGCTTTTGGTTTTGCAATGCACTAGACGGATCTATAATCGTTATGACATTTCCATCGTTACGTTAATAGTGTGAATAAAGTTATGATTGTTTATTGAAGGAAAATAACTTGATATTTAGAACGTAATTCCCAACAAATGAAATTAATAATAAAAGTAAAATAACGATTCACACTCATAGCCCCACAGTAAGGTAGATATACCCTGTGTCGTGGGTACCGTCCATGGTAATAGGTACACTAATAGCGTCCATAGTAATAAACACACAAACACAGAAACACGAACACCCAGACCGAGAACAGAAATTTAAACTCATCATTCAAAATTCTGTTTCGCCGGGAATCGGACCCGGGACCCTACGATTGGCAGTCCGGCATGGTAACCATTGCGCCACGCAAGTCGCCAAAATTTTGTAAATGCATAATTCACTCTCTTTAGTAAAATTGAACTACAATTCGTGAAGTTGTAAATATATTTTTATTGCATTTCCGAAACCTGTAACAGTTCTAAACAAAGCGACTACCATATAGATAGTTATTTTATGCTTTACTCAGTAAAATATATGTATAATCATTATATAGGTGCATAATCGTAGAAGTAGTTGCCAATATTGCCACTTCATTACTACAAATAAACAAACATAATATTATGTATGTCTGTCGTCACTGCCAATTCTGTTTACATACAAACAGACAACGATTATTTATACGGAGCATGGATATTACTGGCTAAATTGCATGTTTCAGCGACCTCGTATTTCAGCACACCGTAAAACTTCATAGGTGATGCAATATGTAATAATATTTTATGTCGTAAGGGAAGCATAAAGCGCATTATATATATATTCCACGGTCGAAGACGTCTTCCGGTTTGCTGTATTCATACTAATATAAAGTATGTTTGTTTGTTACTCTTTCACGCGAAATCAACCGATCATCATGAAACTTTGTACATATTATATTCTTGGAGTTATCAGAAGTAAAATAGGATGCTTTAAAAAAAATTAACGCGGCAGATACTGCGGGGCACAGCTAAAGTAGTCGGTCGCTTTACTGACGACTCACTGATTTTGTCTGTACCTACTTTATGTCCCGGTTTCAAGGGAAACTTTGTAAAAGTTTTAAACTTTGTAAAAGTAAAGTAAAATAAAAGTACTGCATCGCACTCACTTCAGCCGTGATAAAATTTTGTCGTGTGGAAAGGTGCAGTTGCCGGCCAGACTTACATGAGGCGACCACCAACGTTTGGAGTAGCAGCGCAACTGCATACGATCACAGGCAAGGCTTAGGCTGGCTTGAGATTGTGGGTAGATATTCAAGCATGCTCGTTACTTCATTGAAATAAATAAAAATTAATTCAAAAGTATTTTCTTGACACTGGCAATATCCATAGATCTTGTTGCAATGCCACTACTAAAAAAAAAAAACTTGTAGTTCACGTACGCACGCACCTACGTAGAGTAGAACGTGGTGTTCAGAATTATCCCATAGATTGTATGTTATATACCTATAATATATGTAGTGCTAAAAGGTATATTATCCGCGCCGCTAAATAAAGTGTCGACAGATGAAAAACGAAACTACACATAATTAATTATAGCATCTGTTGGAAATCTTGACTACAGCAAGTTATTACAGGTACCTATCAACAGTTGTAAAGGGATAGAAATTTACAAAAAAAAATTTTTTTTGATGGAGTTTTGGCGAGAAGTCGAAAAAGACATAGGTAATAAAATTATTATTGTGCTCTTGTTTTATTTTTACTTTCTTGGTGTATTTTTGAGTTATATCGGATAAATTTGATGGCATTTTGTTCGATATAGGTTAATTATAATTATAGTGCACGAGTGTTGTGAATTATAATAACAGCGCGAAAATAGGTTTTTTCGGCTTGTTCAGACACGTTCTAGTAAAGTAGCAATCGCTTTACTTGAATGTTGGACTGACTAGACTGACTGATTATTGACGACTTACTTACTGACTTTGTTATTACTTCGTCCAGTTTCATTGAAACTGGCAAAAAATTGATGCAAAAATTATACTTGACGCTTGCAGTGTGCACAGAGTTTGCGATGCCATAATTGAAAAAAGAAAAAAAAAACAAATTGGCTTCATTCATTTCCGTGTACTAACTACTATGCTAAGCTACCACCAACAATGTTTTAGTGTAGGACAGGTCATTGAACTACAAACGCCAATTTTTTCTGTGGGTGCCAGATAAAGTTTACTATAAAAATTCTTTGCCCTATTTTAATTCCGGCAACCTTGAAATCGAACAGGATCTACGTAACCTGATTAACGTCAGTTCACTAAAATATGGTTTACGAGATCGTTAAAATAAAAACGCGCGAAACTGCTTCAGTTAACGCTTGCTGTTTTTCTAATCTGTACTATTTATGACCGTGACCCCTTTGGCGGGAAGAATGCGCGGGAAAACTGGAAAAGCAGATGGCGAGTTGAATATTTGTAAAAGATCATAGTCATGTTTAACAGTGACACATTAAAAATTAAAAAATTGTTAGTGATAAAAATGAATACAAATATTAAAGTTTTAGTATTAAGCAACTAAATTGTTTATGTAGTGCATAAAACGGTACATACCGGTAGAAATTAGTCACTTGATAAGTGAGTACTAAGTAGGTAAACTGCTCGGCAAAGATCGAACCGCCACATTATTTTAAATACCTACTGAATAAGATATTTTAGAATAGTATTCTAGGTGATAGAAGCTGAGTTTCTTCTGCTTCTGCCGTGACGTGAAGCAATTGCAACTTTTATAGTATGTGGAAGAGCGAGCGTTGCTGGTTAGCTGGATCAATCATCACCCCCAAAACCCTGGTCACTAAATTTCATGAAAATCGTTAGAGCCGAGCCGAGATTCAAATTATATATAGGCCACACAAAAATTGCTGGTTTTAATGTATAAGACACTTGATTCAACTTATCAATATCCAAAATTGATACAAATTTGATACTGCCGATCATAGGGTCCCGTGTTGGATTCCCGGCGAGGAAAAAAATGTGTCCTGATAATAGTCCAATGTATGTATATTCAGTCTGGTCAGTCTATCTATGCACTCCAATAGCACGTAAAAGTGTGACGTCACAGGACGTAATTTTGTGGTTGTGGGCATGCCCATCGTGCCCAATACGGTGGACGCGCGCTTGATGCAATTAGCATCTATTCCGTCCTCATAGCAAGTGTGCACATCCAACAATTAATAACTCTTCCTCTTTCCAGCCCGACGCAACAATATTAGTGGACGTGGTGCCCACACAGGACTCGGCGGAGGACTCGGGAGACATAGAAAAGCGGTACACGCCCGAGCTGATGCTGCAGCTGCACGAGGCCAAGTCGGAGGCCTTGCTGCTGTACACGGAGTACTGCTCGAAGGCGGCCTCGGACCTGAAGAACTTCTTCGCCAACATCACCTCGCTCACTGAGGACACGCTGAGCAGTGTTGAGGATGACCTCCGGATTGTACCTGTAAGTATTTTGTTTCTACTCTATGTTTATCTCAAGGTGTACTGGTGTATAACTCTGAAGGTGTACAAAAACGCAAAATGATCTTTACAAGCAGAAGAAACGACAAGTTGATCGGCAGGATTATGAGTAATATGTAAGCTGATGTAAAATAAGTGACTTCCAGGAGCAAAATTCATACGCATCCTTTGTTCCCTTGTTGTCTGAGGTCTGAGTCTGAGTCTTTCATGGGTGTTACGAATTCGACAGATTTGTTTGAGCCGCATACAACTTAGAAGAAGAACCTGAGTTACTTTTAATGAATTATTGAAGTGAAAACTTCTTTAGCGGCGCTGTGCACTTTTTTTGGGATGGGTAAAAAATGATAAACTCGCGTCAGGACACGTGGCCTGATCGAAAATTCGTAAGATAGTAGAGGAGGATAAAAAATATGTCCCATCGAGTTATCAGATCGGTGAAGGTCGATCTTCACCGGCTCTTAGGCCAAGACGGAGGGGTGACAGCTGATGACGGCTCTACTGTTTTGTAAAATTCGTTTATATCAAGTATTTAAAATATGGACATTGAACAAAGTGCATCTAAGTATTTATGAAAAAAGTGACGAAGAAATAGTGAAAGAAAATGAGTGAGTATTTTATAAAAAATACTAGATGTAAACCTACTGAAAATACTAGATAAAAAATATTACTGATAATAAAAGCAATTCGTGCGAAATTATTCTCTAATCATTCCAAAATATTAAAAATGCACAACGTTAATGTTCAAGTTTTCACTTATGCCGGCACTACCGGAGTGCAACCCGTTGTTATTTTTGATAGCTGATGCATTGTATGACCGTGGAGTTCCCACCGATTCTTCATAGATTTTTGTCATGATGAAATTTATATTTGTATGGAAGTATAAAGACCATAATAATAATGATTCAAATTTCACTTCGGTAAATAATAAAAGTGAAATACATTCGCACACTGGTACTCTGTGATTGTAGTCACACGCAAAGACTAAAACATTGTGATTTACTCACCAAACAATTCTATCAACATCCGCTCAAATTTATTAGAACTAAAAATAGCTAAATTATAATCACAGTAGGTTTCTCATGTAATTTATGTGAATTCCTTTGAGTACATATCAGCAGGCGCGGTCCCAGGGTTCAGCAGTCGCAGGGGACATGACCCCCCCCCCCCCCCCAAAATCCATTAGTCATGCGTAGGTGGAAGGCGAAACAAGCCAATTTGGGACACCTCTTCCCTCAAATTTCTTAGTGAACCTTTTTTTTTTGGTATCGGGGGGGGAAACCTTCAAAAGGTACCCGACACCTTGGGAGAGGATACCGGGTTATGTGGGATTTGACCGCACTAAAACCCCCTCGGTGGCCTGCCTCTGCGTTTGTGAGGACTCCGGGATCTCCATAGGAACGCACCGGTGTCCTCCACGCGCGGAACCCCAAAACGGGCCCATCTTCGGGAGAGCAGATGTGCTCTCCTGCACCTTCAGGTGTTCACGGCGGCATGCGGCCACGCATACACCGCCGTCCCTCCCGGGGCTGCTAGCTGGACGGGTCAAGCTCCCACTCTTACCGTCCGCATCCCCGGAAGCCCCCTTTTAGTCGCCTCTTACGATCAGGCAGGGGATACCTACCGCCCCCCCCCCCAAATTAAAGGCTGCGACCGCGCCTGCATATCGGTAGTAACCACTGATTGTAAAGTTTTCGTTTAAGCCAGGTATTTTCTGGATTTATGATAGGCATTTTCAGTATTATGATTTCCGCTAGCAGTAACAGTATTATGTAGTAAGTAGGTATGAAACAGAAGCCAAAAATTCTCAAATACATTTTAACTACGTTATGTAAGACTTATCTTAATCTTCTTAATATATATAAATTACGTGTCACGTTGTTTGTCCGCGATGGACTCCTAAACTACTCAAACGATTTTAATATTTATTACACACCGTGTGCAGTTTGATCCAACTTGAAAGATAGGATAGCTTACATCTCAATTTATAGTCGCAATATTATTTTATTTCTGACTAGCTGTGCCCCGCGGTTTCACCCGCGTTAGAGAGGATCATTAGCATAAAGTGAAGTCCCTTCTGAAGTACCGTGGACCGGCTTTTTTTGTAGGACTATATAAGATAAACATTAACATCATACATTACATAGGTGTACCTCTAGCGGTTTTGGCGGCGCATGCCAGAATAGCTCGCAGATGGTAGATTTTTTCCTACTTACTTGACACTTATCGTCATATTTTGGACAATTCACACAATATCTTTATAAATTGTAGCCTATATGTTATTCTGATGTATAAGCTATATTGTGGTAAAGTTTCATTCAAATCCATTCAGTAGTTTTTACGTGAAAGAGTAACAAACATCTGTAGCGACCTTCCGCTACTCATCAAGAGATGGCACCACGGGTATTCCTGAATCACGCTATCGAAGTTTTCGGAATATCCTACCATATATACAAGCTCCGAATTGAGTCAGTAGGAGCGCGGCCGCTCCCCGGGCATGACCACCTCGCCCGGCGGGAGATCTCCCTTTGCCAAACTGGTGACCCTGGACAAGAATACGTCCCTTCTGACCTTCATCAGTCGCACCTTCACTCCCTGGTTGGACTGTAGCATCACTTCACCAGCTCGTCAGGTTCATTGCAGCGCACCATGTACACGCTTCCTGTTCCTGATCAAGCTGCCTCCTGCGACGTCGTGGACGGCTCGAGTACCCACTCTACTCGCCTCCACATTCCAACCTACCCTCACATCTCGACTCACTGAAGATAGAGGGCATCTCCACACTTCGCTGCACCCTCACATCCCGACTCACCGTGGACAGAGGGCGACACAAGGTCTGCACCCTCACATCTCGACTCACCGCAGATAGAGGGCATTCAAGGCGCTTGTAAGCGAAGATTACTCAAGCATGGATAGAAGTTATCGACCTCCGGTCTGAGCAGGGGGTGATGTAGCGACCTTCCGCTACTCATCAAGAGATGGCACCACGGGTATTCCTGAATCACGCTATCGAAGTTTTCGGAATATCCTACCATATATACAAGCTCCGAATTGAGTCAGTAGGAGCGCGGCCGCTCCCCGGGCATGACCACCTCGCCCGGCGGGAGATCTCCCTTTGCCAAACATCCATACATCCATACATCCATACTTACAAACTTTCGCCTTTATTATAGTAGTAGGATATTATTTTATTTCTGATACTTTAAGACAGGACAACGTCTGCCGGGTTAGCTAGTAAATATATTACTAGTAAATATATTAACCGATTTTAATAAAATTTGCACACCGTGTGCAGTTTCATCCAACTTGAAAGATACTCGTAGGCTAGTTCATATCCATATAAACTCAAATCACCCGAGCGAAGCCGAGCCGGCCCACTAAATAATAATAAAATGTTGGACATCAAAGACCAGCTATTTGCGTTTAACTCATTATGATATTAAAGCGCATTTAAAAGGTTATAGAGCCAAGATCCAGGGTTTCAATAGGGTTGTAGCGAAACTTCGATGAGTGAAAAATTGAGAATTCTCCATAATTGCACATTGTTGTTGAGCAGCGATGGCCGAGTGGTAAAAAATCGCGGTCTTCGACGCGACCGACCCCAGGTTTAAATCCTCGACGCGCACCTCTGACAAAGAAATTTGTAATGTGCGCATTTATCGCTGCTTCACGGCGATGGAAAATATCGTGACATTTAATTAATTACGATGATCTCCATCGCCGTGCATGCCTGAGAGAAATTCATAATTTCTCGAAAGCATGACGTCCACCAATCCGCATTTGGCCAGCGTGGTGGCCTATGGCCTAAATCCCTCTCACTTATGAGAGGAGACCTGTGCCCAGTAGTGGGACATAAAAAAAGGTTGAAAAAAAATTGCACATTGCATTGCGTCTACCGTCTTCCGTGATGCGCGAACATTAGCACTGGAATTGTCTGCAATGATATACCTAGTCGGTTCAAAAACAGAATAGGCGTGAACATTTTGTAAACGAATGAAAATCCTATATAAAAGTATAGACGATATAATAAGAAACTTCAAACGCCGACGTAATTTTCTCGTCTCTTTGTCTATTAATTTTGACCTTTCTCTCAAGTAGACTCAGCTCCAGAATAGACGCAAGCATAAATTAAAAATAAATGGCGTTCTAGGCAGCTATAGCCCTTAAGAAAATATTTTTATTTTATTACATAAGATGAATTGGCATTCGTTGCTGTCACGAAAGGTGACCGGTACGTTTACATGGAGATCTGGGGGTCCACCACAAGTGTTGAGCCGGTTGAAAAGTCAATTTACCAAAAAACTGTATTAAATTTCTCGAATACATGAAAGTTCCACTTCACTGTAGGAAGTAGAATTCTAATGGTTCGACCGGGGTAGTACCGCCGCTGTGCCCTCTTCAGCCAGATTTACATGAGGCTACCATCAGCCTTCGGAGTAGCAGTGTAACTGCATATGATACGATACTGCGTACGACCACAAGCAGGAGGACTTAGGATTGCTTAATTTTTTGTGTGGATGTCCACGGACTACAGCTAAGACTTAACATCACGTGGCCTGCATGCTTCTCTGCTACTCCATTCAAATAGTTAAAAAAACCTTTAATACCAAAAAGGATTAGATTACACAAATTTAAAGAACAAATGACAAAAATTTAAATATACAATTTTTTTCTCAATACTTACTTATTTTAAAAAAACAGTTTACTCCTTTTTTCTTTTCGGATTAATTCATTGTCTATTCAGAAAACATAAACTATAAAAAATATTCACAAAAGTACTTAGTGTCCGTAAAATGAAATAATTTACAGTTAGAAATTACGTAACTCAAACGGGGTAACGTATAGTTTGGGGTACTACCTGACTGGACATTTTTTAATTTTATCGGTGATCTCTTGAAATTTTGTATAATTTTAATATATTCTTAAAAAGCTGAAAAAACGGAGAATTCATTTACGTTGTTTGCAAAATAACTTCAGAGTAAAAATTTTGAGAAAAATAATTCTGAAAGTTTAGATTTCTTGAAAAAACAATTTGTTTCAACTTTTTGGTCTTTTATTTTAAAATATTGAACTGTCTATTAATTTTATTTATTTTCTATTTATTAATTGTCTATTCTGAAAACATAAACAATAAAAAAAGTTGTAATAACAGTATATTTTGTGTGGTTTATCATTTTCCCTTTAAATCGGGGAATTTTCAGAAAAAGCACAAATCGTCAAATATCTCTGAAACTAATGTAAATCGGACAGGGTATTTGGTACGTGATCTATTTTATAGCAAATGGTCCATACTTTCACCCCTTGAAAGAAATCTATACTAATGTATAAAGCTAAAGAGTTTGAACGCGCTAATCTCGGGAACTACTGGTCCGAATTGAAAAATTATTTTTGTGGTAGATAGTCCATTTATCGAGGAAGGCTTTAGGCTATATATTAAATTACGCAGTGACCAATAGGAGCGTTGCTTCAGTGAAAAACGGGGAAAAGGTGAAGAGTTTGTTTGTTTGAACACATTAATTTCAGGAACTACTGGTTCGAATTGAAAAATTATTTTTGTGTGGAATAGTCCATTTATTGGGAAAGTCTATCGGCTATAACATCATACTATCACCAAGAGTCCACGCGGACAAAGTCGCCGGCGGCCACTAGTTACACATATTTTACAAATCACCTTGTATTATATATATACGTGTGTTCAAAGCTTGTTCGTAAGCTCTCAGTATTTATCTACACGTAGCATGCAAATATGCATTGCAAAAGCGAAACTATTTACGATGAGATTAAACTGAGTGCAGATCAAAATTCAACGTCGGTCGGTCTATCGTGATGCGCATGCAATCGATGCACGATCAACATTGGATGCGGTAATGATGTGCCTTGCCGATATCGATACATTGTTTAGTTAATCTTTCATTTAAGGTTACTCCGCGAATTGTAACGAGCTAGTGAGTTATTAAATACCGTAAGTGAAAAAGGAATCCCTTTATTGTCTTTTTCTACAAGTCCAAGAAACACTTTCTTAGAATTGCATGGCGTAATCGTAATCGTCGAAAATATTTTGTATAGTGATATTTGAATAGACGAGTATTTAAAGACGCCCGTGGGGGCCGTGGGTACTTTTTAATATCCTCTTCCTTTCTCTTCCATCTTAATCCCTCTCCGTTTTGTAAGACCCGTGTCCAGGACATTAAGACGCAGCAGTAGAACATTAAAACGTTTGAAAAAAATTGATTTTTATAAGAATAGAATAGAATACAATAGATTTTTTTGGAACTATGTTCCTTATAGCGCGTTGCGAAAGGGGGCTAGACGGAAAAAAATTAAGACGAAAAGTTGTAACGACATTATCTTACATGTATAGTCTATGCATACAGTGCCTAATGTATAGTCGACGTGATGACTGTTATTATTATTATATGTTATTATAAATCATTGTAAATAAAATAAAGGTGTTATGATAATTTTGTAAAGTGGTTTCTTTGCTTTTTTTGTTACATTCGCCTTTGTGCTCTTTGCGAGTTTTGTTCTCCTGGTACCGCAAAATCGCCACCATATCAAATTTCGAAACAGTTTGCAGCCTCGATGCATGTACCATGATCTCATAACCTAACAGGAGATTTTTTTGATACTTTCGTTTTTTTTTTGTTGTTTTTGGAACAAATAATTAATATTCACTAATTAATCGAATGGAACGAAGTTCACCTCTCACCTTAAGTTTTTTTGGTTGTATTTCGTCCAAAAATTTCAATTTTTCATCCAACCTTTCACACGGTCCCAACACTAAAGTCGCACGTGGTATTTACTAGAACGACTAGGTCAGGTGCATTCCTCCGTACGATGCATAATGCAGTCCATCCATCTGATACCACACATGTTCTGATTGTACGCTATGTTGTGTTATTGGGGCAACACACTGGAAACTGAATTGTTGGTTCATTGCCCGTGGCACTACCCGCACTCAGTAGTGTCACGGGCAATTTTATTCTCATTATGTAAGACATGCCTTTTTGCGTCTCAAGGCTGGGCACAGGTCTCTTTCCATTATTGGGGAGACCTTGCTGTAGCTTAATCCACCACGCTGCGCTGCAATGCGGTTTGGTGGAGCTGTGGATTAGTCGCCAACCCGCTGTCGGATGTTTTTAAATAGCTCATATTGTCTCCGACAAGGATTAACTACTGTTATCGATAACAACTGGGATGAATTTTGAACTGTTGGAGATGATAAAACTTCCAAGTATGACATGGGAAGTGCCACAGCTGCACTCATATTCCGGCAACGATACGACCTTATGCAAAACTTAGGTTTGGTTATGGTATGTATAGATGTCCATGTGTTCAGCAACCACTTATCACCACGTGGCCTGTAAAAACACTGTCCCATCACTAAAATCATACTGTGATTTGTGGAATTTAAAACGAATAGATCAGATACTTTTCTTTCCTTACAGTAGATGGCGCTGTTCACAGCTTCTGAACCAAGTTGTTAAGATTTCTTACCGACTACCCTAGGGTCCCGCAAAGGAGTTTTTAATACAGTTGCTCAAAAAGTGACGTATAGCGTGCGGGAAGTGGGCTCGTGCTTTTTCTTTACCTTTTCCGCACTCGTGCGTTTTCTTTCCCAACTGTCAAAATAATGTTTATTAAAAAGAAAAAAACCAACCACGAAGTTTTAGAAGTTTTTATAATTCATGAAAATACTTCTAAAAAGAAGCTACTAATTTGTTTCAATATCAGATTTAATGATTTGATTCAATGAGTTAGGTTAGGTTTCATTTAATTTCATTTCATCTCATTAACATTTTCATTTCATATCAATATAAAAATTCTACTGAAGATTTGGCTGTATGGGCATAGATCCCTTTGCCTACCCAGAATGGGTGAAGAAAACAATAATAATCTCTGCTTAAAGATATTCTTTTACTAGGGATGGCGATTCCTTCCAAAAAAGATCGATTTTTGAATCGATTCGAATCGTGACCTAATGAATCGATTCACAAAAAAATCGAGGTCTAAAAGATCGATTTCCAAAAAATCGATCTTTTTTTAACCGACTTCAAAAAAGGAGGAGGTCACTCAATTCGACCGTATATATATACGGTCGAATTGAGCAAAAAAGCATATGCTTTTTTATGTTTGTTCGCTGATAACATCGTCGTTTATGAACCATCGTATATGAATGGTTACATTTAAAAGTTTATAAAATAGATATTAAATTGTAGCTTATAGTTCCAAATGCTTAATATCTAAGCTTTTTAAAAACAATAGTCTGTTAAGTCTACTGGGATCCATGAGGTTCCACTCATCACTTGTGATATTTCCGGCAATTGAAAAAAGTCGCTCACAAGGAACAGATGATCCTACGATACTCATAGGTATACAAACGTAATGTTTTTTCTATTAAAGAGAGTCTAAGGAAACTTAACACACAGCCATCTAGCGAGTTTTTGAGTAATTAACCCTTTAACAGGCAACACTCTTATAATACGGGTACATTCAACTAATTGTAAATAATTTTATGGTTTATACCAAAACAGAAAATATCGAATTTCGATTTTCAAGGGTGAAATATCGATTCACTGAATCGATTCAGTACTACATATCGATCTAAAAATCGATCTTTAGGACTGAAAAATCGATTCTTCGATTAATCGATCTCAGATCGCCATCCCTATCTTTTACGGTTGGCGCCATTTTCGAAAATGTTCTGTGAGAGTTTTTATTGTTTTATTAAATTGCTTCATTTTTTCGCAACTGTATTAAAAATAGTTGTTCAGTACACGTGCGGAACCGTCACTGGAAGGAGTTCCGACTGTCGACATTCTTCGGGATGAAGGGAAGAGGGAAGGGAAGGTAAAACAAATATTTCGGGACCACAAGTTACTATAGGACTATGTTTCTAGGTAGGTACCAACATAAAATTTCACTATAAAAATACATGTAATATTTAACAGGCAAGTACCGTTGTTTATGTATGAGACAGCACAAATTATGTACTACTTGTGATGATGGCTAGAAACCTACTACATCAAGCGCTAAGTATTCAATGCACAGATCAATAAAATTCTTTCACCAAATTCCTTCTATTAGTGCGGTAAGACTGTGGAACTTGCTTCTGCCACAAATTCGTGACTCAATATCTATTTCCGTATTTAAGAATAAAGTTATAGAGCGCTACTTATCCCTTGGACAATATATGTGTCGCAGTCGGATCGTATAATCCGCCGTATTACATTCCGGCTAGCTATTTCCTAAAACAGGGCTGTATTGTAATGCGGCGCACTCTCGTTCAGCCGGATTGCAATTCAGCTAAATTAGCGAACGTTGTATTGTATGAGCTCTTCCCGTTCGTCAAAGCGGCGTAATATCGTGCCGCCCAATTGCCTATAATAATATGTTACAGCCAAAGTAATAAATCCGGATATTATATAGGTATCATCTAGCCATTATTTACAATATCTACTCAGTTTAGATAAAGTGATAATTGACAATGAATTAATCACTTTCCAAGGCTTGGATAAAGTAATAAAACAAGTGGCTCTGTGACATCTCCGGCGCTGCGGGAAGACCACTCCCTCCGCCCCAGCGTAAGAAAGCGCGGCACCTGCGCTCGCCTTCGCAGCTACGGCTTTTTGGTCGCCTTCGGCGACCAGCCTCAGCCGCTCCGGCTCTCTTGATGCCTGCGCTTACCTACGGCGGGCGGGGAGTGGTCTCCCTCCGCGCCTCCGGCTTTTTATATACACTCTAGGGGTAGTACAGACAAGACCACGTGGATAGTGGGGTGCTCTGATTCGGTTTGGGTATTTTTCGAATATAAATAATTATAGTGAAAATGTGTTTCAGGGTGCCTACGAGGCTTCATTACAATGAGGCTAAACGTGAGCCGCCATATTGTAGAACGTATCGCAATAACAATCCGGCTAATCGTGGACCCGGCACAATACAGAACGGCCCTGTTTTAGGAACCGGCTAGCTGTAATGTTATACGGCGGATTATACGATCCGACTGCGACATATGCATCTTTATAAAAGTTATATACTTATATTGTATGTATTTTTATGTTAAGATATATAATATATATATATATATCTAGGTATAGTCGTATTGTATATTCCGCCGTATTACATTCCGGCTAGCTATTTCCTAAAACAGGGCTGTATTGTAATGCGGCGCACTCTCGTTCAGCCGGATTGCAATTCAGCTAAATTAGCAAACGTTGTATTGTATGAGCTCTTCGCGTTCGTCAAAGCGGCGTAATATCGTGCCGCCCAATTGTCTATTATGTTACAGCCAAAGTAATAAATCCGGATGTTATATAATATTATCTAGCCATTACTTATAATAAAACAAATATTTATAAATATTTTTGGACAATTAATTCACACAACACCATCTGATTCCAAACTAAGCTCAGCTTGTACTATGGTAATCAGAAAGCTGATATACATACTTATATAATTCTAAATACATACTTATATAGATAATTAACACCCAGACACAGAACAAATAGTCATGTTCATCACACAAATATTTGTCCTGGGTGGGAATCGAACCCACGACCTCACGTTTCGCAGTCGGCTCATCACCCACTATGCCACGGAGGCTGTCAAAATAATATAATATCTACACAAAATAAAATAAAATAATATCTACTCAATTTAGATAAAGTGATAATTGACAATGAATTAATCACATTAACTAGCAATTTTATATAATATCTTCCAAGGCGTGGATAATGTAATAAAACAAGTGACTCTGTGACATCTCCGGCGCTGCGGGAAGACCACTCCCTCCGCCCCAGCGTAAGAAAGCGCGGCACCTGCGCTCGCCTTGGCAGATTCGGCTCCCCCTCCGCGCCTCCGGCTTTTTATAATAATATATACTCTAGGGGTAGTACAGACAAGACCACGTGGATAGTGGGGTGCTCTGATTCGGTTTGGGTATTTTTCGAATATAAATAATTACGTATAGTAAAAATGTATTTCAGGGACATTGCTTAGCTCAATGACACCTGCGGTCAAAAGTAGGATGGGTGGTCATTAAACAACATGTTGTGCAGTCATAAGAAGGATGGGTGTTAATAAACCTAAGCAGTATCGAGTGCGGTCAAAGGTAGGATGGGTGGCCATTAAGAAACATCTAGTGCGGTCAAAAGTAGGATGGGTGACTTAGGCAACATCTTACGCGGTCATAAAAAGGATGGATGTTAATAAAGCTCAGCAATGTCGAGTGCGGTCATAATCATAAGTAGGGTGGGTGGCTACGAGGCTTCATTACAATGAGGCTAAACGTGAGCCGCCATATTGTAGAACGTATCGCAATAACAATCCGGCTAATCGTGGACCCGCCACAATACAGAACGGCCCTGTTTTAGGAACCGGCTAGCTGTAATGTTTTATGGCGGATTATACGATTCGACTGCGACATATATATATTATATATTAAATAACACCACACACTCATAGCCCAACAATAAGATTCCCTGTGTCGTGGGTACCATGGACACACACAAAGACAGAAACACAAACACCCAGACCAAGTACAGAAATTAAAACTCATCATTTCTATTTCTGTCTCGCTGGAAATCGAACCCGGGACCCTCCGATCGGCAGTCTAGTCAGTTCTATATGTACTTCTGTTATATTATATGTATTTAAGTATTGATATTAAAATTTATTAAGTACACCTTGTATCTACCATTCGTACGTTGCTCTTCTTTAGTCGCAGGTCTGCTGGAAGAGATTTCTTTAGAAATATGCAGTACCATTGTACCTACAGACTTTGCCTTAATATTAATTTCTCCTGTATTTATTATGTGTTGTACATAAACAATAATATAAATAAATAAATCAAGTATTAGTTGAGTACTACATTCAATGCACTCAAGCTTAAAAAAAATTCAAATTGTGTAATGTTGTGTTCCATAATTTTCTTTCCTTTCACTAGATGGCGCTGTATATTGCCTCTCTGAATCACGGAGGTAAGATTTCTGACCGATTACCCTAGGGTACAGCAAAAGTAATTCTCGTCACTCTGGTTTCCCTTCAAAACGCATAAATCTTTCGCCTTTTACTAAAGATTTCCGTGGAGGGGAACACTCAATCAAATGAGTCTAACTCTATTTTTGATAACCTTACTTATGTAAGGTTTTATTAATGTTTGCTTGCATTTTACATTTACACTGAATACATTGTAAAGTCTAAAAGGATGCTCTTTGCTCTCACTTCTTTCTCTCTGTCTCTGTGACATTTCCTTTAAATTAATAAAATGCAATATGGACTTGAATGGAATTGAACTTATTTGCATACCTAATCTTTTTTGTCGGTCAATGCTTGTTCAATAATTATGATTTAATTATTTTTGTACGCACCAAACAAAGTACCTATTTATAACGCCCATAGAATATATTTAGGAACTAGGTAAAAATATTCATTGTTTGATAGTAGGTACATTTATCGAGGAAGGTTTTAGGCTTTAAATCATTACCTATAAGTAGGGCTGCTCACCTAAATTGCCGACGCCGGATGAACACGGCAAAAATCCCGGACATTTGGGCGAAATATTGTTTTTTCCCCGGACATCTCTGGAAAAGATTTTTTGTAACAAAAATAAAAAATCGTTATAATTTTTAATTTCATTCGATCTTTGACTATTTTTAGAATGCGGGTTATAGTGGAAGAATTTTTATTTAAGATTTATTTCAATTTATCGCTTATCTTTTAAAAAATGGATTTCCCCTGACAACAAAAGTGTCAATTTGCAAGCTGAATTGGCAATCGGCAGGCCATAGGTATACTTATTTAGTTAGAAGAACCGACAACCGATGGGTAAAAAGGTTCTCGAATGGCGACCACGTCTCTGCAAAAGGAGTACAGGCCGCCCTCCAACCAGGTGGACTGATGACCTAAAGAAGACAGCGGGAAGCCGCTGGATTCAGAAGGCGTAGGACCGGGAGGAGTGGCGAACATTAGGGGAGCCCTACGTCCAGCAGTGGACTACAAAAGGCTGAAAAGAAGAAGACTTCAATCTGTTTAAGCCAGAAACAATAATAAGAACAAAAAACAGTTATTTATTTGACTTTGTGAAAGAAAAAAACACTTTACTTTATTAGTCCTATATGTATATATGTCGCAGTCGGATCGGATCTAAAACAGGGCCGTTCTGTATTGTGGCGGGTCCACGATTAGCCGGATTGTTATTGCGATACGCTCTACAATGACTCAGCGGCGGCTCACGTTTAGCCTCATTGTAATGAAGCCTCGTAGCCACCCACCCTACTTATGATTATGACCGCACTCTACATTGCTGAGCTTTATTGACACCCATCCTGCTTATGATCGCACTAGATGTTGCTGAATGGCCACCCATCCTACTTTTGATCGTACTCGATATTGCTTAGCTTTATTAACACCCATACTTCTTATGACTGCACAACATGTTGGTTAATGACCACACATCCTACTTTTGACCGCAGGTGTCATTGAGCTAAGCAATGTCCCTGAAACACACTTTCATTATAATTATTTATATTCGAAAAATACCCAAACCGAATCAGAGCATCCCACTATCCACGTGGTCTTGTCTGTACTACCCCTAGAGTGTATATAAAACGCCGGAGATGTCACAGAGCCACTTGTTTTATTACATTATCCAAGCCTTGGAAGATATTATATAAAATTGCTAGTTAATGTGATTAATTCATTGTCAATTATCACTTTATCTAAATTGAGTAGGTATTATAAATAATGACTAGATAATATATTATAATATCCGGACTTATTACTTTGGCTGTAATGTAACATATAGACAACTGGGCGGCACGACATAACGCCGCTTTGACGAACTCGAAGAGCTCATACAATACAAATTTTGCTAATTTAGCTGAATTGCAATCCGGCTGAACGAGAGTGCGCCGCATTACAATACATCTGTTTTCAGAACCGGCTCGCTGTAATGTTATACGGCGGATTATACGATCCGACTGCGACATATACATTATGTTTGTAGGTTTGGCCAACAATTTCTTTGTAACTAAAAAACATATCAAAATAATTCTTTTTGATTTGAATCCGGTACATCGCAACTTAGGAATGAGTGAAAATTTCATCAAAATCGGTGCAGTAGTTTTAGACATTTCGGTATCCACGCATTTCTGAACGCGGTATGTACATACTATGTATAATATTTTCCTAAGGAAAATGTACCCTTTTCAATTAACAGGTGTTTGAAGGCAGTATCATTTTTTAAATGACTTTTAGTAACATAATATGTTATACCTGTACTTTGAAGTTAGCTTGTTCTATAATCTATATCTATAATTTTGAACTTAATTTATAATTTTTATTTAGTATTTTTATAAATTCACACCAAATATGGCAAAACAAGTCAGCATCGATCGTTTGCCTCGAAGCCATTTTGGATACGTAAGAAATATACAAACCAAATTTTATTATTATAATAAGCTTACACATACTATAGTACACAGTTAGCAAGGCCAGAAACACCATCCCCTTCCTCTGACTTCTTTTTAGATAGCCAACGCGCATTGGTCGACATTAATTAGGCGAAAAAATTCAAAATCAAATCGGTTTAACTTTTATTAAATTTGCGTATACAATCGGAATATATCAATCAACATACTCAGTAAATCCGATGCGCAATAAGAAAACTTTTTTTTTGCGACCGGTGTTAATACTTTTATTGTCAATGAAAAAAATATTACTTATCGTTTCTTAATTGCTTTATTGAAATATCGCGGAACAATAAAGGCATGAACTTCGGAATGCCACGAGTATGGATGATCAAACAGATGTATTAATTTCTATTAATAATACATGGCGGTTCTATGAAATCTCATTATATAACTGTATTTAATTGCATAGATGAATTGAACAATGGCTGCAACCCTTTTGCGTCCCACTGCTGGGCACGGGTCTCTCCTCCTTATTGGGAAGGCCTGGAGCTTACTCCACCACGCTGCTCCAATGCGGGTTGGTGGAGATGCGGGTTAGTGGCCAACCCGCTGTCGGATGTTTTCAAACCGCCCATAAGGCCTCCGACAAGGTTTAACGACTGTTATCTATCGACAACAACCGGGACCGACGGCTTAACGTGCCCTCCGAAGCACGGAAACGCGCATGAAATTTTTTGCCTCTAGCGGTCACCCATCTCACAACCGACCGCGCCCGTTTGGCTTAGCTGCGTAGACCGTTTGCGTTCTATGCTAGCCGCTGAGCCACGCGCGCTTCAATTGAACAATAAAGAAATATTATACCCTGTAATAAAGTATTGTTGAAATATAGTAAAACATGTTATCCTTTGACCTGTTTACAAACGCTTGAAAAAGTCAATGGGTCAAAAGTCAAAACATTTTACAAACAAAAAATAAATAGAATTTCTAAAAAAACAAATACCTACTTATATTGCATCACGTTGCAGTTAAGTTTGAGTGATTTTTAAGAATATTTGAAGAATTTGAATTGTATTGACAGAAAGTGTGTTTAACCGTATAAGAAATCACAGAATGGTGTACGTACAATGCAATGCAATGACAGGTCTGTGCTGTGAATGTTTCTAAACAAATTACATTGAATGGAAAGACTCGTGTAGATATTATACAGGATGATTTTTAATTCTAGTAGCTAATTCCGTTTTAGTGGTTGAACGTATGGACCATTTGCTGTAAAATAACTTATTGTACTTTTTGACGTGATAACGTCTTTAAAATCGTTTTAGTCGGGTGACATGTTCAGAAACTTGTGTCACACCAAAACCTCACGAGCGCGATCGCAGGTATAACGAGAGAGAGACGGACCGATCTCCCGTCTCATCTCGAGCGCTGCCAGTCATTCCGTGAAACTTGTCACGCGGAATCCTCACGAGCGGAGGCTGGCATAGCGATAGCATCGAGAGCATAGCATCGAGTGAGTGGACCGATCTTCCGTCTCTCTCACTCTAGCGGCATACAAACGAATGGAGATTTTCTCGTGCGGACGTTATCACGTAAACATCTCGATCGTAAACCTACTTTACAAACAATTTGCCGTTTTTTTTAAATACCCCGATTTTGAGGGAATATTATAAACCACACAAAAAGTACTGCTAATACAAAATATTTTTTTGTTGTTTGCAAAGTAACTTCGTAGTAAAAATTTTAAGTAAACGGTACATACTTTCACCGCTTAAATGGTATTACACCTATTACAAATTATCCTGTATAGATAACTAAAAACCAAAAAGACTAAATCTCGCTGGCTCACAGCAATATGTATCTAACAATGACGTAATGACTTGGCAGGTTAGAATAGTCGACCAGGGAAGTACCATCGCTGCGCCCATTTCTGTTGTTTAATTTTTAAAAATAATTGTGTTTCATCATTAATGTAAAAACCGCCACGGTAAAAGCCTTCTCCAAGTTACTACATTTATTTCTTTGTTTGGCTGTTCGATACCAAGATTTTCCAGCCACCTTGATTTTATCGTGATTCCATCTTTTTTACAGCCGTCCTCTTCTCCGTTTTTGTCTCCAGGAATCCAATTTGTCGCGACCTGGATCCACCTGTTAGGGTCTATCTTTCCATCTTTATTAGTGTAAGGAATCAATAAAGCTTTGTTATTATTATGTATTTCATCCTCAGATGTCACGTGTCAAAGATGGTGTTTGACCCAGTCATTTGGAAGGCTTGCGTGGACATGGGTCCAACGCGATGAGGCCCCTTCGAGACACCTTATTGTTGTTATGTAGTTACACGTGGCGGATATTGTAATAGTGTTTTGTCGGAATGCTGGACCATCAACATAAGGTAGCAGCTTAACTGCACACTACCGTAGGCAAAATTTCGGCTGCTGTTTTTTTTAAGTTTGAGCTGCAGTGACCACTTCTATTTCGTGGCCTCCATGCGCGTCTGATACTTTTAATAAATAAAAAATTCGAATGGAGGACATTCTCTACAAAATGTCGGTCACCATACATTACATCTACTTTTTATTGCCCTGTCCGTGAGTCTCAGTTTCGTTCAAGGGTGAAATGCTAATTTAAACTGCAATAATTATGTAAATTATGTAATGTAATCAGCTGATTGATTTAAGTTTTGGGCTTGTGACTCTGCCTTGAAGAAATTCTGTTTTGTTTTGGTGTTGCTGTCCACAATATGTACGCCGTTTCTAGTACTCTGGAGTAGAAACTTAATCCCTACTAATATTATAAATTCAAAAGTAACTCTGTCTGTCTGTCTGTCTGCTACGCTTTCCCGCTTAAAATACTGGACCAATTTTAATGAAATTTGGTACACAGATAGAGTGGACCTTGGGAAAGGACATAGGATAGTTTTTATCTTATGGGAACCTATAAAACGTATCCACGCGGGTGTAGCCGCTGGCGGAAGGCGGAGTATTTTATAAATATGGGGCTGGTGAATTAATAATTTAAAAGAATAATAAAGTGGTTTGTCAAGCTAATGAAAATGTATTAGTTATTAGTATATAAATAAATACTCATTGAATAAAACTCATTAAATTTTAAAGGGAATTAAATAAACCTTTGTCATGGCCCCTATCATAATTTCCATCTTTGCTGTAAGTCATTTCATTGGTTAATAACTAGTATCCTTGAGTTTTGAGCGAGGTATTGAAAGATTTATGTCGCAGTTTTGATTTTAAATATTTTTGGTGTATTTTTAGGTATGTCAAATAAAATAGTGTCTTTTATGCAAAGTTTAATTTAGGGCCGGAGTCGAGTGTTTTTTGTTAAAGTATGGCTACTTTACACACAATGCTTCACTCGGAAATTGACTAAGTCTGTCAGTCAAATCGACTGAGTTATTAGCAGACTTTGACTGTTGTATGTCGCCTGTTTTCAATAACATAGACAAAAACTGGATTCAAATGCATTTTCTAGACAAGGTTAATATGGAAGGACCTGAAATTGAAGTTGAAGAAAAAAACACTTATATTATATCCAGTAGTGAGCAGTGATAGTAATTCGTTAATTCGTACATTCGTACCTTCTAACAAGCAGTAAACATTTTGGCAGTAACTTTAATGCTACGATGAAAGCAAAAAAATAAAACATTGCATCCAAGGTTGGCACAAACATAATATATGTTATGTCATACATAAATGATGCAAATACATTGCAAGGTTGCATCTTTATTGCAACAGACGGACATTTTTATTGCTTCCTATCTTTTCAAAAGAGCTAGCGGGCCATTATTCGCGATTGTTTTGTTAATAAAAGCAGTTATTCTTTTCATCAGTTTTATTGTTAAATCTACTCGTTGAAATATGATTCTTAGGTTATTTTCGAAACTTAATCTAATAGTATAATAATTTTGCCTTCGCATTTGGATTTAGTTTTACTCAGTCCCGGATTTATAAATAGGCCGTATAGACCGCGGCTTAGGGGCGGCCGTCGCAACCCCCGCTTTCCTTAGGTATGTACATGGGGCGGCAGAAATAAAGTGGTCTACACTCATAAAAAATATAAATTCGGCACTGGTTTTACTTCAAGCAAAAGACGTACAGTCCCTTCTTTAGAATTTTCATAATAAATAAATCAATATCTATTTTATAAAAACTGTAAGCAGGGTCAATTCTGTACATTGCATATAAAAAAAACTTCTAGGGGTCTTTTTATAAGTAACAGAAGCTAAAAATATAAGTTTTGAAATTTTTGTCTGTCTGTCTGTTGTTGGCCTTTCACGCAAAAACTACTAAACGGATTTTGAGCAAACTTTTTTTGTTTTATATGTATATTAGTCCTCGTTAACATACAGACTATAGAAATTTTTAAAAATCACCTTTAAGGGTGTGAAATGAGGGATGATTTGTATGGAAAACTTGGTTTTTTTCAATAGATTTTCTTGAAATTTGTTATAAATATTTTCTAACCAAAATAAAAGAATACATGTTCCAGTTGTAGAGGTGATGTGTACTGACACATGATTACTGACGGCAAATAAATCTGAAGAACTCTTTCATTAACAAAAAACTTTAAAAAATAATATTAATTTACTCACATCGTCTCTTCTTCTTATAGTTGTCATGCTGACGGTACTCGACACTGAGCGCTCTCGAGGTTACGCACACTAAAACAATGTGCACGTGCACACCTCACACTTTCATAGTGGAACGGACTTCGTGAAATGTAACATCTAATTTTTATGTTTATTTTTTAATCGATTGTAAGGGTTTCGATTAATTTAAAAAATTAATTTTAAAAAAATCTATTTTTATAAAAAATGGGTTAAAAATTATTTTTTTCAAAGTATGAAAAAAAAATGGAAAAGAATTAGAAAATTATTTTTTTTTACATTTTACTTTTTACCATGATTGATTTCTTGCGTATAAATTGAATTTTTTTACCTTTTTTTCACCTAAAAATTCGATTGTCACAATCGATTATTATGATTTCGATTGTACAACTTTAAAGTTAATTGCAAAAAACTGTTTTTATTTTGTACAGTTAATCTATTTTTCGATTTAATATAATAGAGTTAATAATCAAGTTTTTTTTAATGCTTTCGTGTTTCACTGGGCACAGGTTTCCTCTCAGGATTTAGGTCATAGTTAACCACTATGATCGCAGCTCCTTATGAGTCTTGCCGACCCTTGTCAGTCACGTCCATGTACATACAAAAAGCTTGCCTATTTGTTAGGATGAATAATAGGAATCTGTTTAAAACAAGAAAGCAAGTGTATCCCAGAAATACTAGGAAACCAGAACGTTTGGTACTGGACAAAACAGGGGGGGGGGTCACAGGGACATACCCCCCCCCCCCCTCCCACAAAATCCATCAGTCATGCGTAGACGGAAGGCGAAACAAGCGGATTTGGGACACCTCTTCCCCCAAATTTCTTAGTGACCCCCCAAAATAGAAGGGCGACCGCGCCTGGGACAAACCATCGCGTATTTCTTTGCTCCACAGAAACGCATATGGAATGTGTATTAATATTTATAATAAACTACCGAATAATATTAAAATGTTAACAAATAATAATTTTAACAACAAACTAAGGACATATTTAGTAACTAAAAATTTCCATGACATTAAAGAATATTTATTATAAATGAAATCTAATTGGACATTGTAAAAAACCGGCCAAGTGCGAGTCGGACTCACGCACGAAGGGTTCCGTACCATTATCTATAAAAAATCACGTTTATTGTATGGGAGCCCCCTTAAATATTTATTTTATTCTATTTTTAGTATTTGTATAACAATAGCGGCAACAGAAATACATCATTGCCTTTAATTATCCATAGAAATCATTGCATTAAGATTGAATGAAAGGTAAATATTGTAGTTTACGATTTATGACGTATTAAAAAAAATACTTGCTAGATCTCGTTCAAACCAATTTTGGTGGAAGTTTGCATCGTAATATACATCATATATTTTTTTAGGTTTTATCATTCTCTTAATTTAGAAGTTACACATTTTGCCACTTTGGAAGTGTCTCTCGCGCAAGCTATTCAGTTTAGGAAAAATGGTATTAGAAACCTCAATATCATTTTTAAAGACCTATCCATAGATACCCTAAACGTATGGGTTTGATGAAAAAAAATTTTTTTGAGTTTCAGTTGTAAGTATGGGGAGGAGGGACCCTCAAAATTTATTGCTTTTTTCTATTTTTGTGTGAAAATCTTAATGTGGTTCACAGAATACATCTACGTACCGAGTTTCAACAGTATAGTTCTTATAGTTTCGGAAAAAAGTGACCGTGACATACGGACGGACAGACAGACAGACATCACGAATCTATAAAGGTTCAGTTTTTTTGCCATTTGGCTACGGAACCCTAAAAATAGAATTAAAAATTAATTTTCAACTAACCTGGAGTCAATTAATAAATTATGTAAAATTTGCATGCTAGCTTTGATAGCAGAATATGTGACACTACTTAGAAGATAATGTAACACAATATGCAAATAAACGATTATGAAACACTATGGCCAAGTGCATGTTGGTACGTTTATTTACATACAAGGTACCCGCTGGTAACAAGGGCCGGTGTTTATCAAGGGCCACTTTTAAAATAATGTACTTCTAACGGTTGGATTTTATTCTAATTACGCACACACGTTAAGGACCAATAGGAAGGCTAATATACGCCAGGGCATTCTCACGGGCTCCGCCATTTTGTCAGTAGCCGCGTCGCCGTTCAGAGGATTGGTCTGTGCCACTCAATAGTAATATTGTCTCTTGAATGGAACGAAATTGTGTGTGAAATATACTGTTGTTTATAAAACTTATTATTATAAAGTAAACCTTACAGTTTAATTGATACTAAAGCAGGGTAAGTTCTAAAAAAATATTGATTTATGTGTATTTAACATCGAATCGAGTAAAATGAGTACCAAAACCTAATAAGGGCCAGATGAATGGCGGGTAAATGGGCCGGCCCTTATTAAACTTATGAATGTGTACTTATATAATCAAAGTTTTGTTTTATTTTAAACTTTTGCAAGGGTAAATAAGCAGAGTTTAACAAGGATGTAATGTTTAATTTATTTTATTGTTGTTTTTTCATTTGATCGACTTTTTAAATGTTTTAGATCGCACTCATGGAGCCAAGAAAGCTCGAGGACTTTGGTCATTACAATAATTAGAAGCTGCAATGGCAGCTGTTAATGAGGGACGGTTGTCTCAACGGGCAGCGGCCGCACGTTATTCTATTCCCAGAACTTTGGTGAATCATCTGAAATCCGGAAAAATAGTAAAACAAATAGTCCGTCGCACAGTTTTAACTGCAGAGCAAGAAAATGATTTGGAATCTAGAATCAAAAGACTTGCGGCCATAGGTTTTCCGTTAACGCCTAAAGTTATACGACAACAAGCATGCGTTTTTTGTGAACAAAACAACATTCTTAATAATTTCAATAAATTCTTACAGCAGGCTGGAAAAGACTGGCTGAAACTCTTTTTAAAACGGCACCTCGACATTTCAAAGCGCAAAGTACAAATTTTGAATCCAAGTAGGGCTCAAAAATTAAATTAAAATATATTTATGCAACATTTTGAAGAATACAATTTTTTTTATGAAGAGCTGGATATTAACAACAATCCCGAGCGCTTGTTCAACATGGACGAGAAAGATTGCAGATTGACAATACACAATCAGCCCATGGTTTTAGTAAAACAAGGATCCAAGAGGTTTCATGGTTGCTCCAGAACACACTGAAAACGTGACAGTTGCAGCTTTAGGGAGTACCATACTGCCATAATTTTTAAGGGCAAAAGAGCAAAACCCAAATTTTATGACAATTTGCCAGTAGGATCGATTGTAAGAATGGCCCCAAAAGAAAGTATGACCTCGTCATTGGTCGTGGATTTTATTCATCACTTAGGAAAATATAAAATGGGAGGCAAGTGTTTGCTAGTATTTGATGGCGCTTCTTGTCACTTGGATTATAAAATTGTGGAGGCAGCTGATAAATAAAATATTGTATTATACTACTTACTATCAAACACGACGCACGAGCTTCAGCCTTTAGATAAAAACGTCAATAAATCATTTGAACATCATTGGAACGAGGAGTTTTTGACGTTTTTGTACCAATTTCCTGACAAAAAATTAACTAAAGCACGTTTTACTTTAATTTTTAGCAAAGTCTGGTCGAAATGTATGAGCCATCAGAACAGTGTAAATGGGTTTAGGGCTACAGGACTCTATCCAAATATAATCCGGACGCAATTCCAGCTGAAGCATATGCACCATCTGTGCTGACTGAAAAACCTCTAGAGCAAGTTATCACTGGACATAAGTCACCAACTCCTGGTGCGAAATTCCCAGCGCTAATAGTTCCGATTCTGACAAGACATTTATTGAACACTTTAAACCAAGTTCTACATCTTTGCTGACTCAAGCTGATTTTTCATCACGCCCTTCTCTACCTGTTCAGAATTGAATAGAAGCAATAAAAATCGTTTAGTCGACATCAGACTCCGACGCTAGAAACTATAAGGTGTTAGCTGAACTAAACGGGCCTCATGCTACAGTCAGACGACCAATAATTCACAGTTCTGAGTCGGATACTTCTATTACTGATTATTATGAAGAAGCATTTATTTTGGATCATAGATCTCGACTAAAACGTGTTGTAGATCAGGCTTTAAATGTATACAGCTCATTTGAAGACGAAAATGAAGAGCCACTTTCAAAGCTACAAGAACAAGGTACTAATATCAAACAAATTAGTACTTTGTGTCACAATAATGTTAATGTACGGCAAGGTTCTGAAACGAGTGACGACGATTCGGAGGATATTCCATTAGAAAGGCTGAGGCTTAAAAATAGTACTAAATCTTCTTTCAAAAAATTGTTTGTGTGTTGGTACATAACTATGCTGTAACAAAACAAAAACCTCGACGTAAAGCTATAAACTACAAAGCCCGGATAGTTAAAAAGGAGATATTTAGAGACAGGGAAAATAAAAAAGAAGAACGCCAAAAGAACCAAAGAGAATCTACGAGTGAATCAAGAAGAAACAACAGAAGAAGGTGAACAATAAAAAAAAAACGAAAGAAAATCCCAACACCGTAGATGCCGAGGACAAATGGTACTGTTAAGCGTGTAATGAAGAGCGTTTTGCAGACATGAGAAATTGCCCTGCGTGTAAAAGATGGTTTCATGAAGAATGCTTGGGCTTAACGAAAGAGGATTTAGATTTTGAATGTCCAATGTGCAAATAGACTAATTGCTTATTTTACTACACTAAATATGTGTAGTGAAACCAGTTTCAATTTTCCATAAGTTTAATAAGGTCCACCAAATTTGTTGACTTATTTTATGTCTTTATTTTTTTTTAAATATCAAAGCTTTATTTAGAGAAAAGGATACTTTGTTGAGGGATATGATAATTTTAATAATTTGTTGTTGGGAAATGTGCTTTTTCATATTTTTTTTGTTTCTTTAGTTTAATAAGGTCCATCACTATTTTTCTCGTTAATTTATGTATATTCATAGATGTGATTACATGCCAAATGATTGTATAAGCTATAGGGATCTAAAAATATTGTGTTCATTTTGGTTATCCAATTAAATATTGACTCAAAATCATGGTCCTTATTTAAACTACGTATATTTAATAAGGGCCATAGAAGAGGTTTTAAAAATGTTTTATTCTGAAGCGAAATTTGACATGCTAAGGCAAAATTTGTACTTAGTTATGTTGCTAAAATAATAAATGTTCTCCTAATAATACATTTTTTATTATTATCAATTAATTAACCTAAATAATTAAATTTAAAATAAGGTGGCCCTTGTTTGCCGCAAGTACTTGAGCGTTTTTAAATATCAGCTTCCGTTAGAAACCTATAAAGAAAACTATTCAGCATTACCGTCGCTGGTGTAGCCACAATTCCAATGAGATCATTCACCATTACTAGGCTGTTGATGAGATATAATTTTAGATGTCGATTAACGTGACGTTACGTGACGTTATTTATTTAATATCTTACTTTTAATCATTACGGCCGTGACGGTAATAGTTATTTTCAGTTGGCTCAAAATTGTGTTAGGTTTTGCTGCCAAATTGAATGTTAGTTTAATCATAATGTTTGGATTTTCACTGAATAATGAGTGATTTGATGTCTAGATAAGAAGTCTTAAGCTTCAAATAATGTGGTTAGGTAGGCATTTCAGATTTGAGTAAATGTTACATTCAATATACATCAAACAGTTTTTAAATTTGAAATAAATATCGATATCTAAGGTAAGGTTTTTGATAATAGTCTACTTCTAAACTTGTCTAATGCCTTATGGGTGGTTTGAGTCCGACAGCGGTTTAACTTGGGTTAGATTTGGGTTGTGGGATAAGCTCCAGGCCAGGGAAAGGGAAGCCATGCTCAACAGTCGAATGTAGAAAAGACTAAAAAAATTGAATTGAATGGGAAATTTCTTTTAATTACACAGCAATTCTATTAGAAAAACGGTGTAAATATTTTATGGCCGCTCACAAAATAACAAAGTCTGCCAAATGAAAATTTTGCCTCACGCGTAAGCTTCGCGCCATCTTAACGTGGAGGGAAACCAATCGAAAATTTCATGTTCATAAAATGTCTTCTATTTTTTTAATTTATTTAAAATGTCCTTGTTCCAGAGTGAGTGTCGATTAGCCTTCGAAGCTAAGCTCCGAAAGATCAAGTCGGACGCTCACAAGGCCGGTAGCTTCAACACCGAGAACCATCACAAGTTTCTTCTCGGCCACATGATCGTGTTTCGAATGCATCTTAACAAGGTCAGTGTTTCTATCTTTTTCTTTATTTAAATGGAGTAGTAGCCAAACAATTTGTATTATGTGGGCGCTGCAGTATGCAGTTGCGCTCCTATTCGGAAGGCCGATAATCGCCCTATGTCTGGCCAACAATGCGTCGTCAATCGTCAGGATCATCGAAAATCGTCAGGGTCATCGCAGCGCATCGTGATAACGCTATCTGATCCTGATCAAGCTGCCTTCGTGGACGGCTCGAGTACCCACTCTAATTGCCTCCACATTCCAACCTACCCTCACATCTCAACTCATCGAAGATAGAGTGCATCTCCACTTCGCTACATTCGCTACACCCTCACATACTGAGTCACCGTGGACAGATTCCAACACAAGGTCTGCACCCTCCCATCTCGACTCACTGGATATAGAGGGCATTTAAGGCGCTTGTAAGATTACTCAAGCATGGATTGAAGATATCGACCTCCGGTCAGCAGGGGGTGATGTAGCGACCTTACGCTAGTCAAGAGATGGCGTCACGTGTATTCCTGAATGACGCTATCGTAGTTTTCTGAATTTCCGACCATATATACAAGCTCCGAATTGAATCAGTTGGAGCACGGCAGCTCCCCGGGCACGACCAGCTCGCCAGGGGGGAGATCTCCCTTTGCCCAAAGTTTGAATTAACTGGTTGTATTGAAACACCCTGAAAAGCAAACAAACTCACAGACATACTTAGTGATTCTACTTTTGAATTTTAAAATTAAAGATTTCGTTCCCGAAGGATACTAAGAAATTCGTTCTTTATCAGTATTGCTCACATAGAGTTGATACTCGTAGATGCTCAAAATGCCTATGTAGTTAACTGCTTTTATAAGAAACTCATACATCGTTTTATTTTTCAGAGTGAAGAATATATTAAGAGATGTGAAAGGACTATACGAACGTGTGGTGTACCATGCGAAGTAAGTAAGAATGTTCCTATTTTGAAAAATATTTAACTTGTTTAAATGTAAAATTGAACAAACCAGACAATTTCACAAATTCGAATTATTATTATATTACGATCATTCATTACTATAAATGAAAAATCCAGATAGGGACACATTAGACATCTAACGATTTGAAATATACTGTTCGAGTTATTTTCATAAATCTGCTAAAAGGATCATGCCAAAACATCGGGACAAAAGATTTTTTACACTTCTCTGTAAAAAGAATCCAGAATCTAAACGCTAACCAAATGTCTTCATTTCAGTCAATGTCACGAGTGATGCGCTGGCGCCGCCTTGCGCTCAGCGAGATCCATCGCGTCCGTGACGACATCGAGCACTCCCGAAAGTCCTATAAGGACCTGGTCATCCACGCCTTCCGGAGACTGAACCACCTCCGCAAGCATGCCCACGCGAAGCTCCAAACTGCAGTGGAGAAGCTCCAGTCTTGCACGCTGCAGTCTTATCAACATGAAAAGCCGTGATTAAAGCCCTGATTTTAGGTCGCTATCCGAAAAACAAGTTTCACGAGCAGTGGCGTTATCATTGCGTCGCAGTTTTTGCAAACTGGTACAATCACGCCATCCCACTCTGTCCGTCAGTTCTGCAGCCAGGGTCCAATCGAAACACTCGTAAAGACATCAAATTCGTGATTGCGCAGCGTCAACGTCAACGGTCGTAAAGCGCCGCTGGGATAGAGGCTTTAGTTAAAAAGAGGTGCCATACGTATATAGGTAGCAAATATTTAATCTAGAAATATTTTAGAATAAAGTACAAAGATTTTTTTGATATGAGATTGACGTACATTTATGAGAAACGCTACGAAATATGTGAAAAAAGGTTTCGTAGTTTTGTAAATTAAATAACTAAATAAAACTATTTTTCTATGATATAATTGGATAATTGAACAAATATAATGTTTGGAGTAAGAATAAGACAAATGATTGAAATTTAACACTGAACTACCGTGACGTATCTATGCGAAAATATTCCGTCTGATCTTCAGAAAGCATTTGATTCATTGAATACGATGCAATTGCGTAATATAATGTTTAATGGAGTTTTAACTACATTATAAGCTTAAAGTACATATTTCTAAGAACAAATACTGTTCGTTATGTATTACACAGGTGCCAATTATATGTGTGAGTATAAATAATGTAGGTAACCGTGACGTTAAAAATGAGGTTTCCTCAAGGCTTACACTTTGGACCTTACATCTATCTTATATAATAATTTACTAAAAATGTAAATTAGAGCCTTTTGTTGTTTTATTTATTATAATTATTAGCTTTGTAAAGGTGTTATTAGTACATTTTATTACTTTTGTTAACGAGTTATCGTAAGACGTGTACAGTGTTTGAGCTAATCATTCGTATTTTTTATTCGTAATGTCTTTTGCGTATGAATTTACATCTTTTTTAATTTAATTATTCTACGTAAATATATTTAAATCAAGTAAATAGTTCCTACAATTGGCAAGGATTGGTTGTTGTTAAATATGGTTTATTATTGAGCAAACTGTGGAATTGTACTTACTTAGTGTCCTGTGATAGAGTAATTTATATTAAATTATTTTGCCTATTAGCTAATCCTTTAGGTTAATGTGAATTGAAAGTACAACATCAAGATTTTAATGATATATCAATGTTGTTAATTTTATTATAGTAATCTAACCTAATTTTTTTTATAATAAATGTTTAACGTACATTGTTTATTATTTTTATTTTTCCCAAACATAAAGTGATATCCTAGGTGGGTAACCTGGAAAAAAGGTTTTTTTGGAAGTTTTGAATTTTCATGATATTTTATTGGTGTCAAGATGATGAAGTATCGTTGTAACGACTAATTATTTCATTGACCAGGAAATCCATGAACTTGTCTAATAAACATGAAACTGATAGAAAACAAACACATAAAACTGCAATCAATGTGATTAGATCACGCTAAGGTTATCGTTATTTGCTTGCTGGGTACAGTCTGCATACAAAATTACGCAATAAAATTAAAATAAATTTGCACTAGTAGGTATGGGTAAAAAAGATTTACTTAAAAAATATTAGGTCTCCATATTTACCCCCAAATAAGTATCTTGTAGGTATGTAAATATTATGCATAAAATACATCGAACCGGATAAAGAGGTTTATGGACCGCATGATATTAAGCGATCACTACCATCGCCTATAAACACGATAAACTTCGTGGAGTTACCTGAGCATTGGCGGCTTTGAAAAATAGATTTCTTGCAACTTTCTTGAAGAACTAAATGTTACATTTTAAAAGTGTTTACTGTCAGATGGTAATTAAATTCTACGCAGGCTTTAATCTAGTGAAAAATTTATGAAGAATCGTTTTGCGTTCTACTTTACGCTTTGCACAGTTACAGATTTTGAGTTTAATATTGCGTAATTTATATGTAGTTACCAAAATAAAGCTAAAAACTGATAAAATAGTTCTTTTTTTATTCAAGTTTTTGCTCACCTAATTAAACTTTATAAGGATTTTTTTGATATCGTTACAGTAGGTCAAGTTTGAATCGATGCATATGATCTATACATTCGATCTTAATTATCACATACAAGTTGTGAGCATAAAACGCAAGGGATTAATTAATTTAAACATTATGGTTTCAAGTCAAATCTTTTTTTGTTTAGTTCTCCAAATTTGGACTGCTAGAAGCAATGAGGTAAGTACCTAATAGTTACCTTAATCAATTAGATTATATCTAGTTAGGAAGCCATCAATTCGTTATCTTAACGTGTATTTGAATGATATCTAGTTCTGGTAAATCGTCTGAAAGACTGAACGGTATAGATGAAATTTTGAAAAGATATAGATTTAAAGATAATATAATATAATTTCAAAATTGAAGCGCGCATGACTCGGCGGCTAGCGTAGAACGCAAGCGGTCCATTCATCTAAGCCAAACGGGCGCGGTCGGGTGTGAGATGGGTGACCGCTAGTGGCAAAAATAAAATTTCATGCGCGTTTCCGTGCTTCGGAAACGTGCCCTACGTTAAGCCGTCGGCCCCGGTTGTTGTCGATAGATAACAGTCGTTAAACCTTGTCGCAGGCCTTATGGGCGGTTTGAAAACATCCGACAGCGGGTTGGCCACTAACCCACATCTCCACCAACACGCATTGGAGCAGCGTGGTGGAGTAAGCTCCAGGCCTTCCCAATAATGGGGAGAGACCCGTGGGACGTAAAAAGGTTTGCAGCCAAATTTCAAAATGAAACAGCCTCCACGGGACAAAAATTACTCTCTTATATTATTATAATGATACCTACTTTATGTACCTACCACTTGGTAACAATTTTTACTAAAGCGTGTGCTATGAGGGAAGATGAGCAAATAGCTATGATCAATCTAATCAGTGGTCATGACACTTTTCAATTGGTACAACAGCACAGCTACACAACAAATTAAAAGTATTTGTGGTAATGCAAATAATTCCCCCCAAAACTTGTATAAAATCTTCAGCCTTAGTACTTTTAAAGAAATCTTCTCTATAGTTATTGTATTACCTATGTCATTCTTATCATTAAAACAGTGCAGAATCTATTGTTTCTAGTGGTGCTTTTTAACTTATTATAACTTCGCAGTTATCATCAAACAACATAGGTCAGATTTTACTTACCTATGAAGGCTACATCAAAGCGTCCCTGACTCTGGAGAAGACAGACCGAGAGCTGATAAAGAACTGGACCACAGAGTTTCAGATGAAGCAGGTCAACATCACCTCCACCTACCGTCTGGATATGACGAGGCATCGAGAACATAGTTTTCGTGGAAAGAAGTCTAATAAGAAGGTAATGAGGCTGAAAAACAAGTCATGGCTTTATTGTCAGGGTAGGCCGATACCTTAATGCTCAAGTCATGCTGTCTTGGCCGAGGTGGTTTGCTGCTGATCTCATTTAACTATGTCATGTGTAGGTAACAATGACCGATAAAGCTTTCGGTAGTCGGCCTTATTTATTCGGATGGGAATAGTTATAGTAAGGTATTCCTTACTGAAGCGCGCATGTCCCGGCAGTTAGCGTAGAACGCAAACGATCTATGCAACTAAGTCAAACGGGCGCGGTCGGGTGTGAGATGGGTGACCGCTAGAGGCAAAAAAATTCAGGCGCGTTTCCGTCTTTCGTTGTCGATAGATAACAGTCGTTAAACCTTGTCGGAGGCCTTATGGGCGGTTTGAAAACATCCGACAGCGGGTTAGCCACTAACCCACATCTCCACCAACCCGCATTGGAGCAGCGTGGTGGAGTAAGCTCCAGGCCTCCCCAATAATGGGGAGAGACCCGTGTCCAGCAGTGGGATGCAAAAAAGAGTTACAGCCTATTTCTTACTATAACTTTTCCCATCCAGCCGTTTATGCGACAAGAAAATGTAGTTTAAAAAATCTATTTAATAGATAGGCTGTTGAATCAAACCGTAAAGCTGGTAATAGTATAAAAAAAGATGCGATCTTTTAATAGATATTTTCGTTTTCAGTGGGGAGAGTGCATGTCTCTACAAGACACTGAAATAAAGAGATCCAGAACCACATACTTCAATGGTGAAGGACAATGTTTGAGGATTGCTAATTCCGCGGATAAAGATAAGGTGCAGGCTGTTCATCAAGTGCAAAAGGAGGTGAGAAGCTTAGTATTTTTTTCTAGTTGATTTAGTGATGCGACTTGAGTCTACGGGTGACTGGAATGACATTGGAAAAAATGTATTCGAATAAAAAATTAATTAATACCTAATTATACACCAAGAAAATGAAAAAATACAACTTATTTCAAGTATCTTCTAAAATTTATTCAAACAATTTTTACTTATTATTATTATTTTTACTTTCGGTACAAAATAGGTACCTACTAACTGTTACCAAATTTCGGTGACAAAATATTTTTTGTCAGAGGCCTCTTTAGAAAGATTAGCTGCTGCTGCCTATGTAGGTATATGACTTAGTATAGCATTGGCCAGTCTTCAATCTTACTCCTGACACGTCTCTTTTGCGTAGCTGTGTTGATCCTAGAGATCTACCTATACCAACCGCATAGCTTTAATCTTCAACAATGTATTGTAGTCGTAGTGTTTTTATGTTTTATGTTTCAGATACGAAAATGGCGTAAAAGCTACAGATATTTATCCAACTTGTGCAGTACCGACAACCCAGATAACCAGGACGCTGCTAATGTATGCTTAGTCGAATATGTAAGTATACTTACATATTCATTATAGTTCACTATAGTGAACTATAATGATTACGGACTTTAGGGCCCGTTCTGTCTTTGTATGTGTCTATGGTACCCAAGACATATGGTATATCCTATATATATACCCTACTGTGGGGCTATGAGTGTGAAACGTTATTTATTTATTGTAGTCCAATGGTGAATCACGCAATGGCCCGGTGGTTAGCGTAGAACGCAAACGATCTATGCGGCTAAGCCAAACGGGCGCGGTCTGGTGTGAGACGGGTGACCTGCAAGTGGCAAAAAAAATCCATCGCGTTTCCGTACTTCGGAGAGCACGTTAAGCCGTCGGTCCCGGTTGTTGTCGATAGATTCAATCGTTAAGTCGGAGGCCTTATGGGCCGTTTGAAAACATCCGACAGCGGGTTGGCCACTAACCCGCATCTCCACCAACCCGCATTGGAGTAGCGTGGTGGTTTAAGCTCCAGGCCTCCCCAATAATGGTGAGAGACCCGTGCCCAGCTGTGGCCAAAAGGGTTGCAGCCAGTCCAATGGTGAGGAAAGGTTTCCGGCCAGACTTACATGAGGCGACCATCAGTCTCCGGAGTAGCAGCGCAACTGCATACGACCTCAGACAAGGCTTACCTATGCTTGCTCGAGGTTGTGTGTAGATGTACAGCATGCTCGTTTGCTCCTTCGTTAATATAAAAAAATACGCGTGTAAAGCGTGGGTCTACGAATGTAAAGCATTTATTTATTGACTACTACTACTACCCGCTACTTCGTCCGCCTGGACTTTCGTTTTAGATTTTTTTTAAATAAAAGTAGCCTATGTTACTCCTTATTACCTCAGCTACCTGCCATGTTATTTTGGTATATGTCCCGTATATACATTCATATGCATGTAGTAAAAAGCGGTTATTACAAAAAGACACTCCAATTTTATTTATTTGTATAGACGTTTGACTGTGACGTCATTTAATAAAAATCTTTTTTTTTAATCTTTATTTAGAGAGCTTTACCTTTATAGGTAATGTCGCTCTGTAATATAATTCTTATACTAATACAGGTATAGTTAATTCAATGCACTTACAATATTGTTTTTTCCGTTCAAATAATACGGAAACATATAAAATTATATTACTCTATCATATTTTTACAGGTAAAAAAGGACAACTACGATGTGGTCTTACAAAGACTTCTTCTACTCAAGCTGGAAGCTATGGATGCCTTACTGAAACAACAGAACGATGCTCTAGCCAAGTTAAAACATTGTCTAAATCAGTGTCTTGTAGTGCTTTTGAACACTACTAGAGACATTATGGATACGTTAAACGAATGTTATATAAGAATCTATAGAGAATAGGAGGAATTATACATATATGAGATTGAGATCTCTTTAAACTTATATTTTTTTATTGTTTACGCATAAAAACCTGCATTTATTGTAGTGTTTATTATTATAACTACATGAACTAAGTTGCAAGAAAATAATGACGTGTTAAATGTCATTTTATGAATTTAAGTTTAAGTCGTTAAAATAATTAGGTATTTTATTATAATATACCTAATAAAATTTGTACACCCTAAGGGGTAAATATGGAGTACGAAATATTTTGTAAATCCTTTTTTCACCTATATTTGTGCAAATAAAATATTTTCATTTCATTTAATTTTTTAAAGCTCTATAGGTACCACCATCTTAAAGGTGTGATAGGCGTATAAGTAGGTACGCGTAATAGTGTCACAATACAAAAATAAGAACAAACTGTATTTCATTATATCAACTTCACAATTTGGACTATACTTATTATGAAAAAAATAACACTTCACACTCATAGCCCCACAGTAGGGTAGATATACCCTGTATCATGGGTGCCAGGTACACACGCAAAGACAGAAACACAAACACCCAGACCGATAACAGAAATTTAAACTCATCATTCAAATATCTGTTGCGCCGGGAATCGAAATCGGGACCCTTCGATTGGCAGTCGTGCATGCTAACCATTACGCCACGCAGGTCGTGAAATATTTATCTTATGACGTTACTGTACTGCCTGAGTGTACTGTTTGTTTTTCTTTGTATTGTGCTACAAGGACGCGTTCTTACTCGCAAGTCTGATACCTTTTAGATGTAACAATGTAACCCATTACTATACTATATCGATGAATTAAGTCTTTTGACCTGCTCCTTCTGCTTGTAGGGTACAAACAATGTCACTACTCACCGCGCAGGACGCAGTGATAATGTCACTTATAAGTAAAAAACAAATTATATGGTACAAAATATTTATTCATTTCGTTGCATCATTTAAATAATATTCTAAATACAAAAAAACGCATTACATTATTTACATACATGTAGTACAATACTGTAAAATTATGTGGATGTACAAACGGATAATTCTTAAAAATAGGTATTCCGGACACAGATTATAATATCAGCGCAGAGCATCGAAGGTACCTATTGACTCCTGCAGAGAATTTAAGATTTAAAAATTACAATCTCAAATTCTTTTTATTTATTGAAACAAATAAAAAACATTAGTATCAATATACTATTTTTAGAGCATTACTGGCGACACTGGCGTATTATAATGTGTCAATATTTTGTGATATTTCGCAAATACATAAAAAAGAAAATCCTCTGTATTTTCTCGCTTTATTCAGACCAAACTTTAAAGTAGGCACATAGAGTAGAAATAAAGAGCTACCAATTTTTTTTTATATACAAAAATCAATGAAAATTACAAAATAGAGTACGCCACACATTTGAAGAGAGAGCTCTCGTCAAAAAAGTGGGGAATTCAGGAGAGATTATCACCAAGATTAGTAGTAGCTGCAGTTTTCCAGCTTTTCAGTCTACTCTACTTAAGTCTCCAAATGTCTACTTTAAACTGTATAAAAGTACCCTTAAAGAACTGAACTAAATAAAACAAAATGCTTATTTTTCTTAAACTGTTTTTGTATTAATAAAATAAATGTTTTGTACATTCAACATAAATAATACTATGGCAATACAAAACGGTAATAACACTAGTTAAAATTACATAGCATAAAAATCCACTTTTGTAAATACGACATCTGACTAAATAGAAAACGTACCATCTTAACCATCGAATTTATAAAATATTTCTAAAGTTGTTTATATAAGGTGTCTATTTACAATTCAAAGTCTTATAAATATGAGATTCGCGTCAGAAAAAATTGTGTCTGTTTTAATAAGAGATTCCTTTCATTTTTATAATAAATAAAATCACATAAAAGATTCAAAAATATTGTAAAACTAATTTTCTTGGTTTTTTTAAGTAGCCATGATTTATCACTATTTTAGAAAAGCTTGGCATTAATATAAATGTTTGCTTTAAGACATAGCTGCATGATATTTAAATCTAACTAATAATATATACAAAATATAAGAAAATGGACGTTGCCAACGTATTACAAAGGCACTTACAAATTTCCAGCGCATGGAGCAGCGTGAAATAATCTCAAGGCCTACTCAACTATAGGAAGATATTCTTGCCCAGCAGTGAGACCCAAAATGGGTTGTAACCTTATCTAATAAGGTGTTATTACAGCGTTTACTACAATGCGTTTAATACTATTCAGTTAGTGTACGTTTTCAGGAGCGATTAAAATGTTAATTTTAAACATTGTAAGATTCACTTCACTTTTTATCTTTTTACTAGGATTGAAAGTCTAAAAAACCACACATAGCGGTCACGAATAGTTCATTTCAGAACTTTTAAAGCGTGTTAATATATATTAATACAATTTAAACAGCCATTTAAACGTTAATGTAGACAAAAGTTGTGTTTAAAAACTGACTATAAATTGTAACACATAAAAAGTAAAAAATGTCTTTTCAATTACTACACTGTCTTTTATTTCAGTCTTCTGAAGCAGTTTCACAATTGGTCCACTTTTTCACTATATTTTGGCACTTTTTTAGTAACTGTAGAACACTTTATCATCTCCAAAATATTGCCTTTATTCAGTATATTTTCATTGGTCCCGCAAAGTTCATGATTTTCCAAAATCACTTTGAGTTAATACGTTGTCAACATACACGAATCACTGTTTTAACTATATTTACACGTCCATAAGAAGTAACTCGCTTTAAAGTTTAATCTCGCTCTGTAAAATAAAAATGAAATTATGGTTGGAAATATTCTACCTGATATGTAGTTTGATCGGTTCTACAATAATGCTAAACTGTAATTAGGGGTCAGAAATTGTGAAGTATTGGCTATAAATATTATTATATTTCTCCTCCAATCCCGCACTGGAGCTACGTGGTGGAGTAAGCTCTAGGCTTCCTGATTATAGGGAGAGACTAGTGTCCAGCAGTGGGACGCAAAAAGAAATTGCAGCCCTATTATTTGTAAATCTGTAATGTTTACATTTTAAGATTATACTAAATAAATAAATAAATAAATAAATAAATTACAAATCTATCAAATCCCTAATTATTTAAAACTGAGTCTTTAGTGTGAGTTTGTAAACGCGCAATCGTTAGTTACTACTGCGTCCGAGTTAAAAATGGACAGATAGATCTTAACCTGAAAGGAATAAGGTCGATAATTAAATTCTTAACGCAAACGCGTTAGTAACGTTTTCGTTAATTATAGCTATATTTAAGGCCTTTTCATCAACAATCCTCAGTTGCAACCGAAGTTTTGAAGCATAATAATATGTATCGGCTATATTTTCTGCATGAGAAGAGCTGAAGACCGGGTTCAATGATAAAGGCTATAGAGAGAGAGAGAGAGAGAGAGAGAGAGAGAGAAAGAAAAAGAGAAAGAAATTTGTCCAAACAAAATCTTTTTACCATCATAGCGCCCCCAGTCCGGCCGAGGGTCGCGGCGGTGGTTCCGGCGTGTCCGGTGACGGAGGCTTAAACGTGCTGCCCTGCAGAAAAGAATGTTCGTGTGTAATGTACTTTCTACCTATAGCAACATTTTACTACCTATTCCCCGAACCCGGTTTTTTAACTGCGTCGGCTTAAAACTGCGTCACGCTGTTTTATTAATTTATTAGAGGTATGATCAATCATTTTCACAAGTTGGGTGAAGTTTTGCTAACATTATTATAAAATCCAGGTTGTACTCACGGTTAATTTCGGAGTCGCCCGACATGTTTCGGACCGTACCGAGGTCCTTCATTATGAGCAATCGCGTGCGGTCGCTAGATGGCGTCGGCGGCGGTGACCCCGAAATTAACCGTGAGTAGAACCGTTATTTTATAATCAGATACTTAGGTAGGACACACTTAAAAATGTGAACTAAAATGTAAATTTATAGGTAGCTTTTATTTACTCGTCGTCGTCTCACTTCAAACAAACTGAAATTCAAAGCCCATCCGTTTGGATTTTAATTTTAACATGCACTTTTTTTAAATTGGGATGTTGACACTGTGTACAAAAATCAAAATGCATACCTTAAAATGATAGGTATTTTATTTTTCTACTTATATGATTTTTATTGCCTTTTAAATGAATTAAAATTTTGTTCATTGACGTTGTAAGCTTTTGACGTCACCAATGTTTTTCTCATACAAAATGAATGAGGAAGATGCATTTTTATAGCTCATTAAAAGTACGAGTATCTAAATTGATTTAGTAGTCAAATACCGTATTATGTAGAAGCTTACGAATGCGTGCGAGAATGAGCGCGCGCGTTGTTGTGTGCCTGTGTGTGTGTGCGTGCGTATGTATATATGTGTTTCTTTCTTCAATTATGGCATCGAAACGAAAACTCTGTGCATATTGACAGCGTCAAGTATGATTTTTGTATCACTTTGCCAGTTTTGTGAAAACTGGACGAAGTAGAAATTGGTGAAATCCGTAAGTCGTCAGTTAAATTTAATTAATTCACATGATGAAATGAAATGAAAATACTTTATTGTTGACTGTTTACATACATACAGTTAGATGTTTAAAATTATTATAAGAGTTTAAACAGTCTACCATGCTCTGGCATACAATATTATATTACTAATTAAAATTAAATAGCCAAGTAGTCAAATAGTTTTATTTTAAGATCCGCTAAGAATATTCTTAACGGATCATCGGCTTTTGATGTGCAGCACGTTGTCGTCACCTCTAATTGTACTGGCACTCAAAAATTACGTATACGGTCTTAGTGTACAGTATGTTGGTGACATACAATAAATAAATAAAATAAGAGTACAACGCGAATCTTGCAAGTTCCCGGCAAAGCCCCGCGTGCGGTGTGTTTGTACTGTTTGTTTGTCATGTTTGTCAGCACGTTACCTGGAAGCCGAGCGCGGCGGCGAGCGGGTCGGGCGGCGCGGGGCGCAGCGTGGCGTACTCGCCGCCCGCCCCCGCCCCCGCCCCCGCGCCCGCGCGCTCCGTCCCGCGCCCCTGGATCGTCGCGTACGTGTTGTCCGCCTGTGCAACGACATAACAACATTCAATCTCTATACATACATACATACATAATGTAGAATTTTTCCAAAATAGAGTAAAGTGTAACGGAACGTAAAGGGGCCCATATACAGAACGATCGGTTTGTACGACGCATCTGAAAAATATTGTGACGATCGATCGCTTTAAAGTTTGCCGAAGGAAATCGATGAAGTAAATCGTTGACGATCTTCACATACACTTTCGATCCCTCGTTTCGATCGGTTTGAAACGACGGCCCTACAGACCAATCGTTCCGTATATGGGCCCCTTAAGGAGATTGAATGATGATGGAGTGATTGGAGTGACCGGGAATGAATGAACGGCGTATGAACGGTATGAAAGGGATTACTAAGATGGCGAGAATAGTAACAAGAGGCCAAGGTGAAAAATATGCGAAGTTGTGAAAGTTGAAAAGTTAGAATTAAGAAGAAAAGTTGTAAAAAGAAAATAAAAGAAGTTTTTAAGTAGATTGTGTATCAGTTCGGTCCGACACACACGAACCCCCCTACAAATATAAAACAAAGTCGTGTTAGTTACACCATTTATAACTCAAGAACGGCTGGAAAACTTTTTATGATTTCTGTGTTTTTGGATTTGTCTTCGACGGGAATAGAATAGAATCGGTCTATTTAATATTTTAAAAACTCGAACCCTTCCATATTGTTGTCGATTCATAAATTAGATAGAGAAAGATAGCTTGGAAACATCCGCCAGCAAGTTGGCTAGGTGGAGCCTTATAGGCCTTGTTGTTTGTGGGAAAAGACCCGTACCTAGTTACTACAGAATAAAAAGATTGCAACCAATGTGAAGGAGGAAGTCCTTTGTTTTCTACTTTCAGATAACCCCGTTACGTTACGATTCCGCTTAGTAGTTCCTAGTCAATCGATTTAAAATAAAATAGGTAATTAAAATAAATTTTGTCCGATTTTCCGATTTCGGCGAATCATCAAAGCCCGTATCTCAGTGTATAAAAACCCAGGTAATTGGGCGCCCAAAGCCGATAACGCTGATAAAATACCGTACCTATAAATAATTACCAAAAACAATTTAAAAAAAATGCAAATATGGGATAAATATAAATCAATAATATGATTAGTTAATTTAATACTTAAATAAATTAAAATTTCTAAGTTAGATTTTAGTCAGTACTTTTATTTATAAATAATATAATATTTGCATGCCTTACTGAGGTAAATATGGCGGATTATTAAATGTATAAAACAACTTTTGTAATACCCATATTTGTGCAAATAAATCATTTGTCTTTGTCTTTGTCTTTGCCCTGTAGCGTTCTTAATTATGTAATACACAGCACTCTGCCCAAGGATAAACGCCATATCACGATCCGACACGCTCAACTAACGCTTTCGCTAGTAAGGATATATAATTATAGGAGTGAGACGTGTTATAGTGAAATAAAAATTATAGTTACCACGGGCAGATCCACACTCGGCTGATCAGCTTGGTCTCCGAACACGTTCATGGTCAGCTCCTGTTCTTCATATGGCCGAAGTTTGGACTCCAGCCATAATGGATTCTCAGTAGTACTCAATTCTTCTAGGATGCGACGACGGGCTAAGCTGTCGCCCTTGGACGATTGGAGAGATGGTGGCGGGATTACCCTAAAAACATAGGTTTACTTAGAACTTAAGAAGAATCATATTGTGTCAATGTCCTGAATGTAATTTTTTTAGTACCTAATAAACCGAACATAAAGACAGACGGGCCGCGTGGTGTTAAGTGATCGCCGTCGCCTATGGACACGGGCAACCCCAGGGGAGCCACCCGAGCATTGCCGGCTTTGAAGGAGAGCTTTTTTTAAAGCTTTCTTGAAGAACCCCATGTTATAGTCCACTGGGAATGCCTCAGCTGGAAGGTTGTCCCATAACCTACACGTCCGTGGTAAAACGGAGCGTGCAAAGCGGGCTGTGTAGTACCGCCACGAGTCCAGATGGTGAATATATTTAAAAGATGGGTAGACTTGTCACCAGTATGATACTTCAGTTTGATATTTATTATGGTCACTCGAAAGCAAGAATATGGAAACTACTGTGAACGAGTGAGTTGACAAGTTTACGAGGCAAAATTTGCCAGATTGACAGATATCTTTTTCATTTTTTGAGCGGCTATAACATATCTTCCCTATTTAATACATTTATACTTTGTAGAAAGATTTAAAAAAGATTTGCAGCCATGGGAAAGAGGTTTGAAACTTAGTAAAATGAAATTTTGACGATGGCAACACAAGATTCGTGTTATTTGACCGCGAAGAGACGGAAATAAAATTAAAGTTTTCATTGTTTCTTTCCTTGATAAGGCTTTAAAAATGTCATTAAAACAACATAATTGAAGATTACTCACCAATGTTTGAGGCAGGCACACACCACGATGAAGGTAACTATGCCAGTAAATAGGACTATAAGAAGTGCTATTAGGGCTGCCAAGGCTGGGTCGAAGCTATCTGGAGCTGAAAAAAAAACTATCATTAACACATATTACATGACACAGCGATGGCAGAGTGGTAAGGAGATGTCCTTAGAGAGACCGATGGGTCTCTGACACGATGAACTCGGCTCATACCCTCGTTGCCCACCTCGGAGCAGCGATAAATGCGCACATTACAAATTTCTTTGTTAGAAGTGCGCGCCGAGGATTTGAACCCAGGATCGGTCGCGTGGAAGACCGCGGTTTTTACCACTCCACTATCGCTGCTCACTTGCTAAATTTCCTGATGTTTACGCTTCTATATTTTTTGCCACAATAAACCATTACCTTTCGACGTCGCACTGGCAGCAATAAGGGTCTCCACTCCGAACTGCTGGTAGACGTCCTTGAGCTCGTCGTACTTGGAGTCGATGCTCTCCAGCACTTTGTCCACGGGTAGCACCTGCAGGCTGCTGGGGTCCACGGCGTGCAGGTGGATCTCGCACCTGGTCATGGATGAACAACAAATCAGTCATTTGTACGAGGTAAGTTACATACCTATTGATCGGTACTACCTATTTTGAAACTTTTCAAAAATAAAACATAAAACAACGTATTCGTACATAAAACAACTTTTGTAATACACATATTTGCGCAAATAAATTATTTTCATTTCATTTCATTCCAAAAAATATAAACGTTTACCACTCCTACCATGCACGGGTACCATGGACACACACAAAGACAGAAACACAAACGTAAAGACCGAGAACAGAAATTTTAATCTCATCAATGAAATTTCTATGCGTCGGGAATCGAACCCGTTTTGCTTTCAAAGTGGGATGTATTAAAAAAAAATTAAAATTGTAATTTAAGATGGTACCCACATTTACAGTATACACTGGGTTGTTGGAAGGTAACAGCGCAAATGTTTGTGAAATTGCGTCTGGACTTGCACTGGTATACCGATACATGTGTGGCTACCAATCGATCTAGTATTTTCATTTAACATTTGATAGTCGCAATAAAAAGGAAAACAATGAAGCATAGCAAGAATCCATCTCAATCCGTTAATGTGTTATATCTTTCGAACTGGTTTGGTTTTGGAGGAAAGGCAGGCCTCGAGAATTTGAAATATTTTAGTTAAAACATGCCATTTGTTGTTTTGCAGCGGTATGTTGATATTTTTCATGGATGTATCTACATTTTTATATAGGTGTTTGGCAAAGAGAGATCTCTCGCCGGGCGAGGTGGTCATGCCCGGGGAGCGGCCAGTGCGGCCACGCTCCAACTGACTCACTTCGGAGCTTGTATACGTGTTCGGATATCCAGAAAACTGTGATAGCGTGATTCAGAATACCAGTGGCGCCATCTCTTAATAGGTTGCGGAAAGTCGCCACAGGTGTTAGTGGCCTGAAATAAATAAAAAATCTTGCTGTCTACACTGCCCCTAACATTTTTATTTCAGTTTTCAAAGGGGCTTTAGTTTGTGAACGATGGTCGATGTTTCTTCTCAGAAGTATAGAAACAAACCAGTCATCATATCGCCGGTCCGCCTGCACCAGCGGCACGCGGCGCCCGGCCACCAGCAGCGCCTGCCCCGCGGCGGCCAGCCTCTCCTGCACCGCGTCCACGGGGGCCGAGCAGCTCCGGGACACCACCATGCGTATCAGGGATGAACGGTCGATTATCCATAACTGGAGAGAAAAACAAAATATAACAAACTGTAAACAACAAACAACTAAATTGAAGCGCGTATGGCCCGGCGGCGAGCATAGAATGCAAGCGATCTATGCAGCTAAGTCGAACGGACGCGATCGCGTGTGAGATCGATGACCGCTAGTGGCAAAAAATTCATGCGCGTTTCCGTGCTTCGGAGGACACGTTAAGCCGTTGTTATCGGTAGATAGACCTAGTCGGCGGCCTTATGCCAGCGGGTTGGCCACTAACCAGCATCTCCACAAATTCGCATTTGAGCAGCATGGTGGAGTAAGCGCCAGGCCTCTATAATGGGGAGAGACCCGTGCCCAGCAGTGGGACGCAAAAAGAATTGCAGCCAAACAAGTAACGTTTCACACTAGTTAAGGAACGGCCACAGCCAGCGTGAAATCAGCAAGTCAAGACATCACTTACTGATTACTTTTAGTAACTCGAACTGTGAGTTATATATCGTCCGCGCGCGAACCCCGAGGTATCGGTGGCTGAGGAAGCGGGCGGGTGTGCACCACGTAACCTTCGCTTTATACCCCGTACTCTCCCAACACTAGAGAGAGTAGAGTTTTTAAGTATACCACATCAGATGCTGGCATCGATTCCGTGTCGTCATTGCCGGCTAAGGTCTGCGTATCAGTAACGGTGCCATACATTTGTTGCCTATTTACAGTACTGTACCGGGTGTTAGGGTCAAACACAAGCCAATTTATAGGTATTGTTTTATAGATTATTTCGAAATATTTTGTAAAAGTGATTCACCCTCATAGAATTATTTTATAGTTTGTACTCGCTTTTATAGTTTACTATCGACTAATCACAACTCTAGCTCATTACGACAACATTCTTTATCATTACTCGGACCTCGAGCGCGGACTTTAATTAGCCTAACTTAAACATACTTTTTTATTAATATCTGCGATACATATTAATAATTATCTAATTCTCTATAAAAATCTAAAAGTGGATGAGACCCATCCTATGTTAGGTACAGGAATGCACGTTCGTTGAAACGATGCGCGACACCTGCACGGCATCAGATGTCGCCAACGTCAGCACACTTCTATATACTGTCACTTTGTCCGTAAGTAACACACTCATAACGCCACATTGGGATTCCCTGAGTCGTGGGTACCTTGAACGCATAAGATTGTGTTATTATATACAAACTTTAACATGTTATTGTCAGCCGAGGTGACGAATAAAGTTACTACACATTATAGTGTAATTTTATCTGACAAATGCGAAATTCACCTTGGTTGTGAGGGTGTATGCACTGTCTCCTGTAAATCAGGCATCAGTTAGGGCCTCGTTCACCATCTCCAAGTAAAGTATTGATTAGTTACATCCCAAGTAAAGTTAATTTGCAAGTAAAAGCTATGAGTACGGTCAGTTTATCATTATGATTAGTGCCACTCGGACATCGTGAAATTCAAATTGAAGTTACGGGTGACTTAAACCGACAATTAGCGTACTTGTCACTTTACTTGAAGGTGGTGAAAGAGGCCCTTAGTGTTAGCTCTTAGGCCCAATAGGAGTGAGGTTATTAGCAAGTTACCATAATTACCTGCTGATAACACAAACGTTCATGCGAAGCGCGTGCGGCGCAGCGGCTAGATTGAAGCGCAAATTTCATGCGCATTTCCGTGCTTCAGAGGGCACTATAAGTCGGCTGTCATCCCATAAGGTAAATCAATCATTTATTTATCTATCTATTATTTTTAGGTATACAAAAACGAAAACTTAAATTTAATAGTTTGCTTAGCTTACATAAACCTGAGCCTTTGCTTGTCTGTGAGGTGGCGCCACCTCTTGCGCGATTATGTCCAATACGAAACGGTCCTGATTGTACTCGGCCATGAAGTTTGCTGTCATTAGAATACCTGCAAAAATACGACGCCTAAGTATTTTTTTAACACGTTATATAAATCAAAATTTTGGTGGTCACTTTTACTTAAGAAAACTTAAAAGATACGATAAGTATATAACTATTTTCCCACTATTAGGGAAATATATTTAACTTTTTCCGGGATCTATTTACGCTTTTATTTTTAAATCTTTTCATTCTAAATATATCCTCCTCCTCGATATCCTTGTAAGTTAATAAACTTCCATTCTAACAAATAAATAATTCCATTCATTCATTCATTCTATTTTATAACATACCTTTCTCGATTAAATCTTTATCAACTTTTTGTCGTTTTCTTTTACCCTATACTTTCATATTATTTATTCTTGATCTTGATCACAAAAGGCAAAACTCTCTTATCAGTTCTCCTGGCAAGTAAGAGGGATTTAGGCCATAGTCCACCACGCTGGCCAAGTGCGGATTGGTGGACGTCATGCTTTCGAGAAATTATGAATTTCTCTCAGGCATGCACGGCGATGGAGAACATCGTAATCAATTAAATATCGCTATATTTTCCACCACCGCACCGTGGAGCAGCGATAAATGCGCACATTACAAATTTCTTTGTCAGAGGTGCGCGACGAGGATTTGAACCCGGGATCGGTTGAGTCGAAGACCGCGGCTTTTTACCACTCGGCCATCGCTGCTTAATACTACATTTCAATCTATGAACCAGAAAAACAAAGCTTCATCACCACTTACCATCCTGGCTAATATTGAACGGCGAAGGCACCACACTGCCGCTGGACTGGGACGCCCCAAACTTGTACAAGTGAGACGCGGCCACCATGTACACCAGGGTACCATTCTCGTCCAGGTCGGGGTCATCCGCTACCACCGATATGATGGGCTCGTTGATACGCGCTGTGTGCTTTATGCCTGGGGAGAAAGAACAGTTCAAAATGCCATTACCTTAATACAGTTTAAAAATAATGACTCTTAGGTACACCTTGAACAACAAAAACATATTGGCCGAAACAGTTCTAGGGAAATAGAGAGGAATTTACATCTTCCTAAACAATTTTTCCACCACGAGCCCACCAACAAGCATTGAAACAGCGTGGTGGAGTAAACACCAGGCCTCCCAAGTATGGGGAGATGCCCAGCAGTGGGACGCTAAAAGGGTTATAGCGAAAAGAAATTTAAGGCATTAATCCTAGTTTTTTAAAGTAAGTACCTAACAAACTATTAATAGAAATGAAGCACTTTCACTTATGAATAAAAAAGCAATAGATAAACGTTTACAATGACTCATTAGACTGACAGAGGCTAAAGTGAGACATCACGCATGAAAAACGTAAATAGTTAAATATGCTTGATAAACTTTATTGTCCAAGAAATAGATGGAGTACAGACGGAGCTTTTGATGTAATACATCTAATGCGAATCTAACACGTTACTACACCAATTTTTAGTGTGGCGACGTGTCCTATTATTAACTTCCGTCCATCCATCCATCAGCCTTTTAAAGTCCACAGCTGGACATAGGCCTCCCCTCATGTACGCCACGCCGTCCGGTCCTGCGCCCTCTGAATCCAGCGGTTTTCCGCTATCTTCTTCAGGTCGTCAGTCCACCTGGTTGGCCTATTAACTTACTTATACAAAATACGCATTAACATTGTTAGCGTAATTCACACAACTCATATTTTCATTTATTCAAAACATTGGTGTGAAGACGCAATACGCGGAGGCGCTATCAAGCTCTTCTTATGTATACTAATACATAAAGTTGAAGAGTTCGTTTGTTTGAAAGCGCTAATCTCAGGAACTACTGGATCGAATTGAAAAATTATTTTTGTGTTGAATAGTTCATTTAGTGGGGAAGGCTATAGGCTATATAACATAATGCTATGACTATTCACCACAAAAATTATTTTTCAATCCGAAACAGTAGTTTCTGAGATTAGTGCGTTCAAACAAACAAACAAACGTCCACGCGGACGAAGGCACGGGCGGCCGCTAGATAAGATAGAAAGAGTACCTACTATAGAAACTATGACCAAGCATGAACTGTAAAATGTATAAATAATCTCACCCGCATAATAAATCTTCTGCTGGAACTTCGGCTCGTTATCGTTCTCGTCCAGCACCTTGACTTTGACCATCGTGAAACCCATGTCCTGGCTGTCCGTGCTGTTGTCTATGGAGTTCAAGATGGCCGCCGCATGCTCCAACAACGGGTTGTTGCTCGCGTATATCGTCATCGAGTATTCGTCTTGCTTCTCTCTGGAAATAGAGTTTTAAAATAATTAAAGGTACTTTTTGAAGGTGAAGATTTTTCTGTACACTATGCTGTACACTGAAAAGGATAGATATACAAATCGGAAAAGCAAAATTCATAACTAAGCCAAATCTAATTTTTATTTTGGACGTATAGTTACAATAAGTATTATATTATACACTTTCCCATGCATGTAAAAGAACTCGAAAGTAACAATGACATCGCAAAAACAAGCGTTAATCGTAAGGGTCGCGGCACACTGGCCACTAGCTACATCCACAATCGTCGCCACTTGAAGCTACAAAAGAAGATGACGCGCGCAACAGCCACTTGTGGTCCATGTTATGTATTTTATATCCAATGTATTATGGTCATATTTTTGTTTAAATGTAAAGTGTACACTTTGTTGGTGCAACATTTAAAATAAATAAATAAATAAATGTTGGACACCTGCGGTCGGTGGTCGCTACTTTTTTAACGCGTGCTAGCAATATCATACTGGACTCCGACGAAGAAGGTTTAATTGCGCTGATAAAAAAACGTCGTGGTAGAAGACGAATAAGACTAAAAATGCGTGCGTTGCCTTCGAACTGGTTAAGTAAAATAAAGGGAGAGAGGGGTGGGGAATCGCGCGAGTGGCTTGTGTCGGCGTTTTGTTTCTGAGCCAACGACTAGAAGCGGTTTGTGGCGTGTGGTGACCACCGGCGTCTACAGAGTGCGGCGAATCCATACAAAAGTAAGAAAACCACAGGAAATAGGTCGGTGGCTGCGTTTTGTGGTTGTGGCTGGTGGCCCGTGTGCGGTGACACTAAAATGTAAGATTTTGCCTTAATTTTAAATGATTTAAGCACAGCACGAATTTTTTATACCTAAGTATAAGCAGGTCGATTTCAGAATCCTGGCATGTGTGACAGACTCACTTATAAGAGTGTGTATTGTTTCACACATGCAAGCATTACATCACCATGGAAATGCATTTGTGTAAGTAATGTCAGCACGCCACTTTTGAGTAACCTACAAATCAATAATGCATGCCAGGATTGGACCCTGGTTCTCTGCATGAGAGACCTGTATACTGTTTAATTCATACTGTACTGATATGTTTAATTGATAATGTACTGTTAGTACATTATGAATTAAAATCACTACCATATTGAAACAAATCATAAATAAACTTTTCAATAAATATCTACTTAAAAACTTACCGATCAAAACTGATATTAGCTCTGATTATGCCTTGTGTCCGGTCCAAAGTGAATGCGACTTCTTGATTTCCTTCTAAAATATGGTAGTACACCTTGCCGTTCTCGCCAGAGTCTTTGTCGATAGCTTTTACTGTACCTGTGAAATTAATACAATAGATGGATATGGATACACCTACGTGAATTCGTGTATTTGATTTATTTGTCCCAGGTGAATTAAGTATACTAATTGGTGTACCTACTTTATAAATTAAAAACATAATTTAAAACAGGGCTGAAGTTTTTCTCTGTCTGCTCTTTTCTTCAGCTCAACATTGCCAAAGCGCACTCAGAGCAGACAGAACAAAAATATAACGTTCACTAAGAGTTTGTAAAGGAACCGTACAGTGAATAAACACTATTTCATTTCTTTTCATTATTCACCTATATAAATTAATCTGGCCGAATAAAGTTGCTCACTACTTAGTAACAAATTAATATTGTCGTTTACTTAATTCACCTGTAATTATTATTCATTATCTTATCTATACTAATACATAGAGCTGAAGAGTTTGTTTGTTTGAACGCGCTAATCTCAGGAACTACTGGCATAAGAATAAATAATACTACATAGAACGGAATCTCCTTTGACCGCCATCGATACGCCGCAATTTATATACCTACTTCCCTCTTCACCCCGTTACGCCCCTCTGTCGCCCAGGCGTGTTGCCAGGGTTGTGAACTGTTAGTAATGCTTATGTCTAAAGATAATATCGCAAAAATATAAGTTTTTCTTTACTTAAAAATCATTATTTTAGTTTAGTATTACAAAGTATGAGAATGATAAATACTTACCTACTCTATAAATACTTATAAATAATATTACTTAATAAGTTATAAGTACCATACTAAATGAAGCCATTTAAGTAAGTATTACTTACCTACATAGGTGTAAGTACTTACGTAGTGTAGGTTTAAAATAAACGAATTACATATTAAGTATAACGTGCGTGCGCCAGTGCCGCGGCGCGCAAACGCGAGGCAAAACAATCGAGAAAGGTTCAATGACCGATGGCGGGGGCTATTAAAAATATTTTGGCGACATGTTAAAATGCTGTAGTTATGTAACATTTTTTTTTATAATTGAGTGAAAGTGAAACAATTAGCTACATAAAAAAAACTGGACATATCCTTTTGATAAATTAGGTACGGAAAAGGAATAATATTTAAAAAATATTACTTATCTCGCATCATCTTTGGGCAAACTAAAAAAAACTTAAGTTTGGCATTGTTTTAGAATTGTTTGTACAACCAAACACACCACATTAAGTTGGCGCCGTTATTGTAATTGACGCGCCCGTCCGAGACAGCCCTTCTTCAGTATTCGGTTTAGCCGAAATTAAAGTGTAGGCTAATATCGTGACCTTGAGCCCGTCTGGAGCGGGAGTTTCCGTTCTACGTAGTATTATTTATTCTTATGCTTAGACTAAGAATAATGTACTTTTGGCATAAGAATAAATAATACTACATGGAACGGAATCTCCTTTGACCGCCATCGATATGCCGCAATTTATATACCTACTTCCCTCTTCACCCCGTTACGCCCCTCTGTCGCCCAGGCGTGCTGCCAGGGCTGTGAACTGTTAGTAATGCTTATGTCTAAAGATAATATCGCAAAAATATAAGTTTTTCTTTACTTAAAAATCATTATTTTAGTTTAGTATTACAAAATATGAGAATGATAAATACTTACCTACTCTATAAATACTTATAAATAATATTACTTAATAAGTTATAAGTACCATACTAAATGAAGCCATTTAAGTAAGTATTACTTACCTACATAGGTGTAAGTACTTACGTAGTGTAGGTTTAAAATAAACGAATTACATATTAAGTATAACGTGCGTGCGCCAGTGCCGCGGCGCGCAAACGCGAGGCAAAACAATCGAGAAAGGTTCAATGACCGATGGCGGGGGCTATTAAAAATATTTTGGCGACATGTTAAAATGCTGTAGTTATGTAACATTTTTTTTTATAATTGAGTGAAAGTGAAACAATTAGCTACATAAAAAAAACTGGACATATCCTTTTGATAAATTAGGTACGGAAAAGGAATAATATTTAAAAAATATTACTTATCTCGCATCATCTTTGGGCAAACTAAAAAAAACTTAAGTTTGGCATTGTTTTAGAATTGTTTGTACAACCAAACACACCACATTAAGTTGGCGCCGTTATTGTAATTGACGCGCCCGTCCGAGACAGCCCTTCTTCAGTATTCGGTTTAGCCGAAATTAAAGTGTAGGCTAATATCGTGACCTTGAGCCCGTCTGGAGCGGGAGTTTCCGTTCTACGTAGTATTATTTATTCTTATGCTTAGACTAAGAATAATGTACTTTTGGCATAAGAATAAATAATACTACATGGAACGGAATCTCCTTTGACCGCCATCGATATGCCGCAATTTATATACCTACTTCCCTCTTCACCCCGTTACGCCCCTCTGTCGCCCAGGCGTGCTGCCAGGGCTGTGAACTGTTAGTAATGCTTATGTCTAAAGATAATATCGCAAAAATATAAGTTTTTCTTTACTTAAAAATCATTATTTTAGTTTAGTATTACAAAATATGAGAATGATAAATACTTACATACTCTATAAATACTTATAAATAATATTACTTAATAAGTTATAAGTACCATACCAAATGAAGCCATTTAAGTATTACTTACCTACATAGGTGTAAGTACTTACGTAGTGTAGGTTTAAAATAAACGAATTACATATTAAGTATAACGTGCGTGCGCCAGTGCCCCGGCGCCGCAATCGCGAGGCAAAACAATCGATAAAGGTTCAATGACTGATCGCGGGGGCTATTAAAAAATATTTTGGCGACATGTTAAAATGCTGTAGTTATCTAACTTTTTTTTTAAAAAAATTGAGTGAAAGTGAAACAATTGGCTACACAAAAAGAACGGTCTGGTCCTTTTGATAAATTAGGTACGGAAAAGGAATAATATTTAAAACATATTACTTATCTCGCATCATCTTTGGGCAAACTAAAAAAACTTAAGTTTGGCATTATTTTAGAATTGTTTGTACAAACAAACACACCACTGACACCACATTAACTTGGTGCCGTTATTGTAATTGACGAGCCCGTCCGTGACAGCCCGTCTTCAGTAGTCGGTTTAGCCGAAATTAACGTGTAGGCTAATATCGTGACCTTGAGCCCGTTCGGAGCGGGAGTTTCCGTTCTACGTAGTATTATTTATTCTTATGCTACTGGTTCGAATTGAAAAAATATTTTTGTGTTGGATACTTATTTATTTATCAATTTATCGATGAAAGCTTTATAACATTACGCTGCGACCAAAAGGACCGAAGCATCAGTGAAAATGTTGCAAAAACGGGGAAATCTGTAGTTTCTTTGTTTGAATGCGCTAATCTCAGGAGCTACTGGTTCGAATTGAAAATAGTATATTTCATTACAAGTGCGGAAAGGCTGTCATTGCAAGGAGTTCCGATAAATGTCTACCCGAGCCAAGGCGCAGCCGAAGGTGAGGGTTGACAGTCGGAACTCCTTCCAGTGAGGAAGGAAAACAAAAAATTACATGAACATTGGTGCGCAAAGTTACTATTAACATTATTTTAAATTGCGTTATTACAAAAATATATAAACTACTAGCCTTCCGCCAGCGACTTCGCCCGCGTGGACCCGTTTTATAGGTTCCCGTAGGATAAAAACCATCTTATGTCCTATATATCATTAAAATTGGTTCAGTAATTTAAGCGGAAAAGCATAGCAGACAGACAGACAGAGTTACTTTCGCATTTATAATATTAGTAGGGATTAAATCTCCATTAAATTTGCCTCATCTCATAAACATTCACATTATAATAATTGAGGCAAGAGGTATATTATGAAAAATCACATTAAGGTATAGGTATTACAATGTCAAATAATTTATTTGCATGTCAGCATTAAAGGCGCTCTTTGTATTGTGGCATTAGTTTTAATGTAAAGTTTATTCTCAATCAGGAATGAAATGATGAACAAGAAAGTACGATAGATTCGTTAGTTGTAACGTATACGTACGGACCTACTTATAAAAAAAATTGCGTCACCGCAACACCAGGATTTCCTATAGATATAACGTGACTTAGGCACCATATAAACTATTTGACGACAAAACTGGTACTATATTCGTACTTACCCACTATAATACCAGCAGGAAGATTCTCCTTGACCGAGAACTGGTGTTGCCTGTTGAGGAAGCGTGGCGTATTGTCATCATCATCCGCCAGCACCACCGTCAGAAGCCGAAGGGTCTCGAACTGCGCAGGCGTGCCGTTGTCCACTGCCGCTATCACTAACTGAAATAATTATTTTATCAGTTTATAAAACGACATGCGTGGCGCAATGGTTACCATGCCGGACTGCCAATCGAAGGGTCCTGGGTTCGATTCCTAGCTAATCAGAAGTTTGAATGATGAGTTTAAATTTCTGTTCTCGGTCTGGGTGCTTGTGTTTCTATCTTTGTGTGTGTCCATGGTACCAACGACACATGTTATAGGTACCTACCCTACTGTGGGGCTATGATTGTTAAGAGTTATTTATTTATTGGCTTTATTATTTGAGACTCATCCTAAAAGAATTGTTAGGAACAATGTTTAAAGAGGTTAGACTCTGTAGACAATTTGAATTTGAAATTGAAATTTGAATGGAGCAGCAGACGAGCATGCAGGCCACGTGGTGTTAAGTGGTCGCTGCAGCCCATGGACATCTACATACAACCTCAAGCAAGCATAGGTAAGCCTTGTCTGAGGTCGTATATGCAGTTGCGCTGCTACTCCGGAGGCTGGTGGTCGCCTCATGTGAGCGTGGCCGGCAACTGCACCTTTCCACCGAAACACAATAGAATTAGTTCACAGCGGTGGTACTTCCCCGGGCGAACCATAATAGTTCTACCACCTACATATATAGATATTGGATACAACGGTGGTACCTTCCCGGTCAATTCAAATTCTTCTTCCTTTCATAGAATCTACATTATGATTGAAAATGACCGAAAACATTAGTCCATTGAATTTTTCAGGAAAGTACCTAGAATCTCTCCTCTAAAATAAGTAAGGGTATCTTAGTCCCTATAGCTTCGGGATTAAGAATAGAGCTACGGTATCCCCTGCCTGATCGTAAGAGGCGACTAAAAGGGGGCTTCCGGGGTTGTGGACGGTGAGAGTAGGACCCGTCCAACCAGCAGCCCCGGGAAGGGCGGCGGTGTGTGCGTGGCCGCATGCCGCCGTAAGCATCGGAAGGTCAGGAGAGCACATCTGCTTTCCCGAAGATGGGCCCATTCTGGGACGTCGCACGTGGAGGACACCGGTGCGTTCCACTGGAGAACCCGGAGTCCTCCCCAAGCGCAGAGGCAGACACCGAGGGGGTTTTAGTGCGGTCAAATCCTACATAACCCGGTATCTTCTCCCAAGGTGCCGGGTACCTTTTGAAGGTTTCCCCCCCGATACCAAAAAAAGGTAAAAGCAACAAAAATGTCGGTAAAGTTACCACCCCTTAACTTAATAGCTAACACTCCGGAAACTCAGTCAAGGTTGAAGTGCGGCATCTCTCATCCTATTATATCCTCGTTCTTATTATTTACTCTCAAGTAGTAAGAAACTCAATGTTCCTGAGTATTTAGGATAGTCTTACCTGATACTCAGCCTTATGCTCTCGATCCAAGAATGTCTTGGTCCTCAGTTCCCCTGAATCCCGGTCCAGGCTAAACTCCTGCGTCTCGCCTACGTTCTGGTTGTCAACTTTCAGGTAATAGGAGACTCTGCCGTTCTCTCCTGTGTCCTCGTCTGTCGCTTTGATTGTGGTTATTAGGTAGTCGGCTTGGGCTGCGTTCTGGAAAAATACAAGGGTTTTATATAACGCAAGCGATCTATGCAACTAAGCCAAACGGGCGTGATCGGGTGTGAGATGGGTGACCGCTAGTGGCAAAAAAAAAACATGCGCGTTTCCGTGCTTTAGAGGTTACGTTAAACCGTCAGTCCCGGTTGTTGTCGATAGATAACAGTCGTTAAACGGCGGTTTGAAAACATCCGACAGCGGGTTGGCCACTAACCCGCATCTCCACCAACCCGCATTGGAGCATCGTAGTGGAGTAAACTCCAGGCCTCCACAATAGTTGGGAGATACCCGTGCCCAGCAGTGGGACGCTAAAAGGGTTGCAGCAATGTGTTAGTAAATTTTTTGTTGCAAGATCTTTTTAATATTATGCATGTACCTACTCTCACTATAAATGTTGTATGTCAGATGACTTATAGTATTTAACGAGATATAAAATTTTCATATCAGTATTTTAGTCCTGGAATAAAATCAGTACACAATCTTTGGACATTTCCAGCCGATCAATGACTATGCTTCAAAAACGTTGTTTCGTATTGTACTTCAATGTAACTTTAATTCTAGTGGCGTAATGTAATGGAGCAGTGATGGCCGAGTGATAAGGACCGCGGTCTCTGACGCGGGATATTCCAGGTTCAGATCCTGGGCGCGCACCTCTGACAAAAGGAAATTGTAATGTGCGCAATTTTATGGTTGTTCTATTAGTACGATGTTTTTCATTTTACATATTCATTATCCATCCAATTATGATGTCCATCACTCTGCGAGTCTGCACTAGGCCAGCGTGGTGGACTATGGTCTAAATCCCCCTTAATTGTTAGAAGAGATCTGTGCCCAGCAGGGAGACCTAAAAAGATTGGAAAAAAAGTAATGTTATGGATTATCGAATACGAGATATACGTAATAATATAAGCGTATGCCTGCTATAACTTTTCACATTTAATGATTTGGAAGACACAGCGTTTACGCAGTTGCAATTGTAGCGACCTTCCGCTACTCATCAAAAGATGGCGCCACGGGTATTCCTGAATCACGCTATCGAAGTTTTCGGAATATCCTACCATATATACAAGCTCCGAATTGAGTCAGATGGAGCGCGGCCGCTCCCCGGGCATGACCACCTCGCCCGGTGGGAGATCTCCCTTTGCCAAACAATGTTATTAACTACTTTAGCTGCCATTTCGTTGTCAGTAATTTTAACGAATAATGAGTCGCTGAGCTATGTACTTATCAGCCAACGACGTATGCGCGCACCGTAAGTGCCACATGTCATAACTATCATCATTCCTTCACCTCGGGTATCTCCAGCTGCCTGGTCTCCGGCGAGGGGTGCACGAAGACGGGGCTGTGCTTATTGACGCTGAGCACGGAGATGTCCACCTTGGCGCTGGCCGTGTGCCCGCCCTGCCCGCTGCCGTCGGTGGCCACCACGGTCAGGTGGTAGGTCGTGTTGCCGATGACGGGTTGCGCTGGGTAGATTATGCCGTTGTTCGGGTCTACGGTGAATATTCCTGTAAAAAGGTTTTCAGTTGGTATCAACATCACATCTTTGAATTTGCAAAGATACTGCTGAATAAAGGTCTTGGCAGTGGCGGATCTAGGATTTCAGTCTGGGGGAAATTATGGAGGTCAAAAAATATTGTCACATAATGTATGATGTGTACTAGGACCGCGCCTGGCTTGGAGGGAGGGGGGAGGGGCTTGATTTTAGTCGATGAACCCGAATGGTTTTGAGGTGGGCTGTGCTTAGCTTAGCTTCCCCCCCCCTCCTCTGGATCTACTAGTGAGTCTTTGCATAATCATTTTCCTTTATGGAGAAGTTGAGTATTTGTTGCTCTGCTTTGACAACTGCAATTTAACACCACACCACCCAAAACTAAGTTATTATGTTGTATTGCTACTCCTGAGAACGGATGAATACCTAATGTGAAAATATGATCAGCATTCATTTATGTTCAATTATAATCCATAAAAACATAGCAGGATTGGCTGTGTCCAAGGATAGACTCATTTTTGCAAATCATCTGTGTGAATTGCGAGTTGATAGCCAACCCTCTGCTGGATGTTTTCAAATTGTCCAAAAGGCTTCCATCAATGTTTGACGATTGCTATCCATCGATAAGAATCGCTTGGCATTACTTGTATTTTCTGTCGTTATCTGTGTGGTATAAAATCATAATATTTTGAAGGTTTCATGACGTTTAATATATTAATCTTCAATCTCTATTCTCACCAGGCACGCTCTGCTCCAAGATGCTGTACACGACCTTCCCGTTGACGCCCTCATCCTTGTCCTCGGCCAGCACTTGCAAGATGGCCGCGGGCGGGTTCAGCTGCAGGTTCTCCGCGATGGTACCCTTGTACGCGCTCTGCGTGAACGTCGGCGCGTTGTCGTTGATGTCCACCACCGTGATGTGGAGCTGGAGAAGAATTTTTATAAAAATAATGTTAAACAATCATGGCCTCTCAGCAGGTTAGATACCCTTTGTGTCATAGATCTCATGGATACTACAAAAATAAGGACACATATACATAGATAGCCAGACTTCTAATCCGGTCTTGGACTACCAAGTAAATTGATATACTTTTAATGAGCTGTCAAAACGTGACATCCCCATAGATTTTGTATGAGAAAATGATCAAGTCAATTGACTTAATTATTATTGATTTAAACGGTAATATAAATCATGTACAAAAAAGAATTAACAATTATATTGCTTTCCAAGCGTGATTTAGTGCAACCTTTTTAAGGTAAGGATTTTGAATTTTTTTGTGCATAGTGTCCAAGACCCTATTCATAAAGATTTCTAATTCATCAGATAGACTCCTCCCTCTCTGCAAATCGAGTCCAGCACCTCTTGTATGACACACCGACATAGTAATTACTGCGACGCAGTATCCGCGCAATTTACTCAGCTGTTGCGATGACAGACACACAGAATCCTCTATTCCATTAATCACTCATTACACTACTCGAAGAATTGTACATGTTTGTCGTAGAAATTTAACTACTCATCATTTAATTATGCATCTTAAATTTTACCAATCAAAAGTAACTTTGGTCAGCCACATAAAAGAATTAATACTGCTTATGAAAATAACTTATCTGACTATTTGTTTGAACTCACTTGACAGTGGGTTGGCCATCAAACCGTATCTCCTGGTATCCACTTGTATCAGGATCCTTGCCCAGCTTTGAGACGCAAAAAGAGTTGCAGCTATTGTGTATAGTACTTACTGGAACACTAGTAGATTTCCTGATATTCGGAGGTGCGTTATCCATAGCGACGATACGGAGCCATATATCGCTGGTGACTTCTCGGTCGATGACTCCGTCGGCGACTGTGATGAGCCCCGTCAGAGGATCGATATTGAAGAGCGAAGCCTGCTCGCCTGACAGACTGTAGCGGACTTCCCCGTATTCACCTGCGAACAATGTCGGAATAGTAATATTAAAATTTGGAAGCTTTATAAATATGAGCTAATCATCACAACTAACATTTTGGGCAACAATAACAGAACAACACGCTAATCAGTCAACCACCTCAAGAAAAAACAAAGGTCAGGTGAAGGACCGCCACGGAGGATGGAATTTCAAGCTTCGCTGGTGGTGTAATGGTGAAATAGTAAATTAAGTGATGTTTAAGATCTTTTGGTTTATTTATGACCCAGTCAACTTACCCTGGCTTCCATTAGTAGCAGTGACGAGCAGAACACTGGTACCCGAGGTGCCACAGATATCCCGAATAACGAATCAAAGTTTTCTTAATATTTTTCTCCGAACTGAAACTGTTGGAGCCTGGTCAATTCCCAGGCATGACTTATATCTCACCTGGCAGGAGGCAGAGCACCTGATCTCCTTTTATCAAACAGATTTCTCGAAGAACCCCATGCCGAAATTCACTGTAAGTGACTTAGCTGCTGTGGCAAGTACTAACCCTGGTCCCCATCAGTAGCAGTGACGAGTACAACACTGGTTCCAGGGGGAGAGTATTCGCACACGGCGCTCTAAGCTACCGAGCACATTTGAAGATTTTTCACGATATCTAAAAGGGTCGCCACAACTCTTCTCGTTTACTTATTATAAAGTTCACTCACCCTCGTCTCCATCGGTAGCCGTGACGAGTACAACACTGGTTCCCGGGTGTGAATGTTCGGGAACGGCGGCCTCGTACGCGGCGGCTGTGAACACTGGCTCCTCGTCGTTGACATTGACCACGCTGACCCACACAGCAGCACTCGTACTCAACTGTGGGACGCCTGAGTCCAGTGCCACTAGGGTAAAGTTAATAGCGTGGACTTTCTCGTAGTCGATTCGTTGGCTCGTTTTTACTACGCCTGTGGACAAAATGGTGTGGTTACAAGTATTGTGTACCAGTGGCGGCTCATCCTAAAGAGCGCTGGTGCAGTGCACTCCCACTTTAAAATTTAAATATTACATAGGAAAATTACATAGGTAATCTTTATTCCTTCATAATACATACTATCCTTACATTAGATCTATCATCTATCCTTACTTACATTATATCTACGCGTACATTTATCGTCATATTGTACGAGTGGAGCGCCAGCGATTGCGCTCCTAATGAAACGAAGTTTAGTACGATTCCTAGCGCTGTATTCAATGAGTGCGAAAGAGAAACATCGCAGCACATAGCCGACGCGTGAAACAAAAGATTTAGTATGAGAAATTAACTTAATCTGGAGCGCCGCTCACGCGCGACGTTGCCAAACCGTGGGTTCGGCCGTGACGCGTGCCGTGGGGCGTGGCCTCAACCTGCTTATGCGATGTTGCCGTTCTTATGTATACAAACAAACGTGTCGTCGGCTTTGACAGTTATATCGCAGTTTTTCTTTAAATTAAAATTAAAAAATAGTTTATGCGCGACATTTTGTTTTAAAAATGGAACAATACAGTGTACTTTTATTAAAAAGTGTCAAAAACTAGAAATACGCCTTGAACTAAAAGCTAAAGGGTCCTCAAATTGCACTTACACAAAAATGTAATACAAAAACTAAATCTTTTACGCGTGTTTTTAAGTTTGAACAATATTTTAAAACTCCTTGGTTGTGTGGTTGTAAAGAGACCAATAAATTATTTTGTTTTCCGTGTCTGGTGTTTGGAAACTGACACCGGCAGTGGAGGTGAATCTGCATGGATCACAACGGGTGTTGACGATTTAGCGCATCTTTCAATAAAACTGAAAAAACATTCGCAATCTCGATTTCATATGTTATGTGAAGTGCAATTATTGGCATCGATTGGCCGACAAGATATTCATAAAGCGCTCGATTATGCGTATCGAAAATCTATTCGAGAGTTCAATGAACGCGTTGATGAAAATCGATATATTTTACGGCGTTTGATAGATTGTGTGGTATTTTGTGGTGCATTTCAAGTTGCTTTACGAGGGCATGATGAATCTACGGAATCCCTGAATCCCGGAATCTATAGAGGTTTGGTTAATTGTGTATTATTATATTTTTAATTTTATCTATTGTGAAATGTGTATTATTATATTGAATTTATCTGATTATGACATGAAACAACATGATATTCTGACATGACATAAATTTAATTAGCTATTTAATAATTTTGACATTTTGACACGAAAAACTATGGCGCAAGAACGTCTCAATGCATTATGTATGATAAGCATTGAAAAACGATTAATTAATTCTATATCTGATTTTCACAAGAAAGTCATAGATGTCTTCGCTCGTCAAAAAGACCGGCGAATGAATTTTCTGTATAAATAAAATAAATGGTAAGCTCTAAGTTTTTTTTTTGTGAACCCCCATCAAAAAATGTCACGAGCCGCCTCTGTTGTGTACCCCTTACTAGCGCATACTTGTACGGTTGACGTAGAACGCAAGCGATAAAAAATGTTACACACTCATCAGTCACAATCCCACAGTAAGGTAATAATAACCCTGTGTCGTGGATACCATGGACACATACAAAGACAGGAACACAAACACTCAGACCGAGAACAGAAATTTAAACTCATCATTCAAATTTCTGTTTCGCCGGGAATCGAACCCGGATGGCGCATGGTTACCATTGCGCCACGCGGGTCGTCGAGCGATGTATTCTTTTTTTGGTGTCGGGGGGAAACCTTCAAAAGGTACTTAGCACCTTGGGAGAGGATACCGGGTTATGTGGGATTTGTGCCGCACTAAAACCCCCTCGGTGGCCTGCCTCTGCGCTTGGGGAGGACTCCGGGATCTCCAGTGGAAGGCACCGGTGTCCTCCACGTGCGGCGCCCAGATAGCCCGGTTGTTAGTCTCTCTATTCGGCGTCAGAACTTAAGATGTAAATAAATTTTGTTCAGTATTACCTACTTAAGAAAAATTTAAGTATCAGGCCTTTTTTTATTTTATTCAAAGTGCATTTTAAATATTTTACAGAGGTTCTTTCTTACCAGTAACATTGTCGATCTCGAAGTACGGATTGGGCGGAGATATGATGATGGCAGCTACGGGAGTCTCCTTATCCGTTGCAGTGTAGGTGTTGAGGATAGTGCCAATGGGTTGCTCCTCCAGGATACTCTCCAGGTATGAGGGTTGCGTAAAGACTGGCGCGTGGCGGTTGACGTCCACTATGTTGATTATTAGTTCACCTGGAAAGAGAGAATCCCATTAATATATTTTTTGGTTTCATTTTGCCCTTTGCTACTGAACAAGAAGCAAAGTCAATGCTGGTTCTTCTTCAGATTTATCACAAACTTTGCCAGATTTCGAGGTTGGCATAAACTTTTCTTAGCATTTATTTATAAGGGTGTATAATAAGCTGCAGTTTTCAAATCACAAGATTTTTACCAGTTAAGGACACATCATGATCTGTGTTTTTGTTTATTTTTGTTATAGGCAAGTTACAGTAGTTACCAGCAGCGTTTAGAATAATTACGTATAGAATGAGTGTCTTCATATAAGCGCACTGTCAAAATTGAAGCATTCACATAGATGACACATCTGACAAACAAAATATTTTTATTTTCCCCAAATTAACTATAAAATACTACAAAATATAGAAAACTTCACTGTGAAAAGTTATGTTATTAGACTTCTTTTGTTTTTCAAGAGTGTTGTAACACAATTTAACAGCACATTCGATGTTTGGTGCCCTTAATGGCACTAATTAACATGCTTCAATTTGGGTGTGCGAACTTGGTTTCTATAATGTAATTATTCTAAGCAGCAGCGATAAATATGGTAACGTCCGTACTGGTAATAATAGTAATTTATCATTCTCAACTGTTCTCATGTTAGCACATAGAATAACAACAGCTTCACGAGTTTCAACTCCCTTTTTTGTTAGTTAGTTGCAAGTTGCATCATTGCATGTCATCGTGTGTGTGTATGTATAGATATTATGAAAAGAAAGCAAGCAATTTTACATATTTACCCTCCGTTCGTTGTAGTGTAGGTGCCGAAGCATCAGTGACGGCGACTGGCAGCGTCAGAACTGCCGCGCGGCCGCGGTCCAACCGCTGCGCGACCGCCACGCTTCCGTTCGACATTATTTCGAACCAGGTCGCGAGTACACCATCATCTAGCACCTGGGAGTAAGGAATTTTTATTGAGTGGCAGTCACTTGCTTATGATGTGGACACTGTTCAAAAAAAAATGTCATTAAATTGACTTTATTCATTGGCCACAAAATCCATCCAAGCCACAAAACTCTAACGAAACACATGGCACTTTCTTGTTACAGAGTATTTTGCATTAAAGAACCAAGGAAGTGCATATTATTTATATGTTTATATTATTTGTTCAGACAAAAAATAAACCGACTTCAACTATTTATTATTTTACTAAACAAAGAAGGTAAGAGACTTAAACAATGAAGATAGTCATCAGATCAATAATTTTTGAAGTGAAAACTTCTTTAGCGGCGTTGAGCACTTTTTGTGGGATGGGTAAAAAATATGAAACTCGCGCGAGGTCACGTGTGCTGATCGCAAAATTTCGTAAGATAGTAGAGGAGACGAGGAAGATCGACCTTCACCGATCTGATAATTCGATGAGACATATTGTTTACCAAATATAATTTATAAACATATATGCCTATGATAACTTGACTATCGAAAATTGTTCATAGCTATTTTTAATTTAATTAATTTTAATCAATTTTCTTTCATATCACCTTCACTCTTGTAACAACCGAACGAGTGAATATCTTCACCGGCTCTTAGACCAAGACGGAGGGGTGACAGCTGATGACGGCTCATCTGACGGCTGTCTATACTTTTTTTCTTCAATTATGGCATCGCAAACTCTGCATATTGCCAGCGTCAAGTATAATTTTATCTTAAAATTCGTTTATATCAAGTATTTAAAATATGGACATTGAACAAAGTGCATCTATTAATGAAAAAAGTGACGAAGAAATAGTGAAAGAAAATGAGAGAGTACTTTGTAAAAATACTAGATAGAAATTAATAGGTACTGATAATTCAAGCAATTCGTGCGGAATTATTCCCTAACGATTCCAAGACATCAAAAATGCACAACGTTAATGTTTTCACTTCTGCCGGCACTCCCGGCGTGCAACCCATTTTTTTTTCACTTAATATTATGTAGTCACCCTAAAGTTGTGCTGCACTCTATACAACAGTGAACAGATTACTATAAGATATATTCTAGAACCTGGGGAAGAGTTATGTATGCTTAACTCCAAAGATCATAACAAAATTATGTCATACTAGCCTTCTTAGTAGGATACAAAATAGCCTATGTGCTATTCCAGGCTTAATTGCTATATTAAAATCATAGAAGTTTAGCCAGTTGCTTTTTTTCATTTGAATGGAGTAGCAGACGAGCATGCAGACCACGTGGTGTTAAGTGGTCGCTGCAGCCCATGGACATCTACTCCGGAGACTGGTGGTCTCCTCAGGTAAGTGTAGCCGGCAACTGCACCTTTCCACCGAAACACAATAGAATTGCTTCACGGCAGAAGTGGGCGCAGTGCCCAGCGGTGGTACTTCCCCGGGCGAACCATAATAGTTCTACCACCTACAAAGCGTCAACCGCGTTGACCCTATGACCCTATTGCCCGTTTTCATATAGGAATGAAGCATTTTCCCGCGGTAAAAGTTAGCTAGCCTAGTTAGCCTATGTTACTCAGGGTGAATGTAGCTTTCTAATGTTGTAAGAATTTTTGAAATCGGAACAGTAGTTTTTGGGTTTATCCATTACAAACATACAAAAATACAAATCTTTCCTCTTTATAATTTGATTCTTAGCGTTTATGGATTTCGCTTTAATAAAGTTAAATTGTTAGTATTATTTACCTCTTTTCCATTCTTATCAACAGCGCGAACCATGCGCTCCTTCGCCAGCTCGAAGACCAGTTGCTCCTTATCCACGATGTCGGGATCCACCGCGACCAACGTATGCAGGACGGTGCCGATGGGCGCGTCTGCTGATACCTCGGCTCTCTGAATGCTGGGCGTGAAGTAGGGCTTCTTGTCGTTCACGTTAATCACGTGGACTGTTAGCTCCGTTGTGCCCGTCAGGCTGGGGATGCCTGGAAGTAATGAGGAAGTATAACGGATTGTTTCAAAGCACTTATCCTGGCGAAAAATAGACTGTAACGAACGTGCCAGCCAGCTAGCCAATCGGAGCTATGCCGCCATGACGTCTCCCTTAAGCCAAGCCCTAGCCAATAAGAAGGGAGTCGTCTCTATATAAGCTTTTGCCAGCCATTATTCTGGGTCCTTCTGCTTGTCAATAAAAAAAATGCAGACGCTCTGTCCGTTTTATTTTTGATTTATTTCAACATGAGGTGTACATTTTTTTTAATACAGTTGTTCAAAATTGACGTATTGCAGGGACGTATAGCGTGCGGGAGGTGGGCTATTACACACTCGTGCTTTTTCTTTACCTTTTCCGCACTCGTGCGTTGTCTTTCCCAACTGTCAAAATAATGTCTATTAAAAAAAAAAACAACCACGAAGTTTTAGAAGTGTTATGATTCATGCAAATATTTCTAAAAAGAAGCTACTAATTTGTTTCAATATCAGATTTAATGATTTGATTCAATGAGTTAGGTTAGGTTTCATTTAATTTCATCTCATTAACATTTTCATTTCATATAAATAAAAAAATTCTACTGAAGACTTGGCTGTATGGGCATAGTTCCCTTTGCCAACCCAGAATGGGTGAAGAAAACAAAAAAAAATATCTTAAATATTATATGTTTATATTATTTTACGGTTTGCGCCATTTTTCGAAAATGTTCTTTGCGAGTTTAAATGATTAGTAAGTTGAGTTTATTGTGATTTTATTAAATTGCTTGATTTTTTCGCAACTGTATTAAAAATAGTCGTTCAGTACACGTGCGTAACCGTCATTGGAAGGAGTTCCGACTGTCAACCCTCTCCTTCGGCTGCGCCTCGGCTCGGGTAGACATTTGTCGGAACTCCTTGCAATGACAGCCTTTCCGCACTTGTAATGAAATATACTATTTTAAATTTGCCTGCGACCTTTTTGCGTCTCATTGATGGGCACGTGTCTGTCTCCGTAATTGGGGAGGCATTGAGCTTACTCACTGCATTGTTCCAATGCAGGTTGAAGATGTGGGCTGTTGGATATTTTCAAACCGCGCTTAAGGCATCCGAAAAGGTTTAACGACTATCTGACGAGATGAAGCGCGCATGGCCTGGCGGCTAGCGTAGAACGCAAGCGATCTATGCAGCTGAGCCAAACGGGCGCGGTCGGGTGTGAGATGGGTGACCGCTAGTGGCAATAAATTTCATGCGCGTTTCCGTGCTTCGGAGGGCACGTTAAGCCGTCGGTCCCGGTTGTTGTCGATAGATAACAGTCGTCAAACCTTGTCGGAGGCCTTATGGGCGGTTTGAAAACATCCGACAGCGGGTTGGCCACTAACCCGCATCTCCACCAACCCGCATTGGAGCAGCGTGGTGGAGTAAGCTCCAGGCTTCCCAAATAAGTGGGAGAGACCCGTGCCCAGCAGTGGGACGCAAAAAGGGTTGCAGCCAGACGAGATAAACAAGGACCAATTTCTTATGTGCCCTTATTGCATTGCAGTACGGAAACGACCCTGAAATATACGGTCACCCACCCATTTTACAGTCGCAAACCCGACCGCGACTCCCTTAAATTAAATTCCCTTATGTTTATCTGGCATGTTTGCAGACGCTCGTGTGCCATGCTTCTGGGCCACGATGCGGCTGCGAGCAGCGTCACTTGTGCGGCGGGTGCGGGCCAGCACCAACAGCATTCTAAAAATGATAGGGGCTAGATTGGACTGTCCCTATATTTATGTCTCACTGCTGTGGACTGCATGCTCCCAGCAGTTAATTTGTGTATCCTAGTTTTAAGTCTTTAGTTTTTAATTTAGTCATAAGTACTCACTTAGAGTAAGTCGTACTAACAAATTTGTAAAATGAGACTAGATCTTGAAATAAATAAATTATATTATTATTAATCTCAAAGGTTTTATAAAGCCTTACAAAAAAGCAAGGCTATCAAAAATAGAGTTAGACTCATTTGAGTGTTCCCCTCCACGGAAATCTTTAGTAAAAGGCGAAAGATTTATGCGTTTTGAAGGGAAACCAGAGTAACGAAAAATCGTTTTACCGGACCCTAATGTATGGGCTAGGGAATCTTAACAACGTGATTCAGAAGTTCTTTTTATAGCGACATCTAGTTCGAAAATGTAGGAACACTTTAATCATACAGCTATTAACCGTCGCTAGATGGCGCTAATATCCACTTTTCATATCTAGTACCTAAACGAAGTTGTCATAACAAAAACTAGATGGCGTTACCAAATGCCGTTGCATCATAGCGCGGTTACAAAGCATCAAAGGTACTGACTGACGACTCACCCGTCAGTGGAGAGGGCATTGCGCCTCGCTTCGATACGTAATTTTTGTGCTAAATCTGGTGCGGGGAGAAGAACGCACACATTTAAATTTTGTCACACATTCACAAATATGCTTTCATCGACACATACATTTCTAAGTATGTCAATTTCAATTAACAACGTCATTTTCTATGCACCGACAACACTGACACCGAGACACACACACACACTAGTTGTATATAACTAGAAGGTACATTGTGCATGCACGTTGGGACGAGGGGTTCGCCCACAAAGGCCACTCCTCTGGCGGGTGTCATACCTGTCAGTACCTGTGATGCTCTAAGCATTCAATGCAACGCGGCACGGCATGCAACTGGCTAGTGACCATTGAAAGAGTAGAATAAATCTATTGAACCAGAAGTACATTTGTGGGTTTCTATTCTTTAGGAAACTCATAATTGGCACTAACATTTCATTTTTAGGTTTAACAGGAGAAGTATCACTGCTGTATTTTATTTTATAGTGATTGAACTATGTTATTCTTGGCTAGTAATCAGAATATTTGTTTTAAAAACAAACTTACTCAAATAATTTCGCTTAGTGCAATTAAGTGATACGAACTACTCTTTTTTACTTTTTGGTTGTAAAAATTTGTTGTTATATAAGTAAATATAAGTTAATGTTAATTTGGACCTTATGTACTGTGACACTAACGCTCATGTAAAATAATGCTTTATGTTTAGTTTTAATTTCTCATTATAAGTGAATATATAATTATTTATGGGGAATAAATATCTTTAAACCTAGACCTAATTACATAGGTAGGTGATCATTAGTCCAAACGCGGTCGTAGTATTCAATTTTGGAGGGAGTCACTAATAAAATATGTGGGACTATCAAACGGGGGAGGGGTGTCTGAACAAGGCTTGTTTTGTTTACCAATGGCTTATATCACCTTCGATACTTCGTGAGTCATGACGTTAAGCGGGACGTGACGAAATATCACTTGGCTTACATGAATGCTTATCATATTGTGCTGACAGCTAAGTGCTGCAACCATTTCTGGGTCCCAGCGCTGGGCACGAGTTTCTACCCATAATCAGGGAAACCTGAGGCTTACGCGTTTATTATTTATTTATTTACTAGCGGCCGCCCGCGACTTCGTGCGGGTGGACTTTCGTTTTAGAATTTTTCTACAATAAAAGTAGCCTCAGTTACTCCTTATTATATCTGTGGCCCTAGTGAAAAGGGGTACAAGTCCGATTTTGTCGAAAATAAGTTAAATATACCAAATCGATCAGAAAGAAATGCTCTATCATTTGGTGTAAACGGATCTAAGCTATCTCTAAAAACAAAGAAGTTATTTGGTGCATATGGGTTTAACTAATACAAAAAAAACTACAATAATCGGATTCAAGTACTTTCGTATTGTTTTAAACTGAAAAATAATAAATTAAGTTTTTAACAAAAAAATAGAACCGACTTCAAACGGTAAAAAATAAAATTGTTCAGTACCTACTTCTTCTTGCTTATGGTAATGACTCTTAAAACTATTTCTGGAGTCGGGCCCTTAGTAAATGTCGTACCATTCGTTCTAAATTGGCACCGACAGTACAGACAGTGGGACAGTACCTACTTCTTCTTGCTTATGGTAATGACTGTTAAAACTATATTGGAGTCGGTGCCCATTCAGAACGAAAGGTACACTATATTTACTAAGACAGGACATTTCACTAAGGGCCCGACTTCAAAAATAGTTTTAAGAGTCATTACCATAAGCAAGAAGAAGTAGGTACTGAACAATTTTATTTTTTACCGTTTGAAGTCGGTTCTATTTTTTTGTTAAAAACTTAATTTATTTCACTCTTTTTAGTAATTTTAATAATTCTGTATGTATTAGCATAATTGGAAAAAATTTCACTTTACTTCTAAACTTTAAACAGATTTACCTTTTATAATCATGTTTATCTAAAAGCCATCTAAAAGTCTGAAAGAATACTACTATCAGTCCACCTGAACGTATAAATTAAAGAAAGAATTTGCTCTCAGCTCCTAACCGTTGAGGAGTTGTACCTTCAATCATCACTTAAGCAACAGCAGGTGATAATTACCAGACATAAATATTTGTATTATGTTAAAAATATGACTAAAAGAATTTGTGTGCCTATTACGTTTCAGTGTTTCCCTCGATTTCCCTAATATCACATCATCAGATTTTGATATGGTGACAGTTGGACCACCTCAGGAATGTAAGATTTCGAACAAAAAACCATTTATTGAAAGAATTTGCTCTCAACTCCTAACCGTCGTAGTACCTTCCATCATCAGTTCAGCAACATGATATGACGATAATTATACACAAATGTCTGTTTTGCTTTGTAAAAATATGAAAATCATTTGTTGTGCTTTAAAATTTTAATGTTCCCTTCGATTTCTCTGGGATCCCCTCATCAGACTTTGACTTGGTGACAGTTGGAAAACGTGGGGAATGTAAGATTTCGAATAAAAAACTATTTATTGAAAGAATTTGCTCTCAACTCATCACTGTCGCAGTACCTTCCATCATCAGCTCACCAACATGAGATGATGATTTCTATGCGTAAATATCTCTTATGCTTCAGAAACTATAAGAAAATCAATGTGTGTGCCTATAAAATTTGAGAGTTCCCCTCGATTTCCCTGGGATCCCATCATCAGATCCTGATTTGGTGACAATGGGACCACCTCGGGAGTATAAGCATACGAACAAAAAAAGAATTTTGAAAATCGGTCCACAAACGGCGGAGTAATCGGTGAACATATATAAAAAAAAAATACATACAGCCATCGATATAAAAAGTAGGTAGATTCACAGTCGCCGCATAAAAGTGGCACCGGCAAAAGAAGGCATAACGGCAGCGATATGCCTTCTTTCGCTTTCATTTGCTAAACCGCCACGGACGTGTCGCACGTCTGATGCGCTAGAGAACAAAGTCAGTAATGGAGTCGCCATTTGTCTTTTATTTAAAAAAGGCGTATTGTTATTTTAGTTTTCCGAAAAATGAAATTCAAAAAGAAAAGTGGAAGTGTCTTAAAACCCACGGCGGACATAATAAATTTCATTCATATACTCCGCAGATTTCATATGTCCTAATTGAAATGATTCGTAGGTGGGAGAAGCGTATAAATAATAGCAGCCAAACGCGACTTCATTCGCGTGGACTTTAGTTTTAGATTCTCCAAAAATAAAAGTAGCCTAAGTTACACCTTATTACATCAGCTACCTGCCACAGAAAATCCCGTCAATATTGGTCCAGCCGTTTCAGAGATTAGTGGGAACAAACAGACAGATAGACGGGAATCAGACAGACAAAAATTGTAAAAAAATATATTTTGGTATATGTAGTGTATAAACATTCATATGCATGTAGTAAAAGGCGGTTATTTTAATATTACAAACAGACACTTCAATTTTATTTACATATGTATAGATGTAAAATGTGAATATTGTAAAAATTGTTTGCTAGCGAAACAAAAACTACGGTTCCATATATTGATAGATAGTAAAGATTTAGGCGGATTATGTTATGCATCAGAAGATGTGTATTTAATATATGAAAAAAGAGAATATGTTGTTAGGAAATTTCTACACACTGGTGAATGTATAAAAAAATGTGCATTTCATTTTAAAAAATGTATTTGGAGATATAATTGAACACTGTCAAGGAACAAACTTTGGCCATAAGATCGAGCTGTTAAAGGCTGTTATTGAAAAATATATTGACATACATTACGTCCTTATTATGCCGGGAAACTAAAAACCGCTGAAATCAAACGCAGATTGAAAAGGCAATTATTTAATATATTTTTGTATCAAGGTACCTAAATCTTTGCTGGGAATAGAAACCGGGACCCTAACACACACATGCGTATTATGATCACTGTGTTCATTTCATAAAATATAATGTTTATAGATTCTAAAAATTTTCTGTTGTCTGCTCGCATTAGAATTTTAAATAAATAAAAAAGAAACTCCACTCCACTGTCTATGTTCCAAGTGGTGTAAATATGGCGGTAAATTAATCTTGTAAACGAATTTGTGCTTTATTGTAATGCTTTTGGTTTCATTTCTCAATAAACTCCTATTTCGTAAGTCTAAAGTCGTAAAATTTTATTGCCGTATTATAAACATCGAACCAGAAGGTGATAAGTAACAATTTAATTATGACTTATAGTCTTACTTATGTTAGTAACATAAGGTTTAAAATAGATAAAAAGTAACCTTAAAACATTTTTTTGTTTAGAATACTTGTAAACATCTATAATAAGTACGTTTTTACGCGGGGGCCACCTTTTGACTCAAGTTTGTATGGGAACCTTGCATCTACCTACTTTTTATATCGATGCATACAGCCGAATACAGTACCTCCTTCTTTTGGAAGTCGGTAAAAATATAAAATTGTGTTTTTTAATCTAAATTAACATAAACTACCTACGTTTTTATCAAATTGGTGTTTACCAATACAACAACAGATAGTGAGTAATGATATTACTAGACATCAATTTGTTTTCACCAAAATAAATGTCAAAAATCAAGTATAACTCTTTTGAGATCAGTATTCACATTATGCTATTGTGAAATTAATAAATGTAATATAATACAATTCTAGTTGTATCCTACGAATAGCTTTCATTTTACGTGAGAAACGATATAACTCGTCGCTGCGGGGGAGTGGTGCGGGTGAGTGGGGAGCGCATAGCGCCCGCGTCCCGTCAGTCGCTCGCGCATCTTTTTTTTTCTTCTCAATTTATGATTTTTCTGCAGATTAAGATGTGAGTTTCTCTTATTTTTTTGGTATTGTTCAAATACACACTTACAACTTCTCCTTGGCATATGGGTTGACGCAGGTGGTACACACTTTCACCAGAGTACCAGATATTGAGACCCATACTGCCTCTCTGCTGGACCTTCTGCTGACCACCCATCCTAGCACGTGTGCGGAATCGATAGCCAATGTGATACGACAGGGCATGATTGGTTTTATTCCCAACTCTGTAGTATCCATTGGCGGGCGAAACAAGCCCTGGTTTAATGGTTCTTGCGCTAAGGCTTCTAGCCTTAAGCAAGAAGCTTTTAAAACCTGGGCTGATGCGCACACGCGCAAGGACCCCGAAACGCCTAAGCTTCGGAAAAAATTCAACGCTGCCTCCCGTTCGGCAAAGAAGCAAATAGCCAAGGCGAAGTTTAGGCAAGTCGGCAGAATTGGCCAGCCTCTATCTAGCTACCCTTGCGGGAGTCGAGCTTTTTGGTCGCTTGCCAAGGCTGTCGAAGGTAACTTCTGTCGGTCGTCTCTACCATCTTTACGCAAACCGGACGATACTCTGGCTCACACGGCAAAAGGGAAAGCCGATCTCCTGGGTACCGCTCCCGAGTTGGCTCCCGTCTTAACGCGCTTATTCTCGCTTTCCTACACCACTAGTATAGTACCGTCTTCGTGGAAGGTAGCCCTAGTACACCCAATCCCGAAAAAGGGTGACCGCAGTGACCCGTCCAACTACAGGCCCATTGCGATAACCTCCCTGCTCTCTAAGGTGATGGAGCGTGTTATAAATACGCAGCTCCTTAGGTACCTCGAGAAGCACCGGTTGATCAGCGATCGTCTGTATGGCTTTCGCCAGGGCCGGTCGGCCGGTGATCTTTTGGTATACCTCACACACCGCTGGGCTGAAGCCGTCGAGGGTAACGGGGAGGCTCGGGCAGTCAGCCTGGATATCGCAAAGGCCTTTGACCGGGTCTGGTACAGGGCCCTTCTCGCGAAGCTTCCATCTTACGGTCTTCCCCTGAGGCTATGCAACTGGGTGGCAAACTTTCTGTCTGAGCGGCAGATTAAGGTCGTTGTTGACGGATGCTGCTCAGATATGAAACCCATTAATGCCGGTGTTCCCCAAGGCTCAGTACTGTCTCCTACACTATTCATTCTGCATATCAATGACATGCTGCAACAATCACGCAGTATACATTGCTATGCAGATGATAGTACGGTGGACGCACTATACACCTGTCGAGCCAATGCCCCTCGGTCACAAGTAGAGGAAAGTAGAATCAAACTTGTGTCTGAAGTCGAGAACTCTTTGGAGCGGGTCTCGGAATGGGGTCGACTTAACCTTGTCGAGTGTAACCTCACGAAGACACAAGTTTGTGCGTTTACCGCTAAAAAAACCCCATTTGCTATAGCGCCCAAGTTCCAGGGTACCGCGCTCACCGTCGGTGAAAGTGTCGGTATCTTGGGAGTTGACATTACGAGTAAAGTGCAGTACCGGAGTCATTTGGAGCACAAAGCCAAATTGGCGTCCAAAAAGCTTGGTGTCCTCAATAGGGCGAGGCAGTACTTCACTGCGGGTCAACTCCTGACGCTGTACAAAGCCCAGGTCAGACCCCATATGGAGTACAGCTCTCATCTCTGGGCAGGAGCACCAAAATACCAGCTACACCCATTTGACTCCGTTGAAAAGCGCGCAGTCCGAATCGTCAACGACCCAAGATAGACTGACAGGCTAGAACCACTCAGCTTGCGAAGAGACATAGGCTCGCTTTGCGTGTTCTACCGACTTTACTATGGTGAGTGCTCCGAGGAACTTTTCAAACTAATGCCTACATCACCATTCCATGATTATACCACCAGACGAAGGTTAAAGTTCCACAGGCATCATCTGGACTCGTGGCGGTCCTCCACAGTCCGCTTTGCACGCTCCTTTTTACCACGGACGTGTAGGTTATGGGACAACCTTCCAGCTGAGGCATTCCCAGTGGACTATAACATGGGGTTCTTCAAGAAAGCTGTAAAAAAACTCTCCTCCAAAGCCGGCAATGCTCGGGTGGCTCCCCTGGGGTTGCTTGTGTCCATAGGCGACGGTGATCGCTTAACACCACGCGGCCCGTCTGCCTTTTTGTTCGGTTTACATATAAAAAAAATACGCAAGAACTTTAAAAAAATAAATAAAATTTTGTATTCCGCTTGTTTTATTTCCATTAAAATATGGGTTTAAGTAGCACAAAATAGTTCATATAAGTCTACATGTACCACACGCCACGTATAAAATCTTAGTGAAAAAGACGCCAAGATATTTTTTTCATAATTTTCAATTTTTTTTAAAGTTGACTTAAAGTACACAGCTAAACACTATTTTCTTATAAAATGACCTATTAAATATTTCATTTAATTACTTGGTTATCATAAAATTCATTCAAATGCGTATTCCTTTTCACATAAGCGAATTCTCAATTTACTTATGTGTGAAGGGGTATAAGTTATTTTATACCCTCGAGGAATTTATTTTGTTGAGGGTATAAGTCATTATTTTAAAAACTATTAACTTTACATAAAAAATAACTCAATAATAATAAAGAACATACTCTGTTTACCTATAAAAAACATCACATGTATTACTTTTGCTGGCGGTTTAAATGTCATACGAGGACAAACACGCAATTTGAGCGCGCCGTGTGTTTTTTGCCTCTCCTGTAAAGTTGTAGTTTTAGACTTAAATCCCTTTTCACTAGGGCCACAGATATTAGCTACCTGCCAGCGAAAGTCCTGTCAAAATTGGTCCAGCCGTTACAGAGATTATCCGGAACAAACAGACAGACAGACAAAAATTGGAAAACATGTTATTTTGGTATATATATTATGTACCGTATATGTACATTCATATGCATGTAGTAAAAAGCGGTTATTTCAATATTACAAACAGATACTCCAATTTTGTTTATTTGTATGTATAGAGTGTAGGTGTATAGATTTGTATAGATTAGCGTTGGTAGCTGACAGTTACCCATATCGGTTGCAACAATCTGTATTTTGTAGGTGTTCCGCTTGTCATAGTCCAGCTTGGAGGAGACGGTAACCACGCCGGTAACGTTGTCGACGGCGAACGCGTCCAAAGCGCCCTTCTGAATCGCGTATTTTATTTCAGCGTTCACCCCGCTGTCTATGTCCGTTGCTCGGACTGCTGCTACCTCAGTACCTGTGGTGAAACAATGGAATAATGGATCAGAGGACCAATATTGCGCTATGCGGGTGTTCAACCTATACAGCGCAAAGGTTACCATGCCAGGCGCGGTCCCAGGCGGAGGGTCACAGGGGACATGAATCCCCCCCAAAATCCATCAGTCATGCGTAGATGGAAAGCGAAACCAGCCTATTTGGGACACCTCTTCTCCAAAATTTCTTGGTGACCCGTCCCCCCCCCCCCCCCAAATTCCCAGCGAGGCAGAGATATAATTGATTTTTTTAACTGTTCTCGGTTTGGGCATGGTTTGCCCGTGTGTTAGTTCGAGTGTCCAACTACACAAGACAGGGACATGAGTTATTACTTATTATGAAAAATAAACGTTACATGAATTTTGACCTTTCCATGTCCCATTTTTTAACACAATTTATGTTCTAATATGTTCAATAAAAATCTTTAAATCTTAAATCTTTAAATTTTCACTTTTTTTCGCATCTCGCTCGCAACTAACCCGCATTGGAAAATCGTGGTCGAGTTGACTCTAGGCACGGGTCTATCCCCAAAGTTCCAAAATCCCCTTACTTTTGAGACATTACATCACGGAATTCTATATAACGCACCCCCCCTCCTCCTTTGTTGATCTGCTTTCTGCCCTCACCGTCCTCCCTCTGGGCGTAATTAATTAGCGAAAACAAAGACTTTGTTGGTCTGCAAACACAGATCGTGACCCCGAAATTCTCGCGGAAAAAAATGGTTTCATGTCATGCCCGCTTTCACTCATTCGAAGGTGGATCCCGCATTAGACATGTATATTATTATAAGCAATATAAATTAAAATGTACCTATAGGAGCGTCCTCAGTGATGTCAGCATCGTATTTATCGGTATCGAAAACGGGTGCGTTGTTGTTGACGTCTCGTATCGTGATCTCCACCTTGCAGGTCGCGTTGTGAATGCCATCTGTGGCCTAGAAGGGAAAATAGAACATTTTTAATGTTGAAATATCTTAGATCTAATGTGAGTTAAAATGTAGCACCGATTTTCAGCGTGGCGACTTGTCTTGACAACCTACTTATGCAACCTACGCAGTAAGATCGTTAGCGTGATTCAGAAGCTGGTACAGTTTCATGTAGCTTGACTTATTGTATATGTCGCAGCCATCTGGCTTAATCAGCCACTCGATTGTTAGGCTAGCCTGTTAATTAAACGCCGGCATTCAATGGAGTGGGAACGTCACTTAACACTTTTGTTAAATGGAATATAGTCAACTTTGTATAATCTGTCTAGGATGACCATCAAGTAAGCAACTTAAATGATTACGTGACATAAAAAAGGAAACTATACTAAAAGGAGACTAGTTAGATTCACGGTAGCTCCAACTAGGTTGTGTTTTATTAAAGGGAACTCTCACACAGCCTGAATCACATGTCTTATGTGTAGGAAGAAGTATCATGTAAAATAATTAAAATTTAGATTTCATACTATTCTACCGAAACCGGATCAAATAGTATTCGTCATAGTCAGATGGTCGGTCGGTCAACAGTCAAACGGCGACTTAACCGACTAATGGGATGGCTACAGGCTACTTTACCAGAACCTTAGCAACGGAGTTTTGAAGGCAAAAGATGTAAATTAAGTATATTTTTCAGCTAATAACCGTTTTTAGTCCTATAAGTCTTCAATAAAAAGACATTATCTACTTTCAATAAGCAACTATTGGGACTAGTACAATAAAATTTTCATACCATTACAGACAACACAAATCTATTATCTTCGGTATCATTGGCGGCGACAGCGGATCGCACGGAGAGGCGGCCGGTCACGGGGTCGATCCAGAACGGGTGGGTCGTTGGGTAGATGATGGAGTAGCGGATCTCGGATGTGGGGTCGATGTCGCGGGCTTGCACCTGAGAGATTAAACATATAATAACATTCATAGCCCACAATAGAATTCCCTGTGTGGTCACCAAGACAATACAAACGGCCAAATCGACAATAATATAAAATAAAAAATAATGTACAAAAACATTAAAACAAAAAACCTAAACAAGAACAGAAACTGAAAATCATCATTTCAATCTCTGGCTTGACTGAACCCGGGACCCCCGGCAGTCAGTCATGGTAACCGTTGCGCCTCATGTCACACGTGTCGAGTAACGAAGTAACAATAAACTTGGTAATGGTAACCATTTTGCCATAAGGGTCGAGAAGCTGGTGTTATAATTGAGGTTAGATGCAGTGTTGCCAACTCTACTGTTTTAACAGTAGATTTACTGTTTTCGCCTTGACATCCCTGTTTTCTGTTTTAGTTCGTATTTCTACTGTTTTTAGGTGATGTATCTGAATTTCGAACTGTATAAAAAACAATTAATTCCAAATCGCAATAGGTCACAACCAACATGTCAAACTGGAATAACCTTTTAGAGAAAGCATTAAAGATAGTTTTTGTATGCATTGGTAAAAAGGCGTGAGCCTTTTTACAATTATGAATTGGTATCACTAGCGGGCCTCTTGCGGCATAGGGGATTCCCCGTTTACTGAGTGACGCAATCCTTTTGACATACAGTAAAACAGGATAGCTAAATTTGTAATTTAATAAAAACATGTACGATTTTAATAAAAAAAATGATTCCGAAAACGTTGAAGACCGCGAAATTGAAAAGTTAAATAAATATAAATATTTTTGGACAGTTCACACAACACAATCTGATTCCAAACTAAGCAGAGCTTGTACTATGGTAATCAGAAAGCTGATAAACATCCTTATATAATTCTAAAAAGGTACATACTTAAATAGATAATTAACACCCAGACACAGAACAAAATAGTCATGTCCATCACACAAATATTTGTCCTGGGTGGGAATCGAACCCTCACGTAACTCACGTTTCGCAGTCGACTCATCACCCACTACGCCATGGAGGCTGTCAAATGTTAATGAGTAAATTCCATTGTAATAAAATAAATAGTTTTGATAAAATCTTTACATTTTGACTTTAATTACTTTACTATTCCTAGAAATATAAGGAAATTTGCGATAAATCTAACAGTAATTGTATAACTATTTATCAATTTTATGAATATTATGTCGGACAGTAGATTTGATGTTTTGAAATTACTATTTTACTGTTTTCTGCTGTTTTTTTTAAGTTCCATTTGCTGCTTTTTGCTTTCCTGGGGTTGGCAACACTGGTTAGATGCGAATCTAGACTGACAATGACAATCTGCATGGTAAACTCTCAAAGAATAGAAAATGCCAACAAAATCATACTGTGAATTTATATGAACAACCTTTGTTAACACAGTTTTGTTGTGGAAACATGTAATGCGGCTGTATAATAACACCAATTTTGAGCATGGCGACATGTCTTCTACTACCTACGCAGTAACATCGTTAGCGTGATTCAGAAACCGGTAAATCGCTATCTGGCCTGTGTTATTAAACAAAACTCAAGAGAAAGAAACAACCACTTACATCTTAATCACTTTTTATAACAATGGTACTTTCATTAATCTAAGCAATTTACAACTTTAAAGGATAATACCACTAACCAGTAGTTCGGGTTCAAACTTGATAGCATCTTCATCAATAGAGGCCTTGTAGACAGGTGTGATGAAAACTGGAGGGTTGTCGTTTGAATCCGTCAGCGAAATTTGTAGCGAGACCACTGTCATCTGGCCGGAGCCGTCGTCGTCTGTGGCCTGAAAGGACAAAAAATATAATAGAAGGGAAAGAAAACGTTAAAGAAAACTAATGCCCGTTTTCATTAACGGCGAACAAAGGAACGTATTTAGGGCAATGCTTAGCATACAGTTCCTTTTCACTAATCGATGTACAATAGGTTGGTCCTATCTTATGAGTAGCCTAGTTTTTTGAGTTTTCCGTGGTTTTGTTCGTCAATCTATTGGCAATTTAAGCGACTGTCACATGGGACACCTAAGCACTACGCCATCCCAAATCGGTGTCATAACTTTACGTTATGCCTAACGTCGTTAGTCGTGACAAAGGGGTCAATGAAACGTGTTTTTCCTCCTAAATATTTAGGTATCTAATTTAGGCGTATCGTATGGTTAGTGCAAATGGATGTATAACCCCTTATTAATAAATAGCTCTCAAACTACATCTAGAGAGCGAAGCACGAGATTCACTTACCCTCATGACCAAATCGCAATCTTAAGAGCGAATAGTAGATTAGTTTTTCGTTCGTGTCATTTGAATCACTCTTGAGTGAGTCATAAAAAGTGTTGCAGAAAGCTATGTCTCGAAGTTAGACTAAGATCTACAAGTTACTAAAGTTCATTCCTACAAGTTACTAAAATATAATGGTACCTTATACTGCAAGAAGTAGTCCTTCCGACTCTCATAGTCCAAGCAAGGTGGAACCCCAGGAGTAGCGCAAAAGGCCACGGTTATAACGCCACTTCGGTTGTCCACGTTGAACAGTTCAGCGCCGTGGCCTGATAGCTGGTAAACTATACCTTCAGTGCCAAACCTGGAATATATGTTTTAGGAAATAGTGATAAATAGATAAAACAGACAGTCCTGTGGTACGGCATTGGAATGCATGCCACATAGACTCTAAGATTTGTAAATTTTTATGTTAAATAGTTATGTAAAGTTTGGAAATTTCATTATTTGTAATATACTTTTAAGGAACTTACTAATATCATATGGCTTTGTGACTGATTTAAATTGAAATAAATAAATAAAAATAAAATAAAGAAATAAACGGTGTCGCCCAAAGTACTATACTTACTTATAAGACACTATTTCACAAGGTATTTTTTCAAAACCTTTACTTATTTAATAACAAAAAAACTATAACTTAGAGCTTAATAAATTCAGAAAATATTGGAGATAGGTATTACGGTGTCGCCCAAAGTACTATAGGTACTACTTATAAGACACTATTTCACAAGGTATTTTTCAAAATCTTTACATTCAGAAAATATTTGAGATAGGCTGTATTATATTACTTGCAGATTGAGATAACAGGTAACCGTTACGCGCTACGTTGACTGCCAATCACATTGTCGTTGCCATCCATCCAAGTTCCGACGGTATCTAGCATTACTAAGCTTAGAAGATCGTTCACATTTTACATAAAATGAAGAAGCGTTATGAAGTTATTGAAGCACTTATAGATGCTTCAATAAATTTTAATAAATTTTCTATAGCATTTTGGCACGTACGGTGTTGAAAAACTTGATAATGAAATATTATAATTATCTATCGCCGTGGAGCAGCGATAAGAACGCACATACTTCTAGTCTATTCTATTCTATTCATAACAATTTTCTGGGCGCAGGTATTGAAGCCGGTATTGTAGGTGGTAGAACTATTATCGTTCGCCCGGGGAAGTACGCTGCACCCACTTCTGCCGTGAACCAAATCTGTTGTGTTTCGGTGGAAAGGCGCAGTTGCCGGCCACACTTACATGAGGCGACCACCAGCCTCCGGAGTAGCAGCGCAACTGCATACGACCCCAGACAAGACTTACCTATGCTTTCTTGAGGTTGTGTGCAGATGTCCATGGGCTGCAGCGACCACTTAACATCACGTGGCCTGCATGCTCGTCTGCTACTCCATTCAAATAAAAAAACAGCAGACCTTCAAGTCAGTGACCGACTTTTGCTGCCCTATGCATTTACCTACTATGATTATATACATACATACATACTAACCTCCCAGTATCCCTATCAGTAGCCCTAACCGCGGCGACCCTGGTGCCGGCCGGGGCCGCCTCCGCCACGCTGGCCGAGTACGGCTCGTCCGCGAACACGGGCGCGTTGTCGTTGACATCTGTCAGGGAGATGGTCACGCTCGCCTTGGAGGACAGGTGGGGGGAGGTGTGGAGCTCCTCTGCTATCACCTTTTGACATGAAATTAAATTGTATAGTAAACTAGCGACTTCGTCCGCGTGGACTTTGATATTAGTCATATCATGATGTTATTATAGCCTATAGCCTTACCCAATAAACGGAAAATTCAACTCAAAAAGAATTTTTCAATTCGAACCAGTAGTTCCTGAAATTAGCACAAACAAACAGACAGACAAACAAACAAATTCTTTAGCTTTATATAAATATATATTAGTAACTAGTTGTGCCCGCGACTTCGTCCGCGTAGATAAAGACTTGTACAAAAGGCTTGATTAGGCTTGGATTATTTGTTCCTCCTCCTCCTTAGTCGTTCACTCTTGACAGAGTGGTCGTGGCTGATGAGGTTGCAATTTCGTTCGTGACCGCTTGCCCTCCACTGTACCTTGGATTATTGTTACCTTTTATGAAATTACATATGATACAAAAGTTCATATTATTATGTTGAGTAGATACATTCTTCCTGAGTCCTTACAATTCTTACTGTACTCCTCTTATAATATCGACTTTTCAGTCGTTATCATCAGTTTCTCTTTACAAATTAAACGTATTATAATAGCCTGTTTTTAAAGCGTTTAGATAGTACTGCTGTGCCCGCGGAAAGAATCATTATAATTAAATAATTTGTACTGCAAATAATGCATAGATTCATTATCATTATGTAACTTAAATATATTGCAGAAAGGTGGTGAAATTTCTACGCTATGTCGGACGTGGTTAGTAGTTGGGAGTCAAATTCTTGGTTGCTTACACGTTGGTTGCAATTGTCGTTAACATACTGTCGTTCATACTTAATGGAGGTCTTTTGAGCGATTTAAAACTTGCGACAGCAGTTAGGCCACTAACAATGAAGACGTCATCAACCTGAATTGGAGCAGCGTGAGAGGATCAGGCCCTACGCGATTAAGAGTCAATTGGTCCTATTAACAACCCTTCACACAGCATCAGAAATAAATATATCGATTACTAATATTATTCTGGGCGTGACCACCATGCCGTGCTGCTGCCGTGACGCTTTAGCATATTAGTGTAACACCAGTGCCAGTACTGCGTATGTATGTAATAGCTCTTATTAAATTAACCACTGAAAACGTCTGCTCATTTCAATAAAAAAATTATTAGACCCTCGGCAATTGCTTATTATTTTATTCGAAATCACTTTTTTTACAACACAACAAAGAGGCAGAAAGGCCGCGTGGTTAAGCGATCACTGTCGCCTATGGAAACGGGCAACCCCAGCGGAGCCACCCGAGCACTGCCGCTTTCAAGAAGAGCTTTCTTTACAGCTTTCTTGAAGAACCCTATGTCAAAGTCCATTGGAAATGCCTCAGCTGGAAGGTTGTCCCATAACTTACACATCCGTTCAAACATCAAAAGGAGCGTGCAAAGCGGCCTGTGGAACTTTAACCTTCGACTGGTGGTGTAATCATGATATGGTGACGTAGCTATCATTTTGAAAAGATCACTCAGCATAGTAAAGTCGGTAGAACACTTTGATTTTTTTTACGTTTCACACTGATAGCCCCAGAGTAGAGTAAATATACACTGTGTAATGGGTACCATGAGACACACAGAGACAGAAATACAAACACTTAAACCGAGAACAGAAAATTAAACTCATCATTCAAATTTCTGCTTTGCCGGGAATCAAACTCGAGACCCTTCGATTGGCAGTCCGGCATGGTAACCATTGCGCCACGCGAGTCCAGGCGCGGTCGCAGCCTTCAATTTTGGGCAATGGTCGCCAAGAAATTTTGGTGGGGGGTCACTAAGAAATTTGGGGGAAGAGGTGTCTCAAATTGGCTTGTTTCGCCTTCCATCTACGCATGAGTGAGGGATTTGGGGGGGGGGGTCATGTCCCCTGTGACCCCCCATAATATGTGGATGTAACCACCGCGCCGCGCCTCCATAATGCTCTACCACAATGAGTAAAATATCAGCGCCAGTTCCAAAGCTCTCTAAGTTGTTAATTTTTTTTATTAGATATTTTATTAAGTAAATATACTCGTAATTAATTATTTGAAATAATCTCCACCAATCCACTTTGTAATAGCGTTATTGGGTAAAATAATGATTATGTAGTTCACCACCTGTAAATCTACCTGTAAAAAGCAATTCAATGTGAATAAATGAATAAATGAATAACAACGACATCTATCGTATAGCGTTTAAACTAAATTGTCGATATAGCGAATTTGCAACAGATCACTAAATAGTTCTGAATATGAACATAGATGTCGGCAGTAGCCTCGTTTTGTTAATGTTTTGTACATTTTGTATTGAGGATTTCTTTGAATATGTGGTGATATGTACGGTTTTTTTTAATATTTAGAGATGAAATCTAGCATAAGTGATTGAAAACTTGCTATCAGAATATTAAGAGATGTTAGTAATTATCGAAACTTGCGGTGTGACCGCTCGCATTAACTTTATTCTCTTACAAAAGTTACACACTTAAATTTGTTCTTCCGTTGCTTTAATAAAGATTCCTTTGTAAGAATTTCTTTAATAGTTACAATATGCATATTAACCCGCATTGGAGCAGCGTGGTTAAGTAATCTCCAGGCCTCCCCAATAATGGGAAGCCCAGGAGAGGAGCGAGACGTTAAAAGGATGCAGCTATTTAGCTTGTATCGGTAATGGTCGCTTCAGTCATAGCCTGTTCACGATTCTCAGCTCCGAGAAGAAGCTGAGCAATCGACCTCTTCTATAGGGCTCAGGAGTCTTCTGTAAGACTCGGTAGCAGGGCTCGCGGTGCGCTTTATACCTGTAGGCTAGCCGTTCTCGGCCAACGAAGCATTACCCTGATCACACAGATCTCTATTTAATATGGTCGACGATATTGATAAAAGTTCATCTTACGTTTGACCTCCCTATATCTTCGGAACCACAAATTATTTTATAATTTTGATTTCATTGTAAAGTATTAATTATGGTTTTCTAAACAGCTTTTAACAAAACTTTCATCTAAATCTACCAAAGCGCGTTTCAATTTTATGCCGCGTATTGTTTAAATGGACATAACTTTGTTTATGGACCGATTGATGTGAAATACACACTTAATGTTACGATAATTCATTCTACAATACATTAGTAAATCAGCATTCAAAGAAGGGAAAAGAATTTGGGAATAAAATTAAGGTTAATCATTCTAACCTTCACTTTCCAGCTTTTGAATCCTTTTTATTTGCTACCAAGGGATGATTTTTGAAAAAAGGTTACATAGGTGTCTTATTATTTTCAATAAAGATTACAAATACAAAATTTCAAGTGAAATACTTTTCCCAAAAAGATTCTTTAAATCAAGTCTCAACAATCAGTTTTTAAAGAATTTCGAAAAAAATTGACACTTAAAGGGTGAATTTTGGGAAAATGCTGAAATACGTAATTCTTTATTTTATTATGCATTTAAATGCATTAGCACCGGAGTGCTGATTCATTGCGCAGAGTCAGCGTGCAGGCGTTCATCCATTTCATCCTTGAAATTGACGTAACTTTTTTGTTTGTGAACCGATTTAAATAAAACAAACCCTAAATGTTAATCCAAAAAAATACCAATACATCAGTGAAAACCTCATCCTTCTACGTTAAGCCGTTCCTGAGATTAGCGCGCACAAACGAACAGATAAACAGACAAACAGATAAACAGACAAACAGATAAACAGACAAACAGACAAACAGACAAACAGACAATAATTCTAAAAATCATTGTTTTGGGTTCTATTACGCTAATAAATAGCCCTAGTGACAGTTTTTTTCAAATATCTTCAATGTACAGAAACCGACTTGTTACAGATTTATTATATGTATAGATATAGATATTAGTATAGGTAGATTAAAAATCCTCTTGCCGTCTTTCTAAGTAAAAAAATTTTTCTTTACTGTTCTATATTAATATTATAAATTCGAAAGTAACTCTGTCTGTCTGCTACGCTTTCCCGCTTAAACCACTAAACCAATTTTAATGAAATTTGAAACACACGTAGAGTGGACCATGGGAAAGGACATAGGATGGTTTATATCCTACGGGAACCTATAAAACGTGTCCACGCGGACGAAGCCGCTGGCGGAAGACTAGTATGAAATTAGATATGAGCGCCGCGCCGGCGCGCCGCCGCCGCCGCAGATTTCGCCGCGCCGCCGCCGCCGCGAAAAGGAAACGGCGCGCCGAGTGAGCGAGAGAGATAATTGAATCGGTCAGTAGTCAAATAGTATGAACGTGCTCGTTATTGCCGTAGGCCGCTTTAAGCAGTTCTTCTTCTTCTTTTCAGCCTTTAGTAGTCCACTGCTGGAAGTAGGCCTCCCCTAACGTTCGCCATTCCTCCTGGTCCTGCGCCTACTGAATCCAGCGGTTTCCCGCTGTCTTCTTTAGGTCATCAGTCCACCTGGTTGGAGGGCGGCCTGTACTCCTTTTGCCGAGACGTGGTCGCCATTCGAGAACCTTTCTTCCCCATCGGTTGTCGGTTCTTCTAACTATATGGCCTGCCCATTGCCACTTCAGCTTGCAAATTTTGAGAGCTATGTGTGTAACTTTCGTTCGTCTACGGATTTCATCGTTACGAATTTTATCGCGTAGAGAAATTGGTATGAAATACCGTACCGAACCGTACCTACGTAGAGAAATACCAAGCATAGCCCTCTCCATCGAGCGCTGTGCGACCTTGAGCCTATGGAAAAGGCCAACTGTAAAAGACCACGTCTTAGCGTAGGTCATCACTGGCAACACACACTGCTCGAAAAATTTCAACTTCAGGCACTGAGGTATTCTGGAAGAGAAGACACTTTGTAACTTCCCGAACGCTGCCCAACCGAGTTGGATTCTACGAGTTATCTCTCTCTCGAAGCTGGACTTACCCATACGGATCGCAGGTATATGTACTCGTCGACAACTTCGAGAGTAGTGCCATCAACAACAACCGGTATAGGTGTGACATGGACGTTGAACATGATCTTCGTCTTGTCCATGTTTATCTTAAGATCCACCCTTTGTGAGGCGATATGGAGGTCACATAATATAGTGCTGAACTCTTCCAGGTTCTCCGCCAAGATTACTATATCATCGGCAAATCAAAGTTGTGTGAGGTGTTCGCCATTGATGTCAATACCGAGCTCGTTCCACTCTATCAGCTTGAACACGTCTTCCAGTGCAGTGGTAAACAGCTTCGGGGATATGAACCTTGTGCCTTGTACTCCGCGCTGCAGTGGAATAGGTTCAGTGCTTCCGTCGTGGACTCGGACTGTCATGGTTGCGGCTTTGTACAAACACTTCAACACCTCGATGTACCGATAGTCAATCTGGCATCGCTGGAGAGACTCTAGCACCGTCCAGATCTCAATAGAATCGAAGGCTTTCTCATAGTCCACATACACAATACATAGCTGCAGATTATACGAGAGGAGCACCAAAATACCAGCTACACCACTACACTCATTTGACTCCGTTCAAAAGCGCGCAGTCCGAATCATCAACGACCCAAGCTTGACTGACAGTCTAGAACCGCTAAGCTTGCGAAGAGGCTCGCTCTGCGCATTCTATCGACTTTACTATGGTGAGGGCTCCAAGGAACTTTTTAAAATGATGCCTACGTCACCATTTCATGAATATACCACCAGACGAAGGTTCAAGTTTCACCGACACCATCTGGACTCGTGGCGGTCCTCCACAGTCCGCTTTGCACGCTCTTTCTTACCACGGACGTGTAAGTTATGGGACAACCTTCCAGCTGAGACATTTCCAGTGGACTATGAAATGGGGTTCTTCAAGAAAGCTGTAAAAAAGCTCTCCTCCAAAGCCGGCAAAGCTCGAGTGACTCCTCTGGGGTTACCCGTGTCCATAGGCGACGGTGATCGCTTAACACCACGCGGCTTGTCTGCCTTTTTGTACGGTTTATTTATATGTATATAAAAAAACTATCCTGTCACACACCGACCTGCAATATCGGCAAACTGTTATTCAAAATTGTATAATTACGTTGTTCTAATTGCTAAGTGTCAAAATGTTACACTTTCCTGAACGGTAATTTGTTTATTTATAAGTTTTAATAAATATAAATATTTTTATCGATAAACTACGTGTTTTTTATCTGCCAACATCAAAAAATCCTTTGGAGGTCACGCCGCCGAAAACGCCGCCGCCGCCGACTCCAAAAAGTCGGCGCGCCGCCGCCGACCTCCCACCCATCGGCGCTCATATCTATATGAAATATATAACATTACATTACACAGGATTGACTTGGTCGTGGGTACTATTAATTCACACAACGACAGAAACACAAACACCCAGACCACGAGCAAAAATTTAAACTCGATTCAAATTTCTTTATCGCCGGGATTCGAACCCTCGATCGACAGTCTGGCATGGCTTCATTCAATCATTGTTTAACCTTACTTCTAAAATAAACTTCCTCTGGTTGGGATCCTCATAGTCCAGGGTCTTGTTGAGTCGCAGCGTGACGGTGGCAGTTCCGGTAGCCTTCCCTGGCTCCACGATAAACGCATCCATTTCATCTGATAGCCGGAGAGTGAACACTGAGTTTAGGCCCTGAAAACAAGACATTTATTGAATTACTCAGATTAAATAAAAAGTAGAACATATACTCAACACCCTCGAACTCGTCTTACTTCGGTATTTTTTAAAACATAGCCCTTAGTGTAAGTTTGTAAACGCGCAAACGTTACTACTGCGTCCGAGTTATTGTAAAGATAGATCTTAACCTCAAAGGAATAAAGTCGATAGTTAAATTCTTAACGCAAACGCAATAGTAACGTGCAGACTTACACTAAGGCCCCAGGTATGATATGCCGCAAGGTGGTAGAAGAAAACAGATTTTTTAGAACTATATTAATTAGACGAACATTGAAGGAAACAAGGTGATAACAGAGAGATATAAATGACTTTAGCAAGCGGCCAAACTTCAATTTGGTTTTTCGAACTAAAAAGTAAAAAAATAAGAAGAAAATGTATTTAATTGTAAAAAAAGCGTGGGGTTCATCATGTCAATAGTATCTTAAAAATCACCCCACGTTATTTTTTGCAGTAAAATACATTTTCTTCTTACTAAGGCCCCAGGTATGATATGCCGCAAGGTGGTAGAAGAAAACAGATTTTTTTAGAACTATATTAATTAGACGAACATTGAAGGAAACAAGGTGATAACAGAGAGATATAAATGACTTTAGCAAGCGGCCAAACTTCAATTTGGTTTTTCGAACTAAAAAGTAAAAAAATAAGAAGAAAATGTATTTAATTGTAAAAAAAGCGTGGGGTTCATCATGTCAATAGTATCTTAAAAATCACCCCACGTTATTTTTTGCAGTAAAATACATTTTCTTCTTATTTTTTTACTTTTTAGTCCGTATTTTCACAAAAGCGTGTTTTTTAGTTTTTTAAATTACATTATTTATTTTTAATTTTTTTAGTAGGATTTTTATTCTCATATTATTGCATTGTCATCGGCCCTTGACCCCTGTGCAAATTTTCAAGTTAATCTTTTCTGTACAAATAAATATTTTAGTATTTTAATATTTAATCAATCAATTCAAACAATATTCAATTGAACACAATTTCAATTCAATCAAAATTTCAATAAACATGTCAGACAATTAAGTACATAAAATTTCTATAATGCAGGTGATGTCCATCAACCTAAGCCAATGTGGTGGACTATGGCCCAAAATACCTATCAATACAAACATATCTGTGCCTAACAATAAACATTGGCTGCAGACTTGCGTCCCACTGCTGGGCAAGGGTATCTCCCTATTATTAGCCTTAGGCCTGGAGCTTATTCCACCACGCTGCTTCAATGCGGGTTGGTGGAGATGCGAGTTAGTAGCCAACCCGCTGTCGGATGTTTTCAAAGCGTCCATAAGGCCTCCGACAATGTTTAAAGACTGTTATCTATCGACAACTACCGGGACCGACGGCTTAACGTGCCCTCTGAAGCACGGAAACGCGTGTGAAATTTTTTGCCACTAGCGGTCACCCATCTCACACACGACCGCGCCCGTTTGGCTTAGTTGCATAGATCGCTTGCGTTCTACGCTAACCGCCGGGCCATGCGCGCTTGCTATGTTAGTCGGCAATAAACATTACATGGACTAAAAACTTACCACATCAGTGTCAGTAACAACCATGTCCAAGTTCGGCAGCGGCGTCCCAACGGGCAGACTCTCGGGTATCTCCACACTATACTCCCGTCGGTTGAACCTGGGTGGTTCGTCGTTCACGTCCTTGATGGTGATCGTCACCGTGGCCAGCGTGGACGTCAGATTCGATACAACCGGCACTCCGTTTACTATTTCTGTGGCCTAAAACAATACGAAACAATTTTCTTTATTGCGTGATGAAATTGCGTTACATATGGGCTTGGAATATTAAGTCCCACTACTGGGAATGGGTCACTCCTTATAAGCCACGCTTCCCCAATGCAGGTTTAGATAATATACTAAATATATAGGTTATACTATATAGGTTATAGTATAGTAAAGTTACCGATACGAAATTTTTTTTCGTAGTGATCTTGAGGTACTAATATGCTTTAATTTACAATAAAGATTCTATGTGTTATGGGTACCAGAGTATAAATAATTATAATAATATATCATCATATTATACAATTTTTCTGCTGCGAATCGTGCCTATGAGTTTCTGACTGTAGACCAATGTGGTCTACATTATCATCATACGAGTCGACAGTCAAAGAATTTGTATCAACAACTCTGCTTGCTTCATCAATTTTACTACGATTTTTTACGAAATTAGTTATGATTTTTTACGAAATTAGTTAGTCATTTTTTTATGAAATGACAATCATAATTGATCGCCAATTCATAAACGAGATTCCATTGAAATGGTTACGGAAACTGCTATCATGTGAACCAATTTACAAAAAATATTATCTAAACGGCACCAGCAAAAAAATATCTTGCCCTCACCCATTGACCTAATCGCAACATGCTTTGCATCCGAACTGAATTTCCGGTGTAACCCTTGACACTCTTTTTAGGCTTCTATACCCATTAGGGTTAAACGATATTATATATGAAGCTTCCACGTATGACAATAGATAGGTACAATATTGCAATTATAAAAAGGGCCTCGACAATCTTCTCTTCAACCAACTTTCAATCAACCAACGACGACCCGCGTGGCGCAATGGTTACCATGCCGAACTGTCAATCAAGGGATCCCGGGTTCGATTCCCGGCGATACAGAAATTTGAATGATGAGTTTAAATTTCTGTTCTCGGTCTGGGTGTTTGTGTTTCTGTCTTTGTATGTGTCCATGGTACCCACGACACAGGGTATATATACCCTACTGGAAGGCTATGAGTGTGAAGCGTTATTTATTTATTTAACTGTCTGTTAATCACAGAGCTTTATATCGAAGTGAAATAACTAAATAAACTTACATTGTTGTTTACCTTTAAGTATATGCCAATTCGACTTGTATTAGGCAGAGTTTTATTTAGTCTGTGCTTACCCGAACAGTAAGGTTGAGGGGCGAAGATGGGTCAGCTAAAGCCTCTCGATCCAAAGGCTTCGCTGTTTTCAGTTCTCCAGTAGTGCTGTCTAGCCAAAAGAAGTCCAGAGGATCTAAAAAAGATGAGTGTGAAACCTTATAAAATCTTCCGAGTATATATATACATTTTAGAAAAGGTGGGTACCTACAGTATTAACATCGGATCTTTGCCTCTCGGAACTTCGTGCGAGTAGCTGCTCGGATATCAAAAATTGTTCTTAACCAATCAAAATATGCACAATAGCACATGCACAGTCATTTGTTGCATCTAACTTCAGAGGGACTGCATATGGTCAAAAATTACGAAGTGTCACATTTAACCATGAAAACTTTGAAACACACAGGCCTGTGTGAAACGAAGGTGACCGCCTGCCATCACGTGGGACTGACTGTTTACCAGACTTTTAAATGTACTAAAATAATTATTCGATTGAGAATCGAACCCTCGAATGACACAACCATCATGGAGTTTATTAAGCTGTAGCTGTATCTTTTTATTTCATTGCAATTGAATGAAAGGGCTTGTTGCCCCTTCACACAAGATCTCCCTGTCACAGTATGTCAACATTCTACTCACTAGTAATTAACTCCAACTTGACATCCCTGGGTTGTGCGCGGTCTGCATCCCTTGCCCGGATGGTGAGCGCTAAGGAACCCACGGGAGCATCCTCCGCTAGGGCTCCACTGAGGGATCCACTGAATACTGGTGGCGAGTTCTGCACATCTACCACTTTGACTTCAACGTGCGCTGTAGAATTTTGCGTTCCGTCCTGGAGGTAATAAAACAGAAAATAATACTCAAGAGTTTTTTAAGATTGTACATCAGAAACTGACAGTTCCTCTGGGTACTATGTTGGGTCCTAAATTATTTATTGTTAATAAACTTGATGAAAAAAATATTATTATAACATAAACTATTTATATGTATAGTATGTACTCGTATGTGTATCTATGTATTGATAAAGTAAATAAGTATGTATGTAATAATATAACTTCATTTTAAATTCAAACCCATTTTTTTTTCTAAAATCCTGTTGACTATTAAAGCTTACCTCGCATTCTCATCATTACTCAGGGTCAACTGGTAGACAATGTCAACGGGCATTAAGTTTAACACTTTGTGAACGTTTAATTTAAGGTGTTTCACATAAATAAATAAATAAATTATTGTAACTAAGAATCACTCACCGTAGCATAAAGTTGAAACTGGTAGAATTGCTTAACATTGTAATCCAAATTCTTTCTAAGAACTAACGCTCCCGTGTATTGGTTTGCAGTTGACAGTAAACTTACTACTTCGAAGTACTCACACGCTTCTGGCCACTGTTAAAACAAATTCAATTAATTATAAGTACAGTATAATATAAATAAAATTATACATTAATACTTTTGACTGAACATAAAAAATAATAGATCAAGAATAATAGATAGCTCAATCATAGTCAAAAACGAAATAAAATAGACTAATCTTGAAATAAATACCTAATCTAGTTTGCTAAGGATATTACCCAATTACCACAAAATAATTTTTATCTAATTTTACCTAATTTTCTTGAATAATACATCACAATAATACATTCAATAACAAGTTCACAAATCAGTAAATACCTATTCTTTCAGTGACTTGGAAGATACATATTATTATGAGACATTTAAGAATATTACATGCATACACACTAGGGCGAAAAATATTAAGCATATCCTTGCAGTTGGGTAAAAATTAACCTGCCATATTTAAAGAAAATCCACTGGGCGTTTTATTTATTGAAATCTATAGGTAATTATTTACTTAGTTATTTCATAACGGTACAGAAAACTTAACAATAAAGTGAAATAATGAACAATTCCCACCTGTTCGTTAGGCACACATCCGACTTCAAGGCTGTCACCGACCGAATCTTTGTCCTCGACCTCTATATTTTTGAGTATCGTTGTACCGATTTTCTCGTCTTCTGGTACATCTACTTCGTATGGACTCTGAAATAATGTATAAATATTTTACCATCATCAATCTTAGTAAATGGGAGAGCTTGCATGATTTGACCGGGTAAGTGCCATCACTGCACACATATCTGCCGTGAAGGAATTCTATTATATTTCGGTGCAAAGTAGCTGGCCAGATTTACTCAAGATTCCATGGGCTGCAGTGACCACTTACACGCAAATGTAAGACTTATTCATAACAAAGAATATTTTTTTTAACCTTTTTTATGTCCCACTGCTGGGCACGGGTCTCCTCACAAGTGAGAGGGATTAGGCAATAGTCCACCACGCTGGCCAAGTGCGGATTGGTGGACGTCATGCTTTCGAGAAATTATGAATTTCTCTCAGGCATGCACGGCGGTGGAGAACATCGTAATCAATTAAATATCACGATATTTTCCATCACCGTGGAGCAGCGATAAATCCGCACATTACAAATTTCTTTGTAAGAGCTGCGCGCCGAGGATTTGAACCCAGGATCGGTCGCGTCGGAGACCACGGTTTTTTACCACTCGGCCATCGCTGCTCAACGTAACAAAGAGTATAATAATGTGTTATTCCGCTTTTTCGCTTAAAAAAATCAAACATTATTTCACGAGTAGGCGAAGAACATAAGATTTAGAAAAAATATCTTGATTCATATCAGACTTCGCACCATTACAAAAACGAGAAAATTAAGTGCCTACGTTTTTTTAAACCAAACTTAAAACTTCATGAAATCATTAAAAGCAGAAACAAATAGTAAAGAGAAAATGAATACGATTAGCCATGTCTGTAACTATAAATTTAAGTGCATACATTAACAACTAAATATAAAACTTGGTGTAATCATTACTAAGAGAAAGATATAGATAAAGAAAATTGTTACGCATTTCCACTTACATTTTTGAAAATAGGCGGATTGTCGTTTTCATCTAAAACAATGACAGTGACTGGCTGTTGCTGGACTAGATTGTTCGCAGGATCGCTATCCTGAACTTGTATATACACTAGAAATTTTATAGTATCTTCTCTCTGAAACAATACAACAATGGTTGCAATGAAATAAGGCGATACAATACTTCAAACGCTTTTGTAAGGTCAAGTGGTAAGAAAAATTGGCAAAATAGAAGGTTAAAAATGTAATTAAAATAAAAACGCATTACAGGTTGGATTATCATTAATATTAATTTTAACCTTACCTCTCTATCTAAAGCTTGTACTAAGGTAACACTTCCAGTAGTAGGTTCTACAGAGAATTTGTCTGTTCCAACTAAACCATATTTTATCTGAAAATTACAAAAGATTATTAAAATTTATCAATTGCATTACAATCTGAAATTAAATGCTCCAAAATCTCAAACTTTAAAATTTTGGGCATCTCAGATACGTGAAACAAGATAGGTAAATAATATTATATATGTACTACAATGAACAAATAATATTTCGGATAAAAAGTTTCCTTCTAAAGCAAAGACAGCACGATGTAATGTGCAAACTCAACGAGCGTAGATTTATAAGCCCAGAAATAAGTTACTTCCTTAACATCATCCATAACCAAAACCACCAAATTAAAATAACTATTACAGCAATGTTTCAACAGACGCTGGCGCAATTGCATACCTCTGAACCTATATTCTTGACGCACTTGTTGAAGATAACACGATCAGTAGTGCACTTTCCATCACCTTGTCTTGATAAATAATTTTATTATTAGAAGACGATGACTTACCGGTAGACCATCAGGACTAGCTCCCTGTAACGTATATACTACTGAACCAATAGAAGTACTTTCTGATAACGCCAGATTGTCCATGTCGTGGGTGAAGACTGGAAGAGAGTTTGTTGCTCCTGCAATTAAGAAAAATGACTGTTATTTTTGCCCTTTTTACGTCACACTGCTGGGCACGGGTCTCTCCTCATTATTGTGGAGGCCTGGAGCTTACTCCACCACGCTGCTCCAATGCGGGTTGGTGGAGATGCGGGTTAGTAGCCAACACGCTGTCAGATGTTTTCAAACCGCCCATAAGGTCTCCGACAAGGTTTAACGACTCTTATCTATCGACAACAACCGGGACCGACGGCTAAACGTGCCCTCCGAAGCACAGAAACACGCATTATTTTTTTTGCCACTAACGGTGACCCACCTCACACCCGACCGCACCCGTTTGGCTTAGTTGCATAGACTGCTTTCGTTCTACGCTAACCGCCAGGCCATGCGCGCTTCTCTACGACGATCTAAGATCACATAAATAACTGCACTTACTGCACAGTAATTCAATAAGAACATCTATCCATCAGCTCTCGGATCGAAGGCCTCCTCTAATGTTCGCCACGCTGTTCGCTCCTAAGGGCCTACTTTATACGCTTTGTCCGTTCGTAAATTCTAAGATTTTCAGAATTGTTTCTTGGATTCAGCGATCCTGAATCCAACAGCTTCACTCTCTTAAGTGGGCTTCAATATCTCCTAATTATTGGGGACGCCTGGAGCTTACTCCACCACACTGCTCCAATTCCGGTTGGTGGAGATTTTCTTTAGGTAATCAGTTCTGAAATCTGGTTGGAGGAGTGAATAGAGAGGAGAAAGAGGAGAGGATACGAGTATGTCCTACCCATTGCCGCTTTAGCTTGCACATTTTGAGGGCTATGATAGTGATCTTCGTAGTTCGTACGTCGATTTTGGCATAAGTTTTTTCGATCATCCATTTAAAACGGACGAAATAAGCCATAATAATTCTATTGTTTCTGTTTCTTTGTCTCTGTCTTCATGCCATGTAGAAATCTAAACCAGTAGTAATAGTTACAGTTTACAGAGACTAATTGTGTTAATTTTCGTCCGTTACGCATCTTGCTGCCGCGCATTCATGTTACTATATGTTTCTCGCATAACTTATTAGCGTACTCTCTCCTGGAGAAATTTACTGCCCAATATGATACATCCATTACCGGTAGCCGTTTAGGATTGCATTATTTCATGAGATATCCCACAATATACAATACTAACGCTTCACATTCACGTTTCGTGGGAATACTGTAAAGTCACCAGTATTTTTTTTCAACCTTTTTTATGTCCCACTGCTGGGCACAGGTCTCTCCTCACAAGTGAGAGGGATTTAGGCCATAGTCCACCACGCTGGCCAAGTGCGGATTATTTGACCATAGATTGACCAGTATTTACTCATAATTAATTTCGAGGGAGCCCCACTAGTTTCGGACCGTACCGAAGTCCTTCATTATGAGCCATAGCGTGTAGTAGCTAGGTGGCCACGGCGAAGTCCCTGTAGCTTCAGGATTAAGAATAGAGCTACGGTACATCTGCTCTCCAGAGGATGGGCCCGTTCTGGGGCGCCGCGCGTGGCGTTCCACTGGAGATCCCGGAGTCCTCCCCAAACCCAGATGTAGGCCGAGGGAATTTTATTGTGGTAACAAATCCCACATAACCCTTGAGTAACACCTCTCCCAAAGTACCGGGTACCTTTTGAAGGCCCCCACCCCCCGATACCCAAAAAAGGTGGCCACGGCGAAGACTTCCCCGAACTAAAACCAGTGACTATATGATAGACATTTTAAACTCATCAAATTTTCTGTCCGGATAGGAATTGAATCCTTGACCAGCAATGGAAACCAAAAAAGAGTTGCGATCACGATTTTTTACAGAGAAAACTATTCGAGCGCGTCTTTCGTTGTGTTCTTGAAATTATTTCTATTCTTTAGCGTGTCGAAGATGAATTTTATTCAGTCGTAATACTTATTGGAGTACTGGACTGATTCCTTATTTTAGTTTGTTAGCTTTTGTGTATATAGTTTGTTGTGTTTTACTCATATCACTCCCTCATAATTTTTAGATTATCTCAGATTAGCCATTATTAATCTAATGCCATAACTCCAGAATTCCAATAAGTGTAACGATTGAATTCATCTTCGACACGCTATTAACAATGACTATGTAATAGCCATTAACAATGGCTAATCTGATGATAATCTAAATATTATGAGGGGACTTATAGACCCCTCAGGTAGGTTACTCCACTACGCTGCTCCAATGCGGGTTGGTGGAGATGCGGGTTAGTGACCAACCCGCTGTCGGATGTTTTCAAACCGCGCGCCCATAAGGCCTCTGACAAGGTTTAACGACTTTTATCTATCGACAACAACCGGGACCGACGGCTTAACGTGCCCTCCGAAGCACGGAAACGCGCATGTTTTTTTTTCCCACTAGCGGTCACCCATCTCACACCCGACCGCGCCCGTTTGGCTTAGTTGCATAGATCGTTTGCGTTCTACGCTAACCGCCGGGCCATGCGCGCTTCACTATTGATGGTTGCGTATTAATAAATATACCTATCAAAGTAAACTAACATTCTATCATAAACAATAATTAAGTATCTAGTTTACCTGACCGGAAGTTCAGAGCAACAACCCACAGCACGACCGGAAGCCACCGCGACGCCATCTTGCGTCTTCTGCAAAGAAAAAACCGTTATAAGTACCAAGGTTTGATTTAGAAGTTGTAAATATGTGGAAGACGCAGTTCGAAGGAAAGTTTCGTTACCAGTTACTACCCACTAACACTAACATGAGGGGAGCATAATAATATACAAATCCGCATCCTTGTTTGCTATTTCATTTTGCCAATTCAAATATAAATTATAACTGTAGGTAAGTACTGTTAAATTTATGTCAAGAATAATGTAATGTTTTCTTTTAAGACCTAAGAATAAAAACGAAAACGTAAAAGTAAAAGTACGGGTCGGACTCGCCTACGACGGGCTCCGTAAAATTATTTATAAAAAACGGGGAAAAATATTTTATTCCGTTTTTTTGAATTTGTTGTTAAAGCAACTGTGCAAAGTTTAACTGTCTAGCTTACAGGTTCCTAAACTTTTTTTTTCTCATAGACTACTTTCAAAATTTTGCTGGTTCCGGTGGACCCCATGCATTTCAACCATGATCCCAAAGCTCGACAAAAAATGTAAAGATGTGCATTACGGCTGATTTCCAACTTCGAATTAACGCCTACTTAGACCCCTTTCGAGTCTCCCGTGGATTCCTGGGGGTCCACCTGGACCACTTAGGGAACTAGCTGTATGAGGTACTGCCTGGTAACAGACAGACGAACGACGGACGGACGGAAAGCGGAATCTTAGTAATATGGTTCAATTTGTATTCTATGGATACGGAAGGCAAAAAAATAAAAATAAAACATATCTTCAGCTTTCCATAAACTTAAATATCTTTTAAAATATATATATATTTAATAACACATAATAAATAGTTATGTATTAGGCTAAGAGCAAATCTTCGGACCTAAATACATGAAATTACAAAGTTTGAAATCCTGAGCAGTGACGTTGGTGACGTGCTCTGTATCGCAAAGTTCAGTTTATGCAAATTAGCCTTGTTGGTCATACTCGTACTTTTTGAATATCATTAAAATGTCACTGTACTTTTCAAGCACTACAACAAGCACAAAAAGTACAGTGCTCTTATTTTTCCTAAATTAGCCCACTTAGTGGCCATCCAGCTAATGCTTATGTTCGCGAAGAGCCGAAATGAAAAAAATGCATTGATAACTTTATTAATCTTCAACTTTGTTTTATTTTAGTAGGGTGTCACGCCTGGCTTATGGCGTACCATGATAACTTGAAACAGTCAGTCTTATTATGATAAAAGCAATAATAACGTTATTTTTATAAAGTACATAGTTACACCATAGACGATACTTGATATTTGTTCTGACCTTCTTATATGCAACGCACAGCTTAAACCAGTCGATCGCAAGCACACAATTTATCCAAGCCTCTTGTCATCTGCTTTAGGCAGGACTGTCTAAGTTTTTTTTCCTCAACATGGGGACGCAATCAGATGTACCGATATTTTACTCCCCTCGTGAGTTTATTAAGTAACAAACTACAGATATACTATAGGATTTCGGTTGCAGAGAGCACTTGCGATATGATATTGTTGCTTGCCAAATTCTATGATAACTGGTGAACTGTAACTGTCCTTTACAATTAATTAAAATATTTTATTCCCCGACGAATATTAATAAAATGAATATGAGGGTGAAACTGCCGTATCGTTAATTTCACTTACCATTAAATAAAAGCCGGTATTTGCACTGATAAATTCGTGAAGAAGGATATTTTAGAGGAACACAACCATGAACTAACTCATTCATATCTACACTTCGATATCAGCAATAAAATTAATTCACTAATTTAATACACCACGTTGACCTACAACAAGCTTCCTCCAACACTTGGGATGCTCTATGATTTTCCTTCTCGAATCGCGTACGGGACATTATTGGAGATATTTATCCAATTGCTATCCACACAAGGTCAGTAAACAAGTGGAGGTCAACTGTGAATCAATTGGTACCATTGGTTCCGGTTGTCATGCATTCGACGACGTTCATCGTAAATTGATATTCAATTTGAATAATGACCGTCAAGAGATACTACACGAATAAATTCTGATTTATTTATGGGAAATGATATGATTCGTTTGATAGCCATATAGATTTCTTAGTGATTTTTATTGATCCCCTTAATTTTTTTCATTAAAAAGCGTAACACACGAGAGCACTATCAATCCCCACATCTTACTTTCAGTTGGCAATCAATTAGGTTGGATGCTTTCGAAGGCTATGATTCTTATGAACTTTCAACCAAAACAGTATATACGACTTCTCAAATCTTTACACATTATTTCCTACTTATCTGATCTTGAACATTTTTCAATGATTGATTTATCATACAGTTATGGCTGTATCCAATCCGATAATTGCTTCCGGCGAAAGTAAACATCGCTGAACTATGCCAAGCATACCTACAACAGTGTCAATAGACATTGTCTGCGGATGATGAAGATAAGAAGCCTCAGTAAGTGAATTCAAGAAACAAAGAGAAAATATTGTTTGAAAAGAAATAAACTCCCTGGCTGGTCCCTGGCTTAAATATACCATATATTGAGGCGACTAAAAATTGGCTTCTGTGGTTGCGAGCGGCAAGAGTATACGGGCTGGAATTAGGGCAGTAAAAATAAAAAATAGTTCACTGTTCTAATTTTATATAAGGAATATGGAAAATAAAAGCCGTTAAAGAATCTAGAAGGATATTTCCATCCAACTGTTAAAAAAATATGGTCTGTGGTTTACTAATAACCTTAATTTGCAAGACCTACTATAATTGACCTATCAGTTGACCCTTTAATTAGCACACCGGTAGAGTTCAATTAATGTTTACTCTACTACAATATCTTGTATATAAGTTTTAATTCAAATCTTCAATAGGAGGTCGTAGTCCACTTAATTTGGCATAAACTTTTTTTACTGCTAGATTTGAATACATTCCCCCGAATCTAAACTAGCCAGTCATATGACTCCCATAAATAGCGGATCCAGAGCCCTTCATCATTTTATTATAAGAATCATGATCATGACGCATTTTTAAATCTATACACCATCCACCCGCATCCTTACTACGCATTTGTGCATTGCAAAACAGCCGCGTATTACTCGTATTATTGGGTCTAACAATAAACGTTAATGACTACTGAGGGGCGTAAACATACGAGGTATCGTGTATTTTAAATTAAATATTTTGTAAAATTAAAAAATAAATAATCGATTTTATGTTCTAAATAACTTCACATTTGCGAAAACTTTTCTATAAATAATTGCAGCCATGAAGTAAAGAGTCAGTCAGAAAAGGTTCATAATTGTAGTAAATATGCGAATGTTCGGATTCGTATCCTAAAGAATGTAACGAATGAATGTTTGCCAATGAGGTGCCTAGATTAATCTAGCATAATAATATGGGTGGTGGAAAAAGCTTTTTGTGTCGCATTCGAATCTCTCTACAATCAATCTATCAATTGGTTATGAAAAGTTGTTAGTGGGTTGTGCTGGTGAAACAATGGTCAATCGCATAATTTCTAAATCGTGACTCACGAATAATACGTAGTGGACATTTGAAATGCCTGTGTACGCGAATCCTTGTCGTTGTTTCTTGAGACTGATTAAAAACTGATGTACATATCAAACTGTTATGAATATGGATGATGTTATATAATTATGAGGAAAATGTTTAAATCAGCACTTAACGTTCTTTGTTTTTGCAACACTGATACCTTATCAAATTAATATTAATATTACTTAAATGTATTATTCAGATAATTTTTATTTTTCCCTTAAATTTTTCCTCATCAAATAATACCATAAGACTGACTTATGGTATTATTTGATTAGTACTAATGACAATCAGCACTAGGTACCTAAGCAGCATTAGGAATTTAAGACACAACCTATGCAAATGGTCATCATCATTTAGAAATATAGGAAATAAGAAGACTATCAAAATTTTGCACAATTTTTAACGAATCAAAATCCAGTGATTTGTTAATTGATAAGAAATTGACCAAAACGGTTGCAACACGCTACGATCCCACGACACACTTTAAAATGGCGTGAACAATGCAATCAGCAATGTCATTTGCATGTGGTTTTGTTCTTTTTAAGCGTCAGTAATGTTCTAAGTATCCTTGCTTTGGTATATCTTTTATCGTATGTTCACACGCTGGACAAAGCTGCGCTTTGTGCCAGAAGCGTGGCCTTTGAGTATATCTGTATTCAAACCGTGGAGCACTATGCGCGGTTCACTTATATTTGTAGTTTAATAAGAAAAATCTTGCTAACTTCATTTTTTTACTTAGCTTTAAGGTATCTTTTTCCCAAAATTTTGCTAAAATACTATATATCTTAATATTAACGTCGTCGTACGTCGTCATACACTACTCTTCAACTACTGGGCTGAAGATGAAGTCTTTCACTTGTTAAGTAAGATAGATGGATGACAGAGAGAACTTGTATAATTCGACTGGAGAAGTAGCACCGCTGCAGTCATTTATGCCATAAAGCATTTCTGTTGCTTCCGTGAAAAAGGTTAGACTGACGTGATATCATCAGCCTCGGGAGCAACTTCGCAACTGTAGTGTACTGCTACTGCATATAATAACTCCAGATAAGTCTAGATTCCCGATTAGGGCTGTATGTATGTTCTATGAACTGTCATCACTTAACATCATCATAAAGCCCGCATGCTTGAGCAACAATGCTCGACGTTGGATAAAGTTTTTTTATTCCTACAACCTTTATCGTCGTAATGTGTTTAGTACCGTTAGATTGATGCTTGCCCAATAATTGCTTCCGTACAAAAAATACATTTATCTTTTTGATGTTTTTCATGTTACTCGTGTAATTGTTCCTTATGAATGGTGTATCTTCCTTGTGAATTGCAAACATCGTTATTCTTGGATGTTTGGATTTAAAATGTTGATATCGCTTTCGCTAATTCTTCAATCTTTTCGTGAGCTGTTGGTTCATTATTCATGTCAATTAACTAATCGCCGTCTGTACTCATACTGCGATTGCCAATTCGATAAAAAGGCTTTACAAGGCATTTAAACGAGAACTTAGAACAATGGCGTTGCATCATCATATTTCACGCGGTGTGACGCAGCCGCCCAAGATTTGTTTCTAAGAGTACGAGATCACGCAAACTCGTATGCTACCGTTAGGCAAGGTATTGTAAATAAACTATGTAAGTGTATCAAATAATATTACGTTTTCGGTGTGTGAAATATGTTACAGCCATAGATATAAAAACAGCACTTACAGCTTTGACTTTCGACTGTTTCATTTATTTATTTGAAAGATATTAATTGCGACTGGTCGCAATTAATATCTTTCTCTTGGCTAAGAAAGTACTGGTACTTTCTTAGCCAAGAGCTAAGAAATTTGAGTTCATAAGCTTTTCATTTTAAGTAGATGTATTTTCCCAGCGGTAATGATAACTGACTGAATTTTAAAAGCGATCTAGGCAGCTAAACGAAACTCGCGCCGTGAGCAGTGTCGTACAGGAAGCTCCAGCTCCAGGTCTCCGCAATTATGAGGATCACTCCGTTCCCGATAGTAAATAAGGGTTGCAGGCTAACTTGCAGCCAGGATTTTATTTTAGATTCATTATGTTCATTTCTTTTTAGGGTTCCGTAGCCAAAATAGAAAAAAACGGAACCCTTATAGATTCGGCATGTCTGTCTGTCTGTCCGTCCGTATGTCACAGCCACTTCATTTCAAAACTATTAAGACTTCAAAGTTGAAACTTGGTAGGTAGATGTAATCTCTGAACCGCTTTACGATTTTTAAAAAATAAAAAAATATATATTAATAAGGGGGGCTCTCCATACATGGAACTCAAACAAAAAATTTTTTTTTTCATCAAACCTATTCGTGTAGGGTGTCTATAGATAGGTCTTTTAAAATGACATTGAGGTTCCTAAAATCATTTTTTCTCAAAGTTAATCGTTTGAAAGATAGACACTTCCAAAGTGGTAAAATGTGCCCCCCCCCTCTAACTTTTAAAGTAAGAAATAGTGAAAAATCTATCAAAAATATATGTTGTAGATCTCAATAAAAACTTTCAACGAAAATTGGTTCGAACGAGATATAGTAAGCAGTTTTTGAGATATATTAAATTTTTAAGAACCGCAAATATTACTTTGTCGTTCATACAAACACTATGAAAAATAGTTATTTTTGCTGACAAAAAATAATTATGCTTGCTACTACGGAACCCTTCATGGGCGAGTCCGACTCGCACTTGGCCACTTTTTTTATAAACGTGGATTTCGAGCTTGTGTTTGTAAGAAATATGTCTACAAAGCTAGAAGAGACGTGGAGAAATTTTCTAGCGTTAATTTAAATAGGTACGTATTTAGCGAAACAAAATCTGTGTAGAGTTTCTTTGTGAAATCTCTGGTAGTTCTTACACCGAAATGTTGCCTAGAGTCTACAATTTTATACCTAAATCATCTTCAAATGTAAGAAAAACATTAAATCCGTCGGTAACGTCGACTTTATTGCTTGCGGTTATATCACGCGTCGCCGAGCATTACGTGTTTTACTCCACATTAAGTAATAAGAAAATTACTATTTCTTTTCCGGTGATTATTATCACCACACAATTTCAATGTAGTATGAAGTTATGAAAGCAAGCGTAAACAGTAACTGTCATTGGTCTATTCGTTTCGGTCTAAGTGTGACTCATTCAAGGCTCTGAAATTCGATAGATTGCTGAGTAATTGTTGGTAATTATGTCGATATGGAGTTATTAATCGCTATCATGACTGAATCTATGGTTTAATTCGATTTAAGTAAGTTCATCAATGTTTTCAAAGTTCTGTGAAGGCAAAGTTTGAGTTTGTTAATTCACCTACCTACAATATTAATGTTTTTACCTTGAATATAAATGGTAAAATTTTAAGTAATTTGCAAGGAACAGCAACGAGTTAAAGCTTAATGTATCTGTTAAGAAGCGCGCTTGGCCCGGCGGTTAGCGTAGAACGCAAACGATCTATGCAACTAAGCCAAACGGGCGCGGTCAGGTCTGAGATGGGTGACCACTAGTGGCAAAAAATTTCATGCGCGTTTCCGTGCTTCGGAGGGCGGTGAAAATTGCAAGAATGTTGTCAATATTATCTTTGATAGAAATCCTTCTAATATTATAAATCCTACTAATATTATAAACGTGAAACTTTGTTTGTTACTACGTTTGTTACTACGGATGTTTGTTACTCTTTCACGTAAAAACTACTGAATAGATTTTAATTAAACTTTACAATAATACAGCTTATACATCAGAATAACACATAGGCTACAATTTATACAGATATTGAGTGGATTGTCCAAAATATGACGATAAGTGTCAAGTAGGTAAGTAGGAAAAAAATTACCATCTGCAAGCTATTCTGGCGTGCGGTGCCAAAACAGCTAGAGTTACACATAATGTAATGTATGATGGAAATGTTTGTCTTAAATAGTCCTACAAAAAAGCTGGTTTAGCAGCACTTCAGAAGGGACTTCAATTTATGCTAATGATCCTCTCTAACGCGGGTGAAACTGCGGGGCACAGCTAGTTATTAATAAAACTTCTGTGACAAATAGACGCGCCTAAGACATCGTATACTCCGAAATTTTTACAAAAGACGATTTAGCAGTTGTCCCCTAAATTTGTAATTCATAAACTTTAGAGCTATGTATAAGATTATGAGCGGCATTACTGGTTGCTAATGGGCCCAAACGGGGTCAGCCGCAAGGTTAGTCACCTAAGACAGATCACCACTGTAAGTACCAATTGTTGGTACGTTACCACGCTCGACCTGCGCCGCCACCGTTATGCCGAACATGAGATTACTGTTACTGTTAGAACCATTAGTGTATGTTCTGGGATTGATGAGGCTGTACGGCTGTAGTAACCAAAACTCAGATAATTCTAATATTGAATCATACATATGCTGTATATATGAGTATAGTATAGACAATATAAGTCGTTGTAAGTATATTCAATAGTCATTATTTTAACACATAATATAATATAATATATTTTTAAAACCTAAACTAATCTACCTAACTACCTACTTTGCGTGGAGGGGAAACCATCAAAAGGTAACCGGCGCCTTAAGGGGAGGATACCGGGTTATGTGGGATTTGGGGAGGACTCCGGGATCTCCAGTGGAACGCACCGGTGTCCTCCACGCGCGACGCCCCAGAAAGGGCCCATCTTCGGGACAGCAGAGGTGCTCTCCTGCACCTTCCGATACTTACGTCGGCATGCGGCCACGCACAGACCGCCGCCCTTCCCGGCGCTGCTGGCTGGACGGATCGAGCTCCCACTCTCACCCACCCTCCGCCCACAACCGTGGAAACCCCCTTTTAGTCGCCACTTACGACCAGGCAGGGGATACCGTAGCTCTATTCTTAATCCCGAAGCTACAGGGACTCTAACTAGAGATGAATGTGGGAACAGAAGACTAATAAATGTATCTTGGGGAACACCGCAGAACAAGCAAATTATATGAAAGTTTTATAGTAAAAATATTCAAAAGCTTTTTGGTTCAGGTCTGTGTTCAGGTGGTCCAGAATGAGGATACATAGGAATGGGGATACTGTTTGACGTCTTTCTGTTTCATCTTTTGTTTTATACATTCGTTCACAAAATGATCACGAACAGATATAAGTATATCTGTGGTAATTTTCATGCAATTAAGCAACGAGGAACGTAAGGTAACGTTATGTATGACTTAAGTAAATCTCTGTAATCAGCTCTCAAGTGTATAACATTATACTTAGCTTCCTTCAGAAAACATGTATCATTATTACGGAAGGTTGGCGTTTATTTTAAAGCTACTCATAATGAAGCTTACAAACACTAACATAGGTTTACGTGTAAGTCTTCCTATAATATAACCTAATAACGTTACTTTGTGGGCAGATGAAAAGGTAGCCAATAGCAAAAACTAGTGGAGGCTTGATGGAACTTTCACTATCTATTTAATGGTCTAGGGTCGAAGCTTCTAGCCTAGAATGTACGGTTATTGATCATCGTTGATAGGTCCTACTTGTAATGGACATTTTAGCATGAAGTTATTATTAATGCTGATGATAAAAACTGAACTTTATGATAAAAACTGAAGTTAACGCTTTTTTAAATATCCCACTGTTGGGCTCGGATGACCGCCCAAAATAGGAAAAAATAGATCTGGTATGATCATTATAAATCACAACGGCAAGTGTGACGGAAATGATGATGATACTGAACATTTTGATTTACACGCTGACATGAACCATGAAATAAATAATCGTAATGAAATAGTTTATCTGAGCCCCCGAAGCTCAGCTAAGGAACTAAGACCCAGTCTTGTACTAACTAGACTGGTAAATTGAGGAAAGAACCCAATATTTTATCTATGTTTTTTTTAATGGAGTGGCAGACGACCATGCAGGCCACGTGGTGTTAAGTGGTCGCTACAGCCTGGACATCTATGTACATATAACCTCAAGCAAGCATAGGTAAGTCTTGACTGAGGTCGTATGCAGTTGCGCTGCTACTCCGGAGGCTGGTGGTCGCCTCATGTAAGTGTGGCCAGCAACTGCACCTTTCCACCTAAACACAATAGAATTGGTTCAGCGATGGTACTTCCCCGGTCGAACGTTAAAATAGTTCTACCACCTACACGTTACTTACGGAATGATTTATGGACAGCAGTTGTCGAGTCTTATCGTAGTCCTTATCGATCCATCATCCGAAAATTCCACCAACCCGTATGTCCAGTCATCATTATTAGAGCGGTGTGGCGTACTAAGCTCCAGCCCTCCCCAGTTAATGGTAGACTCTCATACAACCATGTAGGCATACAACTCAATTCGGTTAAACTTAAATGAATGCCGAATAAACTATACGGGGAGGCCTTTGTGTCTTTCTATAACCCTCATAGGATTTTTTATTTTGCTGTGGATGTATTTAAAGTTAGAAAATAAGCGTAGTATATTGTTATAGAGCACTTTTGTTCCTGAATTAATTTTCTATAGAAAAATTTGCAAAGTATAGGGGCTTTATTGTACTGACTTCCGTTGTTTAGGACAAGAATAATGCATATTGTTTTGGTATACAATATCATGGTATTTGTTTTGTATGTAGAGTATTGGAGAGTTACATTGTCTTTTTGTACATAATGCTATAGAAGGGAAGCCCAAGAGGTCATTTTTGGATTTCCTCGAGCGCGTCAGACTAAAAGAATTTTCCCGCTTTCGAGGGGGACAGACTCTAAATTTTTAAAGTGAGTCAGAATTTTTTCCTACTATTGTTTAGTATCGTAACTATTACATAGCCCATAAATTATATAAATTTATTTAAGTAAGTTGCTATCGCGAATATCTATTTACTTATATTAATTTACATTTGCAATATGATTCTACCGAAGAAAATCCGACTTTAAACGGCAAAAAATAAAATTGTTAAGAAGTTGGAATATTATGATACTTTCTCTTGCAAATGGTAATGAGTCTTTTTAGTAATTTTTATTTAATAATTCTTTAAGTATTGTTTAAGCATAACTGGCGATTTCTACCTTATTTCTAGACGTTGAGGAGATTAAACCTTTTAAAATAATCATGTTATCCTAGTAGCCATAAATAATACCACCATCTCGGTCCATACAAACGTATAAATTATTGAAAGAATTTGCTCTGAACTCCAAACCGTTGACACAAAGGAGTTGAACCGTTAATCATCAGCTCAGCAACATGATAAAATATAATAATTACCGGGCACGAATATCAGAAATGCTTAAGAAAGTATTAGAAAAACAACAATGTGGGCCAGAAAAGTTTGAGTGTAAAGTTCGAGTATTTCCCTCGATTTCCCAGGCAACCCATCATCAGATTTTGACTTGGTGACAGTAGAACCACCTCAGGAATGTTTTCAAAGAAAAAAAATTTTTTTGAAAGAATTTGCTCACAACTCCTAACCGCCTTAGTAGTACCTTCTAATCAGATCAGCAACATGAGATGATATACATAAATAAAGTATATTTTTTACTTCATACAGTATTAGAAAATCAATTATGTGTCCCTATAAAATTTGAGAGATTCCCTCGATTTCCCTGGGATTCCATCATCAGACCTTGACTTTGTGGTAATTGGGACCACCTCGGGAGTATAAGCATACGAACAAAAAAGAATTCTGAAAATCGGTCCGCAAACGGCGCAGTAATCGGTGAACATATATGTACAAAAAAATAAATACAGTACCTCCTCCTTTTTGGAGGTCGGTAAACAATAAATTTTCTCTGTGTATTACAGAGAAAAAATAAGCAGTATTTAAGGTTTAAAACAAACCCTTGTTATTGTTTTTGGCCCTTTTAATTTACCACACGAATAAACTTGAACACCTGGTGTTTTGATATTGGTCTACCATGGTTACCCCATTTTATTATGCCCTTCGCGGATTGGCTGATTTCGGCCGGCGATTAGCGATTTAGGTGATTTTTGAAAGCTTTCTTTTTCAATGAATGTTCTAGCTTTGTAAAATTTTCGTCATTCGATCAATGAAGTACCGCCGCTGTACCCAATTCTTAACAATTCTAAACTATGACGTGGTTCAATTCTATTGTAATTTAATGGAAATGAGGTGGGCGATCAGATTTTAGATCAGATTTAGATTTTTTTAGATTTAAGAGATTCAGGTAAGTTATTATATATTTTTGGTCCCATGCAAACCATGCATAGGGGAATGAAAGTCCAAAACGCACGTGGCCTGATTTTATTTCATAACGATACGAGGTCCATTTAGTACCATTTGAAGACAAATCTGCCATAGGGCTACATTCGGTTAGAACTAGCCACACATACTCCAATTTACATAAGTACGACACGATGAACAATACTGTGAACCAGGTTACCCATTTGTAAACACTGCTCTCAGCCTTCGGGTCGTGTGAACGACTTAGTGACAGCTTTTAGACCCTACGATACGATTTCATACGAAGATTTAAAAGTGGTCGCTGCTGCTCATGTACAAAAAACCTCAAGGTTTGAGTCTTGTCTTAAATTCAAGGTAGCACATACCATACTATTTTGACGGCACTTCACATAAGGCTGACGGAAGACTGCACTTCTTCACGGTAGAAATAGAGTTGTTTCACGGTAGAAATATGCAGTTGGTGCAGCAGAGGTACTTATCTTTTGAGCGAACTTTTGAGCTGTAAGGTAAAGATCCATAATGTCGACAATGTACCAGTATTCGTCATTCCATAGAAAAACGTCAAAAGTTACACTTTTTCCATGAATGATAAGTATTGATGAGTACCGGGACTGACAAAAACTGACGATATTACGGACGTTTACCTTACGTAAGTTATTCTGTGCCTAAGTATTTAATTTTAGCTTAGCAGCTAGCACGCAGTTGTCACTGATCATGCTCAATCACTTCATCACTAATCGTAGTAGCTTGTATTAAATTAAGGTTAAGGTACAGAACACTTATCAAGAAGTTAAATTGTAATCTTTTAGCCTCAGATTTTTTGCACGTTCGTATGAATACATTAGGTAACTACTGTTTTAAATTAAATGGTAAAACATGTTAATTTTACACAATAGACATACATATCAAAATATTTTTTTAGTTAAGGCATTATGAAAGAATAATATTTTCGTATAATGTTTAAAGATATTGGATGTTATGATATGATGTCCATTATGAAGAGTTTGTTATTATTCTGTTGAAAAAGACCCATAACATCGTTGATATCGTTGTCGTAACTCCACTCCAAGGCTCCATTATTTTTTATATATTTTGATGAATGTATAATGTACTACAAACCTAAAACTTTCTTATAAACCAATGGTCCTTGTATCGAATAAGACCAAAAAAATAAATTGTTTCATTCGAACAAAGCTTGGTTATCCAGGCACTATACAGAATAATTATACAGACGCATACTGCCGTTGGCAATAGTGGTGTGTCAATCTTAATATATATTATAAAATAACATTCTGAAATGACAAATCAATGTGAAAATCTCCTGGTTTACTCATTTGAATTGCACAAATTATTAAAGCTCGAGAGAATACTGTCACGGCGACACGCTCCCTGCTTCCTCTACCTCTTCTTTAGATGGCGCCACAAGTCTTCGCGTCCAGACATGCACCACAGATAACATAATATGAGTTAGCCTCGTTAACAGTCGACCATCCTGAACTTTAATACGGCCTCGTATTACTTATCCAGCTGATTGAGTCTGTGCTTGACTCATCGTCTTCATATAATAACCCAGCTTAGGTAGCTGATTGAGTCTTAACTTGACCCATCATCTTCGTATCCTAACTTAGCCAGCTGATCGAGTCTGAACTTGACCCATCGTGATCAGCTTAGGCAGCTGATTGAGTCTGAACTTGACCCATCATCTTCGTATAACAACCCAACTTAGCCAGCTGATCGAGTCTGAACTTGACCCATCGTGATCAGCTTAGGCAGCTGATTGAGTCTGAACTTGACCCATCATCTTCGTATAACAACCCAACTTAGCCAGCTGATCGAGTCTGAACTTGACCCATCGTGATCAGCTTAGGCAGCTGATTGAGTCTGAACTTGACCCATCATCTTCGTATAACAACCCAACTTAGCCAGCTGATCGAGTCTGAACTTGACCCATCGTGATCAGCTTAGGCGGCTGATTGAGTCTGAACTTGACCCATCATCTTCGTATAACAACCCAGCTTAGCCGGCCGATTGAGTGTAAATTATCCAACCTGTGTAAGACACAATACATCTTTTTTAATCATTTCCGTAGCCAGTATTTTTTTTTTACATCACATGGACATTTTTCTTAAACACAGAGTTATTCAAATAAACACATTGAAACATGTTGTATGACATCAATTATATCGTTACCTGAATTATCCAACATCATCTGGTTTTTCTAAAAGTATTCTACCAAATACTTTAAGCAAAAGCAGTCAAGATCGTCATATTATTATAATCATCCCTTACGGAAATAACAAAGCAACCAATTTGACGACCTGCGTGGCGCAATGGCTACAATGCCTGACCCCCAATTCAAGGGTCCCGGGCCCGATTCCCGGCGAAGCAGAAACCTGAATGATGAGTTTAAATTTCTGTTCCCGGTCTGGGCGCCCGTGTTTCTGTCCGTGTGTGTCCATGGTACCCACGACACAGGGTACATCTACCCTACTGTGGAGCTATGCGTGTGAAGCGTAACCAATATAATTATGAGATACACAGATGAGTGGCTTAACACAACCGTAACAGTTACAGAGTTTAACTCCATCATAATAACAATAAAATCATATAATTTCGAGGTTATTCATCATCCTTTAGGAAAATTACATTTACCTTTCGATTGAACCCAAGTGAAATAGGCTGTACGTCAAATCAAGCGTTCATTGCCGGATAATTTGAATGTCATTAAATTTATTAAATAAAACGTTATTGACGTTGAGACGAACGCGTCCCATGCATAAATTTTTACTAAAGCTTCTACCAATTTTAAACTGTCATATTGTCACAACTTATATTACCATTAAACACAGGGATGTTTTCGGTAGATGTAAATAACTTGTGTACCTGTCCTTGACTTGAACAAACCATGGCGTCATCATTAGTCGCCGGTGTATCCAACACCGACTGTTATGCAACCACTGAATCTACGACAGGCACCTCTTGCCTATTTGAGGAGGTCGACGGGGCTGGAACGGTTATCAATGGACACACGGGGCAAGGCGGGGTCGTTGACCCTGCTGATGCTGAAATATTCGCAGAAAAAGTTTACTCCTTATTTACAATTTTGTCAATAATATTTTCTGATCTTTCTATTTTTTTATCGATGACGATTGTTTTTCTTATTTTGATGATCTGTCACGCGATTTATCACAATAATATCGTTTTCGAGTTAGGATCTCGACCACAACCTTCCCACGTTGATTATTATGAAAAACGTAAGGACACGTAGGTTTATTTTATTATTTCACTTCTGATATATAAAATAACATTCTGAAATGACAAATCAATGTGAAAATCTCCTGGTTTACTCATTTGAATTGCACAAATTATTAAAGCTCGAGAGAATACTGTCACGGCGACACGCTCCCTGCTTCCTCTACCTCTTCTTTAGATGGCGCCACAAGTCTTCGCGTCCAGACATGCACCACAGATAACATAATATGAGTTAGCCTCGTTAACAATATATATCTTGTGTGCGTGTGTATGTCACTGAACTCCTCCTAAACGGCTGGACCGATTTTATTGAATTTTTTTGTGTGTGTTCAAGTGGATTCGAGGATGGTTTAGATTCACAATTTGTTCCCCTGGAAATTGTTTTTTATTTCTTTTATTTATAATTAGTTTCCCATATAAATTGTTCCTACCTGTCAAACGTTTGTATTTCGTGCCATGTGTCGTTCTAAACTTTGACACAGTCAGAATTACAGGAATGTTCGTATGTCACTATTTGTTTTATATTTTTGTTTGACAGTTACATGAAATCTCTTTAAGATAAATAATAGGAAAACAAATCCTCTTTCATTACTTTTAAGGCAGGACAACGTCTGCGGGGTCCACTAGTCTTATATAAAATTCTCGTGTCACAATGTTCGTTCCCATAGTCCTCCGAAACGGCTCGACCGGATGAAATTTTGTGAGCATATCGAGTAGGTCTGAGAATCGGCCAACATCTATTTTTCATTCCCCTAAGTGATAAGGGTGGCCCACCAAAACATTTCTACGCGGTACCTACGGAGTTCGCGGGGGCAGCTAGTAAATAAATAAATAAATTGCCGTTCTTATTGGTGAAACTCTCATCAAAACTCTGTAATCAGATATTTAACACCTCTTTGTTATATTATTTCCTAATTAGTATCATGAACAAATAACAATGGCAACGGAACTGGGTTCCGTTACATTCTTGGCATTAGCCTTAAACATTTATTATAAACTTTTTGGAGGCATTAATTACACTAGACTTATAATAACAGCGAGAGTTCCGTATCTTTTTTGTTTTTTAAGAGCTTTAGCGTTACACATATTTTGCAAATATGTACCTAAGTATTGGTATGAATAATGTCAGAGAAAAACAATGTAATTGTTTATTAATAGATCAGCAAAGGAACACAGAAACAAGCAGGCGCGGTCACAGTCGCATTTCAATTTTTCGGGTCGCCAAGAAATTTTGGGGGGAGGGTCACTAAGAAATTTGGATGGGAAAGGTGTCCCAAATTGGCTTGTTATGACTGATGGATTGGGGGGGGGGGGGTCATGTCCCCTGTGACCCCCCTGCCTGAGACCGCGCCTGGAAGCAAGTGCCATGGTGAAACCCGAACTATGAGGAGGGACTTTCATATTGTACTGGCAATCAAACCTAACCTAAAGGGGGTCAGCAATAGTCAGCATCCTACGGTGGGCATGCGTATTTCACCGTAATAGGGAAAGTCTTTTTTTGTATCAACATTTAAGGAACCCGTTTCCTTAGGTACCGGGTTGCATGATATTTTGTCACTGACGATTGTTATTGTTACCACCCATAAGCAAGGCCAATGGATAGTTTTAACCTTTTAACCAAACTTTTTAACGATCGCGTCTGATAAACCCATGGTTCTCTTATAGCTTTTTGGTAATCCCCTTAAAGCTATGCCTTCATAGGCCAAATTTTGATAGCGTCACAATAACACACGTAACAAATTGGTTAATTCGTTCATCAATATAGATTCCAATGAAGGTTAAGTAGATGAAATTACGAACGTGATAAGACCGAAACAAAGCCGCCATGTTTTCGAATACAGAGTCTATTACGTGACTTATAGGAACTTTATAGTAGAGGCGAGGCCTTAGCAGCAGAAATATTACGTAAATTGGAATGCAGAGAAAATGTAGGAAGGCAGAGTACTGAGCAGCTGTCTTATCCGGAGTTTATACGTAATCAGTTCAATACTATGTAACCTAATAAGATCTAACTGTGAAACGTTGATAGATGGAGGTTATTTTACCTCTACTAAATTATTACTTCTAATGAACGACTTCAAAGGTTTTGAGAAGAAGCGTGGTTGTGCTATTCTTCTATAAGAATGACAAAACTCTGCTGAAAGACTATCTAGTCTACTCATTTCGCTTCTGAATCACGTCTACTAGTCTTTCTTGGGATTCCAAATCCAAACAAGGCGGTTACCCAAAATTCTGCAGTACCATGGGCCTCATATATGCTGTAATAAGTTATAAGACAGAGCAGTATAACCAGCCGCTATGTGCGGGCTGTGAGTATGAGAAAGCCTTCAGTTTCAGTTCAGGGCAGTGCTAGAGTCTCTCCACCAGTAGTGAAAAGGCCGATTCCAGCAGCAAAATAAAGTTACTAGCGACCTCGTATTGGCTACACGTACACAGAGGCCCTCTCCCGAATGGAGTGATGACCTGAAGAAGACAGCGGGAAACCGTTGGATTCAGATTGCACAGGAACGAAACCGATAGAAGAGGCGAAAATTCTCTCCTAACTTTCTTTTAACCTTGCATTGGACATTTAAAAGCTTATGGAAATAAATAAAGATACACACTCATAGGGGCACATTAGGGGAAAAAAAAACGAAATTTAAACACATCATTTAAATTTCCTCGCCGGGAATCGATCCCGGAACCCTACGATCGGCAGTCCGGCATTATAACCATTACGCCATATGGGTTGTCAGTGAAAGGAGATGGATGCAATGTTGAAGTAGGTATGTACTTGTGTTTTTTAGATGTATTTTTATATCTTAGTAAACAGATTCAAGTTATCTCCATAAAATACCAAGACAGCAGCATACTTAGAGCATCAACATTGACAGGTATGACAAGGTAAGTCAGTACCTTTGATGCTCTAAGGCTGCATAGGAATAAATAATAAGTTATTATGACAGCTGAGAATTCTTTCGACTCATAGAGATTTTGTTAGTTAGAATTTTTTAATTTCACTTGTATCCGTTGCGTAAGTTGCCGGTCGCTATTATAATTATATTTTCACCTTTAGAACGTTGGTTTATGCAAAAAATATTAGTTAAAATTCATAAAGTAATACAAAGAATGAAATACTGCATTGTAAGAGAACGTACGGCCTATACTACGGGTCTCTCCCCCTTATTGGGGAGGTCTGAAGCTTACTCCACCACGGGAAGCGTACTCCAATGCGGGTTGGTGGAGATGCGGGTTAGTGGCCAACCCGCTGTCGGATGTTTTCAAACCGCCCATAAGGCCTCCGATAAGGTTTAACGACTGTTATCTATCGACAAAAACCGGGACCGACGGATTAACGTGCCCTCCGAAGCACGAAAACGCGCATGAAATTTTTTCCACAGCGGTCACCCATCTCACACCCGACCGCGCCAGTTTGGCTTAGCTGCGTAGATCGCTTGCGTTCTATTCTCACCGACGGCGCACTTCAATTTTTTACTAAATTTAAAACTGCATTATTTTATTAAATTTGAAACCCTCTTCTCAAAAATGTTGGTCCAATGTTCCTCATTCTTAGTACTCATACTTATATTAATTTAAACCCTTATTTAATCCATATCCATACTAATATTATGAATGTGAAAGTGTGTTTGTTTGTTTGTTTGTCCGTCTTTCACGTCGCAACGAAGCTATTATATGGTATGGTTTTTGTGTGTAGAGATAGTGAGGAGGGTGGAGTAACGTAGGCTACTTTTTACCGCGGTAAAACATGCCCATGGGAAGAACGATGTTTTAGATATTTTGTTCCGGATGTTGTTAATAGATGGCAATTCAATCCAATTCAATGAAATTGGATTACCTAACTTAATTTGCAAGTTGCGTTATTAAAATAATTTGTAAGTTCTGAATCACGCTAACAAATGATACATGTAAATTTATTAAGTCATAGGCATTCATTCATATTATATTAATGAATTGAATTGAATTTTGAATTCGCGCTGGATAAATTGTTGTTTTGGTTTAAAATTAATGTGGTTATGGTGTTCCATTACCAGTTACCACACAGACATACGCTTTGATTTTGGTTTTGGTTCGCTTCTTGAATTGGTTTTGTCGACTGTTGTAATAATTTATTCTCTTATTTTGACCACGCGAGCGAAGCCGCGGGTAAAAGCTAGTATGGTACATATGTGAGGAATAGAAGCGTTGACACCATTTTAAGCATTTCTACTCGTACTCTAGGCTCATTACCAAGTCGTGTTAAACCTTGATGCTAGACTGACTTCCAAGGTGTTTTGTTGTAATGAAATTCCTGCAAAATGAAAATAAAATTTACAGAATCAGTCAGTGTTTCGATCAAATTATTTTTCTCAGGAACACTCAGGCGGTATCAGGTTACAAATTTAACTAATTTTAAATATACTTTGCAATCTGTTGAAGCTGGGAAAAAATTAAACTTCTGAGCCATAATTTTTATGCCGCATATTTCGAGCTAGAAGCATAAACCATTTTTTTTATTGCAAGTCTGTCGCAAAGCGACCACATCGTCTCGTAAAAACATCACACAAAAAATCAACACAAATAAAATAAAATAAAATAAACACTTAAAACAAATCAACTTAATCTTAATGACAAATCGGCTAATTTAATCAGCATCCTGGCCTTGTCCGACATGGGACAGGCCAGAACGCTGTTTAAATAGCCAATACCTACATGGAGATCTTATGCTTCCGAAATATGAAGATCTAAGCGATTGGTTCCGTCCGAACGCATTCCATTAAAACATGAGTGACATCTTCAACTACACCACATTCATTGGAGTTCGGCGATGGGACTTTCTTCATTAAAAATGCAAATCTATTCGATGGAATGTGTCTAGAATGCAATCGAAGTAACAACTTTAAACTGCTGCGGTTTAATGCATATTTTTCGATCCATGGATGTATAGGTACTTGTAGAACCATCCATCTATACCAGATTCCTTTCTCACATGATCTTTTATTAAAATATTCTTGCCATAATTCGTTACACCTAATTTTTCCTAATCTAACAAAATCCGAATAAAGAGGTAAGACAGGTAGGCCCACACCATCCGCAATAGCTTGTTTGGCCAGGAGGTCGACTTCATCATTATCAATATAATGATGAAGTCGACTTCTACATGAGATGGTATCCATTGTATAACTTTTTTTTCTTTAGATTTTAGTTTTAAAATTGATTCTAATATGTGATAGGCTATCGGTATACCTCTCATCTGAGCTGAGAGGTGCACCGAGCCAAGTGCTCAATTCAATTCAATTCAATCCTTTTATTTGTGAATATAGGTCAAAAATTTCTTACATATTAATTACAATGTTACACTATATTCAACCCTTCTGGGTATACAAATTTAAAATTTAAAATTCATGCACCATTAATTTAAAATTAGCAACAATCATCATTAGATATTATACATCAAATTTTTACATTTATAAGGAAATAATAAAATCAGATACATTAAAATTTAATTCAATTCAATATTATTACCTATGTCAATTTAATAAAATGTCAAGTTTAATCAAGCATTCAATATATGTGTCAGATAAAAATTCATGAATTGAATAGTAGCATCTATCCATTAACAAAGACTTGAAATCTTTTTAAATCTTTTTTTTTAAATGCTGCAATGAACTTCTAGAATCTGTCAAAATAACAAACCGGTCGAAGTTAATTGAGTCAATATACGACAAGGATTCTGAAGCAATATTTTAATCACAATTAAAAATACGAATATCGTTTTATTTTTGTTCTTCCTAGTAAAATATTGTTGTGCTACTGGTACGGTTTTACATTTATTTATTTATTTATAATTTAGAACCACCTTAAACTAGGGGTTACAAGGTAGACTTAATGCCTAATGGCATTCTCTGCCAGTCAACCCTGGGTGTTGGAGAGAACTTTAGGTAGGCGGACGGAGAACAGCGACTTTATGCACGATAACAAGTATTTTATTATATTGCCAGAGATTATTTATATACTATATAATAATATAAACAATATAATCAACAGATACATATATATAATACATACATACATACTTACATACATATATACTACATAACACCATACATAAATACATATGTCTATACATATACATAAATATATTATACGTGACATACATTATGATGTGAACTCAGAAGCTCGTAGGGACTCGTAGGGATTCTTGAAAGCACACTTTGTTGGTGCCTTTCTAATATTTTCGGGCAGGGCGTTCCAGAGTAGTATAGCCTGAACATTATATGAGTAACGAAAGAAATCACTATTGTGAGGAGGCGTATAAAGTTTAAGATTACTAGTAGAACGGAGCCCTCTGTTATGAGATGAACAGAGGTACTGAAAGTTTTCCTTTAGATAATGTGGAGAAGTTGGATCATGTAAAATTGAATACAGGACCAAGAGAATTCTAGAGTTACGCCTCTGACGAATAGTAAGCCACTTAAGCTGACTTCGATAACTTGAGATGTGGTCATACTTACGTAGATTGAAAATAAATCGGATACAGCTATTTTGAAGGCGCTCTAGCTTATTTAGAAGTTCTTCATTCAGGTCTGGGTAGCACACGTCAGCATAGTCTATAATGGGTAGAACAAGACTGTGAATCAATATAAGCTTAGTGCTGTACATTGCTACTACATAAGTGAACACACACAGGAACTTTCATAGAAGGTGATTTTGGGTACCTACTTATCTTTTATTTCTATAAGCGCGGCGCCAGCTTCCTCAAAATCCGTTAATTTAATTAAATAATTGGAGATACGGAGAGTATTAAATTTAAATGTATTTGAATAAGATTTTGTGAAACCCACATTCAATTCCATGCAGCCATTATTGAGTTCTGCAGGTATACAATATAGGTATAGAAAAACATTCTAAAAACTATCCATTTGATGTTTATTTTTCTTCAATATCTACTTCTACTTCTTCAATATTCTTGCATATACATACATAATCTCTTTTGCTGTTGTATAATACGAATGATCTGAGCTTACTACACATAAGCGTTATAATAATTTTAAATAAGCCAAGCGTTCGTGATACAAACGTAAATTACTGGTCAACCGCGCGTAACAGGCAGGAAGATAGGTTAATCCGTAAACATACCAGTTTACTAAAATGGTCATCTTATACGTGGTTATAGGAGGTATTCGACTGGTTTTAAAGCAAACGTTTTCAACTAACGAAGTAAGTCACTTCTAATGCTACAATAAACTTAGGCTGCAACCATTTTGCGTTCCACTGCTGAGCACGCGTCTTTCCCCATTATTGAGGAGCTTACTCCACCACGCTGCTCAAATGCGGATTGGTGGAGATGCGGGTTAGTGATCAACCCGCTGCCGCATGTTTTCAAACCGCCCATAAGGCTTCCGATAGGATTTAAAGATGACCGACGGCTTAACGTGCCCTCTGAAGCTCGAAAAGCGGCTCCCTAGAGTAGAGTAGAGCGGTCACCAATCGCACGCGCATGTTTCACTTAGCTGCGGGGATCGCTTGCGTTCTAAGCTAGCCGCTTGGCCACGTTCATTTCTGTTACTACAGCAAACTTTCCTCTACATAAAATAACATTTTTTTATTAAATAACAATGTTAGGCTTAAATCAAATCGTTTAAACCATTTCAGATTAAATTAAATTCAATACTATGAATAATATGATACAAATGTTAAAAAGCTAAAAAGATCCAAAGTAAAACTCTGTGTTGTCGAAACCGCTTTCAAAGTATTTAGCTTTTTACTGCAAAGCTAGTTTCTACAAAAAGAAGTAAACTTATTATGTAGTACCCAAAATCTTATTATCTATAAATGTAAGTAAGTACTTTCGATGCTACTATCGTCCTGGTTTTTTAGAAATCTGCCACAGGCTTACGTTTTTTGTGAATCTGTGATCTTTTACTTAGGCACCAAAAAACTCAGACTCACGAAGCGTGCTAGACTCAAAATAAAATATCCATGAGTTTACATTGAAATGTTTTGAATACGGTTTCTCTTTCGTTGTATAAACATTCTTTTGAAGTCTTCACGGGTTGCGGATTCATATTGTTTTTGCAAACACAAAATGGAAGCGAAACAGTAGTATTATTCGTAACTGGACATTGTGGAAAGTTTTTTCATGAAACTGTAGCAGGAAACTACTACCTATGCCCTATGTTTGTTCTGTCTAGCTTGTCATCTCCAACTAGAATGATGATAGATTTATCTCCTGTTGGGTTTATGTAGGACGATCAGATCACCACCAAAGTCATTTATTTCCCAATAACGCATTAGGATAAAGGTCTTAGGCTATTTTGAATATACATCATGTAGTTGATACTGTTGATAGCAGGATTCAGATTTTATCGGTTTGAAGTACACACTGTTGTACAATTGTGTATATCAAGCCCAGGTTATAATGAAATCTACTACAGAGCTTTGGACTTACTTTTATACCTCAAGCTTTTGGTACTAGTATATTGGTTTAAAGCCGGTCATTAGCCCTATGCAACTATTTTTGGAACTCATTGCGATATTCCATTAGGAACTTTCTTAAGTAGCCAGCCATATGCCAACCATTTAAACCACTCAAGTCTTCTACCTAACAACTATAAACGAATAGTATTGAATAGAAATAAACTTTAAGTTCTTCGAGCTGCTACCATCCACTCGGTAAAAGAAAAAACTGAGATATTCTTTTATGATGTTTTCAGCGCCTTGAATATTGTACCAAAAAGCAAAATATCATTGTTAAACATATTGCCTAGATCTGTGACTTAGTACCTAGCAGCCTAGAAAGAACCCATTCTCCTCCATGAATCATGGGTTTTCTCTTAGAATTGGATCACTGGATTTAGAATATTGAAAAAAAAACTTAATATAAGTTCTATACGAAATATAATAATCTTAATCTGAAACTGAAACGTATACATCTTGGGTTTCCCCACAAATTCTTTACCTACGCGTTATTGATTTCTACAGTAACACTTGTATCAACACTAATTACATCTACAGAGGAAATGTTAATTTTAATTACCACGTCAATAAGCATATGTATTTATCTTTTCTTTAACATTAATATTTTCTAGCTAAGGCACAGTAAGGTAGATTAGGGACAATGTGCTCACACTCATTATCAATTACATCATTATTACGAATACGATGCAATTATTGCGTGCCTGTACGTGTTTAGAGAAGTGATAATAAATCTTCAGATATTCAACAAGAAAGTGCGTGCGTTCACTTCACGACATCTTTTTGTTCATTTGTTGTGAGAATGTCGTTCGCCTTGAGTTCATGTTTTGTTTGTCAGCTTGTGGCTAATGTCTTTGTGTATACGTATTTTCAAATTTAACATTAGACAGAGATAGTAATACTGTATAGTGACGTTACTGTGTTGCATGGTCGTATAAAATATTGGCATTGTGAACCTCCGTTATGTTAGAAAGGGACACTTAGTAATCTAGAAAGTAGTTATAATTCATACTTAGAATTAATTTAGAGGTACAAGTAGTAAGTTAATACTTAATTTAAAGACGACTATCAACGAGAATTGGAACAGCGGTAAAGTAAGCTAAAGAACTGTGCCATTTATGGGAAAAACTGGTGTCCAGCGGTAGGCTGCAATAAAGGGTTACATCAATGTTTTAAGTGATTACTTAAATAAAAGTATTTTTATGAAATTGCAGGTTCGTGAGGTAAGAGTTAGATTGTACTAATCATGTTAACGTAACGAACGATCGTCGAACTACAACTTTGAAAAAGGCTTGAAAACAATGAGGTGTTCAGTGGGATGAGCAAAACGTACAGAAAAAAATCTCCGGAACTTAGAATCAAACGATCCGTGAATTCATTCTTCGATTTGCCGAAGCGATTAAATAAACTAACAAGCTTAACTGTAGTTAATGTTCAAACAAAGGAAATTCTTTATAGTTTTTAACAAAACATCGCAATCGTCCTGAGAACACAGCTTCTCGTATGCCTTGTGTGGCTGCTTGCGTAATTGCCTAATTAAAATGCACGCTATTGACTTCGCAATTATCTTAGAGATTTACGGAATGTTCGCTATGCCGCAAACGGTAGTCCTTATGTATCGATGACTTTATTATTATCTTATAAACATTAACGTGATCTCTACTAGAGATGTGTAATTTTCAAAAAAAATTCAGATTAGAAACAAGTAGTTTTTGAGTTTGGCCTATACATGATATTAGAGATCTGCTCACAAAAGGTAATAAATAAACATTTAAATTTAAGTCTAAATAAAATTCACGTGTCTGTGTTTGTTGCTAAACTTCTCGGAAACGGCTCGACCGTTTATCATGAAATTTTGTATGCATATCGGGTCTGAGAATCAGTCAACATTTATTTGTTATACTCACATTTAAGTAATCGCGGTACGGAGTTCAAAGGGGTCAGCAAGTAAATTCATATATTTTAATGTACAGTTCTTTTTTTACTTCTATATAGTTAGTACTTTTTTATTATTAAGTAAGTAGTAACTTTGTATTAAATAAATTTCTTACTGAAATAAGACTAGAGAATATTAAGAGGCAACGTAGACTTTAGTATGATTGCCTTCTTCCGTGTATCTATCACTCAACTCTTGAAAATAATAAGTCACGGAGCTTGGACTAGACCCTTCCAATCTTCAAAATACCTAATAGCGTTAACCAATTGCCTTCTCCACGTCATTGGAATATCCGCTGACCATGTATATGTAATACGTATAAAAGTTAGGACTTATAAACAAGATATATTGACTATTATTGACTTTGTATATATGACAACGTAACTAGGAAACTTTGGTTTATTACAACAAAACTGGAATTTGTAAAAGATCTTTATTATATGCCGTAATTAACCTATGACTTCTAATTTGCAAATGATGTCGCGAATTCGAAACAGGACATCATTTTATTTAATTTCACAAATGATGATTACAGTATAGATTACGTAACATTAGCTAAAACGTGGTAAATTAGCATTTGACATAATAATATGAATGGATACAATTTGAAATGGAGACGGATTCCGGAAATCTAGATAAACCGGTTGCAGAGAAATGTTGGAAGCGATATGCAGATGTTCTGTAAACAATGGTTACGGTAAAAGTTGCTGTATTCGGGTTTTTACTGCATACTTTATTACAGACGTATGATGGTCACCTATACCCGCATCTCATTTTAAATCTTTGCAGTTTGATATTTTAATGTTCTATATCAAAAACTTCTATAATCTGTACAAAGTATTCTTAAAAATAAAGTCAATATGGGTAACTGAATATTTTGCAAATTAAAATGAATTAAGCGTAATTATTTTTAGTATCTAATTTTCTTTGAGAAGATTATTTGTTTAATTTATTCATGAAATTCTTTTACAGCAGTAAAAGTATTACCTATGAGAGATTAAATTACTAAAGTAATATTCTAGCGATGACACGCTCATCATTCTGAAATCTTTCTAAAACCCGAAACATGAAACAGAAGCACGTTCAAAAGTAAAGAAAAATAGAAAAACAAGTCATAGAATCACGTTTAAATTGTAAAGAATTTATGTAAGAAAGTGATCACGATTTGAGCCTATGAACTTGCAATGCAATCATGACGATAGTAACTGGGTAAATAAAAACCGTTAGTTTTCGTTTTTAATTATATTGAGTCATGAAGAATAGGGATATTCAAGCCCCGAATCGCACCTCTGATGAACAAGTTTATTATGTGCGTGTCTACGACGAGAGAAAAATTGAAACCTCTGTCCTTAAATAGTAAAATAGAATAAAAAGAATTGATCCGTTGAATGTCTTACGTCTGAACGATATCTTATACCTTTTTCTAATACCATTGATACTTATATAGAAGTACATTTTTACCCAAATCACAAATGTAGACGATGATCAAGTGTCGACCTCAATTATCGTTAACGCTTCATCGACTCCTCTCAATAAAGCTACAGTGATGTATTCATGTCAAAGGTGATGTTCATTTGGAAAGGTGTGAAGACGTGAACAAATAGACCTGAATAGAGCCTTTGTTACAAGGCCGATTTTAGGATTAAGCCTTAATTTATTTAACTATTGTGTAGCGTTTTGATTTGCGTTACAAAGAATTTCGTGAAACACGACAAAATACAGGCATTTTGGTGTCAGTTGCGGAGGAACAGTTAACATTCAATGCTTAAGTAAGATATATTATATGGTATATGATATTATCTATTTTCTTGTATGGAGCTGAGACATGGACCAAAATTAGCAATAGCATCAAATGAAAACCGCATAGATGCCTTCGAAATGTGGTGTTGGAGGAAAATGCTCCAAATACCGTGGACAGCATATGTGCTGGACCAACGCATCAATCCTTAAACAGCTACACATACAATCGAGGCTCTCTACCATATATCTTAAGGAAATCCTGGAGTACTGGTCATATAGTCATATCGCGAGGAAAAACGATGATAATCTAGAAAAGCTTATGATTACCGGTAAGATCGAAGGAAAGAGACCTAGAGGACGAAGCCCAATACGTTGGTCCGATCGATCCAGACATCTCTTGACACCACCTTCCACAATGCTCTCAAAGGCGCTGAAAACCGCAACAAGTGGATCAATATAACAAGAAAAGCACTTAGTGGTGGTCAAGGCCCTCAGCACTGAGGAAACCGACTATGAGAGAGAGAGAGACAGAGAGAGCTCAAGTAAGACCTCGTAGTAGAATTATATTTTAAAGCCATCATTAAATTCTCTCAATTCTCACCTGGTCTCGACTCTCGTGTATTTTCAAACGTGTATCTAGCATGTCCTATCCAAATATTATCCACGATGTACATAAACTGTCTGATACAAAACGGACTAAGTTCACACCTTAAATTCGTTCGGTGAAATCAACAAACGAACGCATGATGAAAGGTTTAGGTATCATAAAATCACGTCCAAGTCAAAGATCTTGTTTAGGAAAGTGTTTATGATTCAGTGGAGCCCACGAACGACCACTCGTGACAAACCGTTGGAGAATGGCGAGCGGACCTTTACTGCAAGGCCGTTTCTTCACTCTCAGTCGCTGGCTACGTTACGAATGCTTATTTATCGAATTTTAATATTCTCCTCAAATGATACCGGTTCAAGGTGAATTTCGATAAGTTACGAGTCTGGTTTGGGTTACTTCATTAGTGTTAGTAATATTTGAAGAATTTGCGTTGGATCCTTTTAAAGCTTTCTTAATAATAGTAATACTATAAAAATATAAATGTTTACGTAAAAACTGCATAATATTTATAGACACTGCACGTTAAAGTGCCTCTTACGCCTAGTCTTAGTTAGTATCCTTATATAAAAACTTTTATACAATTAGTAAATAGCAAGTAGGTACCCGAGTACCATATCTAGCTTACCCTTATACGTTTTTAAGCAGTCAGATTAGCAGGTAATTAGAGAGTACTTGATTCTTGAAGCACGAAAAAAAATCTTTACATACGTAAAATGTAAGATTCGTTGATACTTTTTACGTGTTTTAGACTATAAGGACTACGGGCTAAAGTTCTTAATAACTAATAAATAATACAATATAATAATATTGATAAGTTTATTTAGAGGTTAGGCGTTAAGCTTTCAAGGAAATCCGTCTCAAAGCCAAAAGATGGCATCACTAGCCGGTGGCTGCAATCAGTACTATCTATCCTTGGGTTAGCGCACAGGCTATGGGACAGGCTTATTGATACGAAATAAAAAGACTGTTGTGGTTAATTATATTTTAATGACAGTCCGTGTAGTTCTTTGTGGTTCATTCACTTGAATAGTGTCTTGTTTTATTGAGATCATCATAAATGGCAGATGCGAAGTCAGAATTACCAAAATTAGGGAATTCATTCCTTATTCTTTTGGCTAGACTTTTGAGAAATCAAGGTAAAGGTATAGTTGGTTATTAAATAAGGGATAAATTACAATAAAAAGAAGACTACAAACTCAGCCAAAATTCGAAATAAAGCATTGCACTACAAAATTTTAAAAAATATTAAAAGGTAAAAATAACTACACAAGAAATGCGAGAGAAAAAAATAAACAAAATAGTAAGTAAATGGAAAAGTAGAGGTAAGTAACAACGAAAGAAAATGGTTGAATTAGCTTACTTTGTTTGGATAACTCTCAAAAATCACACATGTTTGCACATCCGGGTTTCCTCTCGTTCAGAACAGGCTTCCGACCTAAGGTGTGTCTCAAAATTCAGGCGAACAAAAGTTCACGAGCACGACACAATACCGTTACGTTAAGATCTGCGACATCACACAAACGCCACATGAAATTCACAACCATTCACCTAATCACTAAACTCATTCAACAATTTAACACTGTTTCAATTAACTTTTGTCCTAAATGCAACACGCGGCAATATTTTTTAACGTAAACATCTATGCATAACCCACCGCGAAGGAATTGCACCCGTAACTGACATGTTTACGCTAAGTTGCATTGCTACCTCTATAGATAATAGGATAGGCTTTGTTGTGTGCCATCTCTTTCACACTGTGGTTATTTCCTATTATATAAAAAGAGACCAAAGACCGTACCGTAACTTGTAAAGTTAGCGATATCAACGCCATCTATGATGGAATGTCGAAACCTTTATTGACATTCGTATTAACGATGTGGAAAAAGTTCTCGCTTGTGCGTATAGATGGCAAGCTATTCCTGTCAATAAAAAGTTTTCGACTTTGTCAATAGATGTGTCTATATACCGTTTATTATTTTGTTGAAAGATATGATGCTAATACGATACAAAAAAATATTCGCGTTGGATTGTAATTATGAACAATACTGTCCCTGACCCAAGGACCTAGACTCATATAAAATATACTTATACTCTAGTGTTTTTAGCAAGCAAGGGTCAAAAATTGTCGGAGGTCATGATAATAGAGGATAATATGAAATAGAGGATATACTTAATAAAGAATCGAATAGTTCGAACGCTCTCTGTGGCCAAAGGCACTACATAAATTGTTTTTAATTATCCCCCGGGGTAGCGACAAACCTTCGTGGAACCTCTAACAAGATTATAGTAACACGAATAGGGAGAAATACCAAAAGCTACTAATTTGTTTCAATATCAGATTTAATGATTTGATTCAATGAGTAAGGTTAGGTTTCATTTCATTTCATCTCATTAACATTTTCATTTCATATTAATAAAAAAATTCTACTGAAGACTTTGCTGTATGGGCATAGTTTCCTTTGCCTACCAAGAATGGGTGAAGAAAACAAAAAAAAAACTCTGCATAAAGGAGGTATTCTTTTACGGTTGGCGCCATTTTTCAAAAATGTTCTTTGCGAGTTTTTATTATTTTATTAAATTGCTTTTTCGCAACTGTATTAAAAATAGTTGTTCAGTACACGTGCGGAACCGTCATTGGAAGGAGTTCCGACTGTCAACCCTCACCTTCGGCTGCGCCTCGGCTCGGGCAGACATTTGTCTGAACTCCTTGCAATGACAGCCTTTCCACACTTGTAATGAAATATACTATATACTAGTTTGATTTTATGGTTCGCCCGGGGAGTACCTACCACTGCTGCACCCACTTCTGCTATGAATTAATTCTATTGCATTCCAGTAGAAAGGTGCAGTTACCGAACAGACATTAGGCGACTATCAGCCTCCAGAGTAGCAGCGCAACAGACGACCACAGACAAGACATAGGTACATACCTTTTTTTGTATCGGGGGGAAACCTTTATAAGGCACCTTGGGAGAGGATAGCGGGTAATGTGGGATTTGTACCGCACTAAAACCTTCTTGGTGGCCTAGGGAGAATTCCGGGATCTCTAGTGGAACGCACGGGTATCCTCATACGGGCATATCTTCGGGAGAGCAAATGTGCTCTCCTGCACCTTCAGATGCTTACGGTGGCATGCGGCCACGCACACACCGCCATCCTTCCCTGGCTGCACGGATCGAGCTCCTACTCTCACTGCCCGCTACTCCATAAGCCCCCTTTTAGTCGCCTCTTACCATCAGGCAGGGGATACCGTAGCTTTATTCTTAATTCCAAAGCTACAGGGACTTCATTTGACGTACCTATTTATGTTATTAAGAAAGGAGACTCTTAAATGTTCTACTGAAATATTCATTTTTATTAGAAGATGCTTCAACTATTCTTTACGAAAACGAAAGTAAAGGAAATGACCTTACAAATATGTTTAGAATAACTAGATAAGTGCAAAACATGTTTTATTCAATAAAACGCACTACATAACGGATTTTGCCAAGTTGACAGAGCCCTAGGACCTGAGCCAGTGCACAGATGGAGAAAGTCATGTTACACAATGACGACCTAACTTGTGACCGCGACTTTGTTTGCGACAGCACGTAATGCAATGTAACGTATTTTTTAACAAGTGAGAGGGATTTAGGCCATAGTCCACCACGCTGGCCAAGTGCGGATTGGTGGACGTCATGATTTCGAGAAATTATAAATTTCTCTCAGGCATGCACGGCGATGGAGAACATCGTAAGCAATTAAATATCACGATATTTTCCATCACCGTGGAGTAACGATAAATGCGCACATTACAAATTTCTTTGTCAGAGGTGCGCGCCGAGGATTTGAACCCGGGATCGGTCGCGTCGAAGTTCGCGGCTTTTTACCACTCGGCCATCGCTGCTCTAACGTAACGTAATTATTCTAAGGTATTTTGTGATCTGTGTCTATTTATTTGTCCATTTGCAGGCGGCTGTTCAGAGACTTAGTATTACTAAAAAAGGGATTAGTTGACAGAAAAATAAAACATAATAAGTAATATGTCTCAAAGGGGCCTGTACGAGTTGGAACTATGAATGTCCCCACGCAAGACTTCCAAATGACCGGGACCAATAACATTTTCGACCCGTGACCGATGAGATATAATATACATAATAATAATAACGGTTTACACTCATAGCCCCACAGGGCCACAGTAATGTAGATATACCCTGTGTCGTGGGTGCCATGGACACGCATATAGACAGAAACACAAACACCCAGACCGAGAACAGAAATTTTAAAACCATCATTCAAATTTCTGCTACGCCGGGAATCGAACCCGGGACCCTCCAAACGGCAGTCCGGCATGGCAACCATTGCACCACACGGGTTGTCAAACAGGCTGTGTTAATGTTTATTATGGATTAGGTCCTATCCTAGACTCAGTACGAGAGCGTGGACGTCGTAGTAACATTCGTTAATTGAACAGTATCATTTGTTACAGCATAGCTTTTGATACTGTAATGGTGCCCATGAAATACATGCCCTGAGGGAGAGCCGTTGACTGAATGGTTCGAGTTCTATCTGTGGCCAAAGGCACTCTAAAGTATTTTCATTATTCTCTGGTGTAGCGACAAATCTTGTGGAAAGCGGCTAATCTCTTAAGGAACCTCCATCAAAACTCCTTAAGGAAAAACTTGCTGAGCTAAAATAAGATTATTCAAGTATTTTTTCAAAAGACGATAGTTGTAAGACAAAGACAAAATGATTTATTTGCGCAAATATGTGTATTACATAAGTTGTTTTATACATTTAATAGTCCGCCATATTTACCTCAGTAAGGTATGCAAATTATTATTTTATTTTATTTTATTAGGAAAAGTTACAGCTCTAAACAAAAATATTATCATTAACGTAGGTATCTAAAACCCATTTATCAGTTTTCGCATTTATATAAACAAATTGCACGTTGCTAATTAAAACTAAAATAAACTAAAAATAAACAAAAATAAATTAATAGAAATCTATTAGTAACAATAGTAAAACTCTGTGCATCAACATTTAACATTTAAGAATTGCATAATAAGTTAATGGGTCTCAAACCATATGTTTAAAGATTTAATAAACAAATGGTTTGAGACCCATTATATATTATATTTATTAATAAATAAAAGTACTGACTAAAATGTAACTTACAATGTTATTTAAGTATTAAATTTACGATTCATATTACCTATTGATTTATATTTATCCCATATTTTCCTTTTTTTATTTTGCGTTTTGGGTAATTATTTATAAGGTATTTTATCCGCGTCTAAACCCTTTAAAATTTAACCTTAACAATACTTACCACAGAATGAAGAAGCTCTTCTATCAATACTGTTAAACTAATTGATACATACAGCGAACAAACGGTAATATTTTACTTATAAACTTTTGTATTCGTGTTGAATGTAAACTAAATAAGATATAACTGTATATTTACAAGATAAAAACAGGCATCTGTTAAAGGTTAGTTCGGTCTGTTAATGGTCAGGTAACAGGTAAGAACTTAAGTTCTAGACTTACATAATAATATGTTTCCCTCTACCATCCATACATACATAGCCATAGACCAGGTTTAAGTAGTAACTTATCTCCACCAACCCGCATTGGAGCAGCGTGGAGGAGTAAGCTCCAGGCCTCCCCGATAATGGGGAGTGACCCGTGCCCAGTAGTGGGACGCAAAAAGGGTTGCAGCCATGTTACCCTCTAACTTATGTTGGGAGCCTCTTCACCTAACGTTTCACACGCCATAGTTCATAGCCCCACGGTAATGTTGATATACCCTGTGTCGTGGGTGCCATGGACACACATATAGACAGAAACACAAACACCCACACCGAGAACAGAAATTTTAAATTTAATTTTAATTTAATTAATTTATTAATTTTAATTCAATTTTAATTTTTATCATGTCAACGAACAGTCGATCAAAAATGTAGACGTAAATGTAACCTTTATCTGTGTTCCTAATTACTAGTGAAATAAAACCATATACCATACAATAATGTCGCTATACGAGGGGCCGGTAATCATGTAAAATTATCAATATAAGTTCATTTTGCTTATTCAGTGAAAAAGATATCAGATCTCATGTGGATCAAGCTCATGAATGTACAAGCCTTAACTCTACCAGCCCTGATTGCACCAACTCTTCACCTAGGTACATTTTTTTACTTATTTGAAAGCGTACACGTGTTTCCTTTTTGGCGCCATAACTTGAACTTTTTAGTTTAAGAACAAATTATTTGTAGCTTTTCAGTGTTTGTATAGTGTTGTATAATACAGTTATATTATACAACTTATATACATTTATACTTACACAAAATCGGACTACTCTGTAAATCAATTAATAAATTATGAGAACACAACTGTTAACATTTCAAGAAGTCCTGAAAAGTTGTACATAAACAGTACAGAATCAGTAAATCCATTTTACATTCACCTATTGGCTGATCCTTTCTTTTTCCCACTGATGGAAACCTTTTTTTGTAGAGGAGGGGAAACCTTTATACGGTAGCCGACATCTTGGGAAAGATACCGAGATATTTGGAATTTTTTATTGCACCAAATACCCCATCGGTGGTTCAGCGAACTCCGGGATCCCCAGAGGAACACACTGGTGTCCTCCACGCGCTGCGGACCTGCTGCACTCCTGCACCTTCCAATGAGTACCTGCTGTCATGCACACACAGCCGTCCTTACCAGGATTGCGGACGGTTGGAGCTTTCCGCGAGCTGTCCGCAACTCCGAAACCCCATTTTAGTCGCCTTACTGCTGCCTTCTTACGTCCCACTGCTGGACTACTGTAGTCTGAAGCGGGTTCATTTGGTACAATTACCTATTACAAATTCTTATTAAGCTTCCCATGTCTGTATGGGGTATGTGGTAATGGCAGTGCAGTCGGATTGCGACTGACGTGACGTGATCGAGTCAGTCAGCTGCGCACGCGCCTTTGGAACTTCATTTCACTCTCTATAGACAGGGCTTGGTAGCATTTTCCGTGCGGAAGCAGTTTTGTATATACGGAAGCATTTGAATTTGCAGAATAGAGTCATTGTGCAGCTTGACAATAATGTAGGATTGGATATTAAAACACGAAGATAAAATAGTGATAAGTTTAAACTATCTAATAGAAATATAGAGCATAGTATATAAGTATAGCTTTATAGCTATCTCTAATGTAGTAATTAATTTCACAAAAATATCTATTAATTTCACAAGATTGAATGTTAATGCTTGAGATGTTTTTCAAATTTTCAATACCCTTATTTGAACCTTATTTGAATTATGTACCTATACCTAGTTGCAAGTTGTAAATTACAAAATTATTGTCTTAAGCGAGTTAGAGTTTTATAAAAATCCCAGGGGTACTCTACATGTGTTGGGTGACTATTATAAGGGTTCTAGTACCTATTGATAAGTGAAGATAGATTAAAATATGAAGGGAATACCAATTTCACAAAAGGTTGAAGACGCCTGCGCTCACCGCGCAACATTTTCCCAGTGGGGATAAGGCGCCGGCAACCGCGGAAAAAAGTAAAAACACCGATCGTTAGTCAATAACAACAACGTGCGCGAGCGACTTTTTGTCCGCCATTTCTAATTCGGACACCGTCACAATCGGACGCTCCGACTAGCCGACTTTGCGCGGGAAAAAAACAAACGTCAATGAAATCACAGATAACATAAACTTTTACAAAAAAGACAATAGAAATGTCGGTGTTATCACAAATCAAAAAACTATTATGTATTTAAAGGTTATTATTTAGAAACAATTGGTGCAGTGTCCTTTTAAAAATGGCGATACCATGGCGGAGTGTGGCCATTGCGTGTGTGATATTATTTTTAATTTTAGCAAACTTTTCGGACTTGAGTGATGCGTACAGCCCGAGAGGTAAGAATGAATTATTTTTATTTTTTTAAGTTTTCAGGATCCTTCAATAACTTCAATTGTATGCCGAAATATTGATTCTTTAATTCACGCCCATGTAAATTGTGTTCTTGGTAAATTTTCTTATGTGTCCGAATTAATATAACAAATTATACAGTTTCATTAATTAAAATAAAATTCAATGATTAGATGTTGCTAGCTTGTGATAATAAAATAGTCTAAAAATCACCATTGAATAGCGAACTATGGTAAGTAGGTACGACATTCTTTTCATTTGCATCCAAAACATGGTTTAAAAAAAACACTATTATTGTAGAGTTTATGAACTTTAAAATGGGGTTTTTGGCGGGAAGTCGAAAAAGACATATTGTGCTCTTGTTTTATTTTCATTTTCTTGGTGTATTTTTGAGTTATATCGGATAAAGTTGATGGCATTTTGTTTGATATAGGTTAATTACAGTGCACGAGTGTTTGTGAAATAGAATAACAGTGCTAAAATATGTTTTTTCTGCTTGCCTCCAAAATTCCATCGGACACGTTCTAGTAAAGTAGCCATCGCTTTACTTGAATGTTGGCCTGACTAGACTGACTGATTACTAACGACTTACTGACTTTGTTATTACTTCGTCCAGATTCATTGAAACTGGCAAAAAATTGATGAAAAAATTATACTTGACGCTGGCAGTATGCAGAGTTTGCGATGCCATAATTAAAAAAAAAAACTTTAAAATGACACTTAATTTCCATAAAGCATAAGAATAAATAATACTACGTAGAACGGAAACTCCCGCTCCGAACGGGCTCAAGGTCACGATATTAGCCTACACGTTAATTTCGGCTAAACCGACTACTGAAGACGGGCTGTCTCGGACGGGCGCGTCAATTACAATAACGGCGCCAAGTTAATGTGGTGTGTTTGGTTGTACAAACAATTCTAAAACAATGCTAAACTTAAGTTTTTTTAGTTGATGCGAGATAAGTAATATTTTTTAAATATTATTCCTTTTCCGTACCTAATTTATCAAAAGGATATGACCAGTTCTTTTTGTGTAGCCAATTGTTTCACTTTCACTCAATTATAAATAAAAAAATGTTAGATAACTACAGCATTTTAACATGCCATCGCCAAAATATTTTTTAATAGCCCCCGACATCGGTCATTGAACCTTTCTCGATTGTTTTGCCTCGCGATTGCGGCGCCGCGGCACTGGCGCACGCACGTTATACTTAATATGTAATTCGTTTATTTTAAACCTACACTACGTAAGTACTTACACCTATGTAGGTAAGTAATACTTACTTAAATGGCTTCATTTGGTATGGTACTTATAACTTATTAAGTAATATTATTTATAAGTATTTATAGAGTAGGTAAGTATTTATCATTCTCATATTTTGTAATACTAAACTAAAATAATGATTTTTAAGTAAAGAAAAACTTATATTTTTGCGATATTATCTTTAGACATAAGCATTACTAACAGTTCACAGCCCTGGCAGCACGCCTGGGCGACAGAGGGGCGTAACGGGGTGAAGAGGGAAGTAGGTATATAAATTGCGGCATATCGATGGCGGCATAAAGCTTCAAATACCCCTATACCCCGGCGTTCTAATTATTATCCTTTATACCTATAGTATCGGGCGCTAATCTGCTGCTAAACAAAACAAATATCTTACTTATCGTTAACTACAACCACGTCCTTTAGAGAACTTTTACCGCAGCTATTTATGTGATTACGCTATAATAATACTGTTTGATGGAAAGCTCGGCTTTTCATCCGATAACAATTCTAATTTCCCGCTAAATATCTAATGGTCAGAATACTTTAGGAAAATAATAGGTTTTCCCTGCTAAGTGACCGTTGCACACAATAGGAAAATAGAATGCAACGAGCCATTTTCGTACGCTCGCTTAATGATGCTTAAATCCGGTCTTGGAAGTGACTACCAAATCTATTAAGATACATACTTTGAAAGAGCTGTCAATACGTGACATCCTCATACACTTTGTATGAGAAAATGATTTGTGACGTCATAACTTATGTATTTGTACCCAATTGACAAAATTTGTATTGATTTAAAAGGTAATAAAAGTCATGTATAAATAAACAAATGAAAAAAGAAAAGAAAAAAATATATTTCATATTAGGAATAAAAAAAATATTAGCATAATGAATGTCATTTTTTTCCGGTCATCGCCTTTAGGTGCCCGTTTGGGCTAGACGTTGAGCTGAGAGAAAAGGCGGCGGCCAGCAGCACTCTTAAAAAAAGTACATTATATATTTGAGAAACAGAATGGCTATGGGTCTATACCAACAGTTATCCTTTCCTTTCTAAGCGTGGTATAGTATAGTGCCACCTTTTTGAGGTATGCATTTTGATTTTTTCTGTACATAGTAGACCCTATTGTTGTTCCTTATACTCGCAAATTAGAGTCGAACATGTGCGAATACGTCAGAAACGCTTCTTTACACTTACTCTTCATCGTCAAGGGATATTCATGTACTTGAGGAAATTAAAGAGGAGAATATGACCCCAACCAATGAGTTTAAATATAAAAGTCAAAAACCAATTTGAACCATATAAAACCAAAGAGGAATCTATTAGAAACAGCGTCCATCGTCCATTCCATGCTTCTTCATGATTGACTTTAACATTTAAAATCTAAGTGTTTTGAATCGCAACTACGCTTTATGGTCCACAAAAACTGTATGCTCAAGAACACGGCTTTAAATCTTAAGAAATAAATTAGCAACTTAAAAAGATCACTGAATATTTTCTTTTATTTAAATGTGGTAACAAATGAACGAGCAGGCCACGTGTTGTTAAGTCGTTGCTGCAGTATATACACAATCTCAAGCGAGTCTGGAAGTCTACTCTTAAAATCGATAATAGATAGGTATATCGTGAATATTTCAGCATACTTTTGACTCTGTTCTGACCTTTTTTTGTGGACACATAACTCTATAGTAAAGTTATCGAGAATATGGTGCTACTATAAGTGTAATAATACCCTTTATAACTCTTCAAATGAAAAATAACCACTCAAAAATATACGATACTTCGAACGATTGCGCTTAGAGTAGGGCCCCTGAGTATTGCCTGAGATCGTATGCAGTTGCGTTGCGCTGTTTTGGAGGCTGATATCATCTGATATGGTTGCCTCATTTAATTTTGACCGTTTCGCCATTAGGAAAAAGCATGAACTGATTTCAGTATTTATGATTCAGTGTCACTGTAAGGCATCAGAAGAATTTCCGTGAAGCTCTTCACCTAATATTTACTGTGAAAATGTCACCATAATAACTTCTGTTGATGATATTGTTACCTTATTGTAGCCAGACGAGCTAGAGCTTATCTTAGATTTAAACAAGATGGTATTTTTTTTATAGAACAAAAGAGAGAAAAATTCACTTCTTATTAGGAGTACAAGTTGACTTTAATTTCTTCTTTTATAAATTAACCGAACAAAAAGGCAGACGGGCCGCGTGGTGTTAAGTGATCATCGTCGCCTATGGACACGGACAACCCCAGGGAAGCCACCCGAGCATTGCCGAGCTTTCTTGAAGAACCCCATGTCATAGTCCACTGAAAATGCCTCAGCTGGAAGGTTGTCTCATAACCTACATGTCCGTGGTAAAAAGGAGCGTGCAAAGCGGACTGTGGAGGACCGCCACGAGTCCAGATGGTTTTTTGGCAATTTTTTCTTGGTCGTCGTCTTTAGGTATCTTTTTAGGGTTAGATCGATTTCAGATTAGCGGTTTTCTGCACGTGTGCGGTGCGGTGGTTTCGGCATCCACGCTTCTAGGGTTACGTACTCGAAGGGTGCCAACGGGACCCTATTACTATGCCGCAGCCCTCTGTCTGTCATCAGGTAGAAACTACAGATGGTGTATTTCCGTTGCTGTTATAACAACAAATACTAAAAATACAATAAAATAAATATTTTAGGGGGCTCCCATACAATAAACGTTTAATTTTTTTTGCCATTTTTATAGTTGATGGTATGGAACCCTACGTTCGCCAGTCCGACTCGCTCTTGGCTGGTATTTTATTAAAGCTTGTATTTTGTTCGAGCTCTGTCAACCCAGATCACTTCACTTTATGTAGAACGGGAGGAGCAGAGCGCACAAACAAACCTGTTCGCATACGCGCTTACACGCGCGCAAATTTTTCCACCTCAAAAAACCATACTAAGCTACTTACCCAGCCCTTTTCCTGCATCTCGAATAAGTAAGGGTGGCATATTTCACGGATCGAGCATTTACGCTCAATGCTTCAAGGCTCGTATAAGCTAGGAGTACATGGTGTAGCAAAAGTTCGCCTGTACGCGCCTACACGCACTGTGAAAACTGAGTTAGGGACATCAATCTCCAACACGGACATCGACGGTTCAGACCCCGGTGCGCACCTTTGAATAACCAAATTCGTCACGTGCGTATAATAATATATCGCCACAGTACAAAATTACCATTCCATTACGATTTTTCCATCACTGTTCTTCCTGAGATAAACACGATGTTACGGTGTTTGATTACCAAAGCAATTTAGACAGGTACTTTTAATAAGCTGTCAAAATGCGACATCCTCATACATTTTGTATGACAAAAACATTTGTGACGTCAGAAGCAATTATAGTTTGTTATAATTGACTAAATATTAATTGACTAGCTGTGCCCGCGACGTCGTCCGCGTGTATAAAGACTTTTATAAAATGGATTGATTAAAAATTAAAGATTATTTATTTGCATTGAATAAGTAGTAGGTAGATTATTCTTACATTATAGTGAAATCACTTATAATACAATGTTCATATGTTCAGAAGTAACCTAATGTATTTTTTCTAAATCCTTCAAACCTAAAACAGTAAGGAATGCTTACTGTACTGATCTTACAGATACATACAGATTACATATTTGTACAGATTCTCTTTACAAATATGTACCTCGTTTATTAAAGTTAAGAGATACTGCTGTGCCCGTGGCTTCATCTATGTTAAAAATAGTATCTTTAGTAAATTGGGTGAATTAATACTGCAAAGAATGTATAGACTCATTATATACATAGCTTTAACCTACTGCAGAAAAGAGGTGCACTATACAACTACTTGTAGTTGGGAGATAAAATTTCTAAACATACACGTGCTTAGGATTAAACAATCGGAAAAATAATTGTAAGGTCAATTAATAAACTAAAGGTTTAAAACTTGCGGACAGCAGTTTGGTCATAAGTCATAACTCATATAACATTGTGAAAACTAAAGCAGAAGGCAGGGTCTCTACACAGTGTGCTATCCATTGGTGCTATCTGTATTTGGAAATAAAGAATATTTTTATAAGGAATCTTTAAAGAATCCTTAATATCTCCATCAATCAACGTGTGTGGATGAGCCCTCAGCCCGTACGCAATAAATAGACGCAAAAAATGAGTTAAGTTATCATTGGTCCAATTAACAATGTTCAGCATCATACGTATACCTACCCAACGATGGGACAACCCGCGTGGCGCAATGTTTACCATGCCGGACTGCTAATCGAACTGTCCCGGGTTAGAATCCGGGCGAAGCAGAAATTTCAATGATGAGTTTAAACTGTTCTCGGTCTGGGTGGTTGTGTTTCTGTCTCTATGTGTGTTCATGGCACCCACGACACAGGGTATATCTACCCTAATGTGAGGCTATACGTGTGAAATGTTATTTTTATTTTTTTTACACTATGTACTTACTTTTATTAGACTTAAGGCTTTTATTTGAAATTATCTCCATCGAATCACTTTGGAGAAGAAATGAATATTGCTCAATAACGCCATCTACCGTATGACATGTAAACTTTGTGGTTGATAAATCGAATGTCAAATTACCAAATAGGTATATATTGAGATTAACAGTTGGTTCACTAAAAGTTTAACTATTCGTCACCTAGATGTCTGCAGTAGTCTCGTTTTGTTAAGGCTTTGTACATTCTGTATGAAGGTTTAGATTCCGTATCTTACAACCTTAATGCTGAATGCATTGAGATGGTAAGATTTGGATTTCGGTTCATCGGAGCCAGAGGCCTCCTCAATATTGGGAGAGCTCCATGCTCAGCAGTGGAATGCTAAAAAGGTTGCAGCGTGATATAATGTAGCGATAATAATCGTCTCAGCTGCAGCCTCTTCATAATCTTCCACCCCAAAAGAAGACTAATAAGCTGAGCAACTAACTCAATGGAGCCTGTGGTGTAAGGTTCGGCGGCGGTAAGGCTCGCGATGCGCTTATTAGGTACCTATAGTCTAGCCATTCTCGGCCAACGAAAGAAAATACAGTAAGCTGATCTAAGTATATTTAATATAGTCGACAATATTAGTGAGAGTTCAAAATAATTTTAGGTACTTAAATTTAAACTTTTATTTATGGTTTTGAATGGGCTGTTACCGAAACTTTCATACAAATTCCCCAAAGTGCCTTTTAAGTTTATGTCGGGTATTGTGTAAATGAACATAACTTTTTTGTTTATCACCCGATTGATATGAAATATACACTAATGTTACGGAAATTCATTCAACAATATATCAGTAAACACATCATTCAAAGAAGGGAAAAGAATTTGAGAATGAAATATTAAGTTAAGGTTAATTATTGTACGCTTGAGATACCAACTTTCGAATCCATTTTATTTGCTATTGAGGGGTAGTTTTGAAAAAAGCTTAAATAGAATTCTTACTATATTAGTAAAGATTACAAATACAAAATTATAAGTATATTACTCTGCACAAAAATATTCTGTACATCAAGTTTCGACACTCAATTTTCAAAGAGTTTCAAAGAAAATTGACATTTAAAGGGTGAATTTCGGGAAATGCTGAAACATGTATTCTTTTATTTTGGTTACAAAATATTTATACCAAATTTCAAGAAAATCTATTGAATAATTCCAAGTTTTCCATACAAATTTTTATCGCTCATTTCACACCCTTAAAGGGTGATTTTTAAAATTATCTATAGCCTAAATGTTAGCGAGGACCAATATATATAAAACAAAAAAAGTTTCATCAAAATCCGTCCAGTAGTTTTTGCGTGAAAAGCTAACAACAGACAGACAGACAGACAGACAGACAGACAGACAGACAGACAGACAATAATTTCAAAACTTATATTTTTAGCTTCTGTTACTTATAAAAAGACCCCTAGAAGTATTTTTTTAAATTTATATGCAATGTACAGAATTGACCCTGCTTACAGTTTTATTATATGTATAGATAGATGTATAGATTTAAAAGGCAATAAAAATCATGTAGAAAAAAAAAACAATTATTTGACGACCTGTGTGGCGCAATGATTACCATACCAGACTGCTGATCGGAGGGCCCCGAGTTTTGATTTCTGTTCTCGGTCTGGGTGTTTGTGTTTCTGTCTTTGTGTGTGTCCATGGTAGCCACGACACAGGGTATACCCTACTGTGGGGCTATGAGTGTGAAGCGATATTTAAAAAAAACTTTGTTTCCAAGCATAGTTAGTGCAACCTTTTTAAGGTATTCATTTTTTTTGTACATACTGTCAACATCCCATTTAATTTTCTCAAAGATATATTTTTTTCAATCATCACCTTGTGGACAGTAGAGATATAAAAAGGAAGCCATTAATTTATAATATAAGTAATAAGACTTAAACATGATGATATTATAATTGGTGCTTTTGTAAAGTACGAGTAATACTATAATTAAGACATTAACAACTAATTACGTTACAAAGTGGTTAGACAATAATAAAGATACAATCACATGGGAAACACTTAACGCTAACATTATAACGTTTATTTTCCTTTTTTTTCACTTGTGTTTTTTGTTTTTTCTGAATAATTTAATAATTTAGAAACAAGCTGTACTTTAATTTATTGAACTGAAGTTATGTTTCGTATAAACTACACCTGTTACCAGGCGCGTTTTTGTTAGATGTTCGAAGAAAAATACCATAAAAACTAACCCATCCTATTCACCATTTAGGAGATGAATTTCTTAAATTTAAATTTAAAAATAAATTTCTTCTACTTCTACTTCCTTCGTTTATTCTACACTGGCTCAACTTCTATACATAAGTAACGAATTTATTTGACCTCCTGGCTCCACTAGCATTTTCTGTTTGGCGGATAGGATAGACACACACAAAACATAAATACAAACGCCAAGATCAAAAACAAAGATAGCAACTCATAATTCCAATTTCTCACTCGGTGGGAATCGAACCCGGGACCCTTTGATGGTGACTCTCTTGGCTAGGTACAACCCTTTTTATGTCTCACTGCTAAGCAAGGGTCTCTCCCTAGGCGTCGACGGCTTAACGTGTCTTCCGAAGTACTGGAACGTGCATAAAATTTTTGCAACTACCAGTCACCCATCTCACACTCTTCCGCGCCCATTTTGCTTAGCTGCGTAGATCGCTCGTGTCTTACGCTAGACACCGGGCCATGCATGGTGGGCTCTGTCTCTCTCTCTAACTCCTTGCAAATCTTACCACGTGTAAGAATATTTTTATCCCGTAGCATTAAGATAAGGACAAAGAATTTTATTTGCACAAATATGGGTGTTTACAAAAGGTGTTTTTATACATTTGGTTCGCCATATTTACCTTCATGAGGTATGCAAATATTACAATAATTAAAACTTAACTTATTACAAATATAAATGTACATTGAATCTGTTTCAATTATTATAGTATACTTAAAGTAAAACATTGATTTTCAGTCATTTTATGGTTTCTAAGACTGCGATGACGATTGTGCGCGAATTAGCTTCACTTTCTAGTGTTCGAAGATCACAGCTTGAATCCGTTTGGAAAAAAAATATTTTAAAGAGTACATTGGACTCGCCTGAAATTTTCGTCTATTAGTTCCTGTTTGCGAGTTTTTATTTGTTGATTTCAGGATTGTTTTCAGAGAACAGTAATATCTATTGTAGAAGCTTTTATTTAGTTTCACCTGTCCCGTTGACTATCTGTAAAATCTTGCAAATTAAATTTAATTCACTTCCCGATTTCTGATTGAGCTGAAATTTTGCATTCATGTATAAATCGGATGACAATGAATAATACATAATATTACATACATAATACAATACATAATAATATTATTATGACATAAAGCTGATCTGATGATGGAGCTGCAAGATGGCCATAGAAACTCCATAATTAAACGACGCAAACCCATCGAGTTTGGGCTCATTAAATTTGTCTTGACGAATATGTACTTTAGTACTAGATGGTAACCAGGGTCTGATGATGGAGCTGGAAGGTGGTCAAGGAACTCCGTAATTAAACGATGCAAATCTTAAAAAAAAGCTTTAAAAAAAACAGCTAAAAAGTTGAAAATAATTTAAACCTGATTAATAATTTAAACCTGACAATTTTATAAATAAAAGCGTGTTGGATTGTGATTGCAAAAGAAAAAAAAAATAAAGATGTAAGCCCTCCGTCTGTCTGTCATCAGGCTGTATCTCATGAACAGTGATGGCTAGACATTTGAAATTTTCACAGATGATGTATATCTGTTGCCGCTATAACAAAAAATACTAAAAATAGAATAAAAAAAATGTTTAAGGGGGCTCCCATACAATAAGCGTGATTTTTTATAAATAATGGTATGAAACCCTTCGTGCGTGAATCGGACCCGCACTTGGCCGGGTTTAATTTACTTTTTATTTAAATGGAGTAGCAGACGAGCTTGCAAAGTAACAAAATCAAGGAATCTTAAGTCTTGTCTTTGGTTGTATGCCATTGCGCTGCTACTCCGGCTGTTGGTCGTCTCGTTTAAGACTGGCCGACAACTGCACCTTTTCGTACAGAAACGATGGCCCTTCCCAGGTTGAATCATTAAATATCTACCACTAAAAAGTTCTTATTTAAACTCACTATCAGTATCATTTTACACGCTATGTCCGATAAGTAACATATCATTAAACATCTCATTATTCTAATGGTACAAAACCTACAACTTATGCAAAATTATTATCCCACAACACAATGTGTACACCGTTACATAACAATGACATGTTCTTACGCTGTTACACATTCGAATGACATGTTCTTACAACATAACATTACGGCGTCACTCTCGCTGTCGGTTCATGCGTGTTAAGCACCCTACTTTTTGTTTCGACGCCATAAAACCGCTATAAAACCGATACTTTACATGCAACGCAATTTTAATGAGGCATTCTGTGTTTATAACAATAATTATTAAGCACTTCTTTCAACCTTGTGAAGTTTCAAGGTAGACAGACATTGAAAATCTATCGATCTATTGATAGGAAGAATAAAGTGAGTGATCCGTTTCTATCAATTGTAGTATTTTTTGTAAGTACCAACGCCAAACAGCAGGGTGTTACAAATATCTGTGTATTTTTATTTTGTGTATGTCAGACTATAATAATATGAACGTAACTCCCAAAAGCCTCCCCAATATTGGGGAGAGACCCGTGCCCAGCAGTGGGACGCAAAAAGGGTTGCAGCCAACTCCCAAAAGGCCGGGAAGTTTGGGCAAAAAGTTGAAAATTTTATGTCGTACTCTAGTTTTATTAAAATTTTCTTCTTCTAATTTTAAGTTATATCAGATAAAATTGATAGTGTTTTGTTAAATATACATAGATTAATTACATTGCCTAAGTGTTGTAGAACGGAATAACAGTCCGAAAAAATGTTATCGGGTTGTCTAAAACTCCATCCCATCCATTCTGGTAAAGTACACACTTTGCTCGGACATCTGTCTGAACGGCTTGACGGACTGATTGGCTGAAACCCTCTTTACATCCCACTGCTGGTCTCTCCCCATTATTAGGGAGGCCTGGAGCTTACTCCACCACGCTGCTACAAAGCGGGTTGGTGGAGAGGCGGGTTAGTGGCCAACCCGCTGTCGGATGTTGACAAAACGCCCGCCCATAAGGCCTCCGACAAAGTTTAACGACTGTTATCTATCGACAATAAACGGGACCGACGGCTTTACGTGCCCTCCGAATAGGGTTGCCAGGTCGCCAAACCTAATAGCCGGACAGACCTGCCAGCTTGGCCGGATTTTGTGTGTCAGTATTAATAGGTACGACCAAAAACTGCGGCACTGCGGCCTGCGGGAGCGACCTCGACTCACCTGCGCTCGGCCACGCTCGGCACTCGCTCGTTTGCGAAATGTAAAAAGCCTAATAAAAGCCGGACAAGCCGGACACCGTTTATTTTGGCCGGACACGCAATCAAAAAGCCTACCTATGTCCGGCTTTATCCGGACGCCTGGCAACGCTACCTCCGAAGCACGAAAACGCGCATGTCATTTTTGCCACTAGTGGTCACACATCTCACAAACGACCGCGTCCGTTTGGCTTAGTCGCATAGATCGCTTGCGTTCTACGCTAACCGCCACGGCGCCGGGCCAAGCGCGCTTTTTTCTCGTATCTTTTTCCTGGTGCCTGGGCATGCGCGACGAACTGAACTCCTACTAATTATGACTTTGATTTTGACCATAGGTATAAATTTTTTTGATTTATTATGTCGCCCAGTTTCAACGAAGCTGGCAAACTCTGGACACAAAATATGTACTTGCCATTAGCAAAGCAAACATGCGATGTCATTGCTAAAAGCCGGCCAAGTGCGAAGGGTTCTTATCCACCCTAGGGAGGACTATCTACTGATGATTTATTGATTTTGTCTTATATTACATGTATATATGGTCGGATATTCAGATAACTTCGATAGCGTGATTCAGGATACCCGTGGCAACATCTCTTGATGAGTGGTTGCTACATCTAGTATTGTTTATGAATACGGGTGATAGACTCTACACTATACGATGTCATAACTTGCGAGTAACCGTACTGATTTTATAGATTGTTGCAAAGTAGTTTGACCTAACTTTATGCCATCATCTATATACATACGCTTTAACCCAAAATAGGTATTATCAAATATATATTACACGTTATCATCGAGAGTCTGAAAATTTGCGATACAAAGTACTTTTAAAGTAACTATATAGTAAGTTATCGAACAAAAACAAACTCTGTAGTACTTGACAAACGAGCTCTTCTTTGTTGGCATATTTGTGAATTGTAGGACTGTTTTTATTACAATAATAGCTTCAAAGCAAGCTGAGAACAATTCGTGAAATTTCCACAAGGTGTCATTTACAAAAGGAAAAATGTCTGTTTGTTTAGCACGTGCTGCTCTCACCTGATCTGCCGGTAATCGCTTCGCCACGCTGATCTACCGACGGTCAAGGTTGGACGTCTTAATCAGACGATCACGAAGTAGTTTACAATATCTTATTCCTTATATTTTGTTCCTTGACGCTTTCAATTGAGATTGTCTTGTTCAGTTCAGTTTTATGGGTTATGCAAAAGCAGAAAGACAGGGCGCAAGTGCTCAATTGTTTGCTCCTTTTGCGAAGGACGAAATTGCAACAACGTCACTACTATCGTTTTTGACGAAGACGACGAGGATGAGGATATGAACAACTCAACACCATATATGACGGCCTGCTTCCACCTCCAGAAAACATTGTCTCTTCTTCCTCGCTCCGTCTCATTGATCCAGACTGGGTGAGACCCGGCCCGTCCAAAAGGGCAAAAGTCTAACCAGTCCTTGTGTATGTATTGTGATATCTTTATATGTTTATTTGTTAAGTGTAATTTAATTCGAAACCACGTTACATCTAAAATGTCAAATTCACCACCACTAATGTTGCATGTTTTTTTAAAGAAATACATACTCACGTCATTCAGTATAACATTTTCATCATTTATCCGAAATCCGGTATTTTTATTTTTTTAATTATTTATGAAATGTTGAGGCCTAGAGGCTCCACTTTGGAATTAAATTATAGCTAATTCATTTTTTTTATAAATTCTTCTCTCATGGCTATACTCTAGGACTATTAGTTTAGCCAGCAAATGTCTTGACAAACAACCCTACCGACAATTTTCCACGTTTTTGAAAAAATTGCCCATCTTTGATTAACTGTAACTCCGCAACTAATAGACCTAGACAGCTCATGTTGGGCTTAAAATGTAGTAAATTTAGTTAGCTTGATAAAATAATGGGACAAGTACTTTTTTCAAAAAAACTGAAACAAGAGCCAGAATTTCGCAGTTTTTCGAGCATCATGGTGGTAGCACAAGGTTTTTAGGGTTGCATTTTTTTGGTATAGACTACTCTTAGGGGACCTAACAACATATAAAAGATTCGTAGATACATGCGCGTTTGCGATGTTTGCCTTTTTTTGTGTCGATAATGACTGGCCTATTTGTGTTTTTGTCCAATGCATCCACGACACAGAGTGTATACCTTACTGAGGGGCTATGAGTGTGAAACGTTATTTATCAGCGATAGCCGATGTTAAAAGTAGCCAGTGAAGCTTGGCTGTACAGCCGGCCTCGTATCATAAAGACTATTATACAATGATCGATCAAAGTCGATTATGAAATCGTTAAGTTCTTGTAACCGCTCCCTAACTTCCAATTGTTCTAAGACTGATATCACGGAAGCCCGGTGTCGTTACAATTCCATTCCAATCGTATAGATGTACTCGTAATTCTAGATGCCAATTTCTCGGCTTTCACTCTCTAGGGTCATGGGTTCGAAGCCGCGATGACGCGATACGACTATCCAACCGGCAAATTAAGCTTCTGTGCGATCGAATCATAATAACTTTTATTATTTTGAATCTGCCATAATGTTTTTGTATCGCGATTTATTGATTCGTATTGTAGAAGCTGTAATAAGCACTGTAGATCGAATTAGGATTTATGCTGAGATAAACTTTTTGTTCTAGCGCTGGACCGGCTTCGCTCGGGTGATTGAATTTATATTTGCCAATTTTTTGGCAACAGTAATGGGGACAATCAAATACTTTATCGTAAAAAATATTATTAACTGAGGAGTAATTTTAAATCTCTGAGATCTATACAAATAAATAAAATTTTAGGGTCTGTAACATTAAAATAACCGCTTTTTACTACTTTGTGTGTGTCTATGGCACCCACGACACAGGGTATATCTTCCCTACTGTGGGGCTATGAGTGTGAATCGTTATTTATTTATTTATATAACTACACAAGTACATAATATTTAATTTGTATTTTGATTTAAGGTCTTAATATAAAACAGTTTTGTAAAGTTGGCTTTAGTAATATCATTATTTAGTACTAATATTGTTTTAAGGAACTAACCCACAAATACAATACATTATAATATTAGTGTCGAATTGTCGATTGTAGGAGCTGTAATAAGCACTATCGATAGAATTAAGAGTTATGCTGAAAATAAATTACTGGGTATATTGATTCTGTAACTATCAAGCCGCTTAAGAGATTTGAGCACGAATTTACTTTCTTTTGTTCGAAATGATCGTGAATTACAGTCATTTCGATTTTATTTGAATCTAATAGAGACATTAAGTAATACGAGAATAATTTTAACTGTCGACAGCTTCTATTTTAATTTCTTTCGTGTTTTATTATTACGCAATATAATTTATTGTGCTAATCAATGACTTTAGTTTTCTTTTGGTTTTTATCTTATACCTTATTTTTACCGTCAACTTAGATGTTGTACAAATTTCATATAAATTCTCTTTTAAAAGTATTCTATTCACTTTACTACGGTGAATTTTACAATAAGGAGACGGTACTCCGGTAAGGACAAGGTACTAAGGTACCGGTATCTCCAGTGAAACACTCCGGTGTCCTCCGTGCGCGGCGCCCAGTACGGGCTCAACTTCTGGAGAGCAAATGTGCTCTCCTGCACCTTTAGATGCTTACGGCGGTATGCGGAATGGGAAGGGTCAGACCATATTGCTAGAAGGACCTAAATTGATGGAAAGGAAAGAAACGGTGAACACTGTCTTCTCGGTAAAGGTGGCTTTTTATCAGGTGGACTGACGACCTGTAGAAGACAGAGGAAATTCGCTGGATATAGAGGGTGAATGTTGTGAAAGGAAGAGAATCGGACACAGTGTCAAATGTTAGGGAGGCCTACGTCTCCTTGATCTGATGAGTAGCTGAAACTTTACAAATACTGAGAAATCTTGCGATCCCGGAGTTCTCCCCAAGCGCTGAGGCAGACCAACGCTGGGTTTGGTGGGGTACATATTCCAGATAACCCGCTATCTTTCAATCACGTTTTATTTCTTTCATCATCCACAAATAAGCACATATAAATTTTTCTTAGTAAAATATACGCACCGGTGACAAACAACACAGCTTCCTTTCCGGATGCTTCAACTAACACTTGCCCAAACACTTTGATATAATTAATAGATTCTCTAACGCAGGTAGTCTTGCGTAATCGCCTCTCCAACAATAACAATGATTGATAAATCATTTGTACAAGTGTGACTTGGAAAACGTGGACTTCATTTAGTGTCCATGTTCTTGTCAAAATTGGAATTGACGTCTGCTTATCTGATGATCAAAGTTACGTTATTGATTAAAATAATCAAAATTCAAAGGCTTTTTCTTGTTCACTGACAGTCAAGTATTTTCTTACTACATCTACTGTAAAAGTAAAAATTGACTTAGTACGTATCTGTACTCAGCTGTATATACGTAGGTCATAAAATTTTAATTTTCGAGCGCACGTTTTTTGGTATCGGGAAAAAATCTAAAGAAGGTGTTTGGCACCTTGGGAGAGTGGGAGAGTAATGTAGAATTTAGGCCCCATCAAGATCCCCATAGTGACCTGCTTAAGTGTTTAGGAAGGTCTTCGGGATCTCCAGTGGAACGCACTGGTATCTTCCACACGCGGTGCCCCCAACGTAGCTCTTCTACTCTCTCTATAGAGGAGTCAGTTGCTAACGACGGCATATGGCCAAGTATAGGTACACCGCTAACAGCTTCTCTTTAACGATCACGGAGCATCTATACTTTCCCATCAAATCATGCTTTAAAAACTTCGTAATCAACGAAATCAATATGATTCCTTCGAGATAATGTGTTTGTCTAAGTTTTTCCAAAGGAGATAACTTATCTCTTTTCGATGAAGACACTTCCAATTTCTAAACCTCAATTGAAATGCTTCTATGAGAGTCGCGGTTTGAAGTCACCGACACTGCTACCATTGTGTAATGCCACGTAATTTCTATTCCATTTCCCACGAAAGTCGAATTTTCGATCATTTACTGTGCGGACCTGCCCGATTTACTTCCAAATAGTTTGACGGATTACGTAAGGCGATAGGAAATTGTGTGGGTTCAGTACACAGTGCAGTACGCTGCGGAATGCGTTTCACTGATAAAGTTAATAAGTTACAGGAGGTGGCGGAAACGACTGTCGTATTTAATGCTTCAAAACATAACTTTTAAGTAGGTTACGAGAATATTTATAAGTATATTAAAGTATGAGATATATAGGCAATTAAAGGCAGAATTTGTAGGTGGTAGAACTATTATCGTTCGCCCGGGGAAGTACCACCGCTGCACCCTTTTCTGCCGTGAACCAATTCTATTGTGTTTCGGTGGAAAGGTGCAGTTGCCGGCCACACTTACATGAGGCGACCACCAGCCTCCGTAGTAGCAGCGCAACAGTATACGACCTCAGACGAGACTTACCTATGCTTGCTTGAGGTTGTATGTAGATGTCCATGGGCTGCAGCGATCACTTAACACCACGTGGCCTGCATCTCGTCTGCTACTCCATTCAAATAAAAAAAAAGAAATAACTGAAAGAATGAATGAATAGAACAGGCGGATGAGACCTATTATATAGATTTTGGGCATGCTTGGCATAGTAAAACATCCTAAATACAAACTTTATTTTATAATAGGTAGAATGGATGGACCAGAGGAATACTACCCCTGCCCCATTCTGCATAACACTTCGGATTAGCCAGTTTATTGTGTTTGTCTTAAAATTTTCAATGTGAGCGTAGCACAGCTAGTTTTATAATGGTACTAAATGAAAAATGTTAAATCCTAAACCTAACGACTATCGCCCATGCCTTGGCCCACGCAGTATTAGTAGTATTACGTCACAGAGCCCGCATGCGGTCTCGAAGTGCATGGTGTGAAGTTGCGTCACCGCCATCGGCGCCATCATGGTCCACTTGACCGCGGAAATCATGGGAGATAGACGATTGACCACTGTGTCTACTTGACCTTTTGTGTCTCGATATAACTTAATGACCTGTTGAAACCCAGATTTGACGTTATGTCAAAGCAATGTATGCCTACCGCCCTATATCTTTGCCGCCATGTTGCCTGGAAGAGTAGGTATATTGTATTTATTTATAAAAAGCGACCATAATCTTTCAGTATAGCATCCGCATACGAACTCAAGTATGACTCGAAGCTTGTGTAATTACGTTGAGAATGAGATCAACTTTAAAAAAGTAACTACTTGGCTGCAACCCTGTTTGCGTCCCACTGCTGGGCACGAGTCTCTCAATTATTGGGGAGGCCTGGAGCTTACTCCGCCACGCTACTCTAATGCGGGTTGGTGGAGATAAGTAACTAGGTACTTAAACCTGGTCTATTGCTATCATTGCTATGTATGTTTTCATATTAGGTTAAGATATACATAAAAAATCTGAGGATTAAAAAGTGTTTGACTATGGGTCTCGTTCACCATCTCCAAGTAAAGTTAATTGGCAAGTAAAAGCAATGAGTACGGGTCAGTTTATGAAATGATTAGTGCTACTCGAACATCGTGAAATTAAAACTACTAACTAGTTACGGGTGACTTTAACCGACAACAAGAGGCCCTATGTGTAACAAATATACGTACCCGTGAGATAACTATTTCATTAGAAATCATTCTGTTATATATATAGTACACAAATTGATCAACCTTCACCATTCCCGTTCTTGTTTCTTAAAGCGACTGCTGTTTCTGATTTGCGTTAATATATTTAAGCTAAATATTCAGGTTAAGTTTGGTTAGGTAAGGTCAAGAATATCCTTACTATGTTACTTTACCACTAAGCTACCAAATCCAATGACTTCAGTCAGAGTCAGAAACACCTCTTTACACTAAGATCGGTTTCACACCAGCGTATTTTTGGCGCGTTCGTGCGTCTTTTGTTTGTTTTTTGAAGCTCCTGTAGCCGCGATACGTCAAGATATGACATTTTACGATACAAAAAGTAGCGCGCGTGTAAGCGCGTTTCCAGAAACGACCGTCAAATATACTTAAAATATGCTGGTCTGAAACCACACTAAAACATTCCTTTTTTTTGGTAATGGGGGGGGGGGGGGAACCTTCAAAAGGTACCCGGCATTTTGGGGATACCGGGTTATGTGGGATTTGACCGCACTTAAACCCTCTCGGTGGCCTGCCTCTGCGCTTAGGGAGGACTTCGGGATCTCCAGTGCGTTCCACATTCCGTGATGTCCTCCACGCGCGGCGCCCCAGAACGGGCCCATCTTTGGGAGAGCAGATGTGATCTCCTGCACCTTCCGATGCTTACGGCGACATGCATCCACGCACACACCGCCGTCCTACCTGGGGCTGCTGGTTGGACGGATCGAGCTCCCACTCTCACCCCCCCCCCCCTTTAGATCGAATCCCCTTTAGATAGAAAACCCCTTTTAGTCGTTTTTTATGATCAGGCAGGGGATACCATAGCTCTATTCTTAATCCCGAAGTTACAGGGACTACTAGAAAAACCATTTCGTTCCATCATTTGCAATTATGATTAATTAAGATTCAGAAAAAAGGTTTGATGATCATAAACAAGAAGACATCAAGATTGATTAACGTATATCTCTGTTAATAGTGAACGACTCCTACAACAGAGAGCATTAAAATGTAATCATGGGAGTTGATCGTAAATGGAAAACTTCCCGTTAGTTGCAGTTTTACTTTCATTTACTGCAGAGAATTTGAAGTTGACGCCAAAGCATCGTTGATTATTTATGTTATGCACTTTAATTATTATGAAGCCTTAGTCTGACTTGCAGAGAATTTGAAGTTGACGCCAAAGCATCGTTGCTTATTTATGTTATGCACTTTAATTATTACGAAGCCTTAGTCTAATGACTTGTAGCGACCTTCCGCTACTCATCAAGAGATGGCACCAAGGGTCAACTGGCTCAGTTTGACAAAGGGAGATCTCCCGCCGGGCGAGGTGGCCATGCCCGGGGAGCGGCCGCGCTCCAATTGACTCAATTCGGAGCTTGTATATATGGTAGGATATTCCGAAAACTTCGATAGCGTGATTTAGGAATACCCTACACCCTATATATATACCATACCCCATACCCTACGCTACAGACTAATTAATAGGACCCGGATGACTGAGCGGTGCTAGGATAAACAATTAATTTTCTTAGTTTAATTTCAAACAAAACAGTCATTGGTTTTGTGTTACTAACCCGAGTCACTAGACTCGCAGTCAGCCTATGTAACCATTCGGCCAAGGAAGCTTCGGTTGACAAAATACTTAGAGATATTTTAAATCGACATTGTCATTTGTTTGAACGGCGGATAACGTTTCACGACGTTCTGCGCGACAATATTATTAATATTTTCCAGCTGTCAGGAAGAGTCATATTTTTCAGTTTATATTTAAGTTGATTATCGCTGAAAATACAGATAAAACAAGAATTTCCAAAAATGAAACCTAGCTGGATTATTTCCCAAATCCCTCAGGGTACTAAATGTCATGAAAATCGTTGGGGACGTTTCCAAGAATCAAATTATATTTATACGAGTACGTATACACAAGAATGGCTCGTATAAAGGTATTGATTATGACGAATCGCTTGTGTTTGCATAGAAGATCAATTTATGTGATGGTATTAGATAGACAATCCGTGTGGTGCAATGGTTGGGCTACAGACTTTTTTACATCCCGCTGCTGGGCACGAGTCTACCTATCATTTCTCCTAAATATATAGATAGGTCTCTCTCTATAGTCGCACACTCTTGATAGAGTGGTAGTGGCATTATGATGACAACTGGTTAATCGTCACAGGTGTTTTGATCGACAGCAGCTCTCGCGATCCTTCGCCACCGGCTTCTATTGGTATAGATAGGCAGAGATTCCAAATTGCCGGTTTGGTCTGGACCTTATTCCATCCCGCTGATTCAATGCTGGTTGGTGGAGATGTGCGTTACTGGCCAACCCTCTGTCGGATGCTTTCAAACCGACCATAAGGCCTCCAACAAGGCTTAATGACTGCGATATATAGATAACAACAGGAAACGATGGCTTAACGTGTCCTCCGAAGTACTTAAGGGTGCCTTAATTTTGACAGTATCAAACTTTAAACTTTCCTCCTTTACACGTCCTGCTTCTCTTTCTTATTCGTCGTTATTTCATATCCTATCCAGAAATCGTAAAGTTATTTCTGGGTATTACTATTTTTTATTCTTATTTTATAATTTAAAATGACGCTATAGTTTAGTCGTGAGCTATAAAAATATTATTTAGCTTTGAAAATGTTATAAGGAATGGACAAAGCATTATAATTACTGAAAGTCTACAAATGACTCGTGACTTGGCGATTTGAAGAGAAACATTTATAAAGCGTATTCTATTTCCTAAGCTTCAATAAAGAAGCTTCAATGAGAATCTACTTCCGAAGCGGTTTCAGTTTCCAGTGCTACTTTTACTTTCAACGGTAGCATTCTGTGCAGCCAATGTACATATAATATTCTAATTGCGGGGTATTACGTTGCGGAAGCTAACGTCACCGCTTCCCTGTTTCTAAACGTTTCCTTCCTCAGTAAAATTGTTGAACTGCAAATTATTGGAGAGTTTTGGTCTATGATTTTCTGTCTTCAGAATATTTCACGCTGATAGTTAAGGTATGTTTTTTGTGTGGGTTTTTCATTAACTCACTAAGTAAAATTGTTCATCTGAAAAAAGTTGAGATGTTTTGATTTTGTCTGGTCTTTAAAATATTTCACGCTGATAGTGGAGAATTGGTTTTTTGTTTAGATGTTTCATGAATTCACAAAGTGGTTTTGGCTAACCTCCTTGAACTGATTCTTTTCGTGAGATGACTCTTTCCGTGAAATGAGGGTGCAATACATTAAAAAACATTGCCATCGGTCTCACTTGTTCTCGATTAATAATAGTCGTTGAATTATACTGGAGGCCTTATATACAGTTTTGAAATATCCAACAGTAGCTTGGCCATAACCAACGTAGTTTTGTAAGCCTCAGACCCCCGATTAAGAGGCCCGTGTTTAATTACCTTTCATAGGACTCCACAAAAGCAATTCTGGCTTGATATCTCAATAGTAAAAATCTGTAGACGTAGCTACAAAAAGTTGGCTTTCTACCTTAGAGATTGTGATCATAATGTTATCAGGTGATCTCTGCAATTAGCAGCCGCCGCTTCTGTGCGATCGCGCCGATACAGTTGTAGTGATGGCCTCAATAGCTCTATTGAGACCATTTTTGCTTACAGAGCTGTGATAAACTTCTGCAAAGAACAAGGAATCAGGAGCTTAGAGTAGGTAGAGCATGCACGATTCAACAAGAGTAGCACAGACCAGCTTTCAACCCACGCAGAAATCTGCGCACTAATCATGTAAGAATACAAAATAAACGGAATAGTAGGTAAGCACGTCAGACTCCCACTTCACCAGTTTTTTTCTTTGAAGTACGTAACCCATTATCTATATCTATACATATAATAAAACTGTAAGCAGGGTCAATTCTGTACATTGCATATAAATTTAAAAAAATACTTCTAGGGGTCTTTTTATAAGTAACAGAAGCTAAAAATATAAGTTTTGAAATTATTGTCTGTCTGTCTGTCTGTCTGTCTGTCTGTCTGTCTGTCTGTTGTTAGCTTTTCACGCAAAAACTACTGGACGGATTTTGATGAAACTTTTTTGTTTTATATATATTGGTCCTCGCTAACATTTAGGCTATAGATAATTTTAAAAATCACCCTTTAAGGGTGTGAAATGAGCGATGAAAATTTGTATGGAAAACTTGGATTTTTTCAATAGATTTTCTTGAAATTTGGTATAAATATTTTCTAACCAAAATAAAAGAATACGTGTTTCAGCATTTCCCGAAATTCACCCTTTAAATGTCAATTTTCTTTGAAACTCTTTGAAAATTGAGTGTCGAAACTTGATGTACAGAATATTTTTGTGCAGAGTAATATACTTATAATTTTGTATTTGTTATCTTTACTAACAAAGTGAGAAACTTATTTAAGCTTTTTTCAAAACTACCCCTCAATAGCAAATAAAATGGATTCGAAAGTTGGTATCTCAAGCGTACAATAATTAACCTTAACTTAATATTTCATTCTCAAATTCTTTTCCCTTCTTTGAATGATGTGTTTACTGATATATTGTTGAATGAATTTCCGTAACATTAGTGTGTATTTCATATCAATCGGGTGATAAACAAAAAAGTTATGGTCATTTACACAATACGCGACATAAACTTAAAAGGCACTTTGGGGAATTTGTATGAAAGTTTCGGTAACAGCCCATTCAAAACCATAAATAAAAGTTTAAATTTAAGTAAAATTATTTTGAACTCTCACTAATATTGTCGACTATATTAAATATACTTAGATCAGCTTACTGTATTTTCTTTCGTTGGCCGAGAATGGCTAGACTATAGGTACCTAATAAGGGCATCGCGAGCCTTACCGCCGCCGAACCTTACATCAAAGGCTCCATTGAGTTAGTTGCTCAGCTTATTAGTCTTCTTTTGGGGTGGAAGATTATGAACAGGCTGCAGCTGAAACGATTATTATCGCTACATTATATCAAGCTGCAACCTTTTTAGCATTCCACTGCTGAGCATGGAGCTCTCCCAATATTGAGGAGGCCTCTAGCTCCGATGAACCGAAATCCAAATCTTACAATCTCAATGCATCCAGCATTAAGGTTGTAAGATACGGAATCTAAACCTTCATACAGAATGTACAAAGCCTTAACAAAACGAGACTACTGCAGACATCTAGGTGACGAATAGTTAAACTTTTAGTGAACCAACTGTTAATCTCAATATCTACCTATTTGGTAATTTGACATTCGATTTATCAACCACAAAGTTTACATGTCATACAGTAGATGGCGTTATTGAGTAATATTCATTTCTTCTCCAAAGTGATTCGATGGAGACAATTTCAAATAAAAGCCTTAAGTCTAATAAAAGATAAAAAATAACATTTCACACGTATAGCCTCACATTAGGGTAGATATAACCTGTGTCGTGGGTGCCATGAACACACATAGAGACAGAAACACAACCACCCAGACCGAGAACAGTTTAAACTCATCATTGAAATTTCTGCTTCGCCCGGATTCTAACCCGGGACAGTTCGATTAGCAGTCCGGCATGGTTTTCCCATCGTTGGGTAGGTATACGTATGATGCTGAACATTGTTAATTGGACCATTTTTTGCGTCTCTTTATTGCGTACGGGCTGAGGGCTCATCCACACACGTTGATTGATGGATATATTAATTAATTTATTTTTTATAAAAATATTCTTTATTTCCAAATACAGATAGCACACTGTGTAGAGACCCTGCCTTCTGCTTTAGTTTTCACAATGTTATATGAGTTATGACTTATGACCAAACTGCTGTCCGCAAGTTTTAAACCTATAGTTTATTAATTGCCCTTACAATTATTTTTCCGATTGTTTAATCCTAAGCACGTGTATGTTAAGAAATTTTATCTCCCAACTACAAGTAGTTGTATAGTGCACCTCTTTTCTGCAGTAGGTTAAAGCTATGTATATAGAATGAGTCTATACATTCTTTGCAGTATAAATTCACCCAATTTACTAAAGATACTATTTTTAACATAGATGAAGCCACGGGCACAGCAGTATCTCTTAACTTTAATAAATGAGGTACATATTTGTAAAGAGAATCTGATTGCGCGAGAAAAGCGAAACGTGAGAAAAGTGGATAGTAAGATCAGTACAGTAAGCATTCCTTACTGTTTTAGGTTTGAATGATTTAGAAAAAATACATTAGGTTTCTTCTGAACATATGAACATTGTATTATAAGTGATTTCACTATATGTAAGAATAATCTACCTCCTACTTATTCAATTCAAATAAATAATCTTTAATTTTTAATCAATCCATTTTATAAGTCTTTAAACACGCGGACGACGTCGCGGGCACAGCTAGTAAACAATAAAAGATGTTCCCCGTTTAAGATGTTAAGAGATTATATTGTGTCTTGTAATGCCGATTATCCAGCGTTTCATCAAAACCTTAACAAGTCATTACTTTATCGTAAAGAGCTTTATCTCTTACCATAACAGCTTAATAATGATGTGTTGTGCAATGTGTTCGTAATGTGAATTATGATTATGACATGTGGGGACGTTGTCCTCGGTTCAGTAAAGACTGTTGAATGACTTACAGCGATCCAAACGCGCGTTTTCAATCGCTACGTTTTATTATCAGAACGCTTTTCACGTCTCTTCTGGACACACAACCCCAAAGATGGATCTTAAATTGAGGTAAAATAAAGTGAGGTTGTAGTATGCTGTTGTGCTGCTATTGCCCAGGCTGATCACCGGCAGGTCACCTGGTCTCAGGTGTAAATGAAATCAAAGGAGATCAGTCGTGTTCTTTATGTTTATACGAGTATATACAAAAATTATGAACTTTAGCAGAAATATATTTTACTGTATAAATGCTTTAGAATTAAAAAAAACCTTGGATTAGAGCTCAGATCAATAGGGTCTTGGACACTATGCACAAAAAAATTCAAAATCTTTACCTTAAAAAGGTTGCACTAAATCACGCTTGGAAAGCAATGTAATTGTTAATTATATTATTTTTTTATACATGATTTTTGTTACGGCTTAAATCAATAATAATGAAGTCAATTGACTATATATGATAAGTGACGTCACTTATCATTTTCTCATACAAAATGTATGGGGATGTCACGTTTTGAAAGCTCATTAAAAGTATCTCAATTGACTTGGTAGTCCAAGACCGGATTTACTTGCCTCAACTACTATGTGATTGAACATAGCGGTGAAGATACATATTATTATATTTTGATTTGATTAATGAAAACACGAAAAGTTACTGTTTATTTACTGCGACACCTTTCTAAGAAACCTAGAATTATACCACAATTGTTTGCCAATGACTCGATACAATGAGAAAACTTAGTCACTACGGTGAATATGAGATATTTATCAGTTTACAACAATCATTGAAACGAGCGTTCAAGCCGCTGCAAGTCTGAGTGAACCACAGACATCTTCAGGGTATGTTTAGAGCATACTGAGTGACAGAAAGTATGAGTGCATGCGGTTGCATCGAGACCTCATCAAGATCGCATCAATGTAATCAACTTTCACTGAACGCTGAACCACTGACACTTGCGTAAGGTTACCGTTGGTACTGAAGTAATCACAAACTGTCTACGACTTCATACGAGTTCCTTGATTTGTAAGGTCGCCCAACAAATCAAAGAACTTGACAAGAGATAAGAGGAGTAACACAGTAAATCATAATGATTATTTATTGCAAAATAATTGTGAATACGAGATTTAAGCTTAATCGGTTAAATGCTATATTTAATTTTTTTATTTAACTTTTAAGATTGAAAATTAAGTTGCAAGAATCTACCCGGATAAATGTCAAATCTTAAATAGATTAAATCTACACCTAATTTGAGCTAAATTATTACATTACAAAATTATATAGTTAAATATATAAATAAATTGATAACGCTTCACACTCATAGCCCCACAGTAGAGTAGATATATCTTGTGACGTGAGTACCATGGACACACACAAAGACAGAAACACAAACACACAGACCGAGAACAGAAATTTAAACTCATCATTCAAATTTCTATTTCGCCGGGAATGGAACCCGGGACCCTTCGATTGCCAGTCCGGTATGGTAACCATTGCGCCACGCAGGTCGTCATGTCTCTCTTATGATACATTTTCCAATTACATGTCAAATAATAAACTTCACAAATAATTACTAAATTGGAAAAGCAATTAAACAGTCAAATTCAAATGTCAAGATTAACGAAGAGTGTGATTAAATAGAATATCTTTTTGGTTTGATGTATTCAAAACATAAAATCTAGAGAAGAGATATGATTTTCAGAACTTTGATAAATCTAGTAAAATCAATACTAATAATTTTTAAACGCCCTAATCTGAGGAAATAAGTACTGGTTAAAATTGAGGAAGGCTCTGTAGTCTTTATAGTTAACTGTCTGTGGACTAAAAACTAAAATCGCGGTCGGCCGCTAGTAACGACATAAAAATATTTACTGGTAGCCCATGGACATCTACAGACAACCGCAAGTAAACCTAAGTCTCCAGTGTCGCTGCTACTCCGAAGACTGTTGGTCGCCTCATGTAAGTTTCGCCGGCACCTGCATCTGTCCACCAAAGCATAATAGAATTACTTTACGGCAGAAGTGTGTGCAGGGATGGTGCGTCCCCAGTTGAACATTTAAAGTTTTACCACATACAAAAAAGGAATAAGAAGTTAGATATTTAAAAAACCTTACAGCCAACATAAACAAAGTTACTGTAAAAGCATACAGAAGGGGGCTTCCGGGGTTGTGGGCGGTGTGAGTGGGAGCTCGATCCGTCCAGCCAGCATTCCCGGGAAGGACAGCGGTGAGTGCATGGCCGCATGCCGCCGTAAGCATCGGAAGGTGCAAGGAGAGCACATCTGCTCTCCCGAAGATGGGCCCATTCTTGGTGCCGAATGTGGAGGACACCGGTGCGTTGCACTGGAGATCCCGGAGTCCTCCCCTAGCGCAGAGGCAGGCCACCGAGGGGGTTGTAGTGCGATCAAATCCCGGTATCCTCTCCTAAGGTGCCGGGTACCTCTTGAACCCCTCCCCGATACAAAAAAGGGTATTCAACGATATTATTCAACGATAAAAAACTCACTAACTAATCGTAATCTATTAGGCACTTATCTAACAAGACATCAGCACACAATGTGTAATTGTTAGGCAGAAAATTGGTTCCATTGAAGTGATTCAATTTGGGAGTTGCGTAACGAAATTGAGGCCCTTTGAAACGATGAAAAGGTTTCGACTGCAGTGATGTAACTTCTTTACGAATGACAATGATGAATTCTGGTTGAATTAGACTTTTGTTAGCTGGTTGAGTTTAGTGAGTATCCGAAAGATCATTCTTTTTAATTGACTAGATAAAAGAAATCCTTAATGCGTTAACTATTAGATTGTTTATTGGGCCGAGATCTATAAGGAGTTCCTTTTTTATGTGAGTTACATCACAAATATACTTGTTAAGTTCTTTGGTATTTACAATATCTCTTTTAAAATGAATCTGGAGTACTTAAGAACTATACGAGATCTTCTTTTTTGTTTTGTTTTGTTTCTGTATCGGTGTTCCAGTTTGGTAAATTTACAAGTTGGAACATTTTTTATACATTTTTGGTACCGCACTGTTGTGTAAACTTATATTGGTCGACATCTACTGACGAACTGGGATATCAATTTTCCTCCTGAGAAGAGAAAAATTCGTAGCTATATCTCATGTTAATATACTGGTTAGAACATCGCACTATATATATCAGAACGCCAAGAAAGTTCGAGCTTTAGAGAGAGAAAGATCTGTTCTTTTTATAAATACAGAATCTGAAGACTTTTTTTCAAGTTCAACTTATGTAGAAATGTTTACAGCCTCCGTGGCGTAGTGGGTGATGAGCCGACTGCGAAGCGTGAGGTCGTGGGTTCGATTCCCACCCAGGAAAAATATTTGTGTGATGAAAGTGACTATTTGTTCTGTGTCTGGTTGTTAATTTATCTATTTAAGTATGTATTTAGAAATAAATAAGTATGTTAATCAGCTTTCTGATTACCATAGCACAAGCTCTGCTTAGTTTGGAATCAGATGGTGTTGTGTGAATTGTCCAAAGATATTTATTTATTTATTTATTAACAGGATAATTTAGGTGTATAACATAATAGATAATTAACTTAATCTTTCATCAATAGTATCTTAACCAATACGTTTCAGCTGTCAGATCCATCAGTTACATCAAAATTAGTCGGTACATTGTCTTGTTTCGAAATTCATTGAGTAACTAATACAATTTACCTTCCGAGTGGACCTGCATACAAAATGTTGGATTCCTGATGATTGCTAACTAGGGAACATTGAAGCGATTAAGCCTAGGAATGAAATCTATAACAAATTTTATGTAGAGTTTTGAAATGGCAAAGTCAGGGCATAATAACCACAGTAACCAGTAACAGTATTAGTGTTAAGGTCCCTTACAAGGAATTTCAAGAGTTATCATTATATCATGCGCGTTTCTGTACTTCAGAGGGCACGATAAGCCGTCGGTCCCGGTTGTTGTCGATAGACAACAGTCGTCAAACCTTGTCGGAGGCCTTATGGGCGTGGTCTTTAGCGGACCATTTAGGTGGCTTCAATAAAAGATATTGTAGTTTTTTAAGAAATTATCTATATTATTGAGCACACATTTTAATTATAAAATTTACAGTTTTGACAAACAAGAAAGGAAGTTAACAATAGACAAATAAATTAAAAATAAATATAAACACGTATTCATTCATCAGGGGCCACAACAGGGCGGGTTAAAAACATCCAACAGCGGGTTGGCCACAAACCGCATCTCCACCAAACCGCATTGGAGCAGCGTGGTGGAGTAAGCTCCAGGCCTTCCCAATAAGGGGGAGAGACCCGTGCCCAGCAGTGGGACGCAAAAAGGGTTGCAGCCATCCCAAAAGAAGGGTAAACAATAATATGCGAATTAGTAGTAATATGCGAAAACAGCTAAATGGTGTAGTAGTATATAAGTATTTCTGTTATTTAACTTTTTAAAAACCTGTTTTTCAAATAAAATAAAATAAAAATTACGTAACCTTCCTACAAAACTTCATTGTCTATTAGTGTATATACGAGTACTTACCTTGTGACACATTCGTTATTAAAGTCTTCAAAACGATGTTTAAAATAGCTTTGTCTGAAAAGGCCTAGCGAAGATGCGAGATCTGTGAAGGAACAGATGAGAGCAAGTCTTGGGATTTGATTGGCTGCAACCCTTTTATACGTCCCACTACTGGGCAAGGGGCTCTCCCCATTATTGGGGAGGCCTGGAGCCTCCACCGCGCTGTTCCAATGCAGGTTGGAATTTGACTATTTTACCTAAATACTTGCGCTGTATTTTCTTTACAGCACCTAAGCTAAAGGAACAGCAATGTTTTCCCAAATACCAATTATTCAAAACTCTCAAAGCCCACATTGCCTCATAAAACAATACCATTAAGAATAAGTCCAGTTAACTTTAACAGTTCCATTCACTTAACAAAGAGGGAAAGTGTACCCTACCGCCGCCGGTGGGTAAATTTCACGGCCGTAGCTCCTAATGAATATCGAGATAGGACAAAACAGATCATTTAGCCATCGTATCTGCGGCGGCATCTAAGCGGCTACAAGTGACATGTTAAACGTGAATAGTAATGGAGGGTTTGATGATCCGTGTGGCGCAATGGTTACAATGACGAACTGCCGATCGAAAGGTCCCAGGTTAGATTCCCGGTGAAGCAAAAATTTGAATGATGAGTTTACAATTTTTAAAAGCGACACGTTAAACCTGTATAGTAATGGAGGGTTTAAGGATCTGTGTGGCGCAGTGGTTACAATGCCGGACTGCCGGTCAAAGGGTCCAGGTTCGATTCCCGGCGAAGCAGAAATTTTAATGATGAGTTTAGAATTTCTCTTATCGGTCTGGGTTTGTGTTTCTGTCTTTGTGTGTGTCCATGGCACCCACGACACAGGGTATATCTACTACTGTGAGTCTATGAGTGTGAAACGATAATGGAGTGTATTGCAATAATACAGAGAAGCGATAGCACGGCTGTAAGCAGTAAAAGCAGCGATGGCCGAGTGGTAAGGACCGCGGTCTCATACGAGTATATGGGAGATAAATATAGTCCTCGGCGTGCACCTCTGACAAAAAGAAATTTGTAATGAGCGCATTTCATTGGTGCTACATGATAGAAAACTATTGTGATATTTACCATCCAACGATGTTTTCCATCGCCGTGCATGCCTGAGAGAAACTCATAATTTCTCGAAGGTAAGGCGTCCACCAATCCGTACTAGTCTAACTTGGTGTAATATGGCCGAAATCCCTCTCGCTTGTCAGAGGAGACCTGTGCTCAGCGGTGAGACATAAAAAGATTGAAAAAAATAGCACTGCTAAGTCTCACTAGCTACTTTTAGCATCGGCGATAGGCGATTTAGTCGCTAAACGCAGCGACCAACCGCTGCACAGTGCATGCTTGAAAACTACAAAGCGCGCGATTCCGCTAGCGCGTTTAAATTATGGTAATCACGAAATCGCGATGCAGCATCCAAAACATGCGATTCCTATGCCCCGTCTATGTTCCCAAAAAAAAAAAAATACCAATGCAGCATCTATGAACAATTGTGGCTTTTATGGTTTGGGATATTGATATCTCGTGTCAAGGGCCTGGATTCCAATCCCGTAGCTTAATGAGTATAATACGTATGTAAGCATCTCTCACTTGCTCTATAGCGAAGTTAATACCTAGCGGGGTATTTCTCAGCGATTTTTTCTTTTGTTTTCATGAGATTTACAAATAAAATGGGAGGCAACTGATTATAGTAAGAATAATTCCTCCTTAGTAGTAGAACGGTAATGAGGGGTTTAACTTATTGCTTGAAATATTCACCTAAGTTAAAAATAATTAATTGAAAAGGGAAGGGAAGGGAAAAATAATAAAATATATTTATTAAATTTAAATAGGTCCAGCTGCTACTAAAAGGTTTTTTTTTCTATTCAATTCTGGCATCGCAAACTCTGTGCATACTGCCAGCGTCAAGCATAATTTTTGCATCAATTTTTTGCCAGTTTCAATGAAACTGGACGAAGTAATAACAAAGTCAGTAAGTCGTCAGTAATCAGTCAGTCTAGTCAGTACAACATTCAAGTAAAGCGATGGCTACTTTACTAGAACGTGTCCGATGGAATTTTGGAGGCAAGCAGAAAAAAACATATTTTAGCACTGTTATTCTTATTCTATTTCACAAACACTCGTGCACTGTAATTAACCTATATCAAACAAAATGCTTTATCCGATATAACTCAAAAATACACCAAGAAAATGAAAATAAAACAAGAGCACAATATGTCTTTTTCGACTTCCCGCCAAAACTCCTACTAAAAGGTTATGGGTTGAAAAAAAATAAAAAACACTGTAATGTACGGGTAGTATCATATTTTTATACCTACATATTTGCATCACAAAAATATGAAACTACCTGTACATTATACGTAAGCTTCGACTAGAACCTCTTCCGTTCTTCGTCGGTTAAATAGACGTCCAATCACAAAAGCCACAAAAAAAACGGACAGAGTGAGTTATAAATCACACTCAAACCACTGAGCAATTTTCCGGACAGACGGACAAATTGCTGGTGAGTTCACGCGCCTTTCAATTTTATAATTTGTGTATCTGTATAATGTACAAATGAAAATTAATGCTGTTTGTTCGTAAGCGCATCAGTCGAGAACAGCTCTACTGATTTTGGAAACGATTTAAAGTATTCAAGTGAATTTAAATACCTACAAACTTGTTTTAATGATAATAATATGAAATGTAGGTTTTTTTTGGGGTGATTAACTCAAAATGTTTAAGCCCAAGGCTTTCTATACGAATTGAGATAACCTTAAGAAATTTAGAAATTTCAATGTACATGATAAACAATTTAAAATAGAAAAACCCATGATAAACTTTTCATTAGGAGAACCATCAAAGGTTCCCGGCAACACGGGAGAGATACCATACGTGGGATTTTATCTCTTCAAAACCTTACTGGTGACCTGCCTTGTGGCTTGGGAAGACCTCCTGTAACTCCAACTGAGCCCAAATGGGGAACCTTTGTAAATCTTGGGAAACCGATGTGAATCTCTTACATCTGAGGGCGCTTACACCCCGTCGTCTTTTTAGGAGCCTCTAGGTGGACACAATGCTACGATCGAAAGTGAATTTCAGCAACCCTTTTGCGTCTCACTGCTGGGCACCACGCTGCTCCAATGTGGATTAGTGGAGATGCGGGCTAGTAGCCAACCCGCTGTTGGATGTTTTCAAACCGCCCATAAGGCCTCCGACAAGGTTTAACGACTGTTATTTATCAATAACAACCAGGCCCGACGGCTTAATGGGCACATTTTGCAGCATGAAATTGTTGCCACTAGCGGGTCACCCATCTTACACAGAACAGCGCCCGTTTGGCTTAGCTGCGTAGATCGCTTGCATTCTACACCAACCAACGCCGGCCCATGCGCGCTCCAGGAGGAATACCGAAGCTTATATTCTCAACACTGACTGTCAAATCGGTTCAATCGGGTCTAACTACATACTTCGACAAACCTACTGCATTTAGAGGCACCAAAACAGATTCCATTGCCAATTATTCGACTGGTATTTTTTAGTGATGTACCTAGTTTTAAATGAAGATTGATCGACGTGGATAGTAATTGATTAAGACACCTCGTTAATCTCGCGCTGTCAGCTGTCAGTAAGATAATAAATTTGGAAGTTAATTCATGTCGACTAGCAGAAAGGAAGTAGTAGGTATGATAATACCTACTACTACTACTACTACTACTACTACTACTACTACTACTACTACTACTACTACTACCTACTACTACTAATTACTATTAAATTTATTAGTGTCTCTAAGCACTTTGTGACGTATACAAATGTATGGATACGTTTTAAGTAAAAGAACATCGCCTTAATGAATTATTTTAAGCTTATCTTTCAAACTTTTAACCGATTCTTTTGAAGATAAATATTTATTTTTCCAATTTATTAAACCAATATCGGGACAAGCACTGCACATGTTTCTGTCTTGAAGCAATTCTATTGTGTTTCGCCGGAAATGTGCAGTTGCTGGTGGATTTTCATGAGGCAACCATCAAACTACGGATTAGCAGGCAAGTGTAGACTCAGGCTAGCTTGACACCAGACCACTGAACAATATGTGGCTTACGAGTATGTGCTCGTTTGCTAGTTCTGTATCACTAAATTAAAATCAGCCAAGTGGGACGGACTCACGCATGAAGGGTTCCGTTCTATAAAAAATCACGTTATTGTATGGGAGCCCCTTTAATATTTATTTTATTTTATTTTTAGTATTTATTGTTATAGCAGCAACAGAAATACATCACCTGTGAAAATTTCTAATATCTAGCCATCACGGTTCATGCAATACAGCCTGATGACAGACAGACGGACAGACAAACAAGACAAGCGTGGTGGTACCGTCCAGAGTAGCAGCGCAACTCCATACAAACTCAGAAAAAACTCCACTTTGCCTGAGGTTGTGGTACATATCCTTTATTGTCCATGGGCTGTAGACATCAGTATACGTAATAAAGTTAGCACATAAGTACATGTAATGTAATACGGCCACATAACTTGCAAATGACAGTGCTAATTAAAACAGTCTTTTGACCGGATCTAGACATTTTCCACGTGCGACGCTTTGTTTCATTAGTTCTGCATGAAGTAAAATAACCGCAAAACGTAATGAGATTTGCATAACTTACAGGTTTTCACATACTCTATGTTGAATTCAATTCATTCATTCATTTCATTCAAAGTCAATTTAGTCATCCGTAGCCAAGAACTGAACCTTTAGGGAAAAGTTGAATTCTTTTGTATCTGAAACTAGCACAAAACGAGACAACGAAACTGTAATCACTTTAAGGGCGATAGTCCATAAGGTTCATATATTTCTGAGCACATTTTAAGCCTTTCCTGATCTGAACTAAAGTAATAGGTAACTTTTTTGTAGTTGCCCGTGTCCATGGGCGACAGTGATGGCTTAAAACCACGCGGCTCGTCTGCCTTTTTATCCGGTTCATATATTTTAAAAAATAGTGAAGTAAAAAGCATATTAATCTATCAAGAACATAATATCGATAAAGAATTAAAACTTTTGCTAAAGTATCGCTCGAAAATATACGATACGTCATATGATGATTGATCGATCACACTAAGAAAAGGCTCTCTGGAAAGATCGTAAAGAACTGAAACGTGGCGAGTGCAATACACGCATATATGGGACTATGTGAAACAACTTTTACAACACACATGCATTATAATTTATAATTAATTTTTAATAGTATATTTATAAAAATATATTTTATATATTTTTATTATTTATTCTGGACCATGACAGTGCATAATACATATTTATTATTATGTAGATTTCAGTTATCGACTATACATGAATTTTCCTATGTTTAAAATTAAGGAACATGGCAACATTTCACTTCAAATGAACGTAGCTCTCTACGTACATAACCATCAAACGCAATTGTAGGTTCTGCAAATTACTTACGTTTGCAGAAACTAGAGTACAATGGTTTGACCGGAACCGGAAACTATTTCCCACGCGCGACTTAATGTGCGGTTGCGTCACATTCAAAAGTGACGCAATACAACCGCGGCACGTAATGAATCTCGTTGCACATTGTCACAGATTTTCTTAAGGTTTAATTTTATTGGGTAGGTAATAACGACTCGCGTCACGAAGCGCGCATGGTCCGGCGGTTAGCGTAGAACGCAAGCGATCTATGCAACTAAGCCAAACGGGCGCGGTCGAGTGTGAGATGGGTGACCGCTAGTAGTAAATATTTTACATGCGCATTTCCGTGCTTCGGAGGGCACGTTAAGCCGTCGGTCCCGGTTCTTGTTGAAAGATAACAGTCGTTAAACCTTGTCGGAGGCCTTATGGGCGGTTTGAAAACATCCGACAGCGGGTTGGCCACTAACCCGCATCTCCACCAACCCGCATTGGAGCAGCGTGGTGGAGTAAGCTCCAGGCCTCCCCAATAATTGGGAGAGACCGTGCCCAGCAGTGGGACGCAAAAAGGGTTGCAGCTTGAAAGTCTGAAAACATTTAAAATGTATCTTATGTACACCTATATTATAGATATTAACGTAAATAAACCCTATATCATTTGGGTTTATTTACTTAATTGGGGTTTGAATGAAAAAAATAGTTTGATAATAAGTTTTATGTTTATTATTATATTATTTTATCCCTACTTATAATATTATACATTTGAAAGTAACTCTGTCTGTCTTTCTATCTGCAACGCTTTACTGCTTAAACTACTGAACCAATTTTACTGAAATTCAGAACACAGATAGAGTGGACCTTGGGAAATCCTACGGGAACCTATAAAACGAGTCCAAGCGGGCAAAGCCACTGGCGGAAGGCTAAAGCTAAAGGCTAATTATTATATGTTTAGTATTATTTAATTACATTTTCTCAAGGTTAAAAGGGTTTCAATATATATTTCCTGCGGGTCGGGAAACCTGCAGTAATATCCCTCACCTGCTTAGCAGCTATGCTGAGTCACCGGTTTTTTTGGACCTTGGAATAGGATAGGACCCGCAACGATCAAGGTTTGTGGCCACACACACGCCGCCGTCCTTCCTGAATCCATTGACTGAACAGTTTGAGCTTCCATTTTCGCCACACGTAACCCCGGAAGCCCCCTTTAGTCACCTCTTACGATCAAGTCTTAGTCCCAAGCACAGAGTTCCGAATAACCCGCACCACCCCCCCAGGTCCCAAGCTTCTGGACAATGTCCAGACAGCCTCCGTGGCGTAGTGGGTGATAAGCCGACTGCGAAGCGTGAGGTCGTGGGTTCGATTCCCACCCAGGACAAATATTTGTGTGATGAACATGACTATTTGTTCTGTGTCTGGGTGTTAATTATTATCTATTTAAGTATGTATTTAGAATTATATAAGTATGTTTATCAGCTTTCTGATTACCATAGTACAAGCTCTGCTTAGTTTGGAATCAGATGGTGGTGTGTGAATTGTCCAAAGATATTTATTTATTATTTATTTATTTAATGTTAGGTTACCCTACAAACTATTCATTGCCACTGAAGCCATAAGAACCGGAACTGTCATGTTCCGGTTTAAGCCTGTTTCGTCACACCACTTTTGTGGTGCGGTTACGAAACTTACAGACCTCATTAACAATCTTGTAATGTTGTAATCTGCGTAAAGCTTGTTCAGTTTAGACAGTAAAGTGCTGGCTTTGTCATTCGAAGCGTCGTTTGAAGTTAGTTGGCATTATAATGAAAGCTAAGTAGGTACTTGACTGGTCGCGATTACCAAGTGGCACGCAAGTGGTAAATACATAGAACATATAAGTTAAGTAACTCTTTTAATATGTTCTGTGGGTAAATATGTACATCGTTTCCGATGCGGTGTTAAGAGTTCAAAGTGTCAAAACCTCAGCACGCACCACTACACACACAAAAGTTTGTTATGTGCGTATATTACTGCTCCACGGCGAGAGAAGCTTCATTTAGTGTTACATAAAAAAATTACAAGATATACGTGACTAGCTGACCCGACAGACGTTGGTACCTGGACGACCGAGCGTTGCTCGGATAAAAACAATTTATTTTCTTGATTTAATTTCAAACGAAACACTCATTTGCTTAATAACGCCATCTGAAATAGCTCCCAATAAAAAAATCATAAAAAAAAATAAAAAATAAACTTGTTCTGATTGAGGTTTGAACCCGAGCCTCTAGTTTCGCTGTACGCCCACATAACCATATGGCCAAGGAAGCTTTAATTCAATGATCGAAATTTTTATAGAGCTCTTTCTAATCGACATTGTCACCTCTTAGAACGTCGGATTGACGGATGGCGTTTGACGGCGTTCTACGCCGCTATATTTTTAATACTCTCCAATAGATGTCAGGAAGAGTCGTATTGTTCAGTTTATATTTCAGTTGATTATCGCTGAAAATACTGTTTTATAGTTAAAAATTTCTAAAAATAAAACCTGACTGGATCGATTTGTCACCCCCGAAACCTGGGTACTAAATTTCATCAAAATCTTTGGAGCCGTTTCCGAGATTAAAAAAATAATATATATAGGTATATACAAAAATTGCTTGTTTAAAGGTATTAGAAATTGAATTCGAATTTAATATGTTGGTTAAGTATTCTTAAAATTTCTAATTTTCCGCACAATTTTCTCCATTTTTTTCTTTCATAAAAACCTTTTCCAGACAATACCAAACACAACAAAACAAAAATTAGCGACATCGGTGCAGCCGTTCACGCGTGATGCCGTGACCAAGGGATGCCGGACAGACTTACATGAGGATATCATCTTTTGGGGTACCAGCGTAACTGCATTTTTTTTATTTGAATGGAGTAGCAGACGAGCATGCAGCCCACGTGGCGTTAAGTGGTCGCTGCAGCCCATGGACAACCTCAAGCAAGCATAGGTAAATCTTGTCTGAGGTCGAATGCAGTTGCACTGCTACTCCGGAGGCTGGTGGTCGCTTCGTGTGGCCGGCAACTGCACCTTTCACCGAAACACAACAGAATTGGTTCACAGCAGAAGTGGATGCAGCGGTGATAGGTACTTCCCCGGGCGAAGCATAATATTTCTACTACCTACTACTACTGCATACCACCTAAGGGTAAATTCAGACTTGTTTACACTGACCATTTAACACACAATTCTGAATTTCCAAAGTTTTAGATTTTCTTCTTTTCTATTATAGACAGACTTAAAAAGGGCAACATAGTTACGACCTTAGAATAATTACAATTACATTATAGAAATCAAGTTCGCGCGCCCAAATTGAAGCATGTTGATTGGTGCCATTAATGACACCAAACGCCGGGCCGCACCCACTTTTTAAAAACAAAAGAAATCTAATAAAATAACTTTTCACAGTGTTCTCAATATTTTATAGTATTTTATAGTTAATTTGTCAAAATAAAAATATTTTGTTTGTCAGATGTGACAGCTGTAAGAATCTATTTAGTGCTTCAATTCTGACAGCGCGCTTGTATGAAGACTGACGTGCTTAACGTTATTATTCTAAGGTTACGAGATTGTTTTAAACAACTTACATACAGTTGTTCTGAAGGAGGCGTTAGAATTGCAATTAGCTACGTAGTTTGAATGTTAAGGTCTCGGAAGAATCTAGGACTAATTCTTAAATAATTCTCTACGAGTTCTTAGAGTTAGATAATATCGAGCTAAATTTGCTTTAGCTGTACTTGTTGTTATTTGGCAATATTTAAATCAATGTTAAAAAACTAGCATTTATAAACGTAATTTAGATTTAATCATAATGAGATGTGCGAATTGCTATTTTTTTATATTTTTTTTGTAAAACAGTCCTTTAGCGTTAATGATTAACGTTTTAACATAGGAGATTTTTTTTTCACCTTTTTGTATCCCACTCCTGGAAACAGGCATTCTCTCACGAGTGATAGGGATTTAGGCCATAGTCCACCACGCTGAAACGCGCCGTTCGTATGATCAACAACCCTAGGCTATCCGATTGGCTCAAAGATTTGAGCTTACGTAGAGATATTGGCGCTTTATGCGCCTCTAGTGTTCCTGTTTGCTAGTTTTTCGTGGGTTTGTTGGTGGGTAATAAATATGCAAACAACATTCTATTAATGTAATACGCATACCTATACATACTGTTGTACACAGCAAGGCCATAAACAATCCACGTCCTCTTACTTCTGTTTAGCGACTTCCAAAAGGAGGAGGGCCCTTAGTAATATGTCATACCTTTCGTTCTGAATGGGCACCGACTCCAAAATAGTTTTAACAGTCATTACCATAAGCAAGAAGAAGTAGGTACTCAACAATTTTATTTTTACCGTTTGAGGTCGGTTCTATTTTTTTGTTAAAAACTTAATTAATTAGATAGCTACAACGAGCAACGTTTGACTTCATTGGGCGCAAAAATTCAAAATGGTCAAAACGCTGTAACCCTTTGAAAAGCAATACTTTTTGTATTATAATCGAATCTTAATATATATAAATTACGTGTCACGTCGTTTGTCCGCGATGGACTCCTAAACTACTTAACGGATTTTAATAAAATTTTCACACCGTGTGCAGTTCGATCCAACTTGAAAGATAGGATAGCATACACAATTTATAGTCGCAATATTATTTTATTTCTGATAATATACTGAGTAAATCCCATGCGCATGAAAAAAATTTTTTTGTCGACCTTTAGCTTTATAAAAAGTCAACAAAAACATTTATAAAACTAATAAAACTTGTGTTATTTTTATAATGCTTGCATTTTATTTTTTACCAAAGTATTTTATAATACACAATCTGTAAAAACCCTAACTTTTTATACAAAGTTTAGTGGTTTTTGCGCATTACGACCGAGCTTTATGATTTCTCTCGCAGCTTCTTTGTCAAAATTAATGTCTCTTCGAATTAGCTGTGTCACTCGTTTTGGGACAAAAAGGCAAAGAATAGACCGTAGTTCTATACATTTAGCTTTGAGGTCTTTAGGCGGATGTTGTATTGTTGGTTGGTTTGTTTAAAGTGGATCATCCCTTTCTCTAGTATGTCGTTTCGTAAAGCTCGGTTTTCACTAAAAGGGGAGAAGAGAGAAGACGAGAGGAGATGAAGGAGGAGACTCTAATTTGGGGTACCATGAATGCTTTCTGGCCGTCGATTTTTTAATTTTAAAGTTTTACATGGCATTTGTTTTTTAGTGGTGTTGGAGAACCAAAATTAAGGGAGATGTCCTGCGAAGTACCCTGAATTTTCCCTCTATTTGTAGTACCAGGAATTGGAGGTCTTTTCGAGAGCATGAAATTCTTTATTAACCGGTACAAGGCTGGATTACTACAGTAAGCTCTGCACTGATTCCACAGGTACAGGTACACTTGTAATTACTCGTAGCTATATTAAAATTCAGATCTTTTATTTCTGTATTAGAATCACTGCTTTACCGTTCTGTAGATCGATTGAAGTGTAATCGTGCTAATTATGTCTTTGGTGCAAAATGATTTGCTGTACGAGGTCATCACGTGTAGCATCCGACAACATCCTAACTACTAATCACAAACATAGTAGTAGATGCTACTAATAAAAACTCGGAAATATTTGGCTTGCAGATTGCACAAAATAATACGAATTTTCACATTATCGCTGTGTGTGTGGCACCGGCATCAGGTACCTACCTATAACATTTTTTAACGATCGTTAAGTCGCAGGAAAAGCTATTAACATTGAAGTACCTGCCTATATCCTATTTAATACTATTATTAGATACTGTATTTGTGTCTTTTGTCACTTTCTGTATTCCTTTGTTGGTAGAATGGGCTGTGAACCCTTGAAAAACCGATCTGTAGAAAGTGAATGTTATTAGTTATTAAGGAATTTATATATCTTTCCTATTTCCATCGTTGGTGCACCTGCTAAAATAAAATTTAAGGAATATTGGAACTAATAAAATTTTTGTACATAATTATATCTAAACATTAACAAAATATATTATCAAAGAAAGCGACAAAAATTTTTTTTGAAAATATTATTATGAGGGTACCAATTACAGCATTTCTTTTTTAAGAGATAAAGATAACTTAATGAATAGATACAAATCAATCAATCAATGTTAATGTGATTCTTAGAGATATAAACGGTAGTTATATAATGTATTTTGAAAAAACAAACTCAAATATGACTATCATAATTTTATATGAACAACTGTGTAAAATGTTACTACGGAACCCTGCATGGGCGAGTCTAATACACATTTCGCCCCTTTTTTATTTGATCAAAATAGTTTCGATAATATTCACGATACCGATTTATTTTCAGAATCGCTAGGCATATACATTATCATTTATTATATCTATTTGTTTCAAACTCAAAAATATTCTTTCCCTCAAAAGTTAATAAGATGTCGATGGTTTTAAATATGTACGTACCAAACGTTTTAAATACATACCACTTTCGTTTACATAAAGGTGTGTACTGCTCTTTGGATATTTTTAATCATAATAACGTATTTTAAGTTGACAGATGTAATACATCAATACAAATATTACAGAAAGTGAAACCGATGACAGTCAAGTCTTAGTTTACATATTCAAATTATTACGGTTTATTTGCGGCGCGACCTTACTCAACAGTTCACAGTCATGTGTGAAAGTTATTTAATATGTTGGTTATGGTATGTTGGCCTTGCTGTTATTATTATAAGGTGGGTAAGATTTTGTGGACTTTGAGAATATGTATTGCAATTGGGTAATTGACTGATCTACTGAGTACGTGGATTTAATCAATAAAAAATGAATAGGTATTAATCTTCGTATCATAACAATTGAAATTAAAATTAATCTTCTCTAAGAAAATTCAGAATTTAAAAGTACAATATTTAGGTAGATTTATTAACCAACGCGCGCATTGCCCGGCGGTTAGCCTAGAACTTAAGCGATCTATGCGACTAAGCCAAACGGGCGCGGTCGGGTGTAAGATGGGTGACCGCTAGTGGCAAAAAATTTCATGCGCCTTTCCGTGCTTCGGAGGGCACAGGTCATATTATTAATACAGTACATTATTCTTAGTCTAAGATTAATACTCTCTAATAGATGTCAGCAATAGTCGTACTTTTTTCAGTATATATTTTAGTTGATTATCGCTTAAAATATTTTTAATGATTTAAAATTCCTAAAAATAAAACCTAGCTGGATCGATTTATCACCCCCGAAGCCAGGGTACCTACTAAATTTCATCAAAATCTTTGGAGCCGTTTCCGAGATTCAAAAAATATATTTAGGTATATAAATAGGTACTCGTACAAGAATTGCTCGTTTAAAGGTATCAGATAAAGTGAGATAGAAGATACATACACTAGTAAAATGAGTTAAAGAAATACGAGTAGATACATTTTAATGAAGTTAAATGTTAATAATTTAATTAAAATCAATATATAAAAACATTCAACAAAGGTATCAACGATAAAAAGTGATGTGCTTCATAGGAAGCAAGATTATTCTCACGACATCATAGGCATTCGTATGCTAACAAGTCTTAGTAAATTTATAAGATAATGTTTTGTATCGATATAGAACTTTTAGTTTTTGCTTCTTTTAGCACGTTATTCGCGTTATGTAGGAAGCGCGCATAGCTCGGCGGTTAGCGTAGAACGCAAGCGGTCTATGCAGCTAAGCCAAACGGGCGCGGTCGGGTGCGAGATGGGTGACCGCTAGTGGCAAAAAAATTCATGCGCGTTTCCGTGCTTCGGAGGGCACGTTAAGCCGTCGGTTCCGGTTGTTGTCGATAGATAACAGTCGTTAAACCTTGTCGGAGGCCTTATGGGCGGTTTGAGAACATCCGACAGCGGATTGGCCACTAACCCGTATCTCCACGAACCCGCATTGGAGCAGCGTTGTGGAGTAAGCTCCAGGCCTCCCCACTAAGGGGGAGAGACCCGTGCCCAGCAGTGGGACGCAAAAAGGGTTGCAGCCAATGTAGACCGGGAGGAGTGGCGAACGATAGGGCAGGCCTACGTCCAACAGTGAACTACAAAAGACTGAAAAGAAGAAGAAGAAAAATATATGTTGCACTCAAGCTGACCACGCTCTAAAAACATTAAAATTTGATACTCTAAGATGAGTACAGCTAGTCTGTACCTCCATTTGAAACAAAAAAATCATTTAAACCTTTACCAACGAGTTTTGGCGGGAAGTCGAAAAAGACGTATTGTGCTCTTGTTTTATTTTCATTTGATTTCATTTCATTTCATTTCTTGGTGTATTTTTGAGTTATATCGGATAAAGTTGATGGCATTTTGTTTGATATAGGTTAATTACAGTGCACGAGTGTTTGTGAAATAGAATAACAGTGCTAAAAGTGTTTTTTCTGATTGCCTCCAAAATTCCATCGGACACGTTCTAGTAAAGTAGCCATCGCTTTACTTGAATGTTGGTCTGACTAGACTGACTGATTACTGACGACTTACTTACTGACTTTGTTATTGCTTCGTCCAGTTTCATTGAAACTGGCAAAAAATTGATGCAAAAATTATACTTGACGCTGGCAGTATGCACAGAGTTTGCGATGCCATATTTGGAAAAAAAACCTTTACCACGCGCCAAAATGGTCGGAACACAATTTCCGACATCTGCTTTTACCGATTCCTTGTCATATGCTTATGATATGCTTTAATATGTCCTCTGCCTGTATTCACTGGTACCGCGGAACGATATATCGCTTCCACACGCGATATTTACGCCCCAGTACTTCTGTGTCATCCTATTGTATTGGTAATTTTATGAATAATTGCCGATATTGATTGATAATGATGACAAATTAATTGATACTTAGTATTGATATTGATTAAAAAAGAAAATAATCCTTTTTTGTTACTCTATCGTGTTTGTAATGTTTCGACACCGAAATTATGTTGTCATGATGCTTTCTTTTAAGGATAATAAATGATAAAATTATGTCATTTTGTTTTTAAGGTATATTGCAACGCTTTCTTCATCAAACAGTTACTCTCAAAAATTGTTTTTTTTATTTGAATGGAGTAGTTATGCGCAGGCCACGTGGTGTTTAGGTGGTTTCTGCAACCGGACATCTGCCAAGCCTGTGGTCGTATGCAGTTGCGCTGCTACTCCGGAGGCTGATGGTTGCCTCATGTAAGTCTGGCCGACAACTTCACCTTTCCACCAAAACTTCCACTGAAAATAGTGAATTACAAACGAAATATTACTTGTTTCAGAATGCGGTGTTCCACTCAGAAGACACACGCGGCAGCCACGCCAAAGAAATGCTGGCCAGCTCAGAATCATCAAGGGAAGGGAGTCCAAACGAGGAGCTTGGCCTTGGCAGGTATATAAAAAAATGAAACTTCATTCTACACGCGTTGTACATACAGTGGGCAGTGGGGTACCATAGGTGCCATGAACACACAAAGACAAAGATACACCGAGACCACGAAAATACCTTTAAATTCTTCATTCACATATCTGCCCTACTGGGAACCGAATGTCCTATTGTATTTCACGTCGGATTTGTGACAACTACGCCATAGCGGTGGTCATAGATGGATGGACTTATTTTGAAAAATTTTGTGAATTTAATCGGCTTAGTGCCAGATAACTCTTTTTAGTTTAGTAGTTTAAAACATCCTCAGCGGATTGACCACTAATCAGTGAATTCACAACAAAGTAGGTGTAGGTAGCTGTAGGTGGTAGAATTATTATCGTTCGCCCGGGGAAGTACCACCGCTGCACCCACTTCTGCCGTGAACCAATTCTGTTGTGTTTCGGTGGAAAGGTAGTGCAGTTGCCGGCCACACTTACATGAGGCGACCAACAGCCTCCGGAGTAGCAGGGCAACTTCATACGACCTCAAACAAGACTTACCTATGCTTGCTTGAGGTTGTATGTAGATGTCCATGGTCTGCAGCGGCCACTTAACACCACGTAGCCTGCATGCTCGTCTGCTACTCCCTTCAAATAAGAAATAAAAACACAAGTAACCAGCATAAAGAAATATACATATTTTACAGCTCTAGATCTAAAATGGTTTCAGTGATACCTACGATTAAAACAATTACAAATCGTATACCAGCACCACCGGCTAAACGTACCTCCTAAGTTTAATAATAACGTTTGACATTTTTAGCCGACTTTAGTATTCTCTGTGTAATAGGTACCATGAATACACACAAAAATAGGAACACAACCCCTAGACCAGGAATAGAAAGTTATTTTTAAATTAAAGTTCCTTCCAATTTCTGCCACGCGGGGTATTGAATCCGGAACCCAGTCGGTAGTTTGCCATAATAAATATTGTGCTATATGGGTCGTCCACCAACCCGCATTGGAGCAACGTGGTGGAGTAAGCTCCAGGCCTCCCCAATAACGGAGAGAGACCCGTGCCCAGCAGTGGCACGTAAAAAAAAGGTTGCAGCCATGGGTCGTTAAACATTATGATAACACTCATGACATTTTTAGCTTTCGACCAGTCTTTTTCTTCTTCTTATTCTTCTGACGACCGTGGCGCAATGGTTACCATGCCGGCCTGCCAATCGACGGGTCCCGGGTTCGATTCCCGGCGAAATGCAAATTTGAATGATGAGTTTAAATATCTGTTCTCGGTCTGGGTGTTCTTCTCTAGTCTTTTCTAGGTTAATACCATTTATTTTTAAGCACTGAAATGAAATGAAATGAAATATTCTTTATTCACTGTACGGTTCCTTTACAAACTCTTAGTGAACGTTATTTTTTTATTTATTTTTTCACTTTGTGAAACATCCCAGTTTTATAGTTCCTACAACAGTAAGCCAAATTATAACTCACTGATTTTTTTAATATACCTTTCAGGTGTCGCTCCAGCTGCTGCATCCAAACTATGGGTTGATCGGGCACTGGTGCGGCGGCGTGCTCATCCATCCTCTGTGGCTCCTCACGACGGCGCATTGTATTCATAAGTAACATTCTTGGATTTACCTTTTATTCCCTTTTCTTTTTTAATAACGCAGCACACTCATAGCCTTATACTAGGATTACCTGTGTCGTGAGTACCATTGATATACACAAATATGGACAGAAACACAAACAGCCCGAGCGAGAACAGAAATTTTAAGTCATCATTCTCATTTCTGCTTCATCGGCTATCGAACCCGAGACGCTTTTATCGGCAACCCGGCATGATAAACATTGTGCCACATCGCGTTAATTTTCATACTTGTTTCACTATAAAAAATAATGGATCAAGTAAGAAGTACATATTTCAAAGGGTGAGAGCAATGTTTTAGACTAATTTTATATATTAAGAACATCGTGTAAGTATGATCCTTCGGTGATTAGCGATAAGGGATTCTAGCCATAACACGTATTTTCTTTATTATTATTTTTACACACCTAAAAATAAGAATCCGGATCCGGAAAAGACATCAAAATCTATAATCTGGATTTTTTCCACTTTAAGTCTGACCCAGAACGGCTCGTGAGTATAGAAGAGACGGCATAGCACCTTGCTTCGATACATAATTTTTGTGCCAAATCTGGTGCGGGGAAAGAACGCACACATTTTAATTTTGTCACACATTCACAAATATTTTTTCATTGCTACAGACGCATATATTTCTAAATATGTCAATTTCAATTAACAACGTCATTTTCTATGCACCGTCAACACTGAAACCGACCCACACAGACACACTAGTTGTATAACTAGAAGGCACATTGTGTATTCACGTTGGGACGAGGCGTAAAAGCCACTCCTCTGACGGGTGTCATACCTGTCATACCTTGATGCTTTAATGATGAATATTTATAGTTACTAAAAAGTAATTTATCACGTTCCAGTGAGCTGTTCAACCTGCCAGTACCTGCTCTCTGGACAGCCGTGCTGGGGGAATGGGACCGTGCCGAGCAGAGAGGATCGTACGTGCCCATAGAGAGGATCGTCACTCACCACCGATTTCATAATTATCAGCATGATATAGGTAAGCAGAAAATTAATTTTCCCTCATTCATTAACCGCATTGCCTAAGTGCATCTAGTGCCGACCATACAATAACGTTCACATTTCATTTACTGATACACACATTCATTCCTAAAAATGTTTTGGAGAAGTATAAAAAGTTACTCAATAATCATTGAGGTACTACTAAGTACATATTATATCTCGATGTCAATAATACGGAATTAATACAATGTAAAATATGTTGCGTCATCGACTGTACAAGAATATTATCAGTTGGAGGATGGACACCCGTACGTATCCCGTGTTTCACAAAGATGGAGAACCTACGTTGAGTACGGGCCCGGACTCCATTCAACTCATAACCCAATGTAGGATTTCCAGTAATGTGGACAAATGGACACACATAAATACACCCACACTGAGAATCGTAATTGTAACTCAATATTCATACTATCTCAGTTGGAGTCGAACCCGAGACTATATCAGCAGTCTGACTTGGTTACATTTGCGCTATCTGCATCGTTGCAATTTTCAATCATTAAACCAGTTGTAAATTTGCAGTCACAGCTTTTTCTAAACTAATTGTTTTGTATTTTCTATTTCAGCCCTAATGAAAATGACAAGATCAGCCGACGTCAGCTCTGGAAGTCGAATTCGAACAATTTGTTTGCCTCCTTACGAACCACCCATAACGAACTTCAACACCGAAAGGAGCACGTCATTTTACGTTAGATCAGAAGTCAATGTAGACAATGGAAGAAAAAAACCTAAACCACCAAAACCTAATCCAGACACTGCTACGAAGTATTTAGAAAAACTAAACAATCTTACTAAAAGCATGCCTGGGTACTCAAACAAGAAACACAAAAATATGAGATATAATATACGAGTCTCAAATGATTCTAATAAGGAAGCTGAAAGGAAATCTGACGAAGAAGTTGTGAGAGTCGAAAGCGAGAAGAAAAATAGAGATATAGTATACGATAGTGCCACATTAGACAGTGTAGTGAAGCTTATTAAAACCAAAATGGCTAGAGATAAGCATAGAATAAATAGCAATGAGAGAAGTGATAAGAAACTTATGTTTGGTGAAGAAATAGATCCATTTATTGACGATAACAACGGAATAGATTTCAAAGACGAGTGTTACACTACTGGATGGGGAAGAGAACAAACTAATGGAACATTGACTGACGTTTTGCTGGAAGCCGAAGTACCAGTATTACCACTACAACTGTGTAGAGATAGATATTCACTTACTTTACCATTAAATGACGGACATTTATGTGCCGGTAGCACAGATGGGAGCACTGGAGCCTGTGTGGTAAGTAGAAGAATATTTAAAAAAAATTACCCATTATAAAATTTCATAGATTAACTTGCCTCTTAAACGCAATAGCATCAGAAATGCTAGCATGTAATTCATGTGTAAATAAAATGTATTCTTCATTACACTTAGTTAGTTCTGCGATCTAAATCAGTTTTAATTTATAACGGTACCAACCTAACTCAACTAGAACATTAATTGATAAGACCTTACTGATCCGCCATTATTCAAAGTCTATCAATCTTTGGGACTTTCCATCTTGGGAATGCAAGAGGATCAAATAAGTTCACATCTCGAGCATTTCTTATCAGTGATCAGACGTACTGTCTCTATTAAGACGATTATTCGATAGACGAGCAAGATTGAATTTGATTCAGTTATTTTAATTGTCGTATTAGTATAGTCTTGTTTTTTCTGTACTTGATCGAAAATAGCGATAGTGTTTCATGAATCGGCGCTTTGACTGTATTAAATTATTAATGTCTTAAAGAAAGTTCATAAAATTCACATATCGTGCGCGTTTGAGGATTAGATGTAGAAATCATTTTTAAATCCATTACGATATATAGTGAAAATAACGTTAGTTTCGATTTGCGGGTGTGAGATGGGTAATCGCTAGTGGCAAAAAAATCGTCGGCGTTTCCGTGCTTCGGAGGGCACGTTAAACCGTCAGTCCCGGTTGTTGTCGATAAATAACAGTCGTTAAACCTTGTCGGAAGCTTTATGGGCGGTTTGGAAACATCCGAGAGTGGGTTGGCCACTAGCCCCCATCTTCACCAACCCGCATTGGAGCAGAGTGGTGGAGTAAACTTCAGGTCTCCTACAATTATGGAGAGAGACCCGTGCCCAGCAGTGGGACGCAAAAAGGGTTGCAGCCATATGTGAATAAAATTGAATTGAAAACGACGGTCAGTTGAATCACATTTCTCTTTTCCAGCGTGAAATTCGCTCCAATCAATAAAAAAATATCCTTGTAGTCTTTTTAGACAATAAGGGCCACTATCACCACCTTCAAGTAAAATGACAAGTATGCTAATTGTCGGTTAAAGTCACCCGTAACTTCAATTTCAATTTCACGATGTTTGAGTAGCACTACTCATATGATAAACTGACCCGTACTCATAGCTTTTACTTGCCAGTTAACTTTACTTGGGACGTAACTAATCAACACTTTACTTGAAGATGGTGAACGATGCCCTACATGTGTCGCTATTTCAGCCACTAGAACTAGCAGACAGATTGTCAGTTTCATTACTAAAAATTGTGTTATAACTCTTCTTACAGGGAGACAGCGGTGGTCCTCTTCAGTGCAGGACGAGAGGTCGGTGGGAACTCAGAGGCCTGACCTCCTTTGGATCAGGCTGTGCTCGTCGAGGCGTGCCTGACGTGTACACCAACGTTGCGCATTATGTCTCTTGGATTTATGCTCATATTTATGCTACGTAACTCCTGCTACCGGTTATGTATTATTATTGACTATAGACATTTTCAACAATGTTATTGGGAAAATCATGACAAAGTGGGAATACCACGGGACAAAGAAAAAACAAGGAAGCTGTAGGCACAACGCCTATAACATTTCAGATTTTTGTGTATCGTTGTGGTACTCGCGAAGCAGAATTGTTTCTTTATCTGTTTTAATCATTGCTTCTTCAACAGTGTTGTGTTCTTGTACTTGCATTTTTTTGGTCACTGGTTAAGTTTTGAAATATTTTTATAGTTTCGAACAACGTTACAAAAGTTTGGTTACCATTTTAATAAAACAGATTTTGTATGAACATCTAAAATACAAGTGAATGTACCTATATTACGGATAGTTTGTAGTTTTATATAGTTTTAGTTGGATTTTGTTGATTACCATTTGTAAATATAATTTCTAGTCTTGATTATAGAGATTATTTAATATTTATTATTATATATTATAAGATACGTGAAATTTTAGGATAGAAAATAAACAAAGTTTTTCCATAAAAATTGTATTATTAAAATATTTTTATTCTTGTACACAGTACACCTTCAGTCTATATTTACAAACTTAACTTATGATAAATTAAAACTACTACTAACAGTAATATCACATTTCTGGATTGAATTATAAAATAAAGTTTAAATAATTACTCCAACACTGGGAAAAACTAAAAGATTTGGTAACTTCTAAATTGGTGTCGTTAAAGTTGCCTAATCGTTGCCTAATGCCTCTCGTATTCATGGTAAACATTTGTTTAGCAACATGGTTGCGGAGTTGCTATCAACATATTGCGGGCAACACTTGTGTTGCGGAGTTGATCACGCCATGTTGCAGAAATGACGCCCGACGAGCGAAAACATCAGTTTATCAAGAAATGTTGACGTGTGAGGACGTGTTTGCAACCATTTATAAACATGGCGGTAGTGTGGAGCAACGATAAATTCATTTAATAGAATAATTTCAATATAAAGCGTTACTGTGGGATTCTTCTATCAAATAATACAAGGATAGAAGATAGAAACAAAAAGAACGATCAAGCAATAAACAACAACACTACTTCCTGAAGGCATTTTACGCAGACTGGCGTGTGTGGACAACCTATATTGATTTAAACAAAATTTCCAGCAGTATTCTCGCCGTTCATCAACAACGTTGATCAACAGTTGCTAAATAAATGTTTACCATGAATACAAGGCTTAACGGAGACAATATTTTTAACCAATCTAATCTAGAATTTTTGACAACTTCAGAAGGAAATGATAATTCTCCAAGCTTAATATTTGGTGACTTTGATCGCTAGCTATAAAAAAAATTGGAATGTTAAGTTAGAAAGTCTTATAACAAAATTTTGGGTAGAGACGTACACAAAACTACCACATTAAAAATCTCTCCATATTTGTCACGAATTAAATAATAACTCACAGCATTCATTTTCCAAAACATCCAAAAATTCTTTTAATATTGTAATACTAATTGAGCAATAGATTTCACAAATTTTAACAAACCGAAAAAAACGACAAAATATTGTAATAACTGGTCCGATAAAAATACATAATCAAGTTACTTTCACTATCAGTTGCATGAAACGATTATGCGATTACATATAAAGGAATAATACCAAAAAGTTTTTTTTTAAATTGAGCAAGTATTAATTGAAAAATTAATTAACACAAGTCAGGTGCCACTAAATAGTAATAGGTAAATATTGAGCAAATAAAAACCGAAATCATTTCTTTATAGATGATAAATTTTCGCTGAACTAAAAAAATATTATGACGAAACATTGTTGTATTACGAATACACGGACTACACCTAAGACCTAAAACCCATTTAGAAGCACCATCACGTATCTACAGAAATTCAGGATTCAAGACACTATTACATCTAGAATCTATATCTACAATACTATTACAGGCATCCATGGCAAAGGCAAGACCCGACGTCTACTACTTTCAATGATATGAATCTAATTCCAATCCGGTCCGGATTACCATTTATTATGGATCAAGGATCATTCATTAACAGATCTGGTAGATCTGGGTCTTCTTCTGTGATTGCTAGAAGGGATACAGCTTCCTTAGCTAAATCCTCGTCATCTTTAAAGGCGGTGTTGTCAGACATATTCAGTATTACGCTACCACGTCGCCTTTCACTGCTTTTCCGTCTTATTTTGGGCTGTTCTTTAGGCTGAATGAGCTTGTATTTAGGTTTCCATATTCTGTGAAATCCTTGCATTCCTAAGAACATGCCGATGGCTAGGAGAAGTACCTCTACGGTGATAACTAAAGGCGGAGCTATGACAAGACGCAATCGAAGGAGGGTTATTACTTCTGGGGGCGCTTCTTCGCAGTGCTGTAAAAGAAGGAAAATCGTCAACATATAACGAAAATTAAAAACTAAGGCATTACACTTACAGCCCTAAACTAGGATCTTTTGTAATAAAAAAACATAATTAACACAACATAATAGAACCAAATATATCGTTCGAATTTCTGTCTTGCTGCGCATCGAACGCAGGACCCATTTAACAGCAGTTCGGCATGGCAACCACTGCACCATTCGAGTCGGCTTACTGTTAAAAACGTTTCGTCCACTACAATCCCCTAACCCGATCCCCCAGGGGATTCCCGCGAACTCATCTGTTCATCAGAATCCCCTTGAATAATTAATGAGCTTTGCTAAAAGTTAGTATGTTAAATTTCAATTTCAAAATTAACTCTGGCTCTATGGAATAATATCCTAAAAAGTTTGGAAGGAAACTTAAAAAGTAAATAATGTAATTGCGGAGTCAAGGATACAAAATATTTTTTTTTGTGTTTATGTACGAGTAATATCCAATAAACTTACCAAAGACAGCCATAAAATCGGCAGCACCTTATCCTTCAGTGGTTGCGTGATGGTATTTCCAGGGGACATTCTAACCGCGATGTTCACTTGAATGTTGATGGATAAGCTGAGAGGGACTCCAATTACCTGGGAATATAAAAAACGAAAACTGTGATAAGTGTGAAAAATTCCTGTTTTTTTTATAAAGGTGGTATACCTGGATGCAAACTTTTTAACGTCTCACTCACACAGGTCACAGGTCTCCCCATTATTTATTATTTGAGTAGTCCGGAGCTTACTTCACGACGCTGCCCCAATACGGGTTGATGGGTGACGAGTTAGTGGCCCGCTGAGGGGTGTTTTTGCGATCAAAAAACATATAATTATAAGGCCCCCGACAAGGTATAACGACTGGTAAGCTGTATATCTCCACCAACCCGCATTGGAGCAGCGTGGTGGAGTAAGCTCCAGGCCTCCCCAATAATGGGGAGAGACCCGTGCCCAGCAGTGACACGCAGAAAGAGTTGCAGCCAAGCTGTCTATCGATAATAAATGGATCGCGGATATTTATTTATATGAAATTATAATACAAAGCTCATTTTCAAACTTACGTAAACATTAAAAATAATATGACTATTAATATAAATAAAAAATAACGTTTCACACTCAAAGCCCCACAGTGAGGTAGATATACCCTATGTCGTGGATACATTGACACATACAACGACAGAAAAATAAACACCCAGACCGAGGAATCTCTGGAATCGGGAATCAAACCCGGGACCCTTCAGTCCGGCATGGTCACCATTGCGTCACGCAGGTCAACTATATTTCGAATACCTATATTATTATATTTTTAACACAAAAATAGTGGGCAGAACTTTCGTACTTTGATGGGGAAGTACTCGCTGCGTCTATTTCTGCTATGAAACAAATGCAATGTGTTTCGGTGGAAAGTTGTAGGCCATACTTTTATCAGGCAACCAACAGCCTTCGGAGTTGTAAAGTCAAAGTCAAAGTCAAAATATGTAGGTATTTCATATTAGGATTAAAAAATATTCGCATAATGGATGTCATTTTTTCCCAGTCATCGCCTATAGGTGCCTGTTTGGGATAGATGTTGAGCTGAGAGAAAAAACCGGCCAAATGCGAGTCGAACTCACGCACGAAGGGTTTCGTACCATTATCTATAAAAATCACGTTATTGTATGGGAGCTCCCCTAAATATTTATTTTATTCTATTTTTAGTATTTTGTTGTTATAGCGGCAACAGAAATACATCATCTGTGAAAATTTCTAATGTCTAGCCATCGCATTCATGAGATACAGCCTGATGACAGACGGATGGGCAGACAGACGGATGGACAGCGGAGGCTTAGTAATAGGGTTGGCACCCTTCGCAACCCTAAAAGGTAGCGTATAAAAATTCCCAGCAGCACTCTTTTAAAAAAAAGTACGTTTATATTTGAGATAACAGTACGGCTATGGGTCGATAATAGACACACGTGACAGCTGATCGTATAATAGATATGTAGCCCAAGCCCAAGTATAAGCGATCTCACGCATGTGTTAGGCTCGTTTGAGGTGTACGTAGGCTACAGCGACAACTTAGCACCACGTGGCCTTTTTTTTGAATGGGGGAACCTTCAAAAGGTACCCGGAAGTTGGAAGAGGAAACCGGGTTATGTGGGATTTGTACCGCACTAAAACCCCCTCGGTGGCCTGCCTCTGCGTATGGAGAGGACTTCGGGATCTCCTGTGGAACGCACCGGTGTCCTCCATGCGCGACGCCCCAGAACGGGCCCATCCTCGGGAGAGCAGATATGTTCTTCTGCACCTCCCGATGCTTACGGCGGCATGCCGTCACGCACACACCGCTGCCCTTCCCGGGGCTGGACGGGTCGAGCTCCCACTCTCACCGTCCGCAACCCCGAAAGCCACCTTTTTGTAGCCTCTTACGATCAGCCAGGAGATACCGTAGCTCTATTCCTAATGCCGATGCTACAGGGACTAGTACCACGTGGCCTGCACGCTCGTCTTTAGATAAAAAATTAAATAAAATAAAAATTATCATTTAAGCATAAAACACTAACAAGCTTTTAATAATTCTAGCTTTTTTTTTCAATTATTGCATTGCAAACTCTGTGCATACTGCCAGCGTCAAGTTTAATTTTTGCATCAATTTTTTGCCAGTTTCAATGAAACTGTACGAAGTAATAACAAAGTCAGTAAGTCGTCAGTAATCAGTCAGTCTAGTCAGTCTAACATTCAAGTAAAGCGATGGCTACTTTACTAGAACGTGTCCGATGGAATTTTGGAGGCAAGCAGAAAAAAACATATTTTAGCACTGTTATTCTATTTCACAAACACTCGTGCACTGTTATTAACCTATATCAAACAAAATGCCATCAACTTTATCCGATATAACTCAATACACCAAGAAAATGACAATAAAACAAGAGCACAATATGTCTTTTTCGACTTCCCGCCAAAACTCCCTAATTCTAGATTTGATGTATAATGTAAAATTTCTTGTAAAAAATCCACTCGCATTCGGTATTTGACACTATGAACAGGAAAATTCAAAATGCATACCTCGAAAAGGTTGCACTAATTTACGCTTGGATACCAGGATAATTGTTAATTATTTTTTGTTAATGATTTTTATTTCATTTTAAATAAATAATAATTAAGTCAATTGACTACACCAAGTTGTGACGTCATAAATATTTTTCTCGTACAAAATGTATGAGGATGTCGCGTTTTGACAGCTCATTAAAAGTATCTCAATTGACTTGGTAGTCCAAGACCGGATTATGTCAATTAGATGCGCAATAAGGACCTTTTAGATGCCTATAATTAATTAATAATATATTCCTCGTTATAATTAATCGCATATACTCGTATTTATTAAAAACATACAAAGCAAGAAGAGGATTGGCTTGATGTTACTAGCTGACCCCGCGAACTCCTTACCGCGTTTAAATGTTTGAGGTGGACCACCCTTACCATTAAGGGGTATGAAAAATAATTGTTCACCGATTCTCAGACCTACCCGATATGCACACTACATTTCATGACAATCGGTCGAACCGTCTCGGAGAAGTTTGGCAACAAAAACTGCGTCACGAGAATTTTATATATTACTAGTGGACCCCGCAGACGTTGTCCTGCCTTAAAAGTAATAAAAGAGGATTTGTTTTCTTATTATCTTAAAGAGACTTCATGTTACTATCAAACAAAAATATAAAACAAATAATGACATATGAACTGTCCAGTTATTCTGACTGTGTCAAAGTTTAGAACGACACGGCATGAAATACAAAACGTTTGACAGGCAGGAACAATTTATATGGGAAAACTAAATAAGTAAAAAAGTAATTAAAAAACATTTCCAGTGGCCCAAATAGTGAATCTAAACCATCCTCGAATCCATTTGAATACACACAAAAAAAATCATTAAAATCTGTCCAGCCGTTAAGGAGGAGTTCAGTGACATACACACTCACAGAAGAATTATATATATGTATTAAGATTATTATTAGAAGACTAGACCCGTGGTTATACCTGCGTTATAATGTGATGTTATAAATGAAATGAAATGAAATATTTTATTTGCACAAATATGGGTGAAAAAAAAAAGGTTTTACAAAATATTTAGAACTCCATATTTACCCCTTAGGGTGTACAAATTTTAATTTAATTTGATAAAGCCTTATACCTTTATCGATAAATGGACAGTGTAACACAAAAAATATAGCTTTATAATATTGGTATAGACTAGTTTGTCACCAGCGAAACATTCGCGTGTATTTAATTTATTTATTTAAATTTAATGACAATCCAACTTTGAAATTAGCAAAATGGTCAAATGACAGAGACGCCATCCGAAAAAAAGTAATGACAGTGGCCAATTGTAGGTACTTCATAATAATTATTGTGCCAAATAGAATTATTGTGGAAAATAGAATTGTTGTTTTTAATAATTTTATGGATTTAAGTACTATTGTTTTTTTTTCTGAACGATTTTTTATTCGCAGATATCATCACAATCAAATCTAAACACTACCACAAAAATCATAAGATTGTACAGATATTATATATTGGCCGTCCCATTCAAGCAAATACTTTTTCTGTGTATCGATTTTGAAAGTTATATAATCACGAACATTTTTAAGTTCTTAAAAAGTGATTTCGGTATTTTATGTCTCATAAAAAAGCTACTATAGAACCGATTTTTTTTAGTAAAATCCCAAATTGCTTAAGTGTTACGATTAATTGGTTCAACAAATTGGTTTGATTTAACTTCTACGCCACGTGCAAATCACGTTCCTATGCTCGTGCTCGTCTGAGCACATTAGTCATGTCATATATTTACATCAAATGATTTTTTATTATACAAATTTAACATTTATGGCCGATTAATTGCCATGCAATGAATTTGGCAAAGCTCTTGACGGGTTATAAAAATTTGTTAAAAAATGTGTTATGAGTGTTATGACTTAACAATCATAAAAGGCTTTTTTGTTTTGGAAAGCTAGTTTGGCAGTATATTTGTTAAGCCAAACTCAAAGGAGTGTTTTCATGTTCTTCGATAGGAAGCCATTGAAATAGCGCGCATTTTAATATAATATTACACGAGTACTTACTACTAATTTATTTGCAAGTAGGCAAATCAAACCATGTTTTGGTGAAAATGGGTAAATAAAAAATGTTGAAGTATTCTACTGTATATCTCACCACCTGAAACCAACCAGCTGAAAGGTCAGTGTCTAGTCCCTGTAGCTTCGGGATTAAGAACAGAGCTACGGTATCCCCTGCCTAATCGTAAGAGGTGATTAAAAGGGAGCTTCCGGGATAGTGGGTGGTGTGAGTGGGAGCTCGATCCGCCCAGCCAGCAGCCCCGGGAAGAACGGCGGTGTGTGCGTGGCCGCATACTTCCGTAAGCATCTGAAGGTGCAGGAGAGCATATCTGCTTTCCCGCAGATGCGACACCAGTGCGTTCCACTGGAGATCCCGGAGTCCTCCCCAAGCGCAGAGGCAGGCTACCGCGGAGGTTTTAGTGCGGTCAAATCCCACATATCCCGGTATCCTCTCCCAAGGTGTCGGGTATCTTTTGAAGGTTTCCCTCCCTATACATAAAAAAGGTATGAGCTCTAATAAATTACGATCAGTAAGACTTACCGGTTCCACATCTACGTGTGAGGAGTGCTTGTCTGGACGAGGTACCATGCCTTCGAAGTAGGACTGCTGCACGGGATCCGTGTCTTGGAAGTGTGGCTTTGACAGTATGATGGGAAAACCTGTAATAAAAGATTCAGATTTCAGTTAACTCCTGCCATAGTCACAGAGATTTGGCTGCAACCCTTTTTGCGTCCCACTGCTGGGCATCGGCCTCTCCACATTATTGAGGAGGGCTGGAGCTTACTCTACCACGCTGCTCTACTGCGGGTTGGGTTGGGTAAGTAAACCGATGTTTTCAAACCACCCATAAGACGTCCGCAAGTTTTACGAGCAACTATCTACGGCTAAACGTGCCGAAGCACAGAAACTCGCATGAAGTTTATGCCATTTGTAGTCTTCCAACTTACAATCGCTTGCCTTTTACGCCAGCCGCTCGGTCTTGAGTGCTTCATATAATATAATAATGACTAGTGTTGTACTACATATTTGAGGTTAAGGGTAGCCGCCATGTTGACATGGCGACGTAGTTCGGACTCATAAATTAAGAAGCGCTAATTTTACAGTCACACAATCTTCAACCCTTTGCGTCATTCAAGTCTTGTTTAATTGAATTTAAATGAAAGCTTCTGAATCATTTCGAATCTCATTTAATCTTATGGGTGTTGCTCCGTGTAAGGTTCGGCTTAACTATTTGACTTATTTATGCGTCCCCGTACTATGATAAATAGCCTATGTGCTATTCCAGGCCATATCTCTAACTTTCTTCCATTATTTTAAAATACAACGTAAGACTATATATTGCAATATCAAAATCATAGGCGTTTAGCCAGTTACTTCATTTTCGTGGACTTTATTACCCGTATTAAGAATGAAGCATTTTCCCGCGGTAAATAATAGCGTATGTTCATCCGGGATAATGTCGACTTCTAATGCTAAAATATTTTTTCAAATCGGTCCAGTAGTTTGGAGCCTATTCAATACAAACAAACAAACAATCAAATCTTTCCTCTATATAATATTAGGGTAGATTAATGGTTATGAAATTGTTACTGAAAAAAATGAACTTTTATTACCGTAATAGCAGTTGCCAACGTCAACAAAGCCGTCAGGAACACAGTTGTCAGTACATTTGCAGGCGTAGGGAGACGACTTGTTGAACGCTGACTCCTGCATCTTGTACCTGAATAAAAAATGAGTTATTATTATTAATTGACGACCCGTGTGGCGCAATGGTTACCATGCCGGACTGCCAATCGAAGGGTCCCGGGGTAGATTTCCGGCGAAAGAGAAATTTGAATGATGAGTTTAAACTGTTCTCGGTCTGGGTGTTTGTATTTTTGTTTTGTATGTGTCCATGGTACCCACGACACAGGGTATATATACCCTACTGTGGAGCAATGAGTGTGAAGCGCTTATGTATTTACTATACCCAATCAATCAGTTTGCGCTAGTGAATGTGTAATACATTGAAGGTGGTAGATCTTTAATGGTTCGCCCGGGGAGGTACCAGCAGCGGCACCCACTTGTGCCGTGAAACAATCATATTGTGTTTCGGTGGAAAAGACTCAGGTTTGCTTGAGATGTACATTGTCCATGGGCTGTAGTGACCACTTAACACCGCATGGCATGCATGCTCGTCTGCTACTCCATTCAAATTAAAAAAAACCGGCCAAGTGCGAGACGAACTCGCGCACAGAGGGTTCCGTGAAATATATTTAATATATGATGTAACTAATACGGTTTTCGTAATTTTTTGTCTGTGCTATAAGACGTTGCTTCGTACCAAATTTCAAGATTCTGAGTTCACGGGAAGTACCCTGTAGGCTTTGATTCCCTTGCGAGTTACTAAAATTTGCGCTGGCTTGGAAGTTTGATTTTATCATAGCTCCAAGGGCACAGTAGACTTGAGTATTTTTGATATAAATTCCAGCTTGATAGCTCCACGAAAAAGGGTCTTGACAGACAGACAGACGGACAACAAGGGTTCTGGGTATAAGGGTTCCAAAAAACATTTTTTCCTTTCGAGGTACGGAACCCTCAGGAATGAATATAGGTATATGATGGTGTATACTTTTTCATTCAATAGCATCTCCTTCCCAACCACATAGGAAACAGGTACAATAATGCACAATAACAAAAAATATACACCAACATACGTACGGCCACCAACACACGGCATCATCATAATCTTTCAACGTAAAGATTGAAATAAAGTAAAAGTAACGTGCTAACATATTATACTTTAATATCATTACCCTCTTTTCATTGAAGCTTCAAAATAAAGTTGTTTAAATTATTATAATTATTGAAAATTAATACATACTTCTTTAAATTGTATATTTTCATTTAAAATTCCCAGGTTATTAGTTAGACAACACGATAACACCTTGGTGACATAATAATAAATAACTATTTTATGTATCAATTAATGCTTAATCAAGTTTTTTAGTATTATGTATCTTAATTACCAAAAAACCGGTAAAGTGTCCACACCACAATTCACATAATAATAAATACAAAATAAACCTAGAAAAACTAATGACTATAAGTATATTTTTAATGTAAAAACTTTTAGGATTTTGACTTATACGAGATCTTACTATAATTATAACTCATTTTCTTGGCAAGTAAATTGCTCTTTAAATGTGCAACGTAACTTTTGATGGACTTGAAAGTTTTCAGGTCTATTCTATCCTTTTGATGGATGGAATCCTTAAACCTTAAGTTTATTCTTAATGTGCAAAAATAAAAAAATAATAATCTCAATATATATAAATAACGTGTCACGTTGTTTGTCCGCGATGGACTCCTAAACTAATTTTTAGAATGTATGTATTTAGATGAACATGACATATCGCAGCACGATCGCGTGTTTCTGTAGAGTTACGAGCGTTTGCTCATATCCTTGGCGCGTCTGCCCCGCCCACATTTCCATTCTAACCTCTTTTAACATGTTCTGTGGTAATTATGGCATAATCTTGGCCTAACAACGGCATATGCTAATTGTAGGTATAAACGAATGTATTTTATAAATGAAATTACCTGTAGAAGTTAAATCCATGTTCTCCTGTTCTTTCCTCGTGGAAGCTGAAGGGGTAAATCCTGCAGGCCTGCTTCCTGAAGATGGGGATCTCCACGTCTTTACTCATCCGTGGAGGCAGCATGAGGCCTTCGAAGGAACCTTTGATTCGGTTACATAAGGTGCTGGAACAGAAATCACAGAAATTATCTTAAAGTTAAAGTTCAGGAGAATACGAGAACTTAAAATATTTCTTTTTGAGGTCACAAAAACTAAAAAGTCAAAATGACCTTTTTTGTATCGGGGGGTAAACCTTCAAAAGGTACCCGGCACCTTGGCAGAGGATACCGGGTTATGTGGGATTTGACCGCACTAAAACCCCCTCGCACCGGTGACATAACGGGCCCATCTTCGGGAGAGCAAATATGCTCTCCTGCACCTTCCGATGCTTACGGCGGTATGCGGCATGCGGCCACGCACACACCACGTCCTTCCCGGGCTGCTGGCTGGGTGGATCGAGCTCCCACTCACACCGTTCACAACCACGGAAGCCCCCTTTTAGTCGCCTCGTACGATCAGGCAGGGGATACCGTAGCTCTGTTCTTAATCCCGAAGCTTCAGGGACTAAGTCAAAATGACCTAGGTACTCGTATAATGACAGACTTACGGAAGTAGAGCAATAAAGGTATTGACTAATCTGAAGATCGGAACGTAAAATATCGCTAGCATTATAGGTATTTAATATTACTTTAAAGCCTTTATTATTTCCGAGCGAAGTGTTTTTTTCCAACTACATCATAAGAGTATGTAAACACAAGACAACAAAGTATATTTTGTTAACTTAAAGATAAAAATGTAATTAACTCCTTGTGTCTTAAGATCTTATATGTATATGTACATACGTACGATGTTATTTACGTATTTTATCTTTCAGTACAGTAACATACCGAAAAAGGTGAAGACAGCCCAATCGCATATAATTTACATATTTTCGCGGATCTATGTAAATTAGTTACGATTTCCGTGAATATATATCAAATGAATCCAATGTTATAAAATATTACGCTGAAATAACTCATATTTTGAGATTTTACGTCGGTTTGAGGCATAAATTGTTTTGTAATAAATTTTAATGTTAGACATAAATACAGTTTTATTGCAATAAAAATAATATCATATATTTTTCTTTAATTTGACCAGGGCATTTCCGATGCCTCATAATTTTTTTAAATAATGTTCATATTGAGATACGCAATCCACCTTGGATTTGACGGTAGTTTTTAGTTACAGGACTGTTATTCAAAAGTTTGTGCCATACGAGTAAGGAATAGAATAAAAAGGCTGAATTAAAGCCAGAACTTGTAATGCATGGCTTGAATGCTGATTTTTGAAGTGAAAACTTCTTTAATTGGGTAAAAAATGTTTAACTAAACTAAATATACTACTATTACTAAATGTTTAACAGGACACGTGGCCTGATCGAATATTCGTAAGACGGGAGGTGATAGCTGATGGCTCGACTGTGTATACTTGTAAAATTCGTTTATATCAAGTATTTAAAATATGGAGATTGAACAAAGTGCATCTATTAATGAAAAAAGTGACGAAGAAATAGTGAACTGTGAATAGTGAAAGAAAATGAGTGAGTACTTTATAAAAATACTAGACGAAAACCTACTGAAAATACTAGATGAAAAATAATACAGATAATAAAGTAATTCGTGCGAAATTTTTCCCTAACCATTCCAAAATATCAAAAATGCACAACGTTAATGTTCAAGTTTTCACTTCTGCCGGTACTACAGGAGTGCAATCTGTTGTTTATTTATTTTATTAATATAATCTGGCAAACCATCAGAGGGACAACGCCTTTGCCGGATTTGACGGTTGTTTTGAAATGGCATACCTGCTTGAAGCCGCAGCCTAATGGTAATGTCCTCAGATCGAAAGTTACATTTACACATATATTTTGCGAATCGATTACTTTTAAATGTTTGCTTTTTAATAGGTTTTAAAAAAATTCAGGCTACCCGAACCAACAAAAACCTAGCAGCTTAAAAGCTGAATAGCATTATACTCGCCAGCAGGGCTTTGTAACGCTACCAAACTAAACTACTATAAATACCATTAAATAACGTTATCTTCATAATGTTAACATTTTAACGATAACGTAGTAACGTTTATTTTTGTATGAAATTAAATTTAGTAACGTGATCAAGTAACGTTAAGATACTTTTTGTTACCTAGCTAATGCGTTGTTGCTAATTCATGCAGCCTGTCGTAGAGCTGGGCGGGAAACGCGGGCGGGACGGAACTATACTTCAAAGGCAATGCATCGTAAGAAATGGAAAATAATAAACAGATGAATAAAAATAACGTTAAATAACGATACTTTTATTATGCATTGGTAATGTTATCAATCCCTGACCGTGGTATGGTATTACGATTTACTGATAAAATCAACGATAACGTTAGGTCAGTGTAACGGTAAAAGGCCATCCAAGGTATCGTTACCAAGCATAATGTCCATACTTAATATAACCTTTGCCGTTAACGTTATCTTCGTCTGGTGAAGGTAACGATACCTGACTTTTAACGTTATTCAACGCCATGCCCACCAGCTCCATTCAGACAGAGGCTTAATACCCTAAAAACAAAATGGCTTATGACCTTACTTAATATTGTGGATGGTCCTTAGCTTAAATCAGTACGAGGCTAACTGGCGTACAAACTGTTGGTTTATGGTCTTACCTGGTGTTCATGTCCCGAAAGCCCTGCTCCTCGATTCCAGGTACGTTGTTCCACAGGTTGACGGAGTATCTCTTGCTGGCGTTCCTCAGCTCAATCTCAGCCTCCGCGGTCCTTTTCGCGTAGAACTGTTGGAAGAAATTGCTTAATTAGACCCTTTTTTTGGTATCGGGGGATGAACATGACTATTTTTTCTGTGTCTGGGTGTTAATTTATCTATATAAGTATGTATTTAGAATTATATAAGTATGTTTATCAGCTTTCTGATTACCATAGCACAAGCTCTGCTTAATTTGGAATTAGATGGCGTTGTGTGAATTGTCCAAAGATATTTATTATTATTATATTTATTATTTATAATTATTATGGTGTTAAGTAGTCACTGCAGCTTATGCAAATCATAGATAGATAGATGTACTCAACCTCAAGCAAACCTAGTCTATGATATGAATCAGAAGTCTAGAATGTTTATTCTAGGCTAGATCTTATTAGATCTTTTTTCTGATGCTGATTTTCATCTCATATAAGTTATACGTTATAATATTTTTCTTCTACTTATATGTATACAAAATTGCTGATACACTGTTTAACAGTTCGTTAACCTTAAAGAAGGTCAAGGTTATTGCATAATCAAATAGAGACGCTATGTGAATTGGTAATTTGTCAGGGCTTGTTCTTAAGACCGAAAATAAATACAGCAAGTTATTTCTTTTTAAATATTAGTCGAATAAATCAGAACTACCTACTGGAACGAACAAGAGAAATCAAAAAGTCACCCATTCATTTTTGCTGTAAGTAGTTTTGCAATGCTGGGTTATCAACTAATTAAACCTATCCAGAGAAAAAAATACTCGTATATTGGAAGTCCGTAAGGTTAAACCATAATAACCATAATAAGATAAGCACCTTTCGAAAAGCAAAAGAATTGACTCCCATGTCCTGAAGCCATTCACGAACTTAAATGTAAAAGAGTTTTGGCGGGAAGTCGAAAAAAACATAATATATTGTGCTCTTGTTTTATTTTAATTCTCTTGGTGAAATAAAATAACAGTGCGAAAATATGTTTTTTCAGCTTGCCTCCAAAATTTCATTGGTCTCATTCTGGTAAAGAAGCCATCGCTTTACTTGAATTTCGGACTGACTTGTCTGATTACTGACGACTTACTGACTTTACTTATTATTACTCGTCCAGTTTCACCGAAACTCTTGAGTCAAGTATAATTGTTGCATCACATTTTTGCCAGTTCGTAGTCAAGTAACTTGACGCTGGCAATATGCAGAGTTTGCGATGCCATAATTGGACGAAAAAAAAACTCCAATATAAAAGATATTATTCATGTCTACATATTACGTTGTACTCTGTTGACTGACCTCTTGACTGACTTGATTTCTTAGGGTCAAACAACGTCGGCTCATAATTTAGACACGCTTTCGAAAATGAGTTACTTAAACATCTTAGGTTCACAAGGTCAAAGGCAAAGGTCTCAGCGTTGCAACATAATTGAATAAGTATTAAATATGTTACAATGTTGGTAATTAATCCCACTAAAAAGATTTTCATGTAAAAAGGTTGCCAAGACGAGTGTATATGGCATACTCTGCGGGCGATATCACATCTGATGTAATGTAAGGCCTAACTATTAGTCCTCACTTTCTCAAAAATAACACACAAATATTTTTTATAATTGGAAAAAAGTTCGTATATCAAATTTAAGATTTGTAGCTAAAATCTCCAAAATACCCCTTACATTGGAGGTTGGGTGGCAAAAACTAGATTATTGTAAATAATTATTGAATATTTTTTGTTGTTTGCTTACTAAAGTTTACATACAACTGTTTAGCTTTCTTATAAGCTTTCTAGACCTACAGTAACCCTATCAATTTCTATGATCATCAGTATGTCAGTGACGAAATCGGCGTATTTAAGATATCAATAAAATCAAAAGAATTAGGGCTGTCACTATTTTCCGAGAATTTCAAGTATATGGTGTATTTGAAACAAAATTTATGGTGTTCAAAAAAACGACAAAACACTTTGAAACAAAGTTGGTTAGAGCCTGCTTCGCTTGGCTCGTCTTGGCAGGAGCACTCCCGTGCCCCCAGAGAGCTTTACTTAATTGACGCACTTTATTATCTTTCGTGTAATCTATTATATTAATAACAAAGTAATAAATCACGCACAGCTCAGATCCAAGATAAGCTAATCTTCAGCTATTGACAGCTTGTGACAAAGAACCTTTGGAAGTCAGTTCAGGGTGTTTAATTATAATCAAGGTAAGAATCTGCATAACGGGGTTCCGGGTTCACATCTTAGGGCCCATCTGTGACTAAGTTTTTTTTTTATGTTTGCGTGTATCAATTATTGATAAAATGAAAATATGAAGAAACCGGAATGGGCTAGAGGTTTATGAATTTATAAGTATACTATATATGTATGTATATATAAATAATGATATTTTTATCTAAATGGAGAAGCAGATGGGCAAGCACGTGGTGTTAAGAGAAAACGCGGGTTCAGCCGAATTTGAAAAATAGGTATTTTGGAATAATTATTGCTATCGCGCTGCGCCCTGCGCTATCCGCCTCGTGCGATAGGGATGCAGCTCAGACCATAAGAATAAATAATACTACGTAGAACGGAAACTCCCGCTCAAAACGGGCTCAAGGTCACGATATAAGCCTACACTTTAATTTCGGCTAAGCCGACTACTGAAGACGGGCTGTCTCGGACGGGCGCGTCAATTACAATAACGGCGCCAAGTTAATGTGGGTGGTGTGTTTGTTGTACAAACAATTCTAAAACAATGCCAAACTTAAGTTTTTTTAGTTTGCCCAAAGATGATGCGAGATAAGTAATATTTTTTAAATATTATTCCTTTTCCGTACCTAATTTATCAAAAGGATGTGACCAGTTCTTTTTGTGTAGCCAATTGTTTCACTTTCACTCAATTATAAAAAAAAATGTTAGATAACTACAGCATTTTAACATGTCGCCAAAATATTTTTTAATAGCCCCCGCCATCGGTCATTGAACCTTTCTCGATTGTTTTGCCTCGCGATTGCGGCGCCGCGGCACTGGCGCACGCACGTTATACTTAATATGTAATTCGTTTATTTTAAACCTACACTACGTAAGTACTTACACCTATGTAGGTAAGTAATACTTACTTAAATGGCTTCATTTGGTATGGTACTCATAATAATTTATTATTCATGAGCAGGTATTTATAGTGTAGGTAAGTGTTTATAATTCTCATACTTTGTAATACTAAACTAAAATAATGATTTTTAAGTAAAGGAAAACTTATATTTTAGCTACCTTTATTATCTATAAAAAAGCAGTATTAACAGTTGACAACCTTGTCAACACGCCTGGGCGACAGATGGGCGTAACGAGGTGAAGGGGGAAGTAGGTATAAAAATAGCGGCGTTTTCCACCCGGTCAAAGGAGATTCCGTTCTATGTAATTATTATTTATTCTTATGGCTCAGACCGATTATACCTACAAACTTTCTTACAAAATCGAGGTTTCGTATTATTCTCCTCTTCCCTCCTTCAAAATTGAGTTTATTAATTTTTTTTTCACAAATATCAAGAAATAGAATAAGTCTATGACCTATGTTTTTATTTGGTCGTAAAAATATTTCAAATTTGTTTTGCAGTTGTTGGATTAGGGCTGTATGAAAGAGGCATTTTCTACGATTTTTGATGAGTCATATTTTCTGATCTAATTAGTTGGTTAAAAAAAACAAAACATAGAGGCATAGCTTTAGCAGACTTAGATATTGTTACAAAAATCATTCCTCTAGAAGCATTATCCAGAGAGGAATTAGGAGAATGCGTTTGTATGGGAATACGGCGCTAGCGTTTCCTCGTGACTATCTTCATACAACCTTAAGTAAGTCTGAGTCTTGTATGAGGTTATGTGAAGTTGCGTTGCTATTACGGAGACTGATAGTCGTCTCATGCAAGCGTGGTCGGCAACCACAGTTTTCATAGAAAAACAATAGAATAAAAGCTTCATGGAAGAGCTATTCAAGTTCTACCCCCAATAGAAATTACTAATTTGTAATGGGAATTATTGTGAAAAAATAAAAATGTGAAGTGTTTATTTCATTTAGAGCCGAGAGGTTAGACCTTAGATTAAAATTTTGTTTTCATCTATACGGCTAGACGCCTAGTTTCAGTTATAGTTGCCAATAGGCAATGCTATTATTTAGTAGTATTTTATTCGTATTGAAGGTCTAACCTTAAAATGAATATTCATACGCAGATATAATTTGCCTTTTATCATTTAGGGAAAAAATAATAATAAATACTACAGGAATAGAAACACAAAATGCCCTACCGTGATATTTTTGCCAGAACCAGTTCCAAATTGAAATATACGTTGGCATAATTGCCATAAAATAGCGTCATATCTTGTGGTTTCTAAAAACACCAATAATTGAATTATATTAAAACAATACTCGTAAGATTTTATTTTTCTAGCTTAACTATGATATTTCTTGTCAGACTGCAATCGGCAGCCTAACACTGTTTAAAAAGAGAATAGATATTAAATTGTAGTTTGACATTTAATTTTGTCCCAGTTTCGTTTTTTTGATGAACGGAGAAGCCAATTAACATTGTGATTTGAACATACTTTAATTGTCAAAATAATTTTGCGGGATGTTGAAAAAGGCAGAGGAGTTTTGGCGGGAAGTCTGAGGGACAAGTTGTGCTCTTGTTTTATTTTCATTTTCTTGGGGTCAGTCGTCAGTAATCAGTCAGTCTAGTCAGTCCAACATTCAAGTAAAGCGATGGCTACTTTACTAGAACGTGTCCGATGGAATTGAAGGCAAACAGAAAAAAACATATTTTAGCACTGTTATTCTATTTCACAAACACTCGTGCACTGTAATTAACCTATATCAAACAAAATGCCATCAACTTTATCCGATATAACTCAAAAATACACCAAGAAAATGAAAATAAAACAAGAGCATAATAATGTCTTTTTCGACTTCCCGCCAAAACTCGGTCAAGATTTAATTTAAATATTTTTTCTTGACACTAATACGATGCCACAATTGAGAAAAAGTCAAAATATAACACTTTTCGAGCACAACACCCATTTCGGCAGTGCGGTACAATAAAGTTAAGGTGTTTCCGGCTATATTTATCAGGAAACTACCATAATCGTACTTGTAGATACTGAGTCGCAGTGGCCAACTTAACACCACGTGGCTTGCATACTTAAACTACCCTATTTAAAAAAATACAAATACAAACAATTATCTAATAGACATTGTTTGTATGTATACAGCCTCAATTGACATGTAAATTCATGACAGATTGACCTATTTATTTACAGCTCTTAAAATAAAGGTTATACAACCTATAATTTGTTCAACCTGCACTTATCATCTATCTATAGCGACTCTATTGCTAATTAAATCGATTTACAGTGAAGGAAAATAGGCAACTAACGATTTCCTGCGATTGCAAATACATAAACTTTTAATTAACATAAAACCACTTCTTTGCTTGCAAATTGGCTACCAAGCTTGACCTGTGACTTCTTTAGCGTTGATTTAGCAGAAAAATGCAACAAATTAAAGGTAATTATGTTTACCACTGATAAACTTACAGGTAACAGGAAACAAATCTGACATTAAAATAATTAATGGTTAAGATCTTTTTAGAATTAACTTGTTTTATTATTATGACCGCGAGTAGGGTTGCCAGGTCGCCGAACATAATACCGGACACACCAGCCAGTTTGGCCGGACATTTGGGTAGAAAGGCCGAACTCTCTACATTATTGAGGATTTTGTGTCTCAGTATTCATAGGTACGACAAAAAAAAACTGCGGCACTGTGGCCTGCGGGAGCATAATATATATTTTAGTCTATGTGCGAGAGTGACCGACAGTCGACTAGCGTGCGCACGGCCAAGCTCGACTCTCGCTTTTTTGCGAAATGTAAAAAGCCTAACAAAATCTGGACAACGTTTATTTTGGCCGGACACGCAATCAAAAAGCCTACCTGTGTCTGGCATTGTCCGGACTACCTACTGGCAACGCTAACCGAGCAGCGATAGCGGAGCGGTAAAAACCGCGGTCTCCGACACGGAGATACCGAATTAGTACGCCGGCGCGCACTTTTGGCAAAGAAATTTGTTATTTTTTCTGTGTCTGGGTGTTAATTTATCTATTTAAGTATGTATTTAGAATTATATAAGTATGATTATCAGCTTTCTGATTACCATAGTACAAGCTCTGCTTAGTTTGGAATCAGATGGTGTTGTGTGAATTGTCCAAAGATATTTATTTATTTATTTATGTGCATATTTTATCGCTGCTACGCGGTGATGGAAAATATTGTGATACTTATAACGACGTTTTCCATTACCGTGCATGCCTGAGAGTAATTCAAAATTTCTAAGGCATGATGTCCACCATCCCGCACTTGTACTTGGACTATATCTTTCTCACTTCTGAGAAGAGACTTGTACCCAGGAGTCAACAAGGTTGAAAAAAAATATTATGACCATTTATTACCAGTCATAAGTGTTTAAAAACAAGGAACTTTCAGGAAAAGTGCTCTATACTCTAGTTATAAATAATACTAATGAAATATGATTATTAACTGCTTGAGGACTGATTCAATTGTCAGATAAATATTGCTCCAACTCTTTATGTTAATCCACGTGTAGACAGTGATCGTTATTAAATTATGATAAAATATTCCTCGATAAGTAGGTTTAAATAGAAGTTACATAAACATAGTTAATAGAAAGCTGTCAGATGGAGGAGCTGACGAGCAAGCAGTCCACGTGGCGTTCTCTGTTCGCTGCAGTCCATAAAACAACCTCACACGCAATCTCGTGTCATTATTAAATAATGCATGTCTGTGCATATTGCCAGCGTCAAGTATAATTTTTTGGCAGTAGTCAAAGAACATTGCCTCAGCGCACCCAGAGCAGACAGAACAAAAAAAAAACGTTCACTAAGAGTTTGTAAATGAACCGTACAGTGAATAAAGAATATTTCATTTCATTTCATTTCATTTCAACAAATCAGTAAGTCGTCAGGTATCAGTCAGTCAGTCAGAATGTGTCCGATGGAGTTTTGGAGGCAAGTCAAAAGAACATGGTTTCGCACTTATATTTTATTTCACAACACTCGTGCACTGTCATTAACCTATATCGAACAGAATGCCATCAACTTCATCCGATATAACTCAAAAATACACCAAGAAAATGAAAATAAAACAAGAGCACAACATGTCCCTTCAGACTTCCCGCCAAAAACTCCCACACGCAAACACCAAAAGCTTGAGTTTTGCCTGAGGTCGTCTGTAGTTATGCTTTTACCACGATGGCTGATGGCGGCATCCATTTCAAGTGTAGCCTTAGAGAGTAGCCGGTACTTTTCCGCCGGAACACAATAATTTCTGGTGTTCGCTAGGTCGATTGTATCAATCCATGAAAATCAGTAGGTATCAGGCATACCATCGTGTCCATCGTCCACAATTGAAGCAAACTCTTAAATCAAAAGACAACAAAAGACAACAATAAACTTGGTTCAAAAGCTTCTAAAACAAGACAATATCATAATAGTGTCTTTTGCATGGGACCAAAAATATACAAAATCTTATGTACCGGAATTCCTCAAAATAAAAGCGGGCAACGAGTTTAAAAAGGAACTTAAAACGTTTTTACTGTAAAATACGTATTACTCGGTCAGTGATTTCATAAACGATACAGCGACATAAAGGCATTCTATAAAAACCTGGGAGGTTTTTTTTCCGATGGCTTTTTTCCTCTTAGTGTACAAAAACCCAATATAGGTACCCAAAGCCGACGATGGGATCTGATCCGAAAATGTGAGTACAAATAATGATAATAATAATATAGGTATAACATAATAAATAAAACTATTTCAATGCACATATTTATATTTGTAATTAGTTAAATTTTTAATTATTGTAATATTTGCATACCTCGTGAAGGTAAATATGGCGAACCAAATGTATAAAAACACCTTTTGTAAAGACCTGTAAATGTGCAAATAAAAAGTCTTTGTCTTTGCTTTTGTTAATTTAAAACAAAACTCGAGATTTGCTAGAGATTGTGGAAGTTTGTCCGCTACTTTATTTTATAAAAGAACTAGCTTTCCACCCGTGGCTCGCTCGCGGATTTCGTTTTTTTTCCTACTAAACATAGCCTGTGTCATTAAAAAAAATCTGGTTGATCCGTAGCACTGTAGAAACGTAAAAAACAATAAAAAACAAACAAACTTACACATTAATAATATTAGTGTGATACGACTTTAATGTCATTTAGAATTTTCAATACCCTTATTCTCTGAAGGATAGAATACAATATATTATTATGATGGCACCAATGTATAAAATAGTGAACATCGAACAACGTCCTGTTAGTCTTTATCTTAAGTTTCCAAATTCTTCTAAATACGTTAATTTATAACGGTAGATAATATAACTGTAAAGTTTGAATAAAAAGTCATTACCACGTAAATTATCCTAGTTGAACTTTTTTGTTTAGTTACTTTAAGTCTAGGTCACACTTTGGATTGTCACTTGTTAGGTAATAAGGTGAATGAACTGTTGTGATTGAGTTCTTTTAAGAGAAGTCATTCAACTGTTTTGTTAATTTAAACGTCCGTTCCTTTTGACCTTCCATGGCCCTTGTCATGTCATAGAGGACAAAAGCTTATAATGTCATATTTTAAAACGCAAGCTTTTTGGAGTTTTTATTTTACTACGTATGAATAAGACGAATTTGATTAAATCACCACTGCATTTCATGGACGCCGACAACGTACCTACTCGTATATTTTGAATGAGAAAAAATCTTTTGACGCTTAAAAATCTGGAAAAGTTTAATAACTTCACTGCCTAAAAGCTGATTAATGAGCATTTCCGCGCTAGCTTTAGACTTTAAGGCATTTTGCTTTATGGGCCCATAGATCAATAGAAATACGAGTAGTTTGCTCGAAGTAGTGACACTAAATCCTAAAAATATTGGAGGAAAATTTTAGTTTTCACAGATTTTTGTTGCAGGATCAAATTTTAATTTTATTTCTTATTTCAAAGCGCGTTTCCGTGCTTTGGTCGGTCTCGAAAAAGGCCTTATGGGTGGTTTGAAAATATCCGACAGTGCGTTGCCTACTATCCCGCATAGGTGCAGCGTGGTGGTCCCTATTACATCATTATTCCCATGCCCAACAGTGGGACGCGAAACGGGTTGCAGCCAATCACATTAGTTATCAGTGAAAATCGGTGTATTAAGAATAGGTTAAGAGAAATACTCACCCTATCCATAATCCCAATCTTCTCAAAATCAATCCATCCCGGCAGCAGTTTATTGGCCACTGTGACGATGGGGTCGTAGTAGCCCCACAGCAGCTCCTCAGTGGTCAGGTTCAGGAAGAGTTTGGAGCCGAGGGCCTTCATGGAGTAGAAGGCACCAGCGTTGGCGAAGTAGCCCAACTTGTCCGCAATAAAGGTGCTGATGGCCTGGAAAATGTTGAAGTTTAGGGTTTTCTAAATCAGAAAAAGCGCGAGAAAATCCTGTGGCTACAGTAATTTCAAAGAGATCAGGCAGATCATGTAAATAAGCGAAAATACGACGAGATTATTAAAATAATGTAGTGGAAAAAGCTTCAAGTCTTCCAAATTGCGGGGTAAGTAACAATGATCTTTAAAAGAAAGGAATATGTTATGCCGCTCCGAAAATGGCACCTAAAAACCTGGCAAATGGAAAGTTTTGGGTCATAAACTCATATAAACTTGTGAGCGCTATTACAGACTCATACTCATACATTCGAGGGACAGTAAGCAAACGAAGTATCCATAGAGTATCAAGGTATGACAGGTATGACACCCGTCAGTGAGTCAGTAACTTTGATGCTCTAAGGAAGTATCACACTGGTGATATGTACCTATACGTGTTTTTTAAATAACAAAAATAAATAAGGTCAGTCAGCCATGTTTCATACTTACTCCATAGGCTCATATTATTTCTTATCTTAAGGGGGGTCCAACTATTTTCATCATAAGGTATTTTTTAAGTAGCAGACGAGCATGCAGGCCACGTGATGTTAAGTAGTCGCTGCAGCCCATAGAGATCTACACAAAACCTTAAGTAAGCTTGAGTCTTGCCTGAGATCGTATATGCAGTTGCGCTGATACTCCGGAGATCGTCGCCTTATATAAATCTGGCCGGCAACCTAACCTTTTCACAGAAATACAATTAAATTGCATCGCAGAACGCAGCGGTGGTACGTTCCCGTTCGAACCATAAATCTAACCTTCTATAAAGTATACGAGTAGGTATACAAATTAGGTGTACGAGCGATAGCTCCAATGTTACGAGATAAAACTTCTCATATCATGTGTCCTTCACCCCGGACCCTTCTCTAGCAGGTCAAGAGACCTTGTCAATACACGATTGTATAATAATTATGTGACTGCATTTGTTTATGTGTATCAGAACTAGTTTTGGACTTCAAGGCAAGTTGACTACATTTTTATAACCTTATTTTAATTATGTCTAGTCCGTCGGCGCATTTTTGACCTATTGAATTATCTTCGGCACGCCGCCATATTTAGTTTGCAGATCAAATACCTAAATAAGTAAAGATGTAAACTGCGAACAACAAAGTAAGGCATTTGTGAATTTTAATATTTTTGACAACGTTTTGCTCATTGCGCCGTGATATTCGACTGGCAAAGCATTTCGTTGTATGGGTGTGCGTGTAATGTGTGAGGTCTGAATGTCTACAGGGTGAGGTGCAGTTTTAACTGACCTCTTTTCGATTGTCGTAGAATTATATCTTTACTTTTTACATGATTTGTGATTTAGTTGTCATATCTGTTCATTCAGGCTTTAAGCATTCATGCGCTGCATGACGAGGGATCTTGGATGTTTTCTCCAAATAATAAAATATAAAACAAGCGATTGACGCAAAACGAAATAAAACCGGTCAACAGCCGGCCGCGATAACAACCGTTTCAGTAAGAACTCGTGGAGGTTTATTATATTAAAGTTAGCTAATTGTAAACTAAGAGCCCTAAAAATCCAAACTTGTAAGTATTTACAGTGAAAATATGCGGACGTTTACGTTTTATGTTTCTAAATATTCAAAAGGAACTCTAAGCTTATGAAAACTTCATATTGAACTTTTATAGCTAAGCTAAGCTATCACTTAGTGTATTAGCACAATAGTATATTACATTTGTAGATTTCGTGGTTTTCTTATGTTAGATAAAACGTATGTAAGAGATTACATTCATATCTTTTTTATCGATTGGTGCTATAAAATTTTGCATAGGTATCAAATTGTTTTACATTTTTACTAGTAAGTTTATTGCGAAAATTATGACTACAAAATCAATGCATGTTTCATATCGGCGTTTGATATCCTTAATATTTAAACTACGTGTAGGTACTGTTAGTTTTAACAAGATAATAGCCAAAAATATGATGTCAGTAAATAAATATAAATTCCCTTCATAATATTTGTCTACTTGCCCTTACCAGACGCCCATGTGCCTTATACATATTTTTATAAATATAATTACACTAAAAGGTATATTTTTAATTGCCTGGCAACAAATTTTAAACCGTTACGGATTTTTGAACCAAAATAATAATAAGTGGTTCTTCCGACCAAATTAAAATAACTTTAAATAATTTTGCTCCTTGTCAAGCCAATACGCAAGCGAATTTGACACGTTATTATAATTCATTTATTTAAATATTTGCGATACTTAACACCAGATAAACAGTTCATTGGAAACATATTTTATTTGCTATTGTATGAATAAATAATTTCGTCTCGCACGTATTTAACCAGGCTTAGACTAAGCTGACTAATTATACGAATGTTATGGGAAGTCATTAGAAGAATTCGCAGCGATATGATGATTGTATCTGCAGTACATTTTGTCAACTCTGTGCGTTCCATCGCAAGATGAAATCGCGCGATTAAGCGACTTGGTCGCTTTTTAACATGTTAACAAAGTCCCTGTAGCTTCGGGATTATGAATAGGGCTACTTTATCTACCTGATCGTAAGGGGTAACTAAAAAGAGGGCTTCTGGGGACGTGGAAATGAAATGAAATGAAATGAAATGAAATGAAATGAAATGAAATGAAATGAAATGAAATATTCTTTATTCACTGTACGGTTCATTTACAAACTCTTAGTGAACGTTATTTTTTTTGTTCTGTCTGCTCTGGGTGCGCTTAGGCAATGCTGAGCTGAAGAAAAGAGCAGACGGAGAAAAATTTCAGCCCTGTTTTAAAATATGAGGTATACAATAATAAGCTTTCTTACAGAGTAGCTATGGGCAGATAAGGAACATACGTGACAGCTACCGCATGTGTCAATGTCGTCCCACAGCCATCTGTTAACATTGGCAGTTTGATTGATTTAAATCTATTACATCAGTTATAGAAACAGCCTTGTGGGAATACAGCTCAATCCCAAGCTTTTTTATCAATTAAATAGTCCTTAAGATCGTAATAAGCCTTGCGGCACAGGACTTGTTTGACTTTCTTTTTAAATCTGTGCAAAGGAAGGGATTGAACACTTTCCGGGATTTTATTATATATTCTGATCGACATCCCGATAAAAGAGTGGCTCTTTTTGCGGAGCCTACACTTGGGGAATGCAAGTTTGTGGCCATTCCTTGTCGAAACACAGTTCGAACTATGTAAATCCAAAAAAGTCATAAATTCGTGTTTATTTTTACGAACATACATTATATTTTCATAAATATATTGCGATGCAAATGTTAGTATATTCGTTTCCTTAAATTTTTCTCTCAGAGACTCTCTAGAATTTAATTTATAAATTGCGCGAATAGCCCTCTTCTGCAAAATAAATATTGTGTCGATATTAGCAGCATTTCCCCACAGTAAAATACCATACGACATTATACTATGGAAATAACTAAAATAGACCAGTCTAGCTGTATCGACATTTGTAAGTGATCTTATTTTTTTTATTGCAAAGACGGCAGAACTTAGTCTATTCGCTAACCGAGAGATATGGGGTCCCCATTGAAGCCTAGAATCTACAGTTAACCCAAGAAATACAGCTTCATCAACAAAGCTCATTTCCTCGCCATTCAATTGTGGTTTTACAATAATTTCTTTAACATTAGGTGGTGAAAACTTAATACAATTGGTCTTTTTATTATTGAGTAGTAAGTTATTTACATTAAACCAATTTACCACCTCAGAGAGAGCATTGTTCACATCGTCATAATCATCAGTTTGTCTGTTAGTTTTGAAAATTAAGGAAGTATCATCTGCAAACAATACTATCTCGTGATTATTCTCCACCATATATGGCAGATCGTTAATATATATTAAAAATAAGAAGGGGCCGAGGATTGAGCCCTGTGGGACCCCCAAATGAACTACAGACCCGTTTGACCTTTTACCGTTCACTTCAACCTTCTGGATCCTATCACTCAGATAAGACTCCAGAAGCCTGAGCGCGGTTTCTTTGATGCCATAGTGATTGAGTTTCCTGATTAATGTTTCATGGTGTACACAGTCAAATGCCTTAGATAAGTCACAAAAGACACCCAAAGCATCCCGTGACGTCTCCCAAGCATCCACTATGGTCTTAAAAAGCTCTACACCGGCATCTGTGGTTGATCGACCCCTCGTAAAACCGAATTGATTTTTATGTATAAGTCTATTATTGGTAAAGTGTTTTAGAAGTTGTTCTAAAATTATTTTCTCAAAGATTTTACTAATGGAGGGCAGAATTGAAATAGGTCTAAAGTTGGAGGGATCTGAAGTACTGCCCGACTTAAATAAAGGTATCACTTTACTATGTTTCATTAATAATAATAATAATAATAATAATAATTAGATCAGGAAAGTCACCACTTTTAATACAGTTATTGAATATTATAGCTAAGTGGGGTGCTATTAAGTCAATTATTGAACTAAGAATTTTTACAGAGATACCCCAAAGATCAGTAGTGTTCTTAATTTCTAAAGTCTTAAATATCTTTACAATATCTTTAGCGTCTACGGGCCTGAATGTAAACTTACATTTGCATTCGCTTACATTTTTCTTAAGCAATGATTCGGCGGCTTCAGGGGAAGACCTAAGCGATTTAGTTGTTGAGACTGGGATGTCAGCAAAGTATTTTTCAAATGTTTTTGCTACAAGTTCGTCTGATTCAATGACGGTACCATCCATAATAAGTTTATAGACACGATGACGGTCATTGACTCTTCCAGTCTCAGCGTTAATAATGTTCCAAGTCGTTTTAATTTTATTCTTACTAGATTTAATTTGGTTACCAATATGCAATGACTTGGCCGCGATACAAACTTGCTTAAACAATTTCGAATAATTTCTAACGTGTGCGCAAAAGGACTCGTCTCGATTATACGATCTCTCTTCATAGAGGTCATATAATTTTTGTCTACTTTTATGTATCCCTAAAGTCGCCCAATCACTGAATGATTTACAGTTTTTAGGAGAGATTGTTTTTGATGTAAAAACAGTATTATAAATTTTGTGTATATTAGAACATAATGTCCCATAATGTTTATTTACATTTTTATGGGCTGGAATAGGAAACCCATTTTCAATAGCACATCTAAATCTCTCCATGCGTTTTTTAGTCACTGGAACGACCACCTTGCTCTTACTAACCTGTCTGTCCATCCTGTAATTAAAGCAAACTAATTGGCCACAATGATCAGAGCTTAAGTTGTTTATTATCATAGATTGCGCTGGTGACCCCTCTGTAAAAATATTATCTATACAAGTAGCTGTGGATTGTGTAATCCTAGTTGGTTGTGAGAACACGTTAGTAAGATTACAGCATTTCAAGACAGACAAAAACTTTTTGCTTATGGCTGAATCCTCCAATATATTTATGTTAAAATCACCACAAACAACTATGTCCTTCTTCTTTTTAGTTTTGTTGCACAATTTATCCAATAATTGTTCCAAAACTGACTCAAAAGTATCATACAAAGAGTTTGGAGGTCTATAAATACAAACAATAATACAATTTAATAACTCCACACAGGCTATTTCTATAGTTCGTTCAATAGAAAGGCTCACGATGTCGTGACGAACCTTAAACTTCAGGTCCTTACTTACAAAAATTAACGAGCCACCACGTAAGGCTGTCTGCCTACTGAACGAACTTGCGACTTGGTGCGTATCAAAGTTAAAAACAAGTTGGTAATCTTTCAACCAATGTTCTGTAATACACATTATATTAATATTATATTCCTTCAAAAATAATTCTAGTTCTAGTTCTTTGTTTAGCAGACCTTGGATATTTTGATGCACCAAGTTTAGACATTTATTATTTCTTATTATGTTACTTGACAAAGGGCATATATACGTATTTATTCCGTTGCTAGAGATTGATGTCTCTGTTGTCTCACCATTTAATTTAAATTATTTTGGAAATTATTTAAACATTTCAATGCAGTAGTACTACAAGTATTACTACATGTCGATACATTAACCTGCTCAATAGAAGCAGAAGTTTTTATAGCTAAGTTTACAGCCGAGTCTAGGTTTAAATAATATGATAGCAGGGAAGCTATCTGTTTATTAAAAAAAATTGATAGATGAAATCTATCCAATGTCAAAATCAAATTATTATTAAATATTTTATTGATGTCAATCAAATTAAATATGTCATTATTATTATAATTATGATCAGAGCATTCAAAATTAATACATTTGTTGTTATTGGCAATTAAATTATACATATGTATATTTAATTGATGTCTTATTTTATTTTCATTATAATCATCCTTAACATAAGGAATTGTAAACAAGATAATTTTTTTGACTTTAAGGTCTTGTAGTTTTTTAATATAACTAGTAAGTAGGTTTTGCCGTACTTGTCCCCGTCTACCAAATAACAAAATTAAAGTGGTAGAGGGGTCATATTTGCCTAAAAGTACCTTATCCATTATTTCTCTCATTGTAGCCCCGGGCATGCTAAAATTACATATATTTTGGCCAATCTTTTTATGTAATCTGGCACCCATGTTTTTGCCTAGTTCATCCCTAAACATGAGTGTCTGATTTTTACAAGATATTGGATTCTCAGCTACGAAGCTGGCATTCTGGATCATTAAGGAGGGTTCAGTCCCAGATGCTGGCCCCGAAAACTGCGGCTCTGGGTGTTGCGCATTATTAACTAAAGATTGGAATCTTTCTTCATTATATTTAGATAGCAGTAAAAGCTCATCCATGGCCAACACATGGTCACTGATTTCCCTCCTAGCATCATTATAATTCTTAGTCATCTGTTCTAAGGACTGGTGAAGAACGGTAATTTTATTATTTAAGGCAGAAATGTCCGCTTCGTAACTTCGTCTACGAGCATCCATTTGTAAAGTAGAGTTCTTACAGTTTTCATACAGAGATCTATATTTTTTACATAAATTTATATGGTTTTTAAATACATTTTCCCTTTTTATATGTTTATTAGCCTTTTTAATAAACTTATTTAGTTTTACATATTTCTTTAGTTTTTTCCTACTGGCACCACACATCCCAACCGGTGAGCTGTTGATTGAGTCATCACCTGTCAGGTCTATGGTAACCGCTTTGGGGATAGTCTTGACCGGCGCTGAACTACATGATGCATTGATCAACTCGTCAAATAAATTTTGAGTATTTTTAGAATTTTCCAAAAGAGCCTTTTGTTCGAGCTGATCAATACGTTCCCGGGCATCCGCCAGTTGAGAACGCAGCTGGGTAATAACTTTTAGGTTAGTGTCGTATTCATTGCAACAGTTATCAAAATCCTTAGACTGTCTTTTAAGTCGGTCCCTCTCCTCGCGGATGTCCAAAAACTGCACATGCAATTCTGCCATTTCAGTTTTAATATTCTTATATTTATTGATGACTTCCAGTGACAGTGGCAGTGGGCAGCGGGAGTGGGAACTCTAACGGCGGACGTCATCGGTGCCTTTCTTTAGAGATCACGGAGTTCTCCCCAAGCGTTTAGGCATGCTACCGAGGGGTGTTGAATAAACCTCATATACTCTGTCTCTCCCAAGGTGTCAGGTATGTTTTGAACCCCCTCCCCAATCCGCCCCCTCCCTCCAAAACAAACAAACGAACCCAGGATCACTTGCAGGCACATCGACGTGGCGACCACTGCGCCCTACGTATCATAATTAAGTACTTACCAACACAGCGACATTCGGAGCTACAAGAGGCACATCTTTCATGTCAGCGATGGACTCCTCCGGGAGGAACTTCAGCTCGATCCGAGGTCTCATCGTCATCACGCCGCGCTCCCGGTCTATTGTTATGTTTTCATTTGTTCTGAATTCTCTGCAAACGGAAAATATGTATCAAGGTTTGTTATGGTTTTCAGTTTTTCTCTATGTAAGTGAGTGCTTACATAGGTAGAGAAAAGTTGAGAAAAAAAAGAGTGCTTGAGGTTATGTCATGGTGGCTTGCATGCTTTGGTAGATGTGAAACATTTAAATTTCGTAAGAGATTCGCGCCGGCTTTCAAACTCGAGACCCCGTGTCGGCGACCGACGTTTTTCCTCATCACTATCTATCGATATCGCTGCCGGCTGCTTATTATGTTTTTTCTTTCTATCGAGATAGGCCATATAATTAAGGTTTGATTGAAAAGTATTTAATGCATGTAAAAAGAGCCTCAGACTTTTTTATTTAGTCAGAGAAAACAGGCGCAATTAGAAGTTAGATGCGTGATCGCTAATCGGAAATTTCAGGGGCGCTTCTCAGGGTCTCAGACGGCACATTTAGGCATTTTGGTTTCTACCAGAGATTTAAATTTTCTAATATATATGTAATCTCTTCCTACATTTTGCTATGCTCCAACAAACTGTATAGTAATGGAAGGTAAAACATGTAATTAAATATTTTCAGTCGTTGACCGCTTAGATAAATACAGATAATACCAGTAGTCCTTACACTAAGCGTCATAAATAACTGCTTGATTTGAGGTCTACTACCGTTCATTTTAGACCTCTAAACTCGGCTTTGCTTAGTACATATGATATCAAATCCTAAAAGTATCTAACTAAGATGATATCATAAAATTTAATGTGACATTTTGCACAAATAAACATGTCCCGCTGATTTATGGGTACATTCATTAATTAAATTAACTCGAATCTTGAACACTAGACTTAATTAAATACACATTAAAAATACTCGTTAGTCGTCATTTTAAGCTTAATGTAAATCATAGGACACGGCAAAGTTTGTATAATGAGTGTATTATTTTGTCCATACCAGCCCCGGATTTATAAATAGGCAGTATAGGCACAGGTATAAGTCGCGGTCTAGGGGCGGCCGTTCGCAACCCCCGCTTTCCTTAGGTATGTACATGGGGAGGCAGAAATAAAGTGGCCTACACTCACAAAAAATATAAATTCGGCACTGGTCCATACTACAGTAATTATTTTATTAAAGTCTCTCCAGTTGCAAGAGAGAGGCCTAGAGAAGGGTGAAACGCTTGGTTGACATAGAGTAGATTATCTTGGACGACTTGTGGAATATGGTATAAGGGAGTTCGGCAAAGAACACAATGATTTCCAGTGAATCAGAAACTTACTGAAACTTGAAGGGCCCTATCTCGTCCACCTTTAGCACCTGCTCGGCGCCGCTGAGGTACTCCGGCACGTTGGTGTAGTTGAACACGTGCACGCTGCAGAACAACCGGTACGTCGGCTTCTCCCACATCGCGTAGATGAACTTGCCTTCTTGCATGTCTGTGTACTGGAACAAGGATTCATATTATTTACTGGAGAAATAATTCATAATTCGGAATTCATAATATTCTTTATTGGTATTTTTGGGTTACACTATTTCACTTACAATTAAGCTAGGTATCACACCACGAAAATACAATGCCGATTAAGGCTTTTTAAAGGACATTAAATACAAAATAATTATATTGAATACTTTTAAGAAGATCGAGAGATATATAACAATAAAGATCATTCGATTTTAGATAAACGTCCGTACTATCGTCAGTTTTTGTCAGTGACCCGATACTCGTCATTCATAGACAAAGTGTAACTTATGGGTGTTTTACTATGGAATGACGAGTACGCTGTCGACATTATGAACGTTTACCTTACATACGGGTATAAATACTATAATTGTCAACAATCGCTTAAAACTCTCTGAGGCCGGGTCTCTTCTTCTAATTAGGAGGGATTATTTGCTTTATATAAATTGGCCAAAGTTGTAAGCAAAACGGCGGTTCTAAATGCCTACCATGCGTACGTAGGTGCAACATTAAGATACGGTATAATATTCTGGGGAAACGCGACTGGAATTCAAACTGTGTTTAAGGCTCAAAAAAAATGCATTCGAGCAATATGTCAATTACAACAAACGGATACTTGTAGGCCACATTTTCAAAATTTAAAAATAATGACGCTCCCTTCCTTATACATTTACGAGATCTCTTTAATGGTCAAAACAGAAATCACAAAATATGAAACCCTTAAATCAAAAAGACATAACAGTAAATTATGTTCAATCGCTTCCAAAACAAAACAATATCATAACAGTGTCTTTTGCATGGGACCAAAAATATATAACGGTCTACCGGAATTCCTCAAAATTAAAACGGGCAACGAATTTAAAAAAGGACTTAAAACGTATTTACTGAAAAAGGCGTATTACTCAGTCACTGATTTCATAAACGATAAAACGGCATAAAGGAATTCCACAAAAACCTGGGAGGTTTTTTTTCCGCCGGCTTTTTTTCCTCTCAGTGTACAATCACCCTGTGATATGGGTACCCAAAGCTGACGATCGGAACCGATCCGAAATATAAATAAATAAATATTTTTATTTTTATTTATAAAAGGCGCAATATGGGACAAATAAAATAATATTAAAATAGATGTAAATGTACATTTCGTAATTGTATTATAGTTTAGTTTTTTTCCTTTTATATTTTTATCATTGTATATTTGCATACCTCATGAAGGTAAATATGGCGAACTAAATATATATAAACAACTTTGTAAACACCCATATTTGTGCAAATAAATGTCTTTGTCTTTGTCTTTGTCTTTAATCATTGAGTTATATTACTACGTATAGAGACGACATTCTGAACAAAATCAGTGCGATCATCATGCATTGCGAAATGTGTAATGAACCAAATAACCAGACAAATGTGCCAACCAATATAGACCTCTGTCAATTGGTAATAAGGTACAATACGCAAGAAGGCATATTTGACGTTACACTTTACATTCCAAAGCGTTGAACAGCCTCAGACGTCCGACACTGACTGAGCGCGTTGATGCTGATTGGCTCTAACACGTGTAACAAGAAATCTAGTAGAGACGTCCACTCTATACGTAGTAATAATAACTCAGTGGGATTAATACGCCATGCTGACCAAGTGCACAATGGCCAATATTCTTCATAATTAGTTTCATTGACTAAATTGTAAACGGTGTTGATGTTTTATAGGAAGTTACTATGCTATGACTATGACAAGATAATGGCTACACTAATTAACGATTATGTAGATACAATTTAGTATACAAATCTGTCTAAGTCAAAGTCGAGACCATTAGCTTAGCGGAAAATACAATTAGTGTCATGACTTAAAGAAATAATCATTTTACTAAGTAACTCCTGTATCATCACACGCTGTCATAACGAATAGATGTAATTAATTAAATCTTTTTGTTCTGTTGCCGGTAAAGGATATTCCAAAGTATGTTATTAGTCATAGTTATTACTTAATGTAATAAATCTATGGAGAGTAATCACGTTACTTACGATAAACTTATACGCTGAATTAATCAACATGTCGGTGCTAAATATGTGCACTTCGATTATTTAAGGTAGATTAAATTACCAAAAGGAAAATTAATTTACTGCTGGATATGTGGGTGACGGGAGAGCTTCGTCTAGTTAGCGACACCGGGAAGGGCAGTGGTGGGGTGTACCTACTTCCGAAAAGCGCATACCGCCGATCGATCTTAAAGGAGATGTCCACTTTTTGTATGGAGGTTGGGCTTTTATTCCGAAAAATTCCAACCAGCACCAAACCACACCTTGTTGAAAAAGCATAAAAATTAGAAGTTAAAACTATAAACAAATTAATTTTAAACCCCCCCATTTTTTCAAAAAACGATTGTAATTTTTTATTATAAATCTGTTTTATTATACGGTAACACCTTAAATATGCATGTCTTATGTCATGTCACTGTCAAATATTTTGGCTTTTTGACATTGACTCATTCATTCTCATACCCATAATGGCATCGTAAACTCTGTGCATATTGCCAGCGTCAAGTATATTTTAGCATTAGGTACTTACTAGTCATTCTAGTTAGTCAGTCACTCGACTTGTCGGTCGCGGTTTGAAATATTTGACACTGACAGTAGTCATAATTTATATTTTTTTATTTTTTTTAACAGATGCGTTCATGTTAATGTTATTTCTTTCAATGCATTAATAAAAAACAAAAAAAATATTTTTTCAAAATCGGGGGGCTGAAAAATTCCACAGTTTATAAAAAATAGTTGGAATTTGTAATGTCTGTCTAGATACCTTCCATGTGCACTGGTTAGATTTTTTTCGGAATAAAGACCCACTTTTGGACATCTCCTTTGGTATGATAATGTACCCATTTTGACCTCATGATCACGAATATTGGCCATTTTGAATATGAAAAACGGAGGAGAACCTCTTTTCGTTCAGTGTGTGTGTGTGTGTGTGTGTGTGTGTGTGTGCCGACCTACAGTTCTTTATCTCCGCTGTACACAGACATACCCTTTCTAGGGAAAGCTAGAAAAGTCTATGGGTTAGGAATGTGCCATTATGCACACCGAACGAAAAGAGGTTCTTTTCCGTTTTTCATATTAAAAATGGCGTTTGCGCCAATTTTCGTTATGATATTCATGATCAAGAGGTAAATTTCAGATCAGAAATTTATCCCAGCGGTGTACAAGAAAGTGCAGGAGAGCCACCAAAGCTCTCCGGACTCCGGATAATGGGCTCGTTTGGGGCGTCGCGTGTGGAGGACACCGGCGCATTCCTTTAGTGATCCCGGAGTTCCCCCTAAGCGCTTAGGCAAATGTCACATAACGCGTTATCAATCTCAAGGTGATTGAAGGCTTCCCTTCCGATACAAAGGGGGGGGGGGGGGGTCGCAAATAAGGGAAGTCTACTTTCTTTAGAAATCCCGTATTATTTTAGAATAACAGGAACCAATGAATATCTCCAACTCGTTTTGGAGCAGCTTGGTGAAGTAAGCTCCAGACGGGAGGGGGGGTCGCAATTAAGGGAAGTCTACTTTGTCTAGAAATCCCGTATTATTTTAGAATAACATGAACCAATGAATATCTCCACCAACTCGTTTTGGAGCAGCGTGGTGGGCTAAGCTCCAGGCCTCCCCAGGTGAGACCCGCGCCCAGTAGTAAGACGCAAATACGGTTTCAGCCATAAACCAAATTTGAGTATACCCTACTGAAAATTGCCTCAATAAAGGGGAAAACTTATACATATATCTTGACAGTTAAAATGAATACCGCTTAACAAGCGTTAACATAAAAAATACTTGTTATAAGTTTACTATCCAGTTCGGTAATTATGAGTACTGTGAGCACTTAACTAGCGGGTAAAAACGAGATAAAATTTAATTTCAATTGTAAATCGACTACATAACAAGATACCGACAATTGTAAATGTTTTCGGTAGCAATCGGAATTCTGATCGGTACTTCTGATCGTATCAAGCACATAGCCTTGTCAAAAACATTACTTAATCTTATCGATACAAATGAAGTCACATCATTTATGGAAACTCGGTCAAGTGCGAAAGTCCTTCATGCCCTTAGGGTTCTGCACTCTACATCTTTTGGGTTTCGTTTACTTTTAAAGTTCCAGCGAATTACTTGAAGATTATTTAGCCAATTCGCACTTGACCAGCGTGGTCGACTACCATCATATCATCCATCCATCAGCAGTTAGAAGTCCACTACTGGACATAGACGTTCCTTAATGTTCGCTACTCCGTTTGCTCCTGTCCTGTTCTAACTATGTCCCTCACAAATCCGAGAAACCCGTGCTTATCAGTGGTATATTAAAAAACCGGCCTTTGATTCTGATATGATTGTGATTCTGAGTTCACGGGACCAAGTTACCCTGTAGGTTTTCGCATGCGAGTGTCGAAAATTAGCGGAAATCTGCGGCATAAACGACTGTATCTTTTGATTGCACTGGCTTAGAAGTTTGATTTTTTCACAGCTCTATGGACAGTAGACCTGAGTATTTGATTTAAATTCCAGCTCGATACCTCCACGCGTTCCTGAGAAAAAGGATCTTGACAGACAGACAGACAGACGGACAACAAAGTGATTCTATAAGGCTTCCTTTTTTTTCCTTTCGAGGTACGGAATCCTAAAAAGGTTAAAAAAACTTTCAGGAATTGATTCCATAATAAAAATGTTGGGACACCTGTTTCAGAGTTTTCGGAAAATCAACCTCTTAAAGCCTTAATACAACTTACAAACAGTACGAGGGTTTCACAAAATCATTTTCCGATAACATACTCTAGAGCAAGTCAACGAACGATGCGACGAGTAGGTCATGGTTTCCGATCGCGGTACAGACAGCAAAAAAAATTCTTCCAATTTATTACCATAAAAAATTATAACCAATACGACCTTGCATCGTATTCAAGACCATAAAAGAAACTCTTTTTCCTTAAAAAAGGCCGGCGAACACATGTATGGTAAAATTATGCAATTTTGACTCTTATCTACATATATTTTCATATTAATCTTGTATATTTTAAGCATAATAGACATAATTAATTGCTTCCGAACATAACATGCATTTTGTTTAATTTTGCTTAAGACGTGTTTTTGGCAATATAGCGATTACAAAGAGATTTCTGTTTTCCGGATTGCGATGTGCCTTTTTGCATGCCAGGTTGTCATTTATTGCAAGCAATCTACGCTACGATCGGCGCGGTCAAATGTGAGATGGGTACACTAGTATCACAGATTTCATGAAAGTTTCTGTGCTTCGAAGGGTAAGCTGGTTGGTTGGTTGTTACCGATAGATAACAATAATTAAATCTTGTCGGAGGCCTTATGGGCAGGCAGTTTGGAAACATCCAACAGGGGTTGGCATTTCCACTAACCCGCATTGGAGCAGCGTGGTGGTGTAAGCTCCAGGCCTCCCCAATAATATCGTGGTAAGATCTGTGACCAGCAGTGAGACGCAAGAAGGTTGTAGCCAATATATACCAGTACTTTCGTCATTTGTGGAGAGGACGTATAATTTTATTTTATTTTTATTTATTTAATTTTGGTAATTCATTTCAAAATATTGATAATTTTAAAACTTCTATTACCTTTTAGAAATGTAAAAAACAAACAGCTTATGATTCTACATTTGTCTCCCCGAATGAATTTTAGAACAAATTACATTACTTTTATTGCATTTTACTCGCAACTTGTACGTACAACTCATTTTTGCTGGAACCTTTCTATCTGTGTTTCTGTCTGTACATCAACTAGACAACGCCAATTACGTCCCCGATGTGCATTGACAGGTACTTATTACTTATCGTATGCAAGTGCCGTCCATAAATATTATGTTATCTCGTGATTCTTTACAATAAAAACCTGCAATTCGTAATAAAGATTGGTTAATGGACTTGCCAAATTACCCGTGATTATAGCTTATGACAGCTTAGGTTGAACTTCTACACCTGTGGGTCAGAGTTCGAATTTCAGCATGCGCTAGAGGCTGTTTAAAAGGTAGTTGTTAATGTTGATATTAATTAACTGATGTTTTTAGGTGAAGGATGACTTCGTAAACTTATATGTTACGTGCGGGTAATGAGTTTGTATGTCCATTTTTTCCGACATGTGAAATATTATTCATTTTTATCGCCATAAAACAATAGCCACGCTGGTCAAGTGCGAGTAGGTAGACTTTACATGCCTACGAGATATTATAGATAACTTGTAGGCACGCAGGTTTTGTTATAATCTTTTGCTTTACATTTAAAGAAAGCGGTAATAACGTACATAAAAAAATATAAAGTCCGTACAAGTAATTAACAGTTCTTTAAACATTTTAATGTCCCACTGCAGGGCACAGGTTCAGGATTAAGAGGGTTTCAGGTCATATACCACTATGCTAGCAAAGTCAGGAATGCCTTTGAGAAACTTTTGTGTAACTCTGTGTGCATGGTGATACAAAACATAGTAATAATACATTGTTACTTGACCACACCATTAATAATATAACGCTTCACATTCATAGCCCCACACCCCCCACGATTGGCAGTCCAGCATGCTAACCATTATGCCACAGGAGTCGTCAACACTAATTTTACAGAAACTACGGTGGTATTTAGTGGATATTAATGCCGTAAATAATAAAGCATATTAAAGATACTTTAGACGCAGAGTAAGTAAGAAATGATAGAGCGCGTTCGGTTGTTGCCACATGTCCGCTGCGAAATGCAGCAGCTTATCATAGTTGGTGTGTGGTTACACAATTAGGTTTAGAATTAACTTACTAGTTAGTTTAATACTTCATAAGAAAAGTTTATCAATAAAGTATATAAAGTAGAAAATGAGCATCTGCGGATTTATGTCTGGCTTGTCATATCTCCTGACCAGTGTGGCCCATTTTTACCTCGCCGGAAATCGAACCCGCAATCCTTGCCTTGCTTGTCATCTAAGAATCGACAAACAAATTAATTAAACATTACTTCCACACCTCCAATAAACAATCCACCACTAGAATTAATCTGTCACTTTTTAGGGTTCCTAACCGAAAGGGTAAAATGTAATAGGGTCGCTGTCCATCCGTCTGTCTGTCTGTCCGTCTGTCATCAGGTATCTCATGACCCGTGACAGTTAGGCAATTGATTTTTTCACAGATCATGTAGGTATTTCTTTTGCGGATATAACAACAATTATTAAAAACTTTCAAATCAGGGATCAAATAAATATTTAAGGGCTTCCATACATGACACATATTCTTCACACATGATTTATTAGCCGTTTTAATGGATTCGACTCGGATTCGTACGGATTCGGTTTTTTTTATTTATTTATCTGAGAAATGCACAAAACAAACTGAATATTTTTTGTTGAGAAGGAATACGTTAATGCATTAGGCAAAAACAAAACGTTAACAGTTGTATTATTTGGATTCAGTAATGTTTGTTTTTCATTAGAAATAAAGGTTAATATTACTTAGTTACTGTACAATTATTAGGTGTGTAATAAACAAAACGATGATGCCTTGTTCTCGTACGGTATTTTGGCACGAAATTCTCATTTATTTACATCCGTTTCATATTTTGAAAGGAGTATGTAATGATGATGATGACGAGCCTTAGAATAATTACATTATAGAAACCAAGTTCGCGCACCCAAATTGAAGCATTTTAATTGGTGCCATTAATAGCACCAAATGCCGGGCCGCTCCGTAAGATTTAATGTTAAAGCACGCCGAATGTTTCTCCCGAAAAAAAATTTATGACGGTTTGTGCTGTTAAAATTGTGTCACAACACTTTTGGAAAACAAAAGAAGTCTAATAACATAGTGAAGTTTTCAATATTTTGTAGTTAATTTGGTGAAAATAAAAATATTTTGTTTGTCAGATGTGACACCTATATGAATCTATTTAGTGCTTCAATTTTGACAGCTCGCTTGTATGAAGACGCTCATTCTATACGTACTAATTCTAAGTGACGAGGCTTTAAATAGTAATATAGACAGACTTATTTTGATGCATGAGAGGATTTTCGTGGTCCGTTTCATGGTCATGGTGGGTGCCCAAAGCTGATGACAGTGAACCACGTTCTAGTGGCTAATTTTGGTCTTGATATATTACTAGTAGTTCAAGGAAGGTTTAAATGGTGAGAAAATATGGAAAAATTTCGAAATTAATAGTAAAACTACTTATTTCATTTTCCTATAATTATAAACTGTTAGTAACTGTCAAACATTGGTTCTTCGAGCTATCTTCCAGAAGTTTGACATAGTCTGAATTACAATTCATCTGTCACTATTTGTTTTATATTTTTTATTTGATAGTAACATAAAAACTATTTGAGATGATAAAAAACTAATCCTCTTTCAATACTTTAAGGTAGGACAACGTCTGCGGGGTCCACTAGTTTTAATCATATATATTTATCGTTGAATCGTCTTAAACAAAAAATATAGTTAAGGATATACTTACAAAAAGACCGCACTGAAACGCCACAGACCCATTAAGTAATTACGAAAAAAAATTACAAGACAAAGTGACCTTAGTACTCAAAAACCAGGTTTCCAAAAACCAAGGTGAACATCCTCCACCGACCCCCAATGACGCACTACATTCCTCGCTAATATTAAATTCCCACCTGACATGTCTCATTAATCTGCAAAATTTAATAACATATGCTACAATTTAAGATGTGTGATCTGCTATTTATATCATGCGACTTCACGATCTTAAGTGGGCGGGTCGTGAAGACAAACAATCTAGTCACAAAAGGAATAAGTTTTATAATTGAACCTTTATTGGCTTAAATCTTTGTACTTATAGGATTTTAAAAAAAGGAGACAAACCTGCAAAGGTGCATCTTATGTAATTTCAAGTAAGATCACAGTTAAACATAGTTTAATAACTACAATAAAGTAAAATAACAAGATTGACGACTAATTTTTGGCAAGGTACCGAGTTCTATAAAAAAATACGTGTCAAAAAATTAAAGCTCAAAAATATTTAGATTCAAGTGCTCTTTTGGTGTGGAGGTCTAATGGAGAAAAACTCCTAGCAGCATTCTTTTAAATGCCAGTGGTTATCACTTATCAGTTAGATAAATATTATGATTGATAAAAATACATAAGTTTTTTCAGACCTTCTTAACGATAAAAGCACTAAGAAGTCCTACCACTGATAAGTGCCGATTGGTGGACTAAACGTTGCTATGACTAAAATGGATATCACGCTTATAAGGTGGTCGTACGATTACGACGAAAAACTCATATCGTAGTCGCATCGTAGCTATAAAGTTAGACTTCGCCGTGACGAGAAAGACGTACGTCCCTGCGGAAGGCGTGTTGACGCACGACAACTCATTTTCGCTTTATGTTAATTATATGGTGTTTTGACAAAACTTCCTACCGATCCAAGTTAAGAATTTAACCCATAGCGCGATAGCTCAACAAATTAACCTATTTTTAAATTGTTAAATGAACATAAATAACACTTAGGGTAATATTAGTATTTAAATAAAGTATGCATAAATATTATTAATGTGTATTCAAAAATTTCACCTTATTATGAGCCTTTGGCAGTGTTCGATCGTTTTTGCAATAGATTTTTGAGTGCTACGAGCTAACAAATTTTTATAAATAATATGAATTGTTGAATGTTTGGTAGTATTAAATGTCGATAATACAATATAAATATAGTTTAAAATACATAGTTGAGCTCCCCAAAATTAAACATAATTTAAAACCGTTGACTAATAAACTTGGTGCTAAGTTTAAGGTTAAAAAAAATTTTACAAAACAAAAAACCGACTTCAAAATAAAACCATTCCAAATCAAATTAATATGCACTAAAAAGTAAAAAAATAATTGCGTATTCTTCTACAATTTAATAGACAACTTACATTTTCTACTCATCAATATGTAGGTACGATCAGTATTAACCTACGAGTACTACAGGTACTTAGAATAAAACACCTTGTTTTGATTTTTTGGCTGTCATTACGACATTATTTTTTTTATTGTTATTACTATTTACAGTCTGTGATACTACCTGTTAAAATAGATAAAAAAAACTTTTGGTGACGCTTTTATAAACAAGATTTGAAACCGCAAAGAATTGTAATTAATTAGAGTAAAAAATATCATTACATGGTGCTTGTGGATTAACTTGCTATGCAAATTATTGCAAGGTTAAAAGCATGACGTCCACCAATCCGCACTTGGCCAGCGTGGTGGACTATGGCATAAATCCCTCTGACTTGTGCCCAGCAGTGGGACATAAAAAGGGTGAAAAAAAAACTTTAGAATATTCTGATTATATGTAAAAAGTTGTACTTACCCAGTTTGTAAAAATTTCTATAGGATTGACGACTACTGACACTAGAGATAATACTATTAGAAGTGCTCCGTAAATCACCCTTATCACTGATTCTGGAACAAAAAAAAAATGGTCAAATTATTTTTCTATACAGAAATAGATTAAGAATTCAGTCCTATTAGTATGACACGATAATTATTTTTTATAAGAAATTATGATAGTAAAATCTGTGTCTAAATAAATTAATAAAACTCGTGCAAATGTAAGATGCAATGGAATCAAGTTAACGAATTAAGATTTTTGTAAAGCAAGCTTTTACAATAAATATAAATTATTCGTATACTTCCCGTATAGTTAATTTTATAGTTTATAGTAGTTAATTTATTAAATTAATTTTATTCAAATTGTATCAGATTTTCTCACTCTGTACTCTTTCCACCTACCTACAAATTTTCACCATCACCATGGATTGACTGGGAGGGAATGCGACTAGGCATTAAGAGGCCGTATACGAATTTTTGCCGATTTTGCTGATTTAGGTACCTTAACACATGAGATTTTGCAGTTAAATTATATTATTTCCATAAGTTTCATTGCACAATTTAACTGATCATTTCATTAATAATCTAATACGATTTCATTAGCCACTTAAATTTTATGAGAGATTATTCCAATTTGCCGAACTGAACTGCAATTTCTGATGCATTTTCTCTCAAAATTGACTAATTTCAAGGTTTTTTACTAATATTTTTTATATGAGAGTGGCAAAAAGTAACTCATATGCTATTTTTACAGCAATACATGGCATTTTTTTCAATCTGCTTAGATTTTAATATTATCCGGAACTATGTAATATTCTATACCTATTACAGTAAAATTCACAAAACTATCACCATCTACAGGTCTATTAAGCAAAACAATAGAATAAAAATGAAAAAGTGGCAAATTTAAAAGTTTATTGATGATTGATGATGAAATGATCAGTCATAAGTATTATACAATAAAACTTATGGAAATACTGTATTTTAACTGCAAAATTTCCTATGTCAAATCAGCTTAATCAGCGAAATCGGCAAAATTTTGTATACGGCCTCTTAAGTCCGCCCATTATTAGCCTAGTTTTTAGGTGAACAATTAAAGAATAAATAAAGAAATAATTAGTCACTTCGTTTTTTATTTACTGTAATCTCATGTAAGTGATTTAAAAAATAAAAAAAATAAACTCAAACCTTATCGGAAACAGAAAAAAAAACAAAAGGAAACTAGTTATTTACATTTTTTAATTATTTGACCGGTTTAGTTTTATTAAAAACTATCGTAAACTGATAAAAAATACCAAGAAAAAATTCCTAATTCAAATGAAAAAAATACGTTCTTTGGAGGAATGAACTAAAATTAACATGAATTAAATCTCACAAATAATTAACAGTTTCCGCTTTTGATAATGAATTAGGCAAGTAGTATGTCACATAATTTATGTTTTACAATAATTATCAAGTTTGAAATAACTGAGGTTAATGATTAATATTAATTATATCTACTTAGCCTTGTAGCTTATAATAGAAATTGTTTGTAAATACATATTGTATTATAATTTGTACAAAGAGAGTGCTTGAGTACAACTGTATGTCCTGATAATGGTATCATTATTATATTAATAGAAATATAATATCATATTGTATTTGAGGTTCATGAAACTGTACAAGTTTCTTTAATGTGGCATAATAAAATTAACCGCTTGAAAATTTTGAATGTATTTGGGCACAGTTAGAACCTTTATTGCTAAGTGACACTGTCTATTTTACAGACGTACGTCTGGATTTTGAAAAAAAATGTCGGGTTTATAGCAACATAAAAAAAAACCTTAAAAAAAATTTATTCTTAATTATTTTATTTAACTGACTTTAAATGGTATTTAATTTTTTTATTTATGTTATAACATATTTTTCATGTACATATGTATTTATCAAAAATATTATTTTCCTATTTTTCTTAAGTATTAAAATGATTTGCTTTTGGATGTATACGGATTAATTAATTAGAGACCTGTATTATGAGTTATAACATAATTTTAAAAGATGCGGCGGCGGGAATTTTCGTGATTTAAGAATTTAAAATAATCTTTGAAAAGGGACTCTACCAAGTATTCATTAATAACATTAATTCCATTATTAAATATTTTTTAAGTATTTGTCACTACGGTTAATTTCTTATTTATCTCATTTAATTGTAATTTATTTAATTGTTCAGCTTTTCTGGCTCTTTAAATCCGACCTATATTTTTAACAAGATTAAAAAGTACAGCCCTCTTTTCGTTAACTATTTTTCAACAAAAAAAAATACTTACGTCGCTTCTGCACAGTGAAGTTCTGAATTTTCATAATCGATATTCGCCCTTTACTCGGCACATGCTGAATCGTCATTTTCGTCGCACCGACCACCATTTTGTTTTATCTACAACAAACGGACACAAAGTTCGTGAATAAATTTTGAAAATAACTCGCGCACTTTTCGATCTACGTTCTCAGACGTAGGTGGTCACGGGGGTACTGTTCAACAGTGTTGAGTTTCACGCTCTCATAATAATAATATATGTCAAAAAACTTGTAGATCTATCGAGTAAGACTATGGAATAGATAATTAGCTGACATAGTGTTGCCGGTTGTGGCTAGAACAGTGTTAGGAAATATACTTGTAAACGTTAACTTGTTTACGACACTTAGAGCATCCCTTATTTGGTGCCCAATTTTTATGTAAGATATTAATTTTAGAATACTTTAGATATAATGTTAGTATTCTTAATTGTGTGAAACTTTTCAGCTAATACTCTTTTTTGTTTTTTTTAATAAAACAAAGTTTTAAATGTACTTGAAATTATTCTAGGAAAAGACGAGATATTTCTAGTAAAATTTAGTGGTTAATTTTATACTTCTGTAGGTACTATGTATATAATGTATCCGATGACTTGTCAAACTACAACTTTGATCAATATCAAATTTGTCCAATTGCAATTTGACCAAAGTCGTGCAACCCAACTACATCTATACATTTATCACAAAGGTAAAATTAATGCTACTTCAATGTTAATAAATAAATCTTACATCTTAAATATACGAGCAGCGATGGCCGAGTGGTAAAAAATCACGGTCTTCGACGTGACCGATCCTGGTCGCGCACCACTTACAAAGAAATTTGTAATGTGCGGATTTATCGCTGCTCCACGGTGATGAAAAATATTGTGATATTTAATTGATTACGATGTTCTCCATCACCGTGCATGCCTGAGACAAATTCATAATTTCTCGAAAGCATGACGTCCACCAATCCGCACTTGACCAGTGGTGGACTATGGCCTAAATCCCTCTCCCTTGTGAGGAGACCTGTGCCCAGCAGTGAGACATAAAAAAAGGTTAAAAAAAATATTGAAGACTTAAGTACAGCAAGAATTCTGATAAATATATATTTACTTTCTCAGTCAAATAGAGCTTAGGACGCGTTCTATGATTATCGCCCTCAGTGTAAAAACTTTACATACATATAAAATATTTTTTTAAATATTTTCCATATAAGTGCCGTATTAGCCGTCGGCTCTGGTTGTAATCGATAGATAGCAGTCGTAAAACCTTGTCGGAGGTCTCATGGGCGGTTTGAAAATATCCGAAAGCGGGCCACTAACCCGCATCTCTACCAATCCACACAGGGACAGCAGGTTTATCCAAACTAGATGAAGTAAGCTCCGTGCCTCTCCTTTCAAGGCTGCAGCCAAAAAATAAAAAATAATAATAGAAAATTGTTTAAATAAAATACGAAATGGTCAGCCCCTAAGATGAATAAACAGAATATTGAAACAAAATAAAATACATTCAAACACGAGCAATAAGTAATAATACAACAATCTTAATGCAAATATAATAAAATGCAATTATTATATAGTTCTCCGTTAGTTTTAATGACGGGCGCCCTTTACAGCGTAATAGCAAAGTAATTATTAGGTACACGTGAGATCAATCATTTCACTAACAAGACATTGATATGTCATTTTACGCAATTTTTTATAACATCTAATACCTTTAAACGAGCAATTCTTGTGTATATATACCTAACAATATATATAATTTGAATCTCGGAAACGGCTCCTACGATTTTAATGAAATTTAGTATGCAGGGAGTTTTTGGGGCGATAAATGGATCTAGCTGGGTTTCCTTTTTAGAAAACGTCATTTTATCCGGTTTTTAGGCAATGAAAAACTGCTAAAATAAATATTTTTTCGCCTATAAGGTTATAAAAGGAAACCGGAAGACCGTAGTTTGAGTCCTCTCCGATTTCTTTTCTCTTTTTTTTGAGTTTTCTTGAGATAAGACCAAAAAAGAAATTGTTTTTATCCAAGCAAAGCTTGATTATTTTAGGCACTGATATTCAAACAAAGTGAGATGTGTGATAAAACTTAGTTACGAGGAGTTTTGGCGGGAAGTCGAAAAGGACATATTGTGCTCTTGTTTTATTTTCATTTTCTTTGTGTATTTTTGCGTTATATCGGATAAAGTTGATGGCATTTTGTTTGATATAGGTTAATTACAGTGCACGAATGTTTGTGAAATAGAATAACAGTGCTAAAATATGTTTTTTCTGCTTGCCTCCAAAATTCCATCGGACACGTTCTAGTAAAGTAGCCATAGCTTTACTTGAATGTTGGACTGACTAGACTGACTGATTACTGACGACTTACTTACTGACTTTGTTATTACTTCGTCCAGTTTCATTGAAACTGGCAAAAACTTGATGCAAAAATTATACTTGACGCTGGCAGTATGCACAGAGTTTGCGATGCCATAATTGAAAAAAAAAACTTAGTTACTTTTTCTTCATCCTTATAATATCCTCGTGCGAGTAAGTACCGAGTAAGTACACGTACAATACAAAGAAGAATATGCAGTACAGTAATTTTATAGTATCGCGATATCGTTTGAATTGTGAAGTTGATATTATGAAGTTACTGTACTGTTTTGTATTGTACCACAAGTACGCTTACTTACACCAACGTGTGTCACCCCTTTTAGGCACAGTGGCCTTAGTGTAAGTCTGCACACGCGAAAACGTTACTATCGCGTTTGCGTTAAGAATTTAATTATCGACCTTATTCCTTGCATGTTAAGATCTATCTGTCCAATTTTAACTCGGACGCAGTAGTAACGTTCGCGCGTTTACAAACTCACACTAAGGGCTCTGGTCTCCTAAATGAATTGGGAATGATCAGGCCATAATCCCAGGCCATAATGTGTGGGTCCTTTGAACTATGATTATTTTTAGTACTCTCAGGTATGGACGGTGATGGAAAACATCGTAATAATAAAAAATATTGGGATATGATTTTTAACGACCCGTGTGGCGCAATGGTGGACCGGACTGCTACTCGGAGGGTCCCGGGTTCGATTCCCGGCGAAACAGAAATTTGAATGATGAGTTTAAATTTCTGTTCTTGCTCTGGGTGTTTGTGTTATTGTCTTTTTATGTGTCCATAGTACCCACGACACCCTACAGTGGGACTATGAGTTTGAAACGTTATTTTCTTAGGTGCATTTGATGAATATACCAATTTTATTAGTCAGAGGTGCGCGCTGGCGTTTGAACCTGGGTCGCCACCGTCGGGACCCGTACTGCTAACCACGCGGCTACCAATGCTCGGTAACAACATATATTCAGAGAATATTTTATTGATTCTACTAGTTTTTAGGATGCTCTATTCTTAGATTAAAACAAAAAAATATAGTACTAATCTAAGGCCCTATTTAAAACTTTAATAATACTCGTAGTTATTGCTCTAATTACACATTATTAGACACAGGTAATACCCATTTTTTTAGATCCCTAGGTTGAATGACAAGTCGTACCTAACTGGTTTGTTGTTCTAGAATTTTCTAGCTTAGATGAATCAATTAATTTGTCTGATTAATACAAACTTGACAAGAGAATGCTTTTAATATTGACACTTGACACTCAACAGGTCATTGTTTTAAAACTAGCTCTACCCGCAATTTCCCTCACCTTGGTTCAGAATACACGACACTTAATGAGTTTCGAAATAATATCTTTTAGAAACCGTATTACCATTTAAGTTATGCTATTTACAAATTACGCACTAAACACTGTCTGGGGTTAGCTTAGTTTGACGGCCTTTAAGCCTATATCCGACAATTTTAATCTGACTTCACTAGGATAAGTGAGGCGCAAAGATACCTAGAGAATAACATCCTTTTATAAATATCTATTTAGAAAGAAAGAAAGAAAGAAACTTTATTCGCACATGAAGCACACAAGAATACAAAAAATAAAATAAAAAATATGCTTACCAAAACAAAAACAAAAAAATACATTCTTTTTATACTTTTTGATTTTATGTATAAAAATCTGTGCTGCAACAATGCACTGCGAATGGGATCAGGACTCAGCGTATGCCATGGTAAAATACATTACCATGGCGCTGATTTTCAGTCCGACCCTTTGCTTAAAAGGCAACTCGGACGATTGACGCTGTTTATAAGTTAATTTAATTTTTATTAGTAATTAGGTCAGTTACTTAATATACAAACAAATTGGGCAGAGTACCATACTCTCTCGGCCTCACACTGTTATTAGTTAGTACGCCGCATTTATACTGAAAATATATGTCTTAACAATATACATATATAGTTACCATTAATTCAAGCAAAAAATAAATTAATGTATTATGAATGTAATTATGTAATATGTTGAAATAGATTAATGTCATTTGTTCCATAAATGCAATTAGTTCCTATAAGTTTATTTGAGATTATAATAATTTTTAAAAATGGATTTACATTTGTAATATTACATTTGTTTGTTGTTACATTAATTGTATAGTTATATTTGTAATCCGTTGACAGCCTCCGTGGCGTAGTGGGTGATGAGCCGACTGCGAAGCGTGAGGTCGTGGGTTCGATTCCCACCCAGGACAAATATTTGTGTGATGAACATGACTGCTTATTAGCAGATCTTATCCCGTGTTTATGAAAAAAATTCAAAAGCTTTCCTTTATACCGAGAAACAGAAAGGAATGTTGATGTTCTTGAACAGCTGCAAAGTTGTACAAGCGACAAATTATTTTTATTTACATTTTGCTTTCTATATCTAGACTATAAATATTTGTAAAGAATTATAACGGCTATTGGCTGCAACCCTTTTTTGCGTCCCACTGCTGGGCACGGGTCTCCCCTCATTATTGGGGAGGCCTGGAGCTTACTCCACCACGCTGCTCCAATGCGGGTTGATGAGATAACGGCTATTATCATCGGCTATTTTTTGTGAATATTGAAGTATTCAGTGTCAGTCGAAAATAATCTATGAGTTGTTCATAATGCATACTGGGTTTTTGTTCTTCTAGTGGGTTGTTGTATAGCATTATGTGAAATAACACGACACTTTTTGTAACGGCGCAGCTAATGTACTATTTTTGTTGCACAAAAAACGTATAAAGACGTCATTCGCTTGGTACTGCCAAAGTGGAGAAGTTTTTGTGCCATTTGTAAATTCAGGTATCAGACGTTGAAAATAATTGTGATGTGTATATGTCTCTTTATCACGCGGCATAGCTCTGAGATGCCCCCGATTAAATTCACGTTGCAAAGACCTGTTTTATGTACCTCCATGTAGAAGAAAATACACACCTAATACCTTCTTACACCGTTCGTGTATTCTTATAATACAAAATTTCAATCCACAGATATATTTAATTGTCCTATTGGTAAATATAAAAGGAATATAAGGTAGGTTATTGCAAATAGTAAATACATTTATGGTTAATTGCTACCACTGTTACACTGTTTTCATTTTTAACTTCATGTAAAACTCTGTTTCTTCTCTTTATTTTTTTTTCTCTTAATGTCTGTTTCCAATCATTGTTATGAATTAGGTATAAGTGGAGACTTCGCTGATATGAGTTAATTTTTTTTGTATCTTTATTTATGTTTGAAATTGTATTGTTTATTTCCCAAATAAAGATAAAATAAAAAATAAAACAGCACGCTTGTCTTAAAATACGTCGTTACGTGTTACTATTAACCATTGTTAGTTCATGCTGAGAAGCGAAGACATGGTCTTCATCATCATCTAAAAATCACTCCTCACAGAGAAGGAGACGCAGCCTCGCAGAGGATGACACTCGTAAAAATTTTTTGGAAGCGCGTGTATACTTGTATCGACGAGATTTGACATTTTCAGGTGCAAAAACTAGTGTTTGCACCTAGGGCCGGTTTTAGCATTACTAGCGCCCTGGGCGAGATTTCTTCGGCGCCCCCCCTAACTGCAATTCAATTCCATACGAAAAAAGGCAATGAGTATATAAATAACCATGTATTTAAAAAACCACTTATTTAAAAAACTAATTAGTCCATTGAAATGTTACATAAGCTTTACATTAGTGGAAGTTTAACCCCAAGTTTGTGGGGTTACCGCCCTTGTCCCCCGGCCGCCATCTTGGAAAAGGGGTGCAAACACCTTTTTCGCGATATATCGGAAACTATGCGTCCTACAAAAAATTCGTTAAGACATAATTTGTAGCAAATTGCTGTGCCTACAAATATGTTCATATTATTTTATGTCCTAAATTTAAAATTAAAGAAGTTATAAGCAAAAAAGTGAGACACTTTCTATAAAAATCATCCTTTTTTGGTCTATAACTATTTTGTTATACATTTTACAAAAAAATTACCTCAGACCAATCTTGTAGATGGTCTTTTGAGGAAAATTGTTCTCTGTAATTTTTTTTAATTTCATTCAATTAAAACGCTGTTGCGAAAGGAGGGTTATTAAGTACAACTAATGTCACTCGGTAGTTGGAACTACCGCCTATCGCCTGCGGGAAATTATAAAGAAGCTTAAAAAAGGGGCACCGCGGGCGCGCCTTTTCATCGGGCGCCCTGGGCGGTCGCCCAACCTCGCCCTACCCTAAAGCCGGCCCTGTTTGCACCTGAAAATGATTGTGAACTGTACGCGTGCATAAGAATACCTACGCTAGTTTTAAACCGCTCTAACAATTAACATGCCGTACTGTCAGTCGAATAAATGCCAATGCTGCCATGCGAAGCGCACATGGCTCGGCGGTTAGCGTAGAACGCAAACGATCTATGCAACTAAGCCAAACAGGCGCGGTCGGGTGTGAGATGGGTAACCGCTAGTGGGGAAAAAATTCCATGCGCGTTTCCGTGCTTCGGAGGGCACGTTAAGCCGTCGGTCCCGGTTGTTGTCGTTAGATAACAGTCGTTAAACCTTGTCGGAGGCCTTATGGGCGGTTTGAAAATATCCGACAGCGGGTTGGCCACTAACCCGCATCTCCACCAACCCGCATTGGAGCAGCGTGGTGGAGTAAGATCCAGGCCTCCCTAATAATGGGGAGAGACCCGTGCCCAGCAGTGGGACGCAAAAAGGGTTGCAGCCAGTGTCAGTCGAGGGTCCCAGTGAAGTAGAAATTAGAATGATGAGTTTTTATTTTTGTTCTTGACCTGGGGTCTGTATTTATATCTTTGTGTGTGTCGTGTACATTCTCATAACTGTGAGGTCAACGTGACGCCAAAAATAGTTATTGTATGCATTTATAATTCAAAAAAATATTTTTCATATCACACGTAATGAAACCACGAGTTTTGATTTCTATTTTGCCAGTCGAAACAAGAAAATTTCAAACCAATGCGAATGTGTCAGTCAGAAACAACGTTGTTTCTGCCCTAGGGGAGAAACAACGTTGTTTCTACCCGGCACCTTCATTTGTTTATTATTTACGTCTTTATTTCAAGTCTGTCGGAATCGCATTGACACTGTCGTCAAACAGTTGTCAAAAGATATTACTGCGCTATTTGTCTGAAATAATCTTACTTCGACTGGCTACAGAAATCAAAACTCGTTGTTTCATTACATGTGATATGAAAAATACAGTGTGTGGCTCGGGATGAAACGAAGACGAAGACCAGGGCGATGACAGCCCTCGCTTCGCTCGGCTGTCAACTCTCGCCCTCGTCAGAAACGGTATTGTTTCAGCCCTTGCTACACAATATACTATTTTTAGCCTAGAATTACAGTTCAGGAAAGTTTTATCCCGGAAATTTTATAAGCGCTTTATCAATTACGAACTATAATAAAGTAATTTTGCGGCATACCTACGTTGCTAAATCAGACTGGTTCGTTCGCTGATGTTATTTAGAAACCGATTATTAACATGGTTTGCATTCTGCGGATAACCAGGTAACCTCAACGATTTAGCGGTAATACGTGGTATTCAAACTCACCATTAGAACAAAATTGGTAGAGAAGGCGGCTATGCTTGAGAAGCAATTAAACGTAAACTATCAGGGTGGAGATATTAAAGCTGCTCAGGCCAATTGCGTAGTAATAATACATAGAGGGTTTTATACAACCAGAAAAAAAATAACAAAAAAAACTGAAATAAATCTCATGTAACAGATTAAATTTTTTCAACCTTTTTTATGTCCCACTGCTGGGCACAGGTCTCCTCTCACAAGTGAAAGGGATTTAGGCCATAGTCCACCACGCTGGCCAAGTGCGGATTGGTGGACGTCATGCTTTCGAGAAATTATGAATTTCTCACAGGCATGCTCGGCGATGGAAAACATCGTAATCAATTAAATATCACGATATTTTCCATCCCCGTGGAGCAGCGATAAATGCACACATTACAAATTTCTTTGTCAGAGGTGCGCGCCGAGGATTTTAACCCAGGATCGTTCGTGTGGAAGACCGAGGTTTCTTACCACTCGACTATCGCTGCTCATCAGATTCATGATTTTCACAAATTTCCTTGATCCTGTGGAAGAATTTTTTCATTACTCCACTCCTACTAACTCCGTGTTATCTTTGATATATGATGAGCCTTGCTTAGTAAGATTATGGTCGCAAAAAAGTAGCTAATATCTAATGACGAATACATACAAAAATAGGTATTGTCAGTGCGTAAATAATAGTGTTTTGAAGACCTTAAGGTCGCCGTTGAATACGTCTTGGTGACGCGTGAAAAATCTGTATGTTATTTTCCTTAGAATTGGCGGCCTTTGATCCTTATATTTATCAACTTCTGAAGAGTTAAATTACTTGTGTGTTTATTTTTACGTTGTCAAATTACATAAAAATTTGCCTATTATGTAAATTACTGATTATTTAAGTAGCCTTCTGTTAAGTCACTTTTATTTAAAGAAACAAGAAAGTGCAAAAAACATGTGTTGTTTACAACTAACGTCGTTAAAACGGTTTCGGCTCTTAGGTTCCAAACATTCAAATACAAAATACAAATACAAATATTATTTATTCGTACACCACATTATATAACAACAGTAAAATAAAAAACCAAAAAAAAAACAACAGTGGTGACCAAAAGGCGGTCTTATCGCTAAAGTAGCGATTTCTTTCAGACAACTTTTGGATAGTAACATGGTAATACCTAAAGAAATGAGACGGGTGGAGGTGTACAAAATTTACAAAAATAATATGATTCTTACATACAAATAAATGTATATACAAGAAAGAAAGAAAAGAAATAAAAATAAAATGAAAAAAATATTATTTTAATTATACTATTAAGTGATCTATTTCAAGTCATCTGATTTATTTCAAGCCTATTTGTGAGAATTTATATTGATTGGAATCCGGATCGACAAGGACCAGATATTGTTGGAGAAAGGGGGTGACCTCCAGTTCGCTATGACCAAAAATGGTGGTGGAATAAAGGGTGGAAAGGAGGGTGGTCCCCCGTTGCGGATGTAGGAATTGTGGACTGTAAGTTGCGTGTCGAATTAAAGGTGGAAAACGAGAAGGATTGATAAAGGGAGCAAGTGCACTAACCTTATCACAGGGGCTGGAGCAGATGGTATGCTCGTGTGCTGCTGAAGTCTTCATCAATCTTCTCTTGCCCGGGAACTGGTGTTGTCCTTCACACTCACTATTATAGGTACCTATTAATCACTAAACTATTAACAGCGGTGATGGTGGCGATGCGGCGAGTCTGATGACCACGTGTTAGGTGGCTTGCGGTGCGGTTGTCACTAGAGGACTTGCATACGCGTCGGCGGCGTGCGCGTCGGCGGCGGGACGAAGGCAGACTGACGTGACGACTGATAGATCTTCCTGATCCATATGCGTGCGCCCAAGTGCGAACGATGCAGATATTATATAATAGTGCGCTTGCGGGAAAGAGAGGGAGGATGAAGGGGAGGGAGGTGAAATGACTTAATTGGCGCGAACATCCCCCCGGCCTTGAGGTCTCCTCAAATAGCGAATTAAAAAAAAATAAACATAAATATATACAGCGGAGTTAATATCATATAGAAAAAACTATATATGCGGTGAACAGAGGCGATGCGATGAATATAATTAGTAAATTAATAAAAATATTATAATAGCGGGATGAGAGTTTATACTTAAACTATAACTTATAAAATATAAACTATATAGGCATATAGAAATATTATTGTGTTGGTAGAGGGCAAAGTCTAACAATGGGCCGCTGCAAAGTGGAGCTCTTAGTCTTCACTTGTGCAACGCGCACCACACCATCCCTACCAGGAAACAGTTCAGTGACGACGCCTAGCGGCCACTGAAGAGGCGGAGCGTTATCCATATCGATAAGAACAACGGTTCCTACAGAAATGGAATTAATAGAATGTTTATTCCACTTTTCTTGCTTGTAGTGTATGTAAGTATTCTGATCTGAAGCGCTTCCAGAATGACTGAACTATCGAATCAAGCAATGAAAAACGTGATAAAAGATTAATGCGTTCCTTACTAAGATCCGCGGCGGGTAAACATCCAAGTGGATTAACAGCGAGGAAATGCGCGGGCGTAAGTGCAGTAGGTTCCGCCGGATCGCTACTTAACACGTAAAGCGGTCGTGAATTTAATATGCGTTCGACCTGAGTGAGGACAGTAAGCAACTCCTCATACGTGAGGATTTGCTTACCTATGACGCGAAATAAATGATACTTTACTATCTTTATATTTGACTCCCAAAGCCCACCAAAATGTGGAGCGTTTGGAGGGTTAAGTTTCCATGTGATGCGGTTATCAGAAAGGAGCTGATCAAAATACTTTATAATATTCGTCTGAACGTAAAAAGGAATGAAGTTCCTTCAAGTATGAACGCGAAGCAATAAAATTAGTAGCGTTATCACTAGTGAGTCATCATCATTAACGATGTGCGAATAAATCACGCAGCCATACGCCTTTTCACTGGCGTCGGCGAACGCGACTAGCGAGACTTGCGAATTTTTATTTATACCCATATGGCGAGGAAACCTTAATTTCGATATCAAAGGTAACTCTGAAATATATTGTTGCCATGCAGTGACAACGTGAGCGGGCGGAGCCTGGTCCCAGTCAAGTTTGAGAACCCATAAGGTTTTAATGAGAAGCTTAGAGAAAAGAATTACTGGACCCACGAGCCCCAGAACATCATACAAGCGAGCGGTTGCGGATAAAATAGAACGCTTGGTACAAGCGAGCGGCGGCGGCAAAACTAGAAAAGAAAAACAATCAGTTGCGGGGTGCCAACGAAGATCCAATATTTTAAAAATATTTTGGTCGTCGAATGAGACCTCGTCAAGCTGACGGTGCGTTGCGGGGATGTGCTGTAAAAGCTCTGAACTGTTACTAGTCCACTTAACCAATTCAAATCCTCCACGCTGAAACATTTGAATTAGTTCAGTGGCTACGTCAACGGCGCTGTTGACGCAGGGCGCGCAGGACGCGATATCGTCCATATAAATATCTCGCTCGACCACCGAAGCAGCCAGAGGATAGGACTCCCTCTCCTCGGAAGCCAACTGACGTAATGTGCGTAGCGCAAGAAAAGGCGAAGAGCGTAAACCAAAAGTCACACGATTAAATTCGTATGTTTGTATGTCTTCCTCATTAGAAGAGCGATAAAGAATGCGTTGAAACGCGCGGTGCGATTTTTGTACTTCAATGCATAAATACATTTGTCTAACGTCGGCAAAAAAGGCGATGCGATAAACTCGTACGTTTATTAAAATATTAAAAATATCAGACTGTAAATTTTGCCCACTATGTAAAATATCATTTAATGAAATATCATTATCTGACTTAGCGCTTGCGTCGAGTACTATTCGCAATTTAGTTGTACTTTTATCATTACGTATGACAGGGTGGTGCGGGAGATAAAAGCAAGGTTCCGTAAAATTATTTGAAACAACCAATGATAAAAAACCCTTGTTGATGTATTATTGAATGACGTCATTGTAGCGGGAGCGAAGATCGGGACATTTATTAAAAACGTCTCTCTAGGAGCGAGAAGCGTTTTTTAGCGGTTATAAAAGAATCACCTAACTTATCAGGCGTGTCCTTGAAGGGCAGGGCGACAATACATCGTCCGTTCAAATTGCGACGAGTAGTGGAATTATAAATATTCTCACATTTCTGTTCATCAGGACTCAAATAAGTTTTTTGCGGCAGCTCCTCTAACTTTAGCGACGTTTGACTTTTATCAATACGAGTAGGATAAGAAACTAAAGAACGCGGCATGCATGTAGGAAAGTCGATATCTGCGTCTCCCATTATTATGTATCCTAGTGACGTTTCTATGGCACTCGGCGATTGCGAATTAATTATTTTATCAGTTAACAAAATTTGTAAATAAGTATTAACCCCTAATAAAACGTCAATGTCACCTGGTGTATGGAATTGATCGTCAGCTAAACGTAAATTATTTATATAATTAATTTTCGAAACGTCTATTAACGACTCGGGTAATTGTCCAGTTATAGCGGGAACAACTAGCGGTTCAATATGATAAAGTTTATTTTCATCAAAGCGGGAGCTAAACTGCAAAGAAGTAACACCTAAAATCTTCTGCGACACCCCACCGATTCCTTGCGCCTCCCTAACTGGTGTTTTATTGGAGATCGGTAGGTACAAACGTTTGCAACACTGTTTCGTGATGTAATCACATTGCGAGCCAGGGTCCACTAAACAACGCAACAAATATTGGTGTCCGTATTTAGTATGAACTTTAATCTTCGCAGTTCCCAATAATGTAGTGCGGTGCGGCGCATTACCACAATCGCGCGAAACGTTACATGACGTGGATGCATTTTTTTCTCCTGGACCTTGTTCTACCGAAGGCTGATCGACCTTATTCCTACTACTAACAAAATGAAGTAGCGTATGGTGCGAGCGGAAGCAATACCTACATCTACGCTGTGACTTACAAAAAGGAGTGGCGTGTTTATTACTTAAACAATTAGTGCAACATTTATTTCGTTTTACAAAATTGTACCTGTCCTGTGCATTTATTTTTAAAAAATGCGGACAGACAAATAGGTGTTCGTGATCACCCGATTCACAGAAAATACATGACCGATTCGAATCTGTATTAATAAAAGTTTTGCTTATATTTTTAGCGGGAGCGGGAACCAAATTACCTTTAATTTTATTATTGTTAGACATATTATGCGAAGTATTTGTTGTATGGCACAAAGCCCTATTCTGGTCATGTAAAAACTGAACCAAAGCGGAATATTTCGGTATGTTTACGTTGCGACATGACATTTCAAACGACTTTACGGTATCGTTATCTAATTTTCTAAGCGCGATATTTAGAAACAGAAAATCAGATATGTCATCAATATTAAGTTGCTTAAGAGCGTTAATAGAAGCATCAAATTTATCCATAAATATTTGATAACCAGCGGATGTGTTAGTGTTTACGTTCTTCAGTTCTAACAGCTGACTGACGTAGGTAGTCGCGAGCGCACGCTCGTCGTTATATCTACGTATGAGCGCGTTCCATATCACAGAATAGTTTTCCGCTGTAGGCATTAAGCCTGAGCAGACTGATAATGCCTTATCACTAAGTTTACTAACAAGATAATAAACGCGTTCAGCATCTGTTAATTGCTGATTATCATGAACTAATGTTTTAAATTGTTGGTAGAACATAGACCAGTGTCGTATGTCACCATTAAAAGAAAGTAATTCTATGGGCGGAAGCGACGGTATAATTTTTGTAGGTAAACTATTCTGTGATTTACTTGAAGATGAAGATGGAGCGTTTAATTTGGACACTTGACTTTTAATACGACTATATAGATCATGAAAAGATTTCCACGATCCGAAATCTACTTGCGCGTTTGGATTTAATTTTAAATTTGTAACATTATAAGATTCTAACGTGTCCTTGAACTCGGTACGCAAGTATTCAAGGTCAGATGCCGTGTCAAGAAATGTGTCCTGTTCGTCTGACGAACTTAATGCACTTATAGATAAATCATAAATTTGTTGTAAACGTTCGTAAATAGAATTTCGTTTTGCAATTAATATTTTCAATCTAATTTCGTCATTTGAAAGCGTTTCAGATTCAATTTTGCCTTTAGTAGACATTTTGTCGTGAACAAGATAAATCAGTTAAAACAGTTAAGATTATAAAAATTATGTATGGCGTAATGAATGAATACGTAGGTAGTTACTAGCGAAACAACGATCGCCGGTCGCGTCGGCTCCGGCAACCACAAATATGGCGGACTTCAATTAATGAAAAATAGAATGCGTACCTATGAGGTGTAATTTCGATTACAAATATAGGTAAATAATGGTGTGAATGGTGCGGTGCGCTTTGCAAAAATAATAATATACCTACGTGAGCGGTGCGTTATTAATATGCGGGATATAAAATAATCGTAGATATAATACTTATTTGCAAAAATAAATAGCGGATGGTGCGGTGTGTTTTGCAAAAAGAATAATAATATACCTACGTGAGCGGTGCGTTATTAATATGCGGGATATAAAATAATCGTAGATATAATACTTATTTGCAAAAATAAATATGAATAGGCACTTATAATATATTACATGAAATACATATGTATGCGTATTTATTAAATAATTAACCCGGGTGATGTGACCAAACTATTGATTCGAAATCAGGCTCGACTGGACCAAAAAATTGGAGGGAATCCGGATCGACAAGGACCAGATATTGATGGGTAAAGGGGGGACCTCCGGTTCGCTATGACCAAAAATGGTGGAATAAAGGGTGGAAAGGAGGGTGGTCCCCCACTGCGGGTGATGGAATTGTGGACTGTAAGTTGCGGTTTGAATTAAAGGTGGAAAACGAGAAGGATTGATAAAGGGAGCGCACTTACTTGGTGTATCCCAGGGGCTGGAGCAGATGGTATGCTCGTGTGCTGCTGAAGTCTTCATCAATCTTCTCTTGCCCGGGAACTGGTGTTGTCCTTCACTCTCACTATGCACTATTCAGTTAAATCACAAAACTATTGACAGCGGTGATGGCGGCGATGCGGCGAGTCTGATGACCACGTGTTAGGTGGCTTGCGGTGCGGTTGTCACTAGAGGACTTGCATACGCGTCGGCGGCGTGCGCGTCGGCGGCGGGACGAAGGCAGACTGACGTGACGACTGATAGATCTTCCTGATCCATATGCGTGCGCCCAAGTGCGAACGATGCAGATATTATATAATAGTGCGCTTGCGGGAAAGAGAGGGAGGATGAAGGGGAGGGAGGTGAAATGACTTAATTGGCGCGAACATATATAAGAAAAAAAAACTCAACCATTATTTAAGTATCCAATAGAATAGAAATAACATCGCTGTAACCATTTCTGTTGTGAATACACTGTTGAGTTTTTGTGGTAAGTTGTGGATATCAGCCACATTTACTTAAGCTTACTTGAGGCTGTGTGTGTGCCCATTGGCTACACTAACGATTAATAAGCTGGGGACCTCTCTACTGTGTGCTGGAGATCCCAGAATACTCCAAAGCGCTTTTCGAGATTGCCTTGCTTGGAGATTGCTTTGACAAGATGACCTTTCTTAGGCCATCGTGGACCTTCGTAATCAAACTCTCGCATATCCCAACAATTACATCGGTACTGCAACAAAGTCTTTTATGTCTTCAATAAAAAGGACACTGACGTAATATTAATGACACCAAGCTCTAACAATTGCTTGGCATTTGACCCCATGATCTCACAAAGCCACCCGTGTAACTCCGAGGCAAATAAAATTACTCCATGACGACGGTTATGCTTATGATACTTCATGACTTGACGATTTTATAAGTTTTTAGATTCCTGTCATTATGAATAACAAGCTATCATAAAAATTAATTAAGTATAAGGATAAGAAACAAAACTGACAAATATACAGAAGTAATTCGCGATCGGTTGGATGTTTAATGCAGAATTTTATCAGAAATGAGTTAATGTTCGCTTTCGCGCTTCGATGGATACGTTAGCCGTTAAAATTATTGACAAATAGCAATCATAAATATTATCGAAGTCCATATAAATGGTATAAAAATATTCCACAGCAGGTCGGCTTAATAAACTATATCCGTAAATTCGCATTTGTTTATAATTCATAATTCATTTATTTGCTCGACCATTTCCATGGTGTGCAAATTTTATATTAAGTACAATTACAATTTAAATATAATACAATTTAAACAAATTGATAACTAAAACATTATGCAATAATTATAAACATAAATAAATTTACAGATGATTAATTTGAATAAAAATGTCATTATTTTTGTTATGCATGTCAATAGTTAATAATATTTAAGTAGATTGAATTAATAAATTTACATCATTTAAATTAAATTATTATTTCATATGCGATTTAACGGAATAGTAGCCTTTTTGTACGAGCCATTCATGTAAATGGCGTTTAAATTTGAGGTGTGGTAAGTTTTTGAGATCCTCAGGAAGATTATTATAAATTTTTACACACATATGATACGGTGATCTTGATCTCAGAGCCGATTTGCTTGGTGGTATCCATATTTTTTCTCGATATCGAGTACAAAACTTAATAACATATAGGTAATAGCGTGGTAGAGTGGTACTATAACAGAGAATAATAAACAATATCTGACAACCTTAGCAATGGCTTTGTTCATCATCAAATAGTAACTCAGTCTTGTCAGACGACAAGGGTAGAACGCTTCCTATTTTGACCGCATATTTTTGTCATAGGGGGAACCTTCAAAAGGTACCCAGCAGATAGATACTGGGTTGTGTAGGATTAGGACAGGACCACCAAAACCGACTCGGTGGTCCTGTCACAGCGATTAAGGAGGACTCCGAATTCTCCAATGGAATGCACTGGTGTATTCCATGCGCGGTGCCCCTTTTCTGTTATCGGTGGGGAAACCTTCAAAACGTACCCGGCACCTTGGGTGACGATACCGGGTTATGTGGGATTTTTAACGCACTAATACCCCCTCGGTGGCCTGCCTCGCTTGGGGAGGACTCCGGGATCTCCAGTGGAACGCACCGGTGTTCTCCACGCGCGGCGCTCCAAAACGGGCCGATCTTCGGGAGAGCAGATGTGTTCTACTGCACCTTCTATCTCTCACCGCCTTTATCCGCGGAAGCCCCGTTTTAGTTACCTCTTACGATCAGGTATCATAGCTCTTAATCCTGAGTTACAGGATGATGTTCTAAGACGACGATCATTGAAATATTTAATATTCGAAAATCAGACTTTTCACCGTAATCGAAAAAAATTGTTAATCTTAGAAAAAGCCGCTTATACATAAAAACACACGTGGACGGACAACCACGGAAGTAGGTAATATTATATCGGAACCACATATCTATAAATATTTACGCAGTAAAAAATAGTCTGCTAACGTCAATTCGGCAATTATGTATACCTATCAATGTTTTTGCGATATTAAAAAACGAATGCCAGACGATTTTGTTTTTTACTATCTCTATCAGATAAATGCCCTTACCTAATACCTTTAAACGAGCAATTCTTGTATATATCTAAATATATTTTTTGAATCTCGGAAACGGCTCCAAAGGTACACTGGTTGCGGGGATGATAAATCGATCCACAAATTTTTATTGATAGAAATTGTTGCTTTTTTTAAATGTTTATGCAGTTAAATATAAAGTTACTATTACTGACATTTATTGGAGAATATTAATAATATTGTGGCGTAGAAAGTCGTCAAATGGTCAACAACGACAACGACAATAACAACAACGACAATCCACCCTTCAAACAAATGACAATGTCGATAATTATGAAAGACTGCTATAAAAATTTCGTCAAAGGAATTAAAGCTTTCTTTGTCGAATGGTTATGAAAGCCGACTACGGAGCTAAGGACCCGGGTTCAAATCTCAAGTAGGCAAGTTGCGTTATTGATTTTAACTACACTAAGTCAATGAATGTTTTGCTTAAAAATAAACCAAGTAAATAAATTGTTTACTAGGTACTTATGATACTTATGATAAACTACACAAAAAAGTACAGGAATACGCTAAAATATAAGTAAGCAACTTAATACTCAGTTAAACTTATTTCAATATTTTCATGAGCATTTTAATTGATTAAGATCTAAGACTTTAAATCTAGAATTAATTTAATCCCGGATTACAAATTTCGTTATATTTATTAGACCTTTATTAAGGCTTTTTTTTAATTAATGACAGGGCTGCCTACAAGTTTTTGTGGATTGTTTATCTGTAAGCTTAAGAGGCCGTATACGAACTTTCGCCTAATTCGCTGATATAGCTGATTTACACAGGAGATTTTGCAGTTAAAATACAGTATTTCTATAAGTTTTATTGCACAATATGTCTGATCATTTTAATAATAAATTATTAAATGAGACGCATTTTTTTTATTACGTTGTTTTGCTTCATAGACCTGAAAACGATGATAGTTTTGTGAATTTTACTGTAATAGGTATAGAATATTACATATATCCGGATCATTTAAAAAAATAAACAGATCGAACAAAATGCCATGTATTGCTGTAAATATTGCATACATAGTAAATGAGTCACTTTTTGTCACTCTCATACAATAAATATTAGTAAAAGAAACATTGAACTTAGTCAATTTTGAGAGAAATTGGGCCAGAAATTGCATTTGATCTCGGCAAATTGGAATAATCTTTCGTAAAATTTATATGACATAAATACACTTCAGTTCATATAGTTAACACGTTACCTGAAAGAAAAATCAAATTAATAATAATGATTCGGCATTAAAAATCTTTTAAAGTAACCTAAATCTTGCATTATAAATCTTGACGCAAGCTATAAAAGTGTCTAATGTATTAGATTATTCATGAAATGAACATTTATATTGTGCAATGATACTTATAGAAGTACTGTAATTTATCAGCAAAATCTCATGTGTTAAATCGGGTAAATAAGCGAAATCGGCAAAATTTCGTATACGGTCCCTTAAGCTTTGATTACGTGTAAGAATAATCTTCTTCAAAATGAATATCTTTTTGTATTTCCATTGTGTCTTTACAGTCAATTAGTGAGATTATTTTGATTTGTCGATTAGGTATTTGATATTAAATTTGACATGTCGACTAAATGTTGTGACCGTTGCTAATGTTTTTGACTGTATTTCCTCGCTGAACTAAATGGTTAAGATACCAGTCTCGAACACGGAGGTCCCAGGTTCAAGCCACAACCTCTGACTCTCCTCTGACGCACTGTGACTAAGAAATTTATTATGTGCATATTTATTGCTACTCAGCTGTAAGGAACAACATTGTAATATTATATATCCTTAAGTTGTTTTCCACCACCTTGCATTTTTTAGAGTTACACGAAATATTTTCAAAGGCATATCGTGTCCATCAACCCGCTTTGGCCAGAGTGGTGGGCAACGAAAACATGAAAAAAAAAAAGAAAAAAAAAACGAAGCAACGGCCGAAGTAACTGAGTAGCTCATTAAAAAGTACTAGACATAAATGTTGTATTTCACGGAGTCCGTTCGGCTATGAATGAATATTGTGAGGTGTCGAGTAACGTCAGCATGACAACTGAAAGTACTCGTATAAGAGTTGTTTGTGTGTGTGTGTGTAAGGAACAATTTTTAAATGTTTATATATTAATGACTGTTTAGATTACTTTGCGAACGCAAAAGCCTACGCACACAAGAGCGTTTGCACACATTCACTACTACAACCAGAGCGGATCGCACTTCATAAAATTGTATCTATCTTCGAATAATCAGTCTTCATACAAGTGCGCTGACAAAATTGAAGCACTAAATAGATTCCTACAGCTGTCACATCTGACAAACATTTTTTTTTTATTTTGACCAAATTAACTATAAAATACTACAAAATATTGAAAACACTGTGAAAAGTCATTTTATTAGATTTCTTTTGTTTTAAAAAAGTGTCTTGATAAAATTTAACCTTAAGTCTTACGGAGCGGCCCCGCGTATGCTTCAATTTGGGCGCGCGAACTTGGTTTCTATAATGTAATTGTAATTATTCTAAGATATCTATATATTCTATACAAAAACTGATGCTGGTCTCTTCTTGTGACAGTTTGACCTTTAGGGCTGCAAATTGATTGATCGAACTTGTCAGCGTTTTTCTGGTCAACTCGTGTATCATTGACAATGACGTATGTTGAACATGATAAGAATCTTTGATATTTATCTATCTATCAAATTGCTTTGACAATTACCGACTAACTTCTTGTAAATACTCTCTGTACTCAGGAAACGTTCCGTACCATTATCTATAAATAACGACATAAAATTACGTTTGGAGCCCCCTTTAAATTATTATTTTTATTTATTCATTTATTTTTGATGTAAATAAGTACATATTTCAATAGTTTGCGAATATTTGGAGCTAGATGTCGTTGTATACCAGTTGTCGTTATTGAGATATAAAACAAACTTGTAAAACAAATCTCGTTTCATGTATGAAACCCCCACCCCTAACATATTTTTTTTATTTGGTTTTTTGTATTCGTTGCTATAACGGCAACAGAAATACAGCATCTGTGAAAAATTCAATTGTCTAGCTATCGCCGTTCATGAGATATAGCCTGGTGACAGATAGTATTAGGGTTTCGTCTGTTATTTTTAGGTTCGGAACCCTAAAACGTTTAACCTTAGCGCCTGTCAGGCACGCACATAAACGTACGAGAGGTGTGTCTCACGTGTCGAGTCGTGTGGGCCGTAAATTCGTTTAATGACGTACACATTTAAAGGCATCGCTACACACTTGATTACGATCGTAAGATCTTGTTCTTGAGCGTGAACATGGTTAATCGCCGTGACGACCATAAACATTGGAAACTTTTTAAATAGATTGCTCCCTGTTTGTCTTAGTTGCTGAGGAAAGATGAGGGTATATCGTTGTGTGTTTTTTCAAACCTTTTGCGTTTGAAACACATTTACTCTATACGTTATCATAGATTTATTTATTTATTATTTTGGCTGCTACCCTTTTTGCGTCCCACTGCTGGGCACGGGGCTCTCTCCCTTAGTGGGGACGTCTTGAGCTTATTCCACTACGCTGCGGGTTGCTGGAGAATTAAATAAGACAAAAAAGTTTTTATTTTGTCCAAGTTCACTTTTGATCTTCTTATTCTTTTCGATTGGCGTCTCGGTCATTTGACTATTTAGTCAGTTTAAGTGAACATTTTTTATCTTATTTTGGTCCGTTTCGTCGAAACCAGGTAATATAATAAGAGTAAAAAAAATATTCGTCAGCAACCAGTCAGATTTCCCAGTAAAGCGATGACTTTACTAGAACGTGTCTGATGGAGTTTTGGAGAAACATAATATTTTCTCATTGGAAACTTATTGGAAAAACATATTTTCACACAGTTATTTCATTTTACTCCACTTTTGATAAAATTGATTACAAAACTTCATTTTTGATCAAACCCATTATTTTTAATTACCTTTTTGTCAAATATGTAGATATATCAATATTCATACGCTAAAATTTAACAAGATTACATTTTGTTCCCACTTTTTTATTCACGATGTTTTAAACTAATTTAAATAATCTTACACTAACCTTTTACACGCAATGTGAATTCGTAAAAATGATGCTCATATATTTTTTTCAAACCGTGACTAACTTGTTGTTAATTAATCAACCACCAGCATAAGTGGTACAAAACTATTTTTTATACACACACATAGTTCCACAGTAGAGTAGATATACCCTATGTAGGGGCTACCATGGACCCACACAAAGACAGAAACACAAACACCCAGATCGAGAACAGAAATTCAAACTCATCTTTCAAATTTTTATTACGTCGGGAAATGAACCCGGGACCCTCCGATTGGCAGGCCGGCATGGTAACCGTTGCGCCACGCATGTCGTCAGGTAGACTATTTGCTGAGAACATTTAATAAAATACGTTCTAGAAAAAGTTTAATCGTAGAAATTCTCGTAGTAAAATCTTGTACAAACAGAGATACGAGTATCTACGAAATCCAAAACAAAATAAATCTCTCTGGACTCTGGGAAAAGGTTATATTCCAATATAGTTATCGTAAAATAACGCTAATGACAGAAAAGCCTCTATAAAATGGTTTTTACTACCCTGCTTTGAATCCTGTGTGGATTTAAATAGTTTAACCCGACTGCGCCAGAAAGAGAGTAATGTTTTTCGAGAGTATGTATATAAAATTGTTTGGCACGCTCTACAGCCTGAACGGCTTAGATTCGTATTACTGTGAGAGTGACATTGGGTATATAAAAATAAAAATAATAAACTGTAATTTAAAAAACTGTAAAACCCGACTGCGTTTATGTGTAATTTGGAAATGTAAAACCCTAAAAAAAGAGAGTCGTCATACCAAATATACGTACAATGAGCTCCTGTTCTATAATTTACCTAAGTACCGCTAATATTAATAATAAGTTAAGTGCAATCGGATAAGACGACTTTCTAGTTTTAGGGTATTTACCCGACTGTGCTAGGAGGGTTATGTTTTTAGAGAGTGATATGTTTACATTTCAAAATTACACAGAAACGAAGTCGGATTTTTATAGTTTTTTTAAATTATTGTAAAACCTTCTTTACCGATATTTGTGCAAATAAAATATTTATTCTTTTATTTTCTTATAACCCCATACAAAAGAGATTGATTGAAATTGGGACTAATATAATTCTTACAAACTAAAACCTTCATTGAATATTATAAACACTAAACAGCAAATCGTTTACGTATGGTACCCTTGATGGTGGCAAAAATAATTATCTTCAGTGTCAAACTAAGTCATGTGTTTGAACTTCTTGTCAATTACGTTTGCAGGTCATGCTGAAAAAAGTACCTCGTCAAGGCAGACACAAAATTCATACTGTATTTTCGTGAATTACAACGCTTTACTCTTATAGCTACACAATAGAATTTTCTTGGATTGGAATAAATAAAAAATAAGTTTTTGTTACTTAATATTTTTTTGTTTTTTTTTCACGGCTACAATATCTACCAAAGCAATAGACAATCTGAAGACGAAAATCCAAAGGGTAATGTTTACATTTCACGAAAAAAATCATTAATATTTAGGTTGTAAGTTAATGGCATTAAGTCAATTGCTTAAACATTTGAATCAAGTTCTTGTTATTTACGTGGAAACTGCGCGACTTTATAAAAATCAAATTCAGTGAGTCGTAGGTAGGTAAGTAGTCATTGCAGTCAGTCGAGTAATTCGGACATTAAAGTAAAGCGATAGTTACTTTACCAAAACGAGTCCGATTGAGTTTTGGAACAAACTAAAAAGCCATCATTCGCATTGTTATTTTATTTCGTAACCCTTGACTCGACTTCTAATTAATGATCATCAAAATGGTGCTGTATTTTATTTATAAACTAGCGGCCGCGCGCGACTTCGTCCGCGTGGAATTTAGTTTCAGATTTTTTCTAAAAATAAAAGTAGCCTAAGTTACTCCTTATTATGTCAGCTACCTGCCAGTGACAGTCCCGTCAAAATTGGTCCAGCCGTTTCAAAGATTAGCCGGAACAAACAGACAGGTAGGCAAACCGAAAAAATGTAAAAAAATGTTATATTGATATATGTACGAGTATGTACCGTGTATTCATTCATGTGCATGTAAAAAGCGGTTATTTTAATATTACAAACAGACACTCCAATTTTATTTATTTGTGTAGGTATTCTATTTTTTTTAATACAAGAAAATTAAAATTGAATAAGGCCTGTTATAAGTTCTCGTAATCTTTTGGTTGAATTTAGAATATTTTAATTTTCTCAACCATAGTAACCAACATCACTCGATGATGGTGGCACCTAAAGCTACCAAATACCATCACAAATTTTTATAACATAATCCGTTAGTTTATGGGTGGTGTCACTACTTCATCAGTTTAACTATACCGGTTCTGCCAATATAGTCGTTGACGATTTAAATATCACCCTTTCATAGCTTTGACGTAGTTATTTTCCATAACATAATATCTCGTTATCAATCATCTAATGACATTGGTATGCTATTAAATCCAAATTTAACAGTTGTCATAATAAAATACATTCAATAAAACATTTAATTAATATGCACAATCTTGTGCTTAGATTATATTGAAGTTAATTGGATAGGACATGCCTTTTTGGTATTTTATATGAAGGTAATGGGCATACCTAAAAATATATTTCTCAAACAGTTTTATCTTGTTGAGATCTTACGTATATTTTCAACATTTGGTTTACTACTGGGTACGGGTCTTCCCCTATTTCGATGGAGATTTATTTATTTATTTTATTTTATTTATTTGCTAAGGCCAAAAAATAAACTTAATATTCAGAATTTTAGAAATTAGAAAAGTGTTTCTTTTCGTTATATTAACATTTGCTTGCGTCATCAACTTTCAATCTAAGCGTTGTCAACTTTCTATAATAATATCAGCTACTTTTCTTTCGATAGTGCCTCCCAGTGCTTTTGAATAGTCAGTTCGAGCACGTACTCGTATTTGATGATTATCGCTAAACACGGAAAAACCTTTTCTAAAAATGAAACCTAGCTAGATCGATTTGTCGCCTCCGAAACTCCCTGCATACCTACTAAATTTCATAAAAATCAAATTCAGATTCTATACATACCTATACTCGTATCATAAATTTATTATGACTTTGACTACGTTAAGGGCACCTTGTTTCGAAGATTTGGCATTTCACTCACTCACCCAGTAGACTTGTAACTGCGTTTCGCGGGAGCCGACTGGATATGAACTCCGGAGACCTTATTCGGCGGGCAAGAACGCCACAGAATAACATTATCAAATCCACCTCAGCGATTTGTACTACAAAAATGATTTATCTAAAGATTGGTATAAAAATAATGTTAATAAGTTTATTATTTTAGACAGAGTATTGAAAATATTTTTTAAAAAGACGCAACTTTGGATTTATTTCTAAAGAGCGAAGTTTGTCTGATTGTGTAACTGTAAGCGAATTGTACTCCGTAAGATCCTTAACTGAAACATATATTTTTTTCAGAATTTCTCGTCAATTTTTAACTGATTCATATTGATTTTAAAAACAGCATTTGCGGTACAAGGGTCCCTTAATATAGGTATACGATATAAAAATCTATGATATATATATTTACAAGACTTGCTTGTGTAAAGGTAGAATTCCCTGTGTCGTGAGTACCATGGAAACACACAAAGACAGAAACGTTAAGGTATTAGATAATCTAGATATTAATTAGTAAAGAAAGAAAGTTCAGTAACTTCTGCTCTATTGGTCGCTATTGTTGACTACCTAGTAATGATAAAAGGTAATTTCGAACACAGGGCGGACACTCGTTTGAAAAAATGATCTTTAACCGCCTAGCTTACTTAAATACACAACTTCTAACAAACTCCAGCGAATTTTTTTGTTTGATTTGATGGTTAGTAAAATGCGCAGTTCTATTTTAGTCAAATGACCGTAATGACACGGTTTTTTGGCCATTACTATTATAATTCATCAACATGGTGCTTAACAAAATAAGTAGATATTGCCACTTCTTTGTAAGGATGACTTTAAGAGATTTATAAAACGTAGTAGTAGTTTGAATATTGTAAAAAAGTTAAGTTCATCATATCTAATTAAAATGAAAATTATAAAAAAATGGTAGACTATTTAAATAAATAAATAAATAACGTTTCACACTCATAGCCTCACAGTAGGGTAGTTATACCCTGTGTCGTGGGTGCCATGGACACACACAAAGACAGAAACACAAACACCCAGACCGAGAACAGAAATTTAAACTCATCATTCAAATTTCTGCTTCGCCGGGAATCGAACCCGTGACCGGCAATCTGCGGTCCAGTATGGTAGCTATTACGCCACGCAGGTCGTCATATTTTTGTCCACCTTAGTAAGGCATAATTATTATAACATCAATTTATTAAGACAAAAAAATTGATGACTATTTAAGTTTTTTCATTTTATTTAAAAGGTAATTAACATATCGTCCCAAAGACAAAAAGTATAATTAAATTATAATGAAATTGTCTATGCTTTCTTAAGAAAAATTGTGATTTCTGTGGCGGAAATATGGAGCATTGCAAAAGTTTATTACACCTTGTATTGTAAGTACTCATGTTCAACAACAAAAATGATTTGAATTTGAGATACAGGTATAGAACGTTTAAAATTACAAAGAAATAAACGCTTTCTTAACATGTTTTATTTTTTAGTTAACTATCATGCAAACAGAGAAATCAAAACCATTATTAAAGAACATAATTATTATAATATTTATTTTATGAGATTCTCGTTGTTATACATAATGTCCCTACCTAAGTAAAAGTATTTGAAATATTAAGTTTTAATAAATTTGGTCTATCAACTCCAGGATTAATGTTAATATATTAACTTTTTAATTTGATTATTTTAAAACATTGTAATCCTATAAATGACCCGTTAACGCAATCTAACATTAGTTTATTTTACAAAATACACGTGATGCGTAGAGTTTCTGTTTTTTTTCAAATTGTGTGATTTTCCTATAAATGGTGTTAAAGCATGACATAAGTACAAAACTAGTAATTTGAAGGACTTGTAAATAAACGCCTAGTGCGCACGAAAAAATCGGTTTAAAAGCTATGCTGAGTTTTTAAATAACTACATCAAATATTTCAGCATTTTAGACTATTATAATAAACAATAAATAAGTAAGGTAATTAATACCCTGTGTCGTGGGTACCATGGACACATACAAAGACAGGAACACAAACACCCAAACCTATACCGCGAGGCATTATCTACCAATATTTTTATTAATACCAGTTTATGTGACGACAGTATAATTATTTTTACTAAATATTCTTTTAAACAATGTAATAGATCTAACCGGGCAATAAACCCGACACTATGACGTCTTTCCCGTCTATGTTTCACAGAAAAACAGTCGGAATATAAGATTTTCCATTTAAACAGAGTCTTAATAGGTTATTCTGGGTATTTTTACCGGAAATTAATCTGTTTGAACTTGGTCATGAACGGTACCGCTATTCATCGATACGTCAATAAAACTAACAGGGTTATATGGGTTTGTTTGCATTACAGTAAAACACATGGCTACAATACATCATACATAGAAATGATTACATATTTACAATGCAAGATCGCTTCGATCGTTGTTTGTACAGTGACTATGAATAAAGACACAAAAGTAAATATTGTTTCTTGCACAAGTATTGCTTAATATATCTTTTTATTTCTGTTTTTCTGTTTGTGTACTAAATAATAAATATAAATATCTTTGGACAATTCACACAACACCTACTGATTCCAAACCAAGCAGAGCATGTACTATGGTAATCAGAAAGCTGATAAACTTACTTATATAATTCTAAATACATACTTAAATAGTTAATTGTTAATACTTATTAACACCCTTTATCTGTGTATAGGTACTCTTTTTTTATTTGACTGCAGTAGCAGACGAGCATGCAAGCCACGTGGTGTTAAGTGGTTGCTGCAGCCCATGGACACACACAACCTCAAGCAAGTATTGGTAAGTCTTGTCTGAGGTCGTATGCAGTTGCGCTGCTGCTCCGGAGGCTGGTGGTCGCCTCATGTAAGTGTGGCCGGCAACTGCACCTTTCCACCGAAATACAACAGAATTGGTACACGGCAGAAGTGGGTGCAGCGGTGGTACTGCCCCGGGCGAACCATAATAGTTCTACCACCTAAAAGACACACTCGACTAAAGAAGGTAGATTTCATGTCTATATCTTATTTAAACCAAATAAAGTTTGATTTATGATGGGCCCGTTTGGTGGCGCGATGCGTTTTACTGGAGCTGCCGGAGTCCTCCACCGAGGGGATATTAGTGCGGTAAAAATCCCACATAACCCGGTATCTCTCCCAGGGTATGCAAACGTCTATAAAAGCCCAACTCCTCCACCTCTGGGGAGGCCTGGAGTTTACTCCACAACGCTGCTCCAATGCGGTTTGGTAGACGTGGATTTGTGGCCAAACATGGCCTTAACGCTCCCTTCAAAGTGCAGCAACGCACATAATAGATTTCAAAAGAGCGGTCAACCATCTGACATCCGACCGCGCCAGTTTCGCTTATCTACTTGTGTTCTACGCCTTTTTACGTGGCCCATGCGCGCTTTTATAGTTAACTGTATAAGTTTATTTAAATAAACACTTACAATAGAGTAGGTATTTGCAATACTGTAGTGTATGCCTAAGACGCCTCTATTATAAGTTAGGTTTAATATTAAATTGAGACATTTATAATAAACTCTTCTATCGATCAACACGCCTTCTCATTTACTTACGAGCCTGCAACGTCTTTAGATGGCGACCCTGCCAGGATTCGAACCTGGAATCTTCTGCGGGAGGTGCCGGGTTCAAATCCTCGGCGCGCACCGCCGACAAAAAATAAATGTGTAATGTGCACATTTCATCGCTGCTCCGTGATTGTTATGATATTTAATTGATTACGATGTTTTCCATCGCCGTGCATGCCTGAGAGAAACTTATAATTTCTCGAAGGTTTGATGTCTACCAATCCGCACTAGGCTAGCGTGGTGTACTATGGCCTATATCACTCTCACTTGTTAGAGGAGACCTGTACCCAGCAGTGGGACATAAAAAAGGTAGAAGAAAAATAGAATATTTAGGCATTTAAATAAGAACGCAGAGTATATTGGCTTCTTCAACATTGTTTTAAGTTAGGGAACGTCGATGTTAGGTACTATAAAATAGGAATTCAATTAACAAATCGTGGAGTCAAGATAAAAGATATAAGTAAAGATAAAAGATGATAAACATGTGGTTACATCGCCATTAATTAATTAATATAAAACTTCGAACATGCCAGTCGGCGTGACTTGTTACGGCGCTTGGAAAACAATACACTATGTAAACATATTGTTTGCTCTGTACTAAAGCGTGCATATGCCAGCAGCTGGTGTAAAACCCCAACGATCTAGGCAGATACGCAAAACGGGCGCGGTTAAGTGTGCAGTAGTGGCAAAATTCATGCACGTCTCCGTGCTTCGGACGGCACAGACGAAATAAAAAAATGTTGCCAAGGGTCAGGTAAGTTAAACATCGATCGCGGTTTACGAACGGATTTATATTTTCATACTGAAAATAAAATCCCTACTAATATTACAAATTCGAAAGTAACTCTGTCTGTCTGTCTGTCTGCTACGCTTTCCCGCTTAAACTACTGAACCAATTTTATTGAAAGTTTGGAACATACATAGACTGGACCTTGGGAAAGGACATAGGATGGTTTTTATCCTACGGGAACCTATAAAACGAAACCACGCGAACGAAGCCGCTGGCGGAAGCCTATTTATGATAAATAAATTTATAGGTTTCAATGTGTTTCAATATTTAAAAAAAAAATCTGTTTTAATGATAAAAACAGACATAATAGAAACTGGCTGCAACCCTTTTTGCGTACCACTGCTGGGCACGGGGCTCTCCCCATTATTGGGGAGGCCTGGAGCTTATTCCACCACGCTTCTCCAATGCGGGTTGGTGGAGTGATAGAAACTACAATCCCTTAAAGGATCTAGTTCGACATAACATATAATCATTTAACCCTGTATAATACACAAATCCTATTGTAAAGTCTTAGTCTAAAGTTAAACTCACATGGCCTGGCGGTTAGCGTGGAACGCAAACGATCTATGCAACTAAGCCTTTCGGGCGCGGTCGGGTGTGAGATGGGTGACCGCTAGTGGTAAAAAATTTCATACGTGTTTTCGTGCTTCGGAAGGCACGTTAAGCCGTCGGTCCCAGTTGCTGTCGATAGATAACAGTCGGTAAACCTTGTCGGAGGCCTTATGGGCGGTTTGAAAGAAAGAAAGAAAGAAAGAAAAATATTTATTTCATATTAGGAATACAAAATATTCGCTTAATGAATGTCATTTTTTCCCGGTCATCGCCTTTAAGTGCCCGTTTGGGCTAGGTGTTGAGCTGAGAGAAAAAAGGCGGCGGAAAAAAACTCCCAGCACTCTTTTAAAAAAAACAGTACATAATAATATATTTGAGATAACAGAATGGCTATGGGTCGATAATGGTCACACGTGACAGCTGATCGTGTGAGACACCATCAACCCACTTCCACCTGCTCACAGATGCGAGTAATTACTAAAACTAATACAATCTATGAAGAAATAGCCTTGTGTGAGCGAGATTCATTCCCACGCTCCTTTATCATTAAGATAGTCCTTAGTGTTATAATAAGCCTTACGGCACAGGACTTGTTTGACTGCCTTCTTAAAAGGTTTTAAAGGCAGGGATTGAATCTTTATTGGGATTTTATTATATATCCTGATGGACATCCCAATAAAAGAATTACTTTTTTTATGAAGCCGGCATTTCGGAAATGCCAGCTTGTGGCCGTTCCTAGTTGAAACACAATTAGGACTTTGCAAGTCCAATATAGTAGTGAATTTTTCTTTGTTTTTACGTACATATATGATGTTTTCGTAAATATATTGCGAAGCAAATGTTAGAATATCTATCTCTTTGAATTTTTCTCTGAGAGATTCTCTAGCACCTATGTTATAAATTGCGCGAATAGCCCTTTTCTGCAAAATAAAGATTGAATCAATATCAGCCGCATTACCCCACAGTAAAATGCCATATGACATTAAACTATGGAAATAACTGAAATAAACTAATCTGGCTGTTGCAATGTCTGTGAGGGAACGAATTTTCTTTATTGCAAAAACTGCAGAACTAAGTCTATTCGCTAACTGAGAGATGTGGGGTCCCCACTGTAATTTGGAGTCTATTGTGATTCCAAGAAATGAAGCTTCTTCAACAATGGCAAGATCCTCACCATTTAATTGAGGATTTACATTTTCTTTCTTTACATTTGGGGGTGAAAATCTTATACAATTAGTTTTTTTTATTATTTAATAGTAAATTGTTTACATTAAACCACTGGACAACCTTAGAGAGAGCATTGTTCACGTCGTCAAGATTTGATATTCGTCTATTAATTTTAAATAAAAGAGAAGTATCATCTGCGAACAATACAATCTCATGACTGTTTTCTGAAAATATCCGACAGCGGGTTGGCCACTAACCCGCATCTCCACTAACCCGCATTGGATTTTATCATTATTTATGTTAAGTTACCAGGTAATATTTTTTTCGTGGAATTATTATGATGTAGGTAGGATTGTAACGTAAATGCGCGAAACTTTAAACGAAGGCGTTCTCTTCACGGAAATGTATGTGTATATAGTTTCCACCTTCTTGAATCATAAGATGAATTTTAATAAAATATGTTTATTTATTTCTTTGAAAAGTCACGGAAATATTTTTGTTATTTAATTTTAAATTTTAACATTTAGTAGCTAGACACCGAACTCTCTGTGAGGATTTATTACGAAAGTAAGTTTTCTTTCAAACGAACTCTTCAGCTTTTTAATATTAGTACCTATAGATTTCACTCGATGTTTCCATATACCGTGTGTCCCTGAGACAAATACAATAGTTCTGCAGCACGGCCTAAAGGAATTCCATAAAAACCTGGGAGGTTTTTTTTTCCTCCGGCTTTTTTCCTCTTAGTGTACAAAAACCCTGCAATATGGGTACCCAAAGTCGACGATCGGATACGAGCCGAAATATAAATAAATTATTAAATAAACAAACAACTAAATAAATACACACTTAAATAAATAAAATTGAAAATTAAAATTTTTAAAAGGCGCAATATGGGATCAAATGAAAATAATAATAAAATTTATATAAATGTAAATACATTTTTATAAATTGTGTAGTTTTTTCTTTTATCTTTGTAATATTTGCATACCTCATGAAGGTAAATATGGCATACTAAATATGTATTAATAACTTTTGTAAACACCCATATTGGTGCAAATAAAGATCTTTATCTTTTCTGAAATATCATGTCTGCCAGTCGGCATTTACCAACCCTGATGGTATAAAATATCTTAATCCTTCGCCAAATTATAAGCACAACAGTGGGGTATTACAACGGTTGAAAAAAATTGTAGGTTGTAAAACTTACATGGAGACCGCAATTCCTGCTGGAGTCTTTATTCATTTGCCATTGTTTGTTAATGTTTAATCAACTCATACGACTATTTACACAATGAATCGTACTTTTTTACCAGAACCCACAAAACCCTACCATAGCAAAAAATTTGGTTCAATATTTGTAGATTGCTATACGGCGGAAAAATTATTTGCATTTCGTCGGTGAGTATTTATTTGTTTGCGGCTTAAAGCATCAAGATATGACAGGTATGACACCCGTCAGAGGAGTGGCCTTTACGGGCGAACCCCTAGTCTCAACGTCCATGCACAATGTGTCTTCTAGTTATACAACTATTGTGTCAGTGAGTGTCGGTGTCAGTGTTGACGGTGCATAGAAAATGACGTTGTTAACTGAAATTGTCATATTTAGAAATGTGTGCGTCTGTAGCGATGAAAAAATTTTTGTGAATGTGTGACAAAATTTAAATGTGTGCCAAACAAAAATTACGTATCGAAGCGAGGCGCTATGCCGTCTCTCCTGAAGGGTGAGTCAGTAAATTTGATGCTCTAAGGTTTGCGGTGACTAATAATAAAATGAAACGAGATTCACTGACCCAATTGTAACCTTTTTTATTAAATATTGTAATAGACGAGTTGGTGTTCGCAGGCCATCACGTCCACACATAAGCTAAAAGAAGCCTGTTACTCAGGAGGCTACATGGTCGCTTCATGTTACATATGTCCAGCAAACGAACTTTTTACAAACAGATGACAGTATTTTTTACAAAATAAAAGAGCATAGCACGCATGACGACCTGCGTGGCGCAATGGTTACCATGCCAGGCTGCAAATCGAGGGGTCCCGGGTTCGATTCCCGGCGAAACAGAAATTTGAATGATGAGTTTTAATTTCTGTTCTCGATCTGGGTGTTTGTGTTTCTGTCTTTGTATGTGTCCATGGTACCCACGACACAGGGTATATATACCCTACTGTGGGGCTATGAGTGTAAAGCGTTATTTATTTATAGAAACGTGCAATGCACGTGGATTTAATCACAAGCAAACTCTTATTTGTTTGACGTTTAAAACAAAATCGTTTTAGGAACATGTCATTTACACGACACGGGTCAACCTTCAAAAAGTTTTTTTACGCTTCGTGGGACATCTTGGTATTCCTTAAACACTTTTTTGCGTGTTTAAGATATTTTGACCTTTTTGTATCGAGGAAGAATCGTTCAAAAGGTAACTCCGGTAAACCCGACTCCTTGGGAGATATATAGAAAGAAAGAAAAAAATATTTCATATTAGGAATACATAAAATATTCGATTAATGAATGTCATTTTTTCAGGGTGCCTTTAGGTGCTCGTTTGGGCTAGATATTGAGCTGAGAGAGAAAAGGCGGCAGAAAAAAACTCTCAGCAGCAATCTTCTTAAAATAGTACTTTTATATATTTGACATGACAGAATGACTATGGGGCGACAATGGGCACAGGTAACAACTGATCATGTGAGACACTATCCGTGTTATGTAGAAAAACAGTGCTGCTGAGAGTTTTTCTCCTCCGCCTCTTTTCCTTCAGCTAAACTCATCGCCCATACGGGCACCTAGAGCCTATGTTTGACATAACAGTATGGCTTTGGGTCGATAATGGGCACAGGTGACAGCTGATCGTATGAGAAACTATGAGAAGGTGGGCTCGTACTGGGCGCCGAGCGCGGAGGACACTGTTGCGTTCCACTGGAGAACCCGGAGTCCTCTCCAAGCGCAGAGGCAGGCCACCGAGGGGGTTTTAGTGCGTTACAAATCCCACATAACCCATTATCCTCTCTCAAGGTGCCGGATACCTTCTGAAGGTTCCCCGCCCCCGATACCAAAAAGAAGTAGGGCCAGCAGAATTTTTCAACAAATAAATCTATACCTACATGTTTGACGCCAAAGTCGCAGCTATAAATAAAGCTACCAACTAACCAATAAATAAAGCTGATAAGTTATTCCAACTGAAGTGCGAAAGCATCAATATTAAATATTTGGTAACTCTATGTTTAGATACAATTGGTAATCGGGCCAGCTGTGAGGTTGCGAGATCGAAATTTATTAATTATCTAGTGATTTTGAAACATTTAGTGGAATGTTCTTATAATAATAATTGACTATCCTTCTGCCAGCGGCTTCGTCCGCTAGGAGCCGTTTTATAGGTCCCCGTAGGATAAAAAAAATCCCGTAGGATAAAAACCATACTATGTCCTTTCCCAAGGTCCACTTATTATTTTTGTGTTCCCAAATTCATTAAAATTGGTTCAGTAGTATAAGCGGGAAAGCGTAACAAACGCACAGACAGAGTTACTTTCGAATTTTTATATAGTTCGTTTATTTTAGTGTAGTTAATACTGTACAACATACTTTTGTTCTATCATCAATAGTTTCCGCAGCGCATGCGACGATCGCTGCTCCACGGTGATGGAAAATATCGTGATATTTAATTGATTACGATGTTCTCCATCGACGTGCATGCCTAAGAGAAATTCATAATTTCTTGAAAGCATGACGTTCACCAATCCGCAATTGGCCAGCGTGGTGGACTATGGCCTAGATCCCTCTCACTTGTGAGGAGACCTGTGCCCAGCAGTGGGACATAAAAAAGGGTGAAAAAAATGCGACGAAAGATGTATTATGGCATTTTACACCTTGGGTTACGTTACTAAAATTTTATAATATAGCCTAATGTTAAATATAGCCTATGTTATTCAGGGTGAATGTAGCTTTCTACTGGAGAAAGAATTTTTGAAATCGGAACAGCAGTTTTTGAGTTTATTCATTACAAACACAAAAATACAAATCTTTCCTCTTTATAATATTAGTGTAGATGTAGATAATTCACCATCTAAAGTTTATACTAGGCCTATACAACACTTTACCAGCCAAAGCATAAATGGTGTGTGTGTCGTTTAAAATTTTAGTAACGATCCCTAATGTTTTCTAGCAATAAATATAGCCTATGTTATTCTTTATTCATTACACAAAAATACTAATCTTTCCTCTTTATAATATTAGTGTAGATGTAGATAATCTATCATCTTAAATTTATACCCTATTTTTATAGCCTATACACTTAACCAGCCAAAGTATAAATGGTAAGTGTGTCGTTTCACACCTAAGTTAGCACTGAGGAGGAGACTAGGAGACATGGCTCTCGCAGGATGTATCCCTTTGAAGCACTGCGTATGAAGGACACCGATATGTTCCGTTGAAGATCCCGGAGACCCCCCGAAACGTTGAGGCAGGTCTCTTGAGGTTTTAGCATGATACGATATAATTAAAACCGTTTGAATATGACAATACTGTTTCTTGAATAATGTAGCGAAGTAAGTTTCGTCCCGCATTGAACTTACAATACAAAGAAGGTTCTTTATATTTCAACAAACAAAAAAATATAAAACCTTTTGGGATTTTCAGATTTATAGCCGACTAGCTGTGCCCTGCGGTTTCACCCGCGTATTTTTTTTTAAAGTATCCTATTTTACTTCTGATAACTCCAAGAATATATGTACAAAGTTTCATGATGATCGGTTGAGTAGTTTTCGCGTGAAAGAGTAACAAACAAACTTACTTACGCATTTATAATATAGGTATAAGTAGTAGTAGTTATATCGTCATTTTCGACAAAAAAATAATGTAGTTTAAAAAACTAAAAAACACGCTTTTGAGAAAATACGAACTAAAAACTAAAAAAATAAGAAGAAAATGTATATTACTGTAAATAAAGCGTGGGGTGCATGGTGTCAATAGTATCTTAAAAACCACCCCACGCTTTATTTACAGTAATATACATTTTCTTCTTATTTTTTTAGTTTTTAGTTCGTATTTTCTCAAAAGCGTGTTTTTTAGTTTTTTAAACTACATTATTTATTTTTAATTTTTTTGTTGGATTTTTATTCTCATATTATTGCATTGTCATCGGCCCTTGACCCCTATGCAAATTTTCAAGTTAACCAGAAAATTATATAAATTAACAAAAATCATATTTTGCAAATTGAAAAATGGAATAATTTTATCAAATTAGTGTATTGTCATCGGTCCTCAATAAATCTACAAAGTTTGAACGAAATCTGGCCGTTTAAAGTGGGTCAAAATCGCGCCCAAAGAAGTCGGTTACAAACATACAGGTGAAGCTAATAAAAAGCGTGTAATACAAGATGACTCTTTAGGGTAGGTCACCTTCCTTTCTCAAGATCTTAACCGTTTTGCATTGATGTGTAGATCAACTGCGTTCCATAAAATTAGCGCACTAGTATCACAGGTAAATCAAGCTAACCGTTTGAGTGCAATCTCAATCGTAGTTACGAAATATTGCACTAACATGCGTAGCAATAAAGATCTATATTATACCCCTCACTTAAATAGATACTTTTAATGGAAACTCGCGAATTTAAACCTCATTACTTGTACTATAAGAAACTGTCCGCCTTTGGCCTAATAATTTTAATAGCTGTATCATAAAGTGTTTTAACATTGTATTTAATAACGGCACTTTCAACATCTAGATCATAATAAGATGGTTGGTAGATCTGGGTCTCGTGTAAAATACATACAGTGCATAAAGTAATTACAACGCTGTTGGAAAGTAGAATTAAAATTAAACGTATTATTATTACACATTATTATTTTGTAGCTTTTATTTTCTTTCAATAATGGCATCGGAAACTGTCCAAGTAAAGCGATAGGTATTTTACTAAAACATTTCTTATGGAGGCACCCGAAAAAAAAAACATGTTTTGGATCGTTATTTTAATTCATAACACTCGCGCACTGTAATTAACCTATATCGAACAAAAGGGTATCAAATTACTTACTTACCTATACTAATATTATAAAGAGGAAAGATTTGTATTTTTGTATGTTTGTAATGTAATGAATAAACTCAAAAACTACTGTTCCGCTTTCAAAAATTCTTTCACCATTAGAAAGCTACATTCACCCTGAGTAACACACTTAAACACAGTAACATACTTTTTACCGCGAGAAAATGCTTCATTCCTAAGTGAAAACGGGTATAGAGTCAACGCGGTTGAAGCAACTGGCTAAACGTTATATTTATTTGTATTCTGGGAAGCTCTTCAGCAAGAAATATACATAATATCTTCGTTATTTTGTCTTCAATTCTCGTCTATTTTATACTAATTATGCGTAATTAGGCCCGTTCACCACGCACCCTTCTTGCAAGCTGAATATCTTTCGGCATGCGTGGATGGCACACAAGTTTGTTTCCTCAAAGAGTCCTACTAAATACGCCTCACTCGCTTCTTGCAACGCCATGACAGCGGAGCTCTGGAATCTCTCGGTCTTGAAGTCTTGAGCTATTTCTCTGACCAAGCGTTGGAAGAGTAGTTTTCGTATGAGGAGTTCGGTGCTCTTCTGGTATCTTGCGGTATATGGCGGTATCGGTGAGGTTTCTTCACGCCTCCCGTTGCGGGGGCGCTTTTCCTGGCCGCCTTCGTGGCCAGCTGTTTCCGCGGCGCTTTCCCGCCGGTGGATTTTCGAGCGGTCTGAGGGCCCATTCTGTAAGCATCCGTCCGTAAGTTCTAACATTTTCGGAATCATTTTTAGCATACTCAGATCGCTTCTTTTTCACGAATTTATAAGATAAGCGTTGTCATTGATGAAATTAAGCTATTGAATGAATAATATTGCTAGAATTTCTTCAATCTAATCCAAAAATGAGGCCCGAAAATTTACTTTTGTACGCGTCATTGTCAACGTTTTGATGCACTTGGCCAGCGTGGTGGACTAGGGCCTAAATACCTCTCACTTGTGATCTGATCTGTGCCTAGCAGCGGCTTATAAAAAGGTTGAAAAAAAATGCAGTATACAAGTTTTAACGGACAAACCACAAAAACTAAGGTCTACACTCTAAGGTAAATAAATAAATCAAACATGTCTATGTTTGCTAACATTGAACTCAAATAACTTTTACATAACCTCGTTTGTTTACGAAGAAGTCAGGCGTTAGCTGCATCGCAGGTAATAACAGTTTCGTACGGTAGGGCTGTCACAAACCAAAAAATATTTTTTACAAAAAATGGTTTCTTGCTGACAGACTGTGTCAACCCTTTTTACGTCCCACTGCTGGACATCTCTCTCTCCATTATTGGATAGGCCAGGAGCTTTCCCCACTACGCTGTTTTAATCTGGGTGGATAGAGATATGGGTTAGTGTGCAACCCGCTGTCGGATGCTTTCAAACAGCGCTTATAGCATCTGATGAGGTTTGACGACTTGTATGGTAAATGACCGAGACCGACGACAGCTTAACATGCCCTAGCTACTAGCGGTCACCCAATTTACACTCGACTGCGCCCATTCCACTTAGCTACGTAGATCACATGAGTTCTACGTCATCCTCTGGGCCATACGCCTTTCAGTACAGATTGCCAAGCAATTTTAGAGTTGTACCCTTATTGTATAGTTGCTTATTTTAATACATAATATTTAAAGGGGAATGAAATGAAATGAAATGAAATGAAATGAAATGAAATGAAATGAAATATTCTTTATTCACTGTACGGTTCATTTACAAACTCTTAGTGAACGTTATTTTTTTTGTTCTGTCTGCTCTGGGTGCGCTTAGGCAAAGCTGAGCTGAAGAAAAGAGCAGACGGAGAAAAACTTCAGCCCTGTTTTAAAATATGAGGTATACAATAATAATATAAATATATAGGGGGTCTGGTTAAGAAGTTTTTTGATGTATTTAATATTTGCTAAATGAAATGAGAACGACGAAATGGTACTGGGTACTGTTAAAGATCGCCTTCAAAGTACCTATATACTTGTGCGCGTAGTTGCTCTTAGAAAGTTGATTGTTAAGTATAAAGTTTGACAAACATAGTCATTGAGAAGGACGTCATAAATAATGACAGGGTTTTTGTAATTTCCTAGCGATGTCAGGTAGAACAAAAGGATGCTTACCCTCGCCAATTTACTTTGTAAACTGAGAGATCATTTAATGAGTTTACACTACTAAGTGCATTTACGTAAGATATAGATAATTGTGTAATGAATCCGATACCTACTGCTACTAATTACAGTTATAATTATAACGACAAGGATAAATTGACTATGAACTATGAGGGCCAAAATACAGTACTTAAGTTTTTTACACTATGAGGTAAAGTAGAAGAAAATGCTTCAGATGTAAATATTACATTGTTTCCTTTTTGAGCGAGATTCACGCTTTTTACAGCAATATTTATATCAAAGTTAATTTTTCAATGTAGTATTGTATTTTAGTAAAAATTGTAGTGTAATATTTTATAAGAATAATCAAATTAAAAACGAATACATTCATTGTAAATGTCACGTCAGTCAAACAAATAATTAATTTTATTGATGGTTTATTGTAATTGGATATCATTATTACTTTAGACGTTTCAAGTTCAAGTAATCGTTATTATTTAAAAAAGATCTATGTTTAAAAGTCAGTAACAAAATTAAACATATTTTTAATGGAAACATTTTTTAATCACTGAAAATAATGGCATTTAAATATTATTGGTTATAAAGATCAGATGATGTACTTACATATATTAAAATTGTTTTGTAATTTTCTACAACGTATTAAATCTTTATAAATTATTTATATAAAAACGTATTGATAGGGGCCGTATATTGTTCTTTAAATTTTAAAGGTACCTAAGTAAATATACTTAATTTTATGAAGCGCGCATGGCCCGGCGGTTAGCATAGAACGCAAATGATTTATGCAACTAAGCCAAACGGGCGCGGTCTGGTGAGAGACAGGTGACCGCTAGTGGCAAAAAATTTCATGCGCGTTTCCGTGCTTCGGAGGGCACGTTAAGCCGTCGGTCCCGGTTGTTGTCGATAGATAACAGTCGTTAAACCTTGTCGGAGGCCTTATGGGCGGTTTGAAAACATCCGACAGCGGGTTGGCCACTAACCCGCATCTCCACCAACCCGCATTGGAGCAGCGTGGTGGAGTAAGCTCCAGGCCTCCCAATAATGGGGAGAGACCCGTGCCCAGCAGTGGGACGCAAAAAGGGTTGCGGCCAAGTAAATATACTTACTGGCGAAAGAATGATTAGCAAAGCCTTGGGTTTTGAGTTGGTTTAAGTTAATAACTCTAAGAAGTAGGCAGATAACTCTGCCTTCCTTCCTTGGTACGAAATTACAGGGAAGTTAGTTAATATTTGAGTGTAAAATTAAAGAGCCCACTTTTGAAACTTAACCATGCGAATTGAAACCTGATCCAAAATAACATAACAATACACTGAATAAAATTATTATGTTTTATTAATTTTTATATCTCTATTTGTGAGCACTAATATTTGGTAAGGAATTGAAGTGAAATTTGGTAAGGTAGTGAAATTTATGGGATTCATTGTCAGGATTAAAAGGAAAATTTATTTCTTTCACTTTGATTATAGGAGAGTTTGTAGTGGTATAATAATTTAAAATACAATTCCGGAAATTGATGTTCCTCAATAATATTATTTCAAAAAATTAATAATTCAGCAGAATAAATATAAATCCATCAATCAGCCTTTCATAGTCCACTGTTGGACATAGCCAGCCGTCAGCCTATATTATTAATATACATAAATAAGAAAAAATATAATTTTATATTGAATTATTTATAAACAAACTAATAATGATTTATAGGCATTAATAATGCGTTATATTTATAACTGATTCATTAATAGCGAATTATATCATATCGTATATTCATACTTTGACGAAATATTTAAAATAATGAACACCAACTTAGTCATATCAGTGTAACTTGCATAAAGGTTAAACGCTTTATTGAATGTAGATTTTAACTGATAATGTTAAATATATCTTAAATTTTATTTCGTTCCTCATTACTGGAGGTCGAAATTTTAAATTGTTAAAACTTAAAATACTTTTAAAACTTCATCTCAAAATCTTCATATCGTTTGAATATTCATTAATATTACCGCTCTATTATTTACGCATAATTAAGTTCATTTTTACGCACTTTTATGCGCGTTATATGCATCAAACTATTTTATATGAAAATAAGATAATTTATATTCTGCCGAATCGATCCAAAATATTCCATCTTGCCGTGAAAATTTATGTCCTACATCATCGGCGGAAGGAAGTGTTCTGTAAACAACGTTTTAGCAACACAAATATCGTTTAACGAGCATTGTCGATTAGTAAAATAAATAAACGGCAAACTCTTATGAAAAAGTCGGAAGTAACCAACGAGTCCGTTAATGCCAATACACTTTAACTTGAGTTTCTTTGTTACTTATGACCTTACATTAAGTAAGACTAATAGTATAAGAATTGCAATAATATTTTTTGTAGATATAAGAACTTTAAACAGAGAAATCATAAATACTTAACACTAAGCGATCAATTACATTACAAAAGAACAAATAATTTTTTGACTAGTTAGAATTAGTTAGATTGACTAATTCTAACCAAGACTAACTAATTAGACGCCCTTACAGGGTTCATGCTCATACTAACACTAAGTATTGTAACATGATTGTAACACCCTAATTATAAGCATGACTGTAATAAAGAAGTTATGAATAAATAAATTATGAATAAATTCGTAGTTTAAACAATAATAAAGTGAGAAAAGCCATTTTTGAAGTCAATAGATCCACAGGGCTAAAAAATTACACGTTTCACCACCGCACATTTCCAATACAGAAAATCAAAAAAAATTCCCCTAGAGGGTACCCCTGTACCATCTCGGGGTCAAACTGTGAGAACAGTCTGTTCAGGATGTAAACAAGGGTGACAGGTCCTTATGCAATGAAAATCTTCAGATAGGTAATTTTTTTCGTAAGACAAAACTATGAGGACTGTCAAACAGCAGATCAAGTTCGAACCTGATTCTCTTTTACAAATTCTTTGATCTACAAAATGATGTGATCACCATCAGAGCCCATTTAATATGTGGTAGCCATGGTTTTTTTTTCAGTTAATGGCATACAAAAAGCCATGTACTGCAACTAACCTATCAAACAAAATGTCATTGAGTTTCTTCACTAAAACAGATACACAAAAAAAAACAAGTATAGGTATATTATGCCCATTTCAAGTTCCCACCAAAACTATGTGTAGGTATATATCTTGAACTAGACTACCGCCAGCGGCTTCGCCCGCGTGTGTCCGTTTAATGGGTCTCCTTAGAACAAAAATAGTGCTAAATATGTGCTATTCCAGGGTTCATTGCTGTATTAAAATTATAGGCGTTTAGCCAGTTGCTTCAACCGCGTTGACCCTATTACCCGTTTTCACGTAGGAATGAAGCATTTACCCGCGGTAATAAGTAGCCTATGTTACTCAGGGTGAATGTAGCTTTGTAATGGTGAAAGAATTTTTGAAATCGGAATAGTAGTTTTTGAGTTTATTCATTACAAACATACAAAAATACAAATCTTTCTTCTTTATAATATTAGTATAGATATTGCAGATGTAGCTCTGTAAACGTCCCAAATGTAGCCAAACCTAAGCTTGTATCGCACCACATTGGTTTCCAGCAGCTAGCTATTAGATTTTGCGCGTCAAAAATTATTATGTTTTCGTTATGCAATATGAATAACATTACATGACATTGACCGCGAATGACATTTAACGTCTTTCGCATTTCTGCGTCAAGCATGTTTACTATAATAGCAATCGAGCCAAAATGCTTCCGATTTCTGTTATATTGGCAAAGGTCAGGCGTTTCCGTGCGATTTACATTTATCCCACCAAAAACATAAATGTAAAAATGTAGGCCAAGTTCTTGTACATAAAAAAGAGTTGAAATCTAAACTACAGCCAAGTTAATAATAATCAGAACCGATATTAACCATTCCAACTTGGCGGGTTTTCATCACACCAATACTTCTGAAAAGACCAAATCTTGCGGAGGTAAGTTTTAGAGTTGGTCTTTTTTCCTTCATTAAAATTTCAAAACTCGCCAAGTTCAAATGATTAATATCGGTTCTGATTATATTAGTTTAGATTTCAACTCTTTTTTATGTACAAGAACTTGGCCTACATTTTTACATTTATGTTTTTGGTGGGATTTCATTTCTTTTTGCTCAGTTTGCTTTATGGTACCTATCGCAACGTTGTTCATATTATATTATTATTATTATTAAAATGAAGTGTATCTGGTCCACCAGATGCAATAATAGCTTTATGTAACAGGTAATAATTTAAACATTTATTTTAAACTGCTATACGATACTGTGCACGACATCTTGGGATGAAATGGATTGTTTCGTTTATAGTTCATTTTAAAACGTAGTTAGTTATCTATTAAAGTTCTAAGTAGTTATTTTATGTTCTGATTTTTTCTCGTGTATTATAATTTCTTTTTGCACTTGACCATTTTCTATTTTCTAAAGTTTTCCTTTACTTTTATGCTAACGACTACCCCGATGCCAAATTTAGGATTTGTATGTCTTAGAGAAGTATGACTGATATCTTATTCCAAATTGCATGGATTTCATAAGATTAATTTTATTAAAAATAAAACGAATCCGAATGACCAGCGTACCAACTACTTGTTCTTGTGAAACATTTCAGGTTTATTTATATTCTACAAACCAATATTGTTTCGCAAATTTTGACCTACATACTTACACTTTTGTCCATGTATTTATTTTGGATTGCAGTTATTTTTTTATTTTTTTTATAAATAAACCTAATTATAATGCAGACGGGCCGCGTGGTGTTAAGCGATCACCGTCGCTATGGACTCGGGAAACCCTAGAGGAGCCGCCCGAGCATTGCCGGCTTTGCAGGAGAGCTTTTTTTACAATTTTCTTGAAGAACCCCATGTTATAGTCCACTGAGAATGCCTCAGCTGGAAGGTTGTCCCATAACCTACACGTCCGTGGTAAAAAGGAGCGTGCAAAGCGGACTGTGGAGGACCGCCATGAGTCCAGATGGTGCCGGTGGAACTTTAACCTTCGTCTGGTGATATAATCATGGAATGGTGATGTAGGCATCAATTTGAAGAGTTCCTCGGAGCACTCAACATAGTAAAGTTAGTTACTCACCATAGTAAAGTCAATGCAATAAATATTCTAATGTCCGTTGTACTGAAATATCCAAAAATTATTAACTAAGCCCTTCTCATAAGCAAAACAAATTGAACTCTGATGAAAATAGCCTGAGTGTTGGTAGACTCTTCCGACAACCTTAAACGACTTGGTAGGTCGGGCTCTTGCAACAGATTCTATCCCAATCTTCAAGGACAGGCTATCCGTCCTGTCCTTGAAGATTGAATGGATAGGCAGCATGGGTCACTGACGTTCCGGCTCTTTTGAACGTTTCGGTGCCCATTTAGAGCGAAAGGTACTCACTCCGTTTTACTAAGGGCCCTACTCCAAAATAGTTTTAAGAGTCTCTACCATTAGCAAGGAAAAGTACCTATAAAACGCGAAGTACTGAACAATATTATTTTTACCGTTTGAAGGCGGTTTTTTTATGTTAAAAAATACAATTTCACTCTTTTTAGTACCTTTAATTTAATACTTCTGTATTGTTTAAGCATAATTGGCGAGTTTTCCACATATGTGTGCCTATAAAATTTGAGAGTTCCTCTCGATTTCCCTCGGATCCCAACATCAGATCTTGACATGGCGACAGTTGGACTACCTCGGGAGCATAAGTTTTGAACAAAAAAAGATATATTGAAAGAATTTGCGCTCAACTCCTAACCGTCGTAGTACCTTCCATCACCAGCTCAGCAACATGAGATGATAGTTATTATGCACAAAATATATCAATTTTGGTTCAGAAAGTGTTAGAAAATCAATATGTGTGTCTATAAAATTTGAGAGTTCCCCTCGATTTCCCTGGGATCCCATCATCAGATCTTGACTTGGTGACAATGGGACCACCTCGGAAGTATAAGCTTTCTAACAAAAAAAGAATCATCAAAATCGGTTCATAAACGACGAAGTAATCCGCGAACAAACATAAAAAAGAGCATATACGAGAATATACGGTCGAATTGAGAAACCTCCTCCTTTTTGAAGTCGGTTAAAAAAGTAGCCTACATCACTTTCCAGTCCCCATACTATCTCTTCATAAAATAAGGTCAATCCATTGCGACGTAAAGTACGGACAAACAAACACACTTAACACAATCATAACTATAGATGGAGTAATACGTGAATTGCGATTATAAATAGTCTTTTATAAAACAAAAAGTTACGAATTAAATCCCTGCGGATTTAAATCGGGTTTTTTGAATGATCACTCCTTGTTTTTGTTTTTATTCGCATGGAAATAAATTTGAAACATCAAATTTATGTTTTGAGTCTAACAAAAAATATGTTCTGTGGCATGGTTCAGACTGATACCTATTCGATTTTTGGAGGTTTATTCCCGTAAAATAAGAGTTAACGCATTTATCAAATAAATTAAAATTATTAAAGTTTTCTTTTGAATTTTTAATTATTTATTTGTTTCTTATTTATTTAATGGATATGTCAAATAATCGTAAAAGTCTCAATTGATCTCGATTTTCGAAATATTTTAAACCTCCCTTAATCTCATGCACTAGCTTTGGCCCGCGTGAACTACGTATTGGTTTACATTATTATTATTTTCGTAAAGACCCTACTTTTTTGAAAATAAAATAAAGGTATTTATATACGTGGTAGAACTATTATGGTTCGCCCGGGGAAGTACCGCTGCACCCACTTATGCCGTGAACCAAATCAGTTGTGTTTCGGTGGAAAGATGCAGTTGCCGGCCACACTTACATGAGGCGACCACCAGCCTCCGGAGTAGCAGCGCAACTGCATACTACCTCAGACATGACTTATCTATGCTTGCTTGAGGTTGTATGTAGATGTCCATGGGCTGCAGTGACCACTTAACACCACGTGGCCTGCATGCTCATCTGCTACTCCATTCAAATAAAAAAAGCCTATGTTACCCCCTGATAATGAATGCAGCCCTTTTTGCGTCTCATTGCTGGCCACGGGTCTCTCCTCATTATTAGGGACACCTGGAGCTTACTCCACCACGCTGCTCGAATGCGGGTTGGTGGAGATGCGGGTTAGTGGCCAACCCGCTGTCGGAGGTTCTCAAACCGGCCATGAGGTCTCCGACAAGGTTTAACGACTGTTATCTATCGACAACAACCGGTACCGACGGCTTAACGTGCCCTCCGAAGCACGTAAACGCGCATGAAATTTTTTGTTATAAAAAAAAACGGCAAATTGTTTGTAAAGTAGGTTTACGATCGAGATGTTTACGTGATAACGTCCGCACGAGAAAATCTCCATTCGTTTGTATGCCGCTAGAGTGAGAGAGACGGAAGATCGGTCCACTCACTCGAACGCTATGCCAGCCTCCGCTCGTGAAGATTCCGCGTGACAAGTTTCACGGAATGACTGGCAGCGCTCGAGATGAGACGGGAGATCGGTCCGTCTCTCTCTCGTTATACCTGCGATCGCGCTCGTGAGGTTTTGGTGTGACACAAGTTTCTGAACATGTCACCCGACTAAAACGATTTTAAAGACGTTATCACGTCAAAAAAAGTTTATAAAATTAATATACAGAATGCAATTGTTTTCACTTTAGCAGAAAACTAACTATTGCTTAACTATAATATACTTTGTTGGATTAACTACCTTCCGATAAAGTCTGGTCAAACTTGTACAAAGCTCGGTTACAAATTGCTTCAAGCTCATTGGGCAATGTTTCCGACGCCGCACCTATGCACTTGACATTTGACTCGCGAGCATATGCGCAAACACGTATGCACTGTACCCTGCATATTGTACTATATAATTAGCTAAAGTGAACAATAATTGTGTGATCTTTAATCTTTCTATTGTAGTTTGTAGTGCTACTACCGGACCTAGGAATGTTTTGAGCCGGAGTAAATTTTAATGTAAGGCGGGTTTACACAATTCTCAGATTGATTTTCGGTGACCATTTCAGCAAGGAGAGAGGGATGGGGGCAATGGGTCAAATGGTATAGGATATGCTTTCCTAAACTACAGTCTACTCCACGGAGTTCCAAATAACCCGCAGTCATTCATTTTCTTTGTGGTCTACTCCGAGAAATCCGTCACGCGGCAAAAGTGTTTTTTTAGAATTATGATTTTACCAACTCTTTGAACTGCACCTTAGTTTTATCGAAACAGATGGTATAGGTAATCAATCACCAACTATTAAAACCACCATTTAAAAGTGATAAAGTTATGTATATGCTTGATAATAAATGTATTAAAAAGTGTATTAAATTAACTACCAACTGACAACTTCTTCTTGAAAAATAAATAGATAGAAAAGTAGTTAATACTTAAATATAACAGTCAGTCTATTGGCAAGTAACGATGTGCCCTGTTGAATCAGTTACCTCTTTCCAACAATACACATTGCTCAGGTATAGACTACTTACTGATTAAATTGTTTCTGTTTTGTGGAGGGGAGGGGAGGAGATATGTATAATTAGTGAAATTGGCCACCTTAGTCAGTCTACTCGGTAAAATCCGTCATTCTGAGTTTTATCGAAACAGAACGTGTAATCTCTACGGAAACCTTTAAAAAAATCAACTTTTGTTTTACGGAATAGAAATAAAGATGTATCCAATTAATTACTTCTTTGAAGCTTTAACTGTGAATAAAAAGCTTAGACTTAACTATTAATGGTTAGGACAAAATATGCTGCCACATCGATAGTTCTCCAAATACCTAATTGTTATTTATACAAATAAATAAAATTGGAGTGTCTGTTTGTAATATTAAAATAACCGCTTTATACTACATCCATATGAATTTATATTCGGTACATATACCAAAATAGCATTTTTTACAATTTTTTCGGTCTGTCTATCTGTCTTTCTGTCGGTCTGTCTGAAAAAGCTGGACGGATTTTGATAGGACTTTCACTGGCAGGTAGCTGATGTAATAAGGAGTAACTTAAAAAATTGTACGCTAACCTTATATAAGTATAAAGTATCTAGATCATACGAGATAGAATATAAAATTGGCATATTATTTTCAATCATGTCGAGATTCTTTGCAAAAAGAAAAAAAAACGAATGTCACCAAATGGAGACGAAAAGGAATTTTTATAATGTAACCATAAATTGCGCTGAGATGTCAGCGAAGTTCACGAAACACGTTAATTGTGTTGTGTCATCGGAACCGGCGTCCGCGTGACCCGCGTGTTAATAACACTGTTTCATTGCATGCTCATAAAGGCCGGCAAAGGTTTATAATAAGAGCCATACTACACGGACGGTTTTCCCGCTGCGGGAATCCGCTCTAAAACCACACTAAACACAATATACTATGAAAATTGTATGGTGAATACTACACAGCGTGGTTCGCTCCTTCAAACTACACGATGGCGGTTTTCCGCAATTGTGTTATTTTCAGCTGGACCCTGCAAGAGCATCGTCACACGTAGGCAGTCATGTCAAATGTGTTCAAACTTGAGCGATTTTTTGTTAAAATACTCGTACATGATCTTTATTCAGGCTTTGTATAATTTCAAGTCGAATGACTAAAAAATAGATCAGAAAATGGTGGCTCATTGGGTTGATGTACTCGTATGATCGGAAAAAACAAAAAAATGCATAGCATTGCGCTTAATTTTATTTTTAATCATATTTATATAAGAGCTGCAAGAGCAGTGACTACGTTGAGTAATGAGCAAAACACAGCGGTGAACCGCAACCCGTGTAGCATGATGATCTGCGGCAGCTTTCTCGAGCGGTTTCCCGCGGCGGGAGAACCATCCGTGTAGCCTCAGCCTAAATATATTTTCCACGTGTTTATGATTTCTGTAGATGGTAGAACATCAACTAGGTAATTAACTAACATCGCTGCACAGTGACTTGCTTAATTATATTATTTATAAATAAGAACGATCTTTAGGCGGCCTATATCAAACACTATCAACTATCCCATTAGAGCCTACCAAACAGTCGCCTGAATCATTCACGGTCGGTCCCTGATAAAAATGTCATTCCTGGCTTAAATGATATCGCCAAACTGAGACAAAGAAGTTGTTTTATAATTTACTTGTAAATTACTCCGAGATGTCAGCAAAGTTCACTAAACACGTTAATAGTGTTATTTCATCGGAACCGGTGTCCGCGTGAGCTGTGTATTAACAACACTGTTTCACTGCACGCTTAAAAAGGCCGTATACAATGTTGATAAGTGTATTAAGCATGTGATGTCTAATAGGTTGTAGAACCTGTATGGTTGGACCGGATAAATAAATAAATAGTATTAACAAATAACGATTCACACTCATAGCCCCACAGTAGGGCACATATACCCTGTGTCATGGGTACCAAGGACACACACACAGACAGAAACACAATCACCCAGACCGAGAACAGAAACTTAAACTCATCATTCAAATTTCTCTTTCGTCGGGAATCTAACCCAGGACCCTTCGATTAGTGTAACGTAACGTAACGTAACATTACGGTAAACGGTAACCATTGCGCCACGCAGGTCGTCAAAGTGTCACCATAAATGCCACTACCGCAACCATTTCTGCCTTGAACAATCTTCACTTTGCATTTGATACAAATTGAGGCAACTATCAGCCTCAAGAATAGTGGCGCAACTGCACATCAAATAAGACTTGAGATTAAGCTTGAGGTTGGGTCAATGGTTGCGACAACTGACAACAAAAAGAGGCTTGCTCTGTACTTAGATCCCATTTCCGACTTCAACAAAAAATGATTTTATGTTAAAGCAAACAAAATAATGAGTAACCCCTTTCAATTAAAAGCCTTTGCGGTAGGACATATCAATTATTTATCATTAGTTTTAAAAAATCCTTGTGTAAATAACAAAACTCACTCAGTTACTGTACATACGTATATGTGAGACTGTGGAATACACTTCCGGCCAACGTGAGGAGTCTCTCACGTTCTCAAATCTATCGACATTTTCTAGAAGCGTGTTAAAGATTTTTACTTCCGTTCCTCTTATTTGTAATATTTATCTATTATTTTACTGCACTATCTTATTGTATTGTTTTATTTATTTATTTTTATTAATTTATTATTTATCATATCTTTGTTTATAGGTAGGTATATAATTCTATGCCTTTCCTATTTTATTAATATATTTAATATTTCGACGTATTTATTTCAATACATCCTAGCACCGTGCTTGAAGGTGAGTTCGCATCTCTGTTTGACCTCTCCTTCATGCGGGTCCGGTGGAAAAGATTCCTATTTAAGGATTAGCGGTACCCATGTACAGAAATAAATTTTACAAAATCACCAAACCTAAGCAAATGATTTTTTTATAATTTACTCATAGATTACGCTAAGTTGTCAGTCAAGTTCAATAAACACATAAATTGTGTTGTGTCATCGGTACCAGTTACGCGTGATTTGGGTGTTAACACTGTTTCACTGCACGCAAATACAGGCCAACAAGTATTCATAATAAGGGCATGGAACATAATTATTAGACCAGTGTCGATAATTTTTGAGACCAAAAAAAATTATAGTAGAATGATACCTATTGGAAAAGGTAGAGAATATAACAAAAATAAAAGGAAAAATAAATTAGAGGCAATAAGTACATAATGATTGAAAAAAATTGGGATTCGAGTTTTCATTATTTGCATTTTCTGAGCACATTTACAAAAGTAATGTATATTTTTTTATACCATCAGAAAGAAGAGATTTCAACGTACAAAAGCATACCAACTTTATTTTTAAAAGCAGATATTTTGACGTGAGAATTTTCGATTGAAAACTAGGCTGCTTTTTCGATATTAAGTCAAAATGAGGTGAAAAAAATAAATATTTTAAACTGAAAAAAATACTGTATATCTGGGACATAAAAAGGTAAGTTTGCACCAAATTTTGTGAAAAAATAATTTTAAAATAAAAAACCAAAAACATGATTATTTGAATATTTCACTTAAAATTTGAGGTTATGTGAAAAAAGTGTAAATATAAAAGTTGTAGATCTTTTTATTAACTACATCTTTGCCATTTAACTTTTTTTCATAGGACCTGTAGTTTTGCCGGAAATCGAGATAAACCGTTTTTTACCCTTTAAAGCTCCCCCCCTCCCCCTTCCCGACCTCAGATCGCCTCTAATTTATTTTTCCTTTTATTTTTGTTATATTCTCTACCTTTTCCAATAGGTTTCATTCTACTATACATTTTTTTCACTTTTTACCATTTTCAACATAATCGACACTGGTCTATATCATGTAAACTGGGACTTAACTAGTATAACGTTTAATATTTTTCAGATCTAGTTTCATCAATTTTATAGCGTGTTTTTGACCGATCAGTACACTTTCAACGATTGTTATGTAATGATGAATTCTAAAAAGTAATCTTAAAATAGAAGAGCATACATAAATACATATAAACTCCCTAACCACATACATAAAGCCGGTAAAAATAATAACCATTTTTGCGTCCTTGATTTCTGCTACTTCTAATTCTATTTTACAGTGCAATCATAACTGCTCTAAGTCTTATACATCTTACTTAATATATATATTTGTTGTGCGCGTGTGTATGTCACTAAATTCCTCCTAAGCGACTGGACGGATTATGATGATTTTTTTTGTGTGTGTTCAAGGGGGTTTGAGAATTCACAATCTGGTCCACTGAAAAATGTTTTCTATTATATTTTTTTTATTTACAAGTAGTTTTCCCATATAAATTGTTCATACCTGACAAACGTTTGTATTTCGTGCCGGGTCGTTCTAAACTTTGACACAGTCAGAATAACAGGACAGTGTCACTATTTTGTTTTATATTTTTGTTTGACAGTAACATGAAATCTCTTTAAAATGATAAAACAAATTTAATCCGCTTTCAATACTTTTAAGGCAAGACAACGTCTGCACCCGGGCGGATCAATAGTACTCGTATTTTGTATATACGGTATATTATATTTTAATATTTCCGTGAGGTATTTTACAGTAATATGTACAGACTTCTTAGAGTTACATGCTACATCCAAAGAAGTCAATTCGACTCTCAGGGAGTTAGACTTTATCGGTCTGTATGTATTTATCTTTGCAAGTGATACAGATAGTAAAGCATCAGCTTGTGGTGTAAATAAACGCGTATATATTAGCATAATGGACAAATCTAACATGTTGTACCTAAATATGTATGTCTATTTGACTTAAAAATTATAGGCAGTAGTGATTTTTATAGGCAGTTATGTTTATTTACTATTTAAGACCTAGAGTCTTCGACAGAGACTCGAGACTTCGAGACAGTTCTAAAACAGAATTCACTGTAGGTCCCCTCATGTAGCCCCTGTAGCTTCGGGATTAAGAATAGGGCTAGTGTATTCACTACCTGATTGAAAGAAGCGACAAAAAGGGGGCTTCCGGGGTTGCGGGCGACAGAAGTGGGAGTTCCAACCGTACAATCAGCGGCCCCGGGAAGGACAGCGGGCTGTGCCATTTCAAGCACAATAAAGGGCACGACCACTACTCTTTGGATAATTAGCCCGTTTCAGGCACCTCGCGTGCAAAACACCAGTGTGTTCCTCTGGAGATCTCGGAGTTCTCTCCAAGCGCTAAGGCAGGCCGTCTAGAGGATTTTAGTGCGCTAACATTTTCACATAACTCAGAATCCCTCCCAAGATGTCAGGCACCTTTTGAAGGTTTCCAGCAAAAAATGTCGCCTCATGTATGACCAGATAGTTTGTATCCAGCTTAAGTCAGTACGAAGTTAACAGGCGTGTCACGGTTAGACCGGTTCTGATGACACAACGGAATTGAAGTGTTTAGCGTCTTCATTGAATCTATGAATGGAGAGTACACATCGAACTTGGATATTACTTTGCATGGAAGAGACAGCGGCACACTTTAAAGATATAAGAACGCAACACTTTCATAGTACCACACTATGACAGGAAGTCATGGTACACGCATGGATATACTTTTTATGTCCCACCGCTGAGCATGCATCCATTCATCCCAAACAATGGAGAACCAACAAAAAAATGGTTTCTCCATTGTTTGGGATGTATGGAGCCGACTCCACCGCGCTGCTCCAATGCGGGTTGGATTAGTGGCCAACCCGCTGTTGGATGTTTTCAAACATCAGACAAGATTTAAAGACGGCTATCTATAGACGGCGGGACCGACGGCTTAACGTGCCCTTCGAAGAACGAAAACAAACATGAAATTTTTGCCACTAGCGATCACCTATCTCACACCCGACCGCACCCGTTTCGCTTCGCTGCGTAGATCGCTTGCATTAACTTTGGCTTATTTATTCACGAGTAGGTAGAAGTTGAATTTTTATACACGAATAGCTGTACGAATAGTTGCACAAGACAAAGACATTTATTTGCACAAATATGGGTGTTCAGAAAGTTGATTATATATATGTAGTTCGCCATATTTACCTTCATGAGGTATGGCTGCAACCCTTTTTGCGTCCCACTGCTGGGCACGGGTTTCTCCCCCTTATTGGGGAGGCCTGGAGCTTACTTCACCACGCTGATCCAATGCGGGTTGGTGGAGATGCGGGTTAGTGGCCAGCCCGCTGTCGGATGTTTTCAAACCGCCCATAAGGCCTCCGACAAGGTTTGACGACTGTTATCTGTCGACAACAACCGGGACCGACGGCTTAACGTGCCCTCCGAAGCACGGAAACGCGCATGAAATTTTTTGCCACTAGCGGTCACCCATCTCACACCCGACCGCGCCCGTTTGGCTCAGCTGCATAGATCGCTTGCGTTCTACGCTAGCCGCCAGGCCATGCGCGCTTCATGAGGTATGCAAATATACAATAATAAAAATATAAAAGGAAAAAACTTAACTATAACACAATTACGAAATGTACATTAACATCTATTTCATATTATTTTTATTTGTGCCATATTGCGCCTTTTATAAATTAAAATATTAATTTATTTATATTTCGGATCGGTTCCGATCGTCAGCTTTGGGTACCCATATCACAAGGTGTTTGTACACTGAAAAATCTTGAGTGATGCTGAAAGTTTTTCCATCGCATTTTTCTCTACACAACATTAATTCCGAAATAATTAAGTCCAAAAGGGCACGTAGTGGCAATGACCGCGATTTATTTATAATAAAAATATGTTTTGTTTCTAATATAAATAATAATAAATAATAGTGTCAACCCGCGTGGCACAATGGTTACCATGCCGGACTGCCAATCGAGGGGTCCCGGGTTCGATTCCCGGCAAAACAGAAATTTGAATGATGAGTTTAAACTGTTCACGGTCTGGGTGTTTGTGTTCCTATCTTTGTATGTGTCCATGGTACCCACGACACAGGGTATTAATTACCTTACTGTGGGGCTATGCGTGTGTAACGTTTATTTATTTTACTTATCTATTATTTATAATGTTAATCAAATTAGTCTGCTAGACCATTAATTTTTCACAAATTTGAGAGGACATTTCCTTTTAAGGTAAAAAGACGGAAAAAATCATAGTACGTGTATTCTATGAAAATATTGGCTAATTTATTACACGAAATACCTACGGAAGAAACATTTTTTCTTTTCTTACCCATAACAAAAATTTGTGAAACAAAGATTAGGTACAATATTTCTTGTCGTGTAGGATTTTATTTAAAACTAGCTGCGAAACCCGGCGTTGCTCGGGTTAAAATACGTCGCATGTTTAATCTAAACTTTAAAGAGATTTACCTTTTATAATCATGTTTTCTAATAGCCATCTTATAGCCTGAAAGAATACTACTGTCAGTCCACCTGAACGTATAAATTAATGAAAGAATTTGCTCTCAGCTCCTAACCGTTGAGGAGTTGTACCTTCAATCATCAGCTCAGCAACATGATATGATGATATTTATACACAAATGCCTGTTTTGCTTTAGTAAAAATATGAAAATCAATTATTGTGCTATAAAATTTGTATGTTCCCTTCGATTTCTCTAGGATCCCATCATCAGACTTTGACTTGGTGACAGCTGGACCATCTCAGGAATGTAAGATTTCGAACAAAACCCCATTTATTGAAAGAATTTGCTCTCAACTCCTAACCGTCGCATTACCTTCCATCATCAGCTCCCCACTCCACCCACCGCGATCAAACTCCCTTACTATCATCTACGTACTAAGGGGTATTTACCACCTCAACGGGAAGTTGATTGGAGTTAGTGATAATAGAGAAAACCGTGTCTTTACGTACAAAGAAAACCCTTTACTTTTTATATATATATTAAGATTAAGCTAAAAAAGTCAAGGGTACCTACTCTGTCTTCTATAGTAAATCAATATTTGATCTGCGCTTCTCTGTAACATTATTATAAGTACCCGGACGACCGAGCATTACTCGGATAAAAATAATTTATTTTATTGGTTTAATTTCAAACACTTATTGGCTTAGTGTAACTTATTGGCTTAGTCTAACTCTTCTCCTGCTTCTTTGTGGAAATTCTTGAAGTCTCTGGGAGTTGGCAAGGCTAACTCGACGGATTACAGTCCCTCTCTTAATCCGAGTGACATTAATAGTCACTTCTCTTCTATCACTTCATTGGACGCTACAATCCGAGCCAGAACTATATCTTCTATTGCTCTAATGCCACCTCTCGACATACCTGTCTTTGAGTTTAATACTGTAAAACAGGATGAGATAAAAATTAATCTGATGAATATTAACTCTAATGCTGTGGGGTTTGATGAAATTAGTCGCAAAATGTTGGTAACTATGTAAGACACCTTACTTCCCATATTGTTGCATATTATTAATTTCTCTTTACAATCTGGTCAATATCCGACATTATGGAAAAAAGCTATTGTGCGACCGTTACCGAAAATACAGAACCCTGTCTCCCCAAGTCATTTCCGCCCTATATCTATTCTGCCTTTCCTTTCTAAGCTTCTAGAGGCCTGTGTTCACAAGCAAATTTCAACATTCTTCTCTAAACATAACCTTTTAGACAAATACCAGTCTGGGTTTCGAGCTGGCCACAGTACCACTACTGCTCTTCTTAAAGTCACTGATGACGTCCGACATGGAATGGACAGTCAGAAAGTTACTGTGGTCGTACTCATCGATTTCTCCAATGCTTTTAACACAGTAGACCACGAAATCCTTCTATCCATACTTGCACGGTACAGATTCTCACCCCCGGCCTTGAGTTGGTTTTCATCATATCTTCGCGGCCGACAGCAGTCAGTTAGATTTGGAAATAAATCATCTGAATGGGCTGATCTTGAAGCTGGCGTGCCGCAAGGCGGTATACTCTCTCCATTGTTGTTTTCTCTGTTTATCAATTCCATTAGCTCATGTTTGGACTGTTCGTACCATCTATATGCAGACGACCTGCAACTTTACGTTCAAAGCTCCGTTGAAGACCTTGTTTTTGCAATTAGCAAAATTAATAGTAACCTGCAGGCTATTAGTAACTGGTCGATGAAGTACGGAATCTCGGTTAATCCTGCAAAATGTCAGGCCATGCTGATGGGTAGTGCCAGGATGTTAGCCAAGATTGATTCCTCCAATCTACCATCAATAGTCTACAATGGGATGATAATTCCATTGTGTGACTCTGTTAAAAATCTCGGCCTGCTGATTGATCCCACCCTCAGCTGGCGTCCTCACATTTGCGAAGTCAGCAGAAAAGTCGTTGGCTCCCTACAATCTTTGTATCGTCTGAAAAATTTCTTACCGATTAAAACCAAGTTACAACTGATAAATGCTTTGGTTCTGCCCATTATTGACTACGCTGACGTTTGTTACTCAGACCTATCTGAAGAACTTCTTAATAAACTGGAACGCCTACTCAACAACTGCATCAGATTCATCTTCGGTCTTCGGAAGTATGACCATATTTCTCAATACCGTTCGCAACTTAATTGGCTCTCGATTCGGCAAAGGCGTAATTCCAGGATTTTATTCACGGTATATTCGATTCTTCATGAGTCGACTTCTCCTAACTATTTAAAGGAAAACTTTCAGCTTCTCTGTTCTACACATGACAGAACGCTACGTTCCTCAGCTAATCTTAACCTCTGTATTCCACCACATAGTACTGGTTTTTTTCATAAATCTTTCACCGTTCAGGCTACACGGCTCTGGAACTCCTTACCCACTGACATAAAGAACTCTCCGACTAAGAATTCGTTCAAGAGACAAGTCCGGCAACACTTTCTTAAGCAAAATGCATAGTTGACGTTAGGTATGCATAATTTTTATTTAATGCAACTGTATATAAGCAATTTATTATTATTCGTATTATATCACTATTAATTTATATATCATTTATATGTTAATATAAGTAAGTATTTATGTATTAAGCAGGTACGATTTCCTTTTTGTTATATATGTATACTTAATATAATTACTATTCTTTATTATACATTATAATTATTTTAAAGTCTATATTATATATTTCTTCTACTTTGATAAGGTACAGTTCTTTTATGCACCTACCACAGCTTCACACCAACGCCATGGGTTGACTAGCAGAGAATGCCATTAGGCATTAAGTCCGCCCTTTGTACTTTTCGTTAATGAGTGCAATAAAGTATAAATAAATAAATAAATAAATAAAAACGCCATAAAGTAGCTCCCAGTTAAAAAAAATTACAGAAAAATAAAGTCGCAATATTGATTGAGATTGAGGTTTGAACCCGGGTCTATAATTCCGTAGTAAGCCTACGTAACCATTCGGCCAAGGAAGCTTTACTTCAACAGACAAAATTCATATAAGTAGAGCTCTTTCAAATCATTCGTGTCATTTGTTTGAACGGCGGGCGGATGACGTTTGACGGCGTTCTACGCCAAAATATTATTAATACTCTCCAACAGATGTCAGGTAGAGTCATATTTTTCAGTTTATATTTAAGTTGATTGTTGAAAATACGGATAAAACGGCAATTTCTAACAATGAAACCTAACTGGATCGCTCTATCGACCCCGAAACCCCCAAGACACTAAATTTCATGAAAATCGTTGGAGCCGTTTCCGAGATTCAAATTATATATAGGTACATAAGTATATACCAGAATTGCTCGTTTAAAGATATTATATAATATATGAGCAGCGATGGCCGAGTGGTAGAAAACCGCGGTCTTCGACGCGACCGATCCCAGGTTCAAATCCTCGGCTCGCACCTCTGACAAAGAAATTTGTAATGTGCGAATTTATCGCTGCTCCACGGTGATGGAAAATATCGTGATATTTCATTGATTACGGTGTACTCCATCGCCGTGCATGCCTGAGAGAAATTCATAATTTCTCGAAAGCATGACGTCCACCAATCCGCACTTGGCCAGCGTGGTAGACTATGGCCTAAATCCCTCTCAATTGTGTGAGAAGGAGACCTGTGCCCAGCAGTGGGACATAAAAAGGTTGAAAAATAAAAATAAAAAAATATATAAGATATGGCATGTATCAATTTCCAACGAGGTTAGTAACTACCGATGTATTAGAAGTATTAAATATATTAAAAGTAATAAAATTATTAAAAGAGACGCTTCAGTAAGAAAAGAAACACTAGACAGATTCCTATTTAAGATGCCTTTAAAAGTGGCCCTTGACGACCCGCGTAGCGCAATGTTTACCATGTTACCGATTATTCCGATATTCGATTCCCGGCGAAACAGAAATTTGAATGATGAGTTTAAATTTCTGTTCTTGATCTGGGTGTTTTAGTTTCTATCTTTGTATGTGTCCATGGTACCGACGACACAGGGTATACATACCCTACTGTGGGGCTATGAGTGTGAAGCGTTTGAAGATCTTTATTTCTCAAATAAGACTACAATTAGTCACTTCTATGAGAAAAATAAGAAATAATAGCTAACATCTTAATATATATATAAATTACATGTCACGTGTTTGTCCGCGATGGACTCCTTAACTACTAACCGGTTGTAATTAAATTTGCACATCGTGTGCAGTTTGATCCATCTTGAAAGATAGGATAGGTTACATCTCAATTTTACATATAGTCGCAATATTATTTTACTTCTGATATTTTAAGGCAGGACAATTCTGTCGGATTCGCTCTGTTAGTAACTGTCAAACATTGATTCTTCGCGCCATCGTCCAGAAGTTTGACATTGTCTGAATAACAATACATCTGTAACCATTCTTAGTCTAAGTCTGTAACTTGTACGTAAGTACATTATTCTTAGGGCCTCTTTCACCATCTCCAAGTAAAGTGTTGATTAGTTACGTCCCAAGTAAAGTTAAATGGCAAGTAAAAGCTATGTGTACGGGTCGGTTTCTCATATGATTACTCGTAGTGCTACTCGAACATCGTGAAATTGAAATTACGAGTGACTTTAACCGACATTTAGCGTACTTGTCACTTACTTGAAGGTGGTGAAAGAGGCCCTTAGTCTAAGTCTGTAACTATTTGTTTTATATTTTTTATTTGGCAGTAACATAAAAACTCTTTGAGATGATAAAGAAACTAATCCTCTTTCAATATATTTAAGGCAGGACAAAGTCTGTGGGGTCCACTAGAAACTTTATAATTAAACCGACTATATAAATTATAAATAAACAAAGTCGGTTTTATTATAAAATTATGTTATAAAGTTAGCATTAGCAAGAAAATTAGCATTTTTATTATTTTATTTTGTATTCTTTGGAAATTACCTAATTCTCGGAAAAGCATAGCACACTGTAATAATAATCACTTTTGTTTCCCCGGGAATCAAACACAGAACCTCACTATTGGCAGACCGGCATGGTAACCATTGCACCACGCGGTTCGACCTTTTTAGTTTTGTTTTCCAGCGTAATACCACAAAACAAATGGTGCTACATAATAATAAACATACCATACATACAAACATACATATTTACGTAGAATCAAATTAAAGTCTTATAGTAAAATCAGGAATTAAGGTAAATAACCTCGGATTTCCCCAATATAACTATAACCAATATCTTATTTGTTTATTTATTATTACGTCATTTTAGGATGTTGATCGAAAATTTTGTCAATTAGTTCAACCGCAAAACATTTTTGACCTTTGTGGATAACGGCTTTAATGTGTATTTCCGTTTGGAGTCATAGGAGCCTTCCTCTTGTGTTTGGCATTGGTCTTATGAGTCAGTTTCACGAAAAATGTTTAAAAAATGATTTTTGAAACTAGCAAAGACAAAGACAAATTGTCTTTTTATTTTAATTAGCCTCTACTGTCTATCCTTTCGTCCCGTGCCTGTCTGATTTTAAAGGCTATAGCTTTGCCCTGCGGTTTTACCCACTTTCAAATCAAATTTAAAATAATGGATCTACCCATAAGAATGAAATGTTTTACTGCAGTTAACTCCTGCAAAAAATAATTCGAAAGATCACACCATCGCGACGAGAAAAAGGACAAACTAACACACTTGCGCATTTATATTATTAATTAAGTGTAATATGGATACACTTGTTTCCCATCTGTTTCTCTGTCTGTTTTCCATCCAAAACTAGGATAATAATGGGTGGGCTGGCAACTTAATGCCTAGTGGCATTCTCCCAGTCAACCCAGAGCGATATGGGTGAGATATAAACATTTTTTTTAATTTAAATGAAAAAAAACGATATCAGAAATTAGGTTCAATAACCTTTGTATTGAGTAAGAACAGTAAAACCATTGTATATAATTTAGTTTCTCAAATATTAAATATATGTTAAATTAAGGTTTAGCTTCACGCCACAAAAAGTCCTTAAAGTTAATTTGGTTGAAACAATGTCATCCAAAAAATGCATTTACATTTACGTAATAAATTTAAATAAAAATACACAAGTAAAAAAAAACCTGACATGTAACAAAATTAAAATAAAAAGTATTTAAATATATCTAACTTATCATTCATTCTATATCTAACGTGTAACTTTACTTGCATCTATTTTTATAGAGCCACGAAGGATGACTGGCTTCGTTGCTCGAAGTATATATTATACAGTGTAATTATGAGATATGTGATATAATTGGCTGCAACCCTTTTTGCGTCCCACTGTTGGGCACGGGTCTGTCCCCATTACTGGGGAGGCCTGGAGCTTACTCCACCACGCTGCTCCAATGCGGTTTGGTGGAGATGCGGGTTAGTGGCCAACCTGCTGTCGGATGTTTTCAAACCGCCCATAAGGCCTCCGACAAGGTTTAACGACTGTTATCTATTGACAACAACCGGGACCGACGGCTTAACGTGCCCTCCGAAGCACGGAAACGCGCATGAAATTTTTTGCCACTAGCGGTCACCCATCTCACAACCGACCGCGCCCGTTTAGCTTAGTTGCATAGATCGTTAGCGTTCTACGCTAACCGCCGGGCCATGCGCGCTTCATATGATATATATATAATATAATTAATAACAAAATATTTTGATTTAAATAATCCTATAATAAGAGTAGAATCCGCTGTGAGACGTCCTTTTTGCGTTACTTAAATAATCTAAGTAACAAACCCATCCCGTCGCTTTTAAATTACACATTATTGTACCTATTCTTGGCGGGGAGCGTCCTCCCCAATTCGGAGGACTTCTCACGAGTGAGAGGGATTTAGGCCATAGTCCACGCTGTCCAAGTGCGGATTGGTGGAAGTCATGCTTTCGAGAACATCGTAATCAATTAAATATCACGATATTTTCCATCATCGGAGCAGCGATAAATGCGCACATTACACGATTTTTTACCACTCGGCCTTCGCTGCATTTCGACCGACTAGGGATACTCTGAAATAAATTATTTTACCTTTGACTTTACGTAGGTAATTCTAGATTTGACTAAAAATACTATAATCAAATGCCGAAATTAGAAATAGCCGAAAGGTATTGGTATAAAAGGTATATATAGACAGTCAAACAAGTCCTCTGCCGCAAGGCTTACTACAACACTAAGGACTATCTTAATGATAAAGGAGCGTGGGAATGAATCTCACACAAAGCTATTTCTAAATTAAATGTAATACATAGTTTTAGTAATTACTCGCATCTGTGAGCAGCTGGAAGTGGGTTTATAGTGTCTCATACGATCAGCTGTCACGTGTGCCCATTATGGACCCATAGCCATACTGTTATCTCAATTATATATGTACTTTTTTTTTAAAAGAGTGCTGCTGGAAGTTTTTTTCCGCCGCCTTTTTTCTCTCAGCTCAACATCTAGCCCAAACGGGCACCTAAAGGCGATGACCGGGAAAAAATGACATTCATTAAGCGAATATTTTGTATTCCTAATATGACATGAAATATTGAAAGAGTTGAGTTCGATTTTTATTTGTTTCTATACTGTTACGTATTTCATTGTCTCTGCTTTGTCTCTTTAATTTAAACATAGCTTTGCATATTTATTTCGTCATTTAAATGTATTTTCTATTTGGTGTTTGCAAAAAATACTAAGATATTCAGTTTGTTTCTGTGTTTTTGACATTTGCACAGTGAATTAGAAGGTTGGAAGATGAACAGGTATGGAGTGGAAATTTTTGGCGCTAACCATAATCTCGTTATTAGATACTTATCCTCACGGCCAGCAACATATGCTGGTCCTGTTGCGTACGCACTAAAGTACAGGGCTATGTAATTTAAGTATCTAACCCGGTTTCTAATATTCTGTTTCTAGTACGAGACTTCTCCGTTTATCATAAGCCTGTACGTCATATAGTATATTAGTGTGATTCCCACTACACACAACACCCAAGGTTGTCTGGCAAAGAATGCCATAAGACATTAAGTCTACCTTGTTACTTCTAGATTAAGGTAGTTCTAAATCCCGACTAATATTATAAATTAGAAAGTAACTCTGTCTGTCTGCCTGCTACGCTTTCCCGCTTAAACTACCAAACCAATTTTAATGAAATTTGAAGCACAGATAAGGTGGATCTTGGGAAAGGATAGGATGGTTTTTATCCTACGGGAACGTATAAAACGAGTCCACGCGGGGGAAGCCGCTGGCGGAAGACTAGTAATAAATAAATATCTAGTAATGAAACCATTCAGGGGGCCTACTCTAAGCACGATCGTCAATAGTATCTTGTATTTTCGACTGATCATTTAAAAAAGTTGGACGAATTATAAAGGGCTCAGAGTTATGTCATAGTGAAGTTATTGAAAATGTGCAGAAAAATTCACGATGTATCGATTATCGATTTTACGAGCAGACCTCCAGAGTAAATAAATAAATAATCAACGCTACACACTCACAGACCCCACCCTAGGATATCTTTTGTTGCAAATTCAATTCATAACCGTCAACAAAAGAGTGTTCTCAATTTGACTGTATTTCTTATATTACCTCAGAACTTTTATATTATAAAATTAACCGATTTTGATTTTAATTGAAAATTGATATGTCTCATGAGCTAATTTGATTGTTTGTTGTTGATTTTGAGTTACCTACCCATAACAGTACCTAATAAACATCTGTTTGTATTTTTCTATGCAAGTATATTTGAGCCATTTTTTTTGTTTGTTTTTGAATCGATTTTAACGATTGATTCATCTTGAGATTCAGCATGGCGTCGAGCTGGTTACATTAGACAGTACAGTAAGCAAAACGGTTCCTTTAATTTACGAGTATGTTCTTGATTCTTTAGGGCGATTAAATAAATAAACTTTATTGACCTAATCATCAATTAAATCTACTTTGAAATCACTTCTTTATTCAATTATACATATAGTTGAAGTTGGCAATTTTTTTAACAATTTGTATATTGTAATGCAAATATAATGCAATTCTCAAAATGTATTTTATTTTGTAACCCTATCGAACGTTGTCGATTCTCGAATATATTTTTCGTCTGTCGGCACCGTAATTTGTACTGAAGTGATAATACGATTTGTCGCAAATGGTTTACACATTTTATGTGGGTCAAAGCCGAGTCACCCACTTGTCTCACTGCAAGATGTTAAGAGTGAAGAGACGAATTAGGTAGTTGAGTGAAATTAAGTTCCTAATCTGTGGTTTCCGGCCATATTTACACGAGACGAACATCAGCCTCCGGAATATCAGCAAAACCGTTCGACCAGCCCAGTTAAGATTAAAGCTTGTTTGATTGCGTAAAAGCCGCAAAAAAGCATTAAAACTACACAAATACATTAACTAAACTTTCGATTACTTTGCCGGCGACGCTTTTTTATTTCCATGAAGTAGCAGACGAGCAAGCATGCCACCTTGTGTTAGGTGAGGTCTGGCCGACAACTGCTCATTTCCACTGAAACACAAAAGAATTGCTTCAGGGCAGAAGTGGGTGCATCTTATGTGGTTTTTATCACTAAAACAAGAACATAGTTTTCCTATGATTTCCTATGCCCTGTATGTCGCAGAAACTTATATCAAAATCAAACCTGGTTAAAAACCAGCAGAGCTATGAGTTGCGTAGAATGCAAGCAATCTGAGCAGCTAAGCGAAACGGGCGCGGTTGGGTGTGAGATGGTTGACCGCTAGTGGCAAAAATTTCTTGCGCTTTTCTTTGGTATAGCGTCAAACATTTATAATAACATAAATTCAAAATCAATCCGATCTATTGATGACATTAATAAGTTTAAGCAAGAGCTGCGTACATTTTTGACCGACAGGTGTTATTACAGCGTAAAAGACTTCCTTTGTGACAAGTCCTAGAATTTATCGCTGGGATACGATACGATATGGGGTCTCATTTATTTACAATATAAATTGTACCTAATTTGTTAAGACGTGACATGTTTGATTACAATTAATTTAATCATTATAATCAATCTTGTTTTAAATAATATTGACTGGTGTTGAATTATTCTATTTAATATTGCAATGTTTGTTTTAATGATTTTTATATAATAATTTATATTTTTACTGATGACATATAATTATTATTATTATTGACTACTACTGTAATTGTTCTTAGAATTTATTTTGTAAATGGTATCTATTTGTACGCCTAATGTGGCAGAATAAGCGCACTATGTATAAAATAACTACTGTCCATCCAACTGTTCACCTTATTCCACAAATAAATGATTTGAATTTGAATTTGAATTTAGGCCGACCATCTGATTCTGTCCCCAGGAGCAGGTAGCAAAGCGATATTTTTAAATCTCTTGCCGTCACTAGTTGGCAATACAACACGTTCTTTAGATAATTTGATCGTAAACACGGTTGAAAGGACAACGCACTGTAGACATTTGATTGTAGAGTGTATAATGTATGTTAAATAATAATTTCTGTCTATTACTTGTAGGTCAGTTCTTAATTATAGCGACATGATTTAAATGTAATATCACTTATTTCTAGAACATATATTTTTCTGAGAATCCGGGCATGATATAACACACTTACCATGTTATAAGATTTGAACCGTAATTTAGCGCATTTTTATCTTTCGAGGAATAGGTACCTAAAAACTTCAGAGTAAATAGTTTGACCGGGAATTTAAGCCAACAAAACAGTAAAACGTAAAATAACGAATTATATAAAGGATAGGCCGTCTTTAGCTGAAGTATCTGCAACGATACCTTGTTCCGATGTCGAAGGCAATAACATCATGGGGTTGAAATTTATTCTTGTAAACATTTATTAAATATTTTTCAATAATAATAGGACAGTATGCCGGTCTTGTGGTGTTATGTGATCGCTTTATTTTTTCATGGTATTAATGAGAAAACCAATTTTTTATGTTGTTATATTTTTAATTTTAATTAAATTTTACTCATTGAATGTTTTTTGTGTGACATTTTATTTAAATAAACTATACAATGTGTAGGTATAGGGTTTAATTTGACCTGTAATCATATTTACCTATAAATCACTTATGACTTATATTACTTGAGGCAGAAAGCTAAATAACTTTCCCCACCATGTTGTTCAATTGCGCATTGGTGAAGATACAGACTTATGGCGAAACTGCCGGCAGATGTTCCAAGCGCCCATAAGGTTAAAACATTTTGGACGAAATGATTAATTTAACCTTATGAACGTAAGAGTGCTTTATTGAAGCCATTACAATCTGTTAAGATAAATTATTTCCATGCTCGGTCCTGCAGTTTTGAAATAATACAGTAACAGAAAAATATGCTGCCCACGTGGTATAAAGTTGCTGCTGCAGCCCATTGCCAAGATTAAAGTTTCTTTAAATAAACTTACAATCATAGACCCACAGTAAGGTAATTATTACCCTGTGTCGTGGGTACCATGTACACACAAAGACAGAAACACAAACACTCAGACCGAGAACAGAAATTTAAACTCATCATTCAAATTTCTGTTTCGCCGGGAATCGGACCCCTCGAGGCAGTCCGGCATAGTAACCATTGTGCCACGTGGGTCGTCAAACGTTGACCGTCGTCTTAAAATTACCAAGTGATTTCATGAAAAGGAATGCATAACGTTGCAGTCCAGTGCAGTGGGCAGTGGCGCGAGACCGGGGTTTCGGGTTTATATAATTAGATACAACTGGATCGGTCCATGTTACGTGTTAATGTGTTAAAAACGTGCTAAAACTGCTAAAACTGATGTTGGTAATTAACTGCTGGATTGGAAATGTGATTGGCCTTAATCTTTAATCAACCATCTTTAACTTTATGGGTAAAGTAAGTACCACCGCTGCGAAGCTACGAAGCGCGCATGGCCCTGCAGTTAGCGTAGAACACAAACAATCTATGCAATTAAGCTAAACGGGCGCGGTCGGGAGTGAGATGGGTGACCGCTAGTGGCAAAAAAACATGCGCTTTTCCGTGCTTCGGAGGGCACGTTAAACTGTTGGTTCCGGTTGTTGCCGTTAGATATCAGCCGGTAAACCTTGTCGGAGGCCTTATGGGCGGTGTGAAAACATCTGATAGCAGGCTGGCCACTAACCCGCATCTCCACCAACCCGCATTGGAGCAGCGTGGTGGAGTAAGCTACAGGCGTCCTCAATAATGGGAGAGACCCGTGCCAAGTAGTGGGACGCAAAAAAGGTTGCAGCCAAGTACCACGGCTGCACCCACTTCTGCGTGTAGCAATTTTATTGTTTTTCGGTGGAAAGGTGCATTTGTCGAACAGACTCATTTGAGGCGACCATCAGCCTCCGGAGTAGCAGCCCAACTGCATACGAGCACAGGCAAGACTTATAGCTGTAGGTATTCAAGAAGCATATTTGCTTTTATTATTTATAAATATATTATTATATTATTAATTTAATTAATTTAATTTAATTTAATCGATTAATTAATTATCGATTAACATAACGAACGCGCGTCAAATAGCTCTTTGCATAGCGGTGACTGCTGTTAAGGGGCCGTATACGAAATTTTGCCGATCTCGCTGATGTACCTGATTTAAACATGAGATTTTGTAGTTAAATATAGTATTACTATAAGTTTCATTGCACAATATAACTGGTCATTTCAAATTATGTTCATTTTGACAAATGCATAGTAGCAAGTTTCAAGAAAGGATCTCTTTGTATTGTGCAAGTATCGTCTATGAATTCATTTAGATGACCCTATGCTTTAGCGAGCACTTTGAGACCTCATAGTATTGTTTATGATTACAGGTGTTAGACTTGCTGGAGGTTATATGTAGATGTCCACGGGCTGCAGCGACTACTTAACACCACGTGGCATGCTTGCTCGTCTGCTACTTCATAGAAATAAAAAAGCGTCGCCGGCAAAGTAATCGAAATTAGCTCACTCAGGTAATATTTCAAAGGAGAGGAGACGCGACTACGCTTCGTTTATTTAATATATTTGTGTAGTTTTTATGCTTTTTTGCGGCTTTTACGCAATCTCAAACAAGCTTTAGTCTTAACTGGGCTGGTCGAACGGTTTTGCTGATATTCCGGAGGCTGATGTTCGTTTCATGTAAATATGGCCGGAAACCACAGATTAGGACTCGGGGAGGACTCCGGGATCTCCAGTGGAACGCACCGGTGTCCTCCACGCACGGCGCCCCAGAGCGGGCTCATCCTCGGGAGATCAGATGTGCTTTACTGCACCTTCTGATGCTTACGGCGCCATGCGGCCACGTACACACCGCCGTCCTTCCCGGGGCCGCTGGCTGGAAGGGTCGGGCGTGGGGTTGGGGGGTGGTTGCCTCTTGCGATTAGGCAGTAGGCAGGCTCTATTCTGAATCCTGAAGCTTCAGGGACTCTCAGTAGGTATGCATATTCAGTAGGTCTGAGAATTGGCTACTACCTATTTTGCGTACCCCTAAGTGATAAGGGAGTTCGCGGGGTCAACTAGTCTACCTACAAAAAAATTCAATAAATAACGCTTAATAACACTTCAAAATCATAGCCCCATAGTAGGGTAGATATACCCTGTGTCGTGGGTACCATCGACACACACAAAGACAGCTACACAAACACCCAGGCCGAGAACAGAAATTTAAACTCATCATTCAAATTTCTGTTTCGCCGGGAATCGAACCCGGGACCCTTCAATTGGCAGTGTGTCATGGTAACCATTGCGCCACGCAGGTCGTCAATTAAATCGAATCTTATTTAAGATTAATAAATGATTAATATTAATTAATAAATAAAATTTTAAATGGCGTCATACTATTTTCGTATTTATTATTGAACGATAAATCTTCACAAATTCCTTTAAATTAAATCTTACTGTAGTTTGATAAATTGTATAAACAAATAAAAAAATCATTAAATTTGTATCGGATTAATCACCATTTATTCAATTTCCTGATTTAAATGGAGGACATGAAATTACACTGAAATAATATTATAATGACTAAAATTAAGCAAGTAAGCATTTCCTTTCTTACATACATAAAGCAACAAAAATAAAATGAAACGAACATAACTTTTTAAGTAAATTAAGATTTTTTATAAAGCTACCTGGTGCCTGCAACGTCGGCGTCGTCCGCGTCAAACCTTCCTCGATAAAGGGACTATCCAACATAAAAATAATTGAGTGGGAACTCTCACCACCCACAACCCCAGAAGCCCCCTTTTAGTTGCCTCTTGCGATTAGGCAGTAGGCAGGCTCTATTCTGAATCCTGAAGCTACAGGGACTCTCAGGAAAGTACCTAGAGGTTCGAATTGAAAAATTACTTTTATGTTGGATAGTCCCTTTATCGAGTATTTCAATACTAAAAACGAAAATGGTATGACGTCTTTTAAAATTTTATTTATTAATAAACGTTCTATTGAACGTTTTGATTCATTTATCAATCTTTAATAAGGTTCGATTTAATGAAGCTTATGTTTTCATTAACAATAATGAGTAATGAAGCCTTCATAATACTAAGCGATCTGAGTGTCGGTCGTAGCGAATATTAGTGAAAGTTTTAGAGTGATGAATATTTTCTAGATACTTTATGGTTACTGTGAGCTATAATTACGTATTTAATACAGTTTTTTCCTGCCAATCGAGAGTTTCCCGGATTCGATTCCCGGCGAAACAGAAATTTTAATGATGAGTTTAAATTTCTGTTCGCGGTCTGGGTGTTTGTGCTCCTGTTTTTGTGTGTATCCATGGTACCCACGACACAGGGTATTAATTACCTTACTGTGGGGCTATGAGTGTTTAAAAGTATGTTAATAATATCTTAATCCTGTACTAATAATAAAGCATTTTATTGTACACTTATTATTTTATTGTATGCTTATTATTTTATTGAATGCTTATTATTATTGAACGCTTGAAAACTCTAATTTTGTATCCGTTAGAAATTTTATTCATATTATTTTATTCGGAAAACGTACCAACTTTAAAAATAAAGGCACATATTGCATATTTGTTTTCATATTGTATCTATGTAACACATTTTTGGTGAGTTTTTATTCAAAGAAAGATATTATTTTATTGTAAACCAAATTTCATTTAAATAGTTCTCCAAATATGATAGTTAAAATATTAAGCACCAAAAATATTGTAGTCTAACTTTTTATAAGAAATGTATAGCTATATTCTTTTGTTGTTTCTGTTGAGTTCAAAATAACAGCATTATTTAGACACGCCCTTTGACGTCAGAGCGCGCGTCGATGTCTTTTGGCTTTAAACTCTTGCAGGGGAAGTGCATTCGAAGGATTAAAAATATATAATTATGTCAGGAATGATTGATTACGATATAAGAGATAACACATTTTTTCCTTTCTTTAACAATCATAATTCACGAATTACATTTAAAAGGAAAGACACGACAGTTTTGACTCCCTATTTTTTTTTCTTCTAACTATAATATAAAATTCTCGTGTCACAATGTTAGTTACCATAATCCTCTGAAACGGCTTGACCGATTTTTATGAAATTTTATATGCATATTCAGTAGGTCTGAGAATTGGCTACTACCTATTTTTCGTACCCCTAAGTGATAAGGGAGTTCGCGGGGTCAAGTAGTCTACCTACAAAAAAATTCAATAAATAACGCTTAATAACACTTCACACTCATAGCCCCACAGTAGGGTAGAGATATACCCTGTGTCGTGGGTACCATGGACACACGAAGACAGAAACACAAACACCCAGACCGAGAACAGAAATTTTAACTCATCATTCAAATTTCTGCGTCGCCGGGAATCGAACCCGGGACCCCTCGATTGGCAGTCCGGCATGGTAACTATTGCGCCACGCGGGTCGTCAATAAAATTCAACAAAATTGCTTAAAACACTTTGATTTTAACAAATTTAATTTTTTGTAATTTTCTTTCCTAGTTTTTGAGATATTACACTTCCGTATTTGCAATACAGTAAAACTGCTACAGCAATAAAATAATTTAAACAATTTAGCAATAAATTAAGCCAAGTTTGAAGTGTACAGAATTTTTTTAAATAAAATAATGTGAGACAGAATTTTATAAATCAAATAAAATGCCTCCACCAACCCGCATTGGAGCAGCGTGGTGGAGTAAACTCCAGGCCTTCTCAATAATGGGGAGAGACCCGTGCCCAGCAGTGGGACGCAAAAAGGGTTGCGGCAAATTAAAATGCAAATAATAAATACCTAAGTAGTCTTCTCGTTAATTTCTATTATTATTAAATTGCGGATATCGCATTATATTCATAAATAACATTTTATTGTTTTAGGTTTGCTGTGAAAAGTTAAGAATTAATATACCTAAATCCTAAACCCAAAAAAATACAACAATAGCATGATAAACAAATATTTTTTTTATTACTAGTGCACGTGACTACAATTTAGTTTTGCAGCCTTTATTTAATTACAACAACCCACCAAAATAAATTTATTAACTACCGAAAAAATCGAAAAAAAAAAACGCAAAAAACATTTCACGACCTTGGCGTTACAGTGAAAAAAATCTAAAACACTCACCCCTTACAGTCCTTTAAGAAAAAACTCCCTTGACACTGAGAAATTAATAAAAAAATCACGCACTGAACTCGCGAGCGCAAATCACAGCGTATACCTACTGCGCATGCGCATATCAAACTGAATGGCACGAAGTTCGATATCCTATATAAACGGGCCGACAGACGAACACACCGTTTTTTACATATTCCTGGCCCATTGACGCAAATAAAAATATATATTATTATGTTATAAATTTAACAACCAAAATTTGTACAAATCGTTAGATTAGCCAGAACTTTTATTTGGTTATTAACTACACTATTATATTATTTGTTTACACTATTATTATGTGAACATTACATTAATACTTTTTGATCTGAAATTAAACAATTAGCCACAAATTTTTCAGTCGGTAAAACAAAATAAACAATTACTTGAACATTTTTCTTTCACTGCACTAATATCCCCACTACTAAATATTTCGTTGCTTTTTCGAGTCGTAAGTGACGCCCTTTTAACATTGACAACTTTACTTAGCTTAATGTGGAGATAAGGTAAAGTTGAAATCACAACCACAGCGTAATAAAGAGGGGAGAGGGAGGCCGTTGAAGGCCATTCTTATTCTTAGTGATGAAGAGTAGCGCTTTCAGTAGTAAGGCTCTACCTTGCATTCTTTGGACTACGGAGATTCCCTACAAAACTAAATGGATATTTAGCCAATTTTTTTTTCAATTATGGCATCGCAAATTCTGTGCATACTGCCAGCGTCAAGTATAATTTTTGCATAAATTTTTTGCCAGTTTCAATGAAACCGGACGAAGTAATAACAAAGTCAGTAAGTCGTCAGTAATCAGTCAGTCTAGTCAGTCCAACATTCAAGTAAAGCGATGGCTACTTTACTAGAACGTGTTCGATAGAATTTTGGAGGCAAGCAAAAAAAAAACATATTTAGCACTGTTATTCTATTTCACAAACACTCGTGCACTATAATTAACCTATATTAAACAAAATGCCATCAACTTTATCCGATATAACTCAAAAATACACCAAGAAAATGAAAATAAAACAAGAGCACAATATGTCTTTTTCGACATCCCGCCAAAAGTCCCTAACCAATTTTAACAAGTGTTGTAAAGTTTCTTTTTTTCTTAAAATCTATCTCTATGTATTCATTTTCGAGAGGATTTTTGAATCTCAAACTCCAAAAAAAATCATAAAACCGACTTCAAACCGTATATATGCTTTTTTTATGTTTGTTCGCGAATAACTTCGTCGTTTATGAACAGATTTTAATGATTCTTTTTTGTACGAAAGCTTATACTTCCGAGGTGGTCCCATTGTCACTAAGTGAAGATCTGATGACTCCGACTGAGGGATCCCAGGGAAATCGAGGGGAACTCTCAAATTTTATAGGCACACATATACATTTTCTTATACTTTCTGAACCAAAATTATATTTGTGCATAGCAACTATCATCTCATGCTGCAAATTCTTTCGATAAATGTTTTTTTGTTCAAAAACTTATGCTCCCGAGGTAGTCCAACTGTCTCCAAGTCAAGATCTGATGGTGAGATCCGAGGGAAATCGAAGGGAAATCTCAAATTTTATAGGCACACATATGTTGAAATATTGCCAATTATGCTTAAACAATACAGAATTATTAAATTAAAGGTATAAGCAGTTTGGGAAGCATGGTCGCCACGCCGACAATTGATGTAACCCACAAGATGTTTCTCATCAAAAAAATCACATTTTGTAACTTGAGGTTTCTAAAAGGGCATTAGAGTCCTTTAAATAAGACTGGCGCAGTCAACGCTATTGCATCATCTAAAGGTGACGGAGACCTTTCACCATCAGTATACCTGCTTGAAATGAAATGAAATGAAATTGTTTATTCACATGGGTACCAATATAGTGAAGTGCGCATACCCCAGCGGTTAGCGTAGAACGCGAATGATCTATGCAACTAAGCCAAACGGGCGCGGTCCGGTGTTCATGGTGGTTCATCAAAAATGTTCATGGTGACCGCTAGTAGTAAAAAGATTCATGCGCGTTTCCGTGCTTCGGAGGGCACGTTAAGCCGTCGGTCCCGGTTGTTTTCGATAGATAACAGTCGTTATACCTTGTCTGAGACCTTATGGGCGGTTTGAAAACATCCGACAGCGAGTTGGCCACTAACCCGCATCTCCGCCAACCCGCATTGGAGAAGCGTGGTGGAGTAAGCTCCAGGACTCCCCAATAATGGGGAGAAACCCGTGCCCAGTAGTGGGACGCAAAAAGGGTTGCAGGTGCGGTCATCGGCAGACCGTCTCCACTTCACGAAGAAAATTTTAAATTAAAATTTAAAATATAACAAGGGGTTGTAGTAGTTATGTGAACTGACAAGCGCAATTGTGTGCGTAAGCTTTTGAAGTTTAAGCGTTAGCAAATAAATAAACACAAACATAAAACATTTTAAAAACATTACCCTATTCACACAACTGACGACCTGCGTGGCGCAATGGTTACCATGCCGGACTGCCAATCGAAGGGTCCCGGGTTTGATTCCCAGCGAAACAGAAATTTAAATGATGTGTTAAAACTGTTATCGGTCTGGGTGTTTGTGTTTTTGTCTTTATGTGTGTCCATGGTACCCACGACATAGAGTATATCTACCCTACTATGGGGCTATGAGTGTGAAGCGTTATAAATTATTATACAACTGTAAAACAGTAACATTTAGTTGTCTTGCTGACTACTATCAACACACAGAGCTCTAGAGGTTACTCACTGTTCACAGTAAACCTACTGGTATGTGCACGCCTCACAACATTAATAGCGGATCGTACTTTGTGAGATAGAACTTCTATATTTTAGGTGTGTGAAAGCTTTCATGGTCTGAGAGAAGGCAGGCGCAAAAATTTGCCTGATATTTACATTAGAAAGGGTCAGTAAATATCAATTTTTATTTTAGTTATGGTTCACTATTTTGGCTATAATGGCTTACACATGAGATATAGATATATACTGTGGCAGGCTTTTTTGTAACACTGTTTAAGATAAACATTTCTATCGTACATTACATATGTTCAAGTATGTGTACTCCAGCGGTTTTGGCAGTGCACGCCAGAATAGCTCGCAGATGGTAGATTCTCACTTACTTGACACTTATCGTCATATTTTAGACAATTCACACAATATCTTTATAAATTGTAGCCTATGTGTAATTCTGATGTATAAGGTATATTATTATAAGTTTCATTAAGATGCATTCAGTAGTTTTTACGTGAAAGAGTAACAAACATACAAACAAACAAACAAAACTTACAAAACTTTCGCGTTTATAATATTAGTATGATGATATTGATGATATAGATTCCGTCGCTAGAGACCCAGAATATACCTGTAATGATACTACATTTGTAATAAGAAAACGTCATTTTGTTTGTGTAAAAAATCTTGAACTTGTTTGACACCTGCGTGACTAAGTCAAATGTTTCTCGATAAATCCTATGTAATTTGTAATTTTGCCAAAAATGTTCAACGAATTTTTTTAACACTTGTTTGTGTCCCACTTGAACACAGATGTTCTCTCGGAAGTCTGTGGGATGCAGGCCATAGACTACCAAAGTGGCCAAATGTGGATTGGTGGACATCATGCTTCCGAAAAACTGACGGGCATACACGGTGATGGAAAACATTGTAGGTATAATATTTAAATATCACAATATTTTCCTTCACCATAGAGCAGCGATAAATAGGCTCAATACCTTTAAACGAGCAATTCTTGTATATATACCAAAATATATTTTTAGATCTCGGAAACAGCTCCAAAGATTTTGATGAAATTTAGTACCCTGGTTTCGGGGGTGATAAATCGATCCAGCTAGGTTTTATTTTTAGAAATTTTAAATTAAAAAAAATATTTTCAGCGATAATCAACTTAAATAATATAAGCTGAAAAATACGACTCTTCCTGACATCTATTGGCGAGTATTAATAATATTGTGGCGTAGAACGCCATCAAACGCCATCCGTCAATCTGACGTTCAAAGAAATAACAATGTCGATTAGAAAGAGCTCTATAATATATAATAGGCCCGGGGTTCAAACCTCAATCAAAACCATATTGCGTTATTTTTTTTGTGTTGTTTCGTTTGAAACCAAACCAAGAAAATTAATTGTTTTTATCCTAGCAACGTTCGGTCGTCCAGGTACTATTATAAAATTAAATAGTTTGCTTGATTGAAAGCACTTACCTCGGGAAGAATTAATTCGAATTTAAAAATTATTTATTTTTGTGTTGAATAGTCTATTTATTGAGGAAGGTTTTAAGCTATAAATCATTATGCTAAAATACGCGTAAAACTGTGAGGCACATCTATAATTACGTAAATTATTACTGCATTTATTTATTTATTTATTTATTTTATGTAAACACCTTAAACTAGGAGTTACAAAGGGGTTTAGCCTAATGGCAAAAAAACGGAACCCTTATAGATTCGTGATGTCTGTCTGTCCAATTTTTTCCGAAATTATAAGAACTATACTGTTGAAACTCGGTACGTAGATGAATTCTGTGAACCACATTAAGATTTTTACACAAAAATAGAAAAAAACAATAAATTTTGAGGGTTCCCCATACTTAGAACTGAAACTCAATTTTTTTTTCATCAAACCCATACGTGTGGGGTATCTATGGATAGGTCTTCAAAAATGATATTGAAATTTTTAATATCATTATTTTCTAAACTGAATAGTTTGCGCGAGAGACACTTCCAAAGTGGCAAAATGTGTGTGTCCCCCTGTAACTTCTAAAATAAGAGAATGATAAAACTAAAAAAAATATATGATGTACATTACGATGCAAACTTCCACCGAAAATTGGTTTGAACGAGATCTAGCAAGTAGTTTTTTTTTAATACATCATAAATCGTGAACTACAATTTACCTTTCATCAATCTTAATGCAATGATTTCTATGGATAATCAAATGCAATGATGTACTTCTGTTGCCGCTATTGTTATACAAATAGTAAAAATAGAATAAAATAAATATTTAAGGGGGCTCCCATACAATAAACGTGATTTTTTATATATAATGTTACGGAACCCTTCGTGCGTGAGTCAGATTCGCACTTGGGCGGTTTTTTATTATTAGCTTCGAAATTTGGAGTAATCAATTCTCCCAGAACATTGTCAATCGGAAAAACATAAACATGATATCGGTCAAATTATGCATTATTCATTGACTTTGGCGCGATAATAAGCAAACGTGACAGTTGATCGTATGGGTCAATATCATTTACACTACTATCTTTACACAGATTCGAGATTAAAGTGTGTCATGGGGCATTGTAACTGAATGTTATAAGATTCGTCAGTTTGCATTTCACAATGTAAATATCTAGGAAATAAGCTTTATTTTTAAACAGTAACTACTTTATCAAAAGGAGGTTCTAAATACGTATTTATGGAACAAAGTTAGAAGAAGATTTTGCTGAATGAGCCACCCATCCTATTTTTGACCGCACTTGACATTGTTTAACTTTGTTGACACCTATACTTTTTATAACCGCTCTAGATGTTGCTTAATGGCCACCCATCCTACTTATGACCGCACTCGACATTGCTTAGCTTTGTTGACACCCAAACCTAAAACTAATGCTGAAAGAAGAGAAAAACATTATTAAGCGCAGAAATTAAAAAAAACAAGAAAGTAAAAAAATACAACTTCGTTCCATCCGGGTGTCCCTTGACACCTCATTCTTTTTTTTACGTATGTTACCAATTATTTTTATATTGAGAATCATTGAAGACCCACGTGGCGTAATGGTCACTATGCCGGACTGCCGATCAGAGTCCCGGGTTTGATTCCCGGCGAGACGAAAGTGATGTAATAAGTTGTTTATTATACAACTAACTGTTCTGTTAATTCATTCTCAATACTACTTCAAACTAATTGAAAAAAATAATCAAACAGGATTTGAATAGATCCATGACTATATGTGAAATTAAATATCCACAATAATTTGATATTTTATGTCGCTGAGCGTATTTAATATGGATGTGTATACTTATGTCACTTACTTATATCACTTAATACCTACTTATGTCACTGAAATATAAAACATGAATTTAATCTCGTAATTCAAATTTCTGCCTCACCGGGAAACGAACCCAGGACCTTTCAATAATTTGTCGTCAACTTATGACAGTTAAATAAATAACGCTGCGAAACTCATATTTTTAATCTAAGACTATCTGACTCCGCAAACTTCGTACCGCGTTTATATGCTTATTATCACTTAGGGGGATGAAAACTAGATAGTATAGCTTTATTAGATAGTATAGATAGTATAACTAGATAGTATAGGTATATAGCCGATTCTCAGACCTTCCCGATATGCACACAAAATTTCATGAGAATCGGTCGAGCCGTTTCGGAGGAGTATGGTAACTAACATTGTGACACGAGAATTTTATAAATAAGAATTCCTTTGTAGTAACAGAAGTACCCAGACCGAGATTTTTTTAACTCATCATTCAAATTTCTGCCTCGCTGGAATTGAACATGAAATATTCTTATATTTTCGATGTTTATCCTAGCTTGTATGTTACTTGAAGTTTGTTTGCTTCAACTCACGAGAGCCGAAAATATTCCATATCTAGACTTCCGCCGTGACATTGCCACCAATTATGATTATAAAAATAATTTGACCTCCTCAGAACGATACTGCGTATCTGATTCATAGAGGTCACGCAGAGTTTTAGTATGTACTCTAATTTCTGCTTAGTCAGATAAATAAATAAATAAATAATAAATGAAAAATACATAAACATAGATAATAAAATAAATTTATAAATAATTACACATATAAATAAATTCATTAAATAATTCTACTTTTTCTGTTGTTACTAATTTTAGGTATTACATATATCTTTTTTTGAAATTGGTATCTATAATTGTACTAACATGAATAGACCTTTTTCTGACATAAAATTCATTAATTATAGTTTATAGTTTGTGTTTAATGTCAAAAAACTGTAACAGCAAGTTAGTAGCCATTTTTATGGCATATAATGAACCTAATTAATTGTTATGACCTAAATTCTTGTTATTTCTAAAACCCAGACCCTGACGGGTGGGTCATGTACTTGGTTGTTTATTTTTGATGTTACTAATCAAGAATTAGCAATCAGCAACTTTGTATTACTTAAATCATGTTATCCCATTATTATGTCTGATAACGTGAACCGACCTAAATTAAGTAACAAACATGTAACTGACACACAGTATTCGGACTCGCAGTTTTTTTTAATGAGACTTTTTTAAGATAGTTTTATTTGTAAACTTATTTTTTATAAATAATGTTATATTTTGTATATATTTTATTGTATAATATTGTATACAGTTAGTGTAATTAATTTAATGTTAATTTAATTATTATGAATGATTTCATCAAAGAAAATGAGATAAGATTAAAATTTTCATAATTTTGAAGATGTAATAATATAATATAATATTTACCTTACTGAGGTAAATATGGCGGATTATTAAATGTATAAAACAACTTTTGTAATACCCATATTTGTGCAAATAAATCATTTGAATTTGTCTTTTTCTTTGTGATGTCCAAATAATGGAGTGTGAAATTTTGGATACGCATTGAAAAGCATGGCGATATAATAATTTTAATTATGTAAATGTATGCCCGAGAGATTGATCTTCCTTACATACAAATAAATAAAATTGGAGTATTTGTTTGTAATTTTAAAATTACCGCTTTTTCTTACATGCATATGTACACACTACACATACCTAAATAATATTTTTTAGAATTTTTGTCTGTCTGTATGTTTGTTCCGGCTAATCTCTGAAACGACTGAACCAATTTTAATAGACTTTTACTAGGTAGCTAATGTAATAAGGAGTAACGTAGGTTACTTTTATTTTGTTAAAGTTGCGGTCTAACGAATAAATAACGCTACATACTTATGGCCCCTTCTCTGTCGTGGGTACCAAGAAAACACACACACACACACACAGAGAGAGGGAGAGAGGGAGAGAGAGAGAGAGAGAGAGGGAGAGAGAGAGAGAGAAACACAAAGACCCAGACCGAAGACAGAAATTAAAAATCATCATTTTAGAATGATGATTTTTAATTATGTATATTTATATATATATATATATATATATATAAATATATAGATATCTAAAAATAAATTATCTAAAAATTAGTAACACACGTGAGTAAAACCGATATAATAAAGTCATAGCCCAAGTTGTTATGGAATATGTTCAGGATGACCAAGTGGTGCAATGGTCTCCGTGCTGGCCTGCCGATTGAAAGTAGCGGTCCTGGATTCAATTCCCGGTGAGGCCGAAATTTTTCTGATGACTTTAAATTGTAATTGTGTTGATTGTATTCTGTCTTTGTGTATGTGGCCGCAGTATCCACGACACAAGGACAGGATTCCCTGTGTCGTGTCGTGTGGGGCCATGAGTGTACGAAATCGCCGTTAAACAAAAACAAATTAAGATCATGTCGGTTCGAAACAAGAAAGTGGTAAGGTCACGTCAAAACCCTTTCAGATTCCTCTCACCCACGTCACGAAGGAAGTCTCTTGCGTCTTCATGGTCATTTGCAAGCGAAATAATTATGAAATGGCAGAAAGTTGTTATTAAATAGCATTTCACTTCGGTTAAACGAATTACGATGTATGACGCATTAGAGTAATTTGTATTTCCCATTTCCAATATTTATGTATGTTGTGAGCAGCGATGGCCGAGTGGTATAAATCCGCGGTCTTCGACGTGATCGATCCCGGGTTCAAATTTACGACATTACGACATTTGTAATGTGCGAATTTATCGCTGCTCCACGGTGATGGAAAAAATCGTGATATTTAATTGATTACGATTTTCTCCATCACCGTGCATGCCTGAGAGGAATTCATAATTTCTCGAAAGCATGACGTCCACCAATCCGCACTTGGCTAGCGTGGTGGACTATGGCCTAAATCCCTCTCACTAGTGAGAGGAGACCTGTGCCCAGCTGTGGGACATAAAAAAAGCTTGAAAAAAAATGCATGTTGTATTGATTAGCAATAGTTGTATAGTACCACTGTTGTAGTGTTTAGCAGAAAACACCAAAATTGCGAAGCACAACAGTGCCGATTATACTAACACTAGCCTTCCGACAGCGACATCGCCCGCGTGGACCCGTTTTATTGGTTAAAAACCATCCTATGTCCTTTCCCAAGGTCCACAGAGCAGACAGAGCAAAAAAAAATGTCCACTAAGAGTTTGTAAAGAAACCGTACAGTGAATAAAGAATATTTTATTTCATTTACACTCTATGTGTTCCAAGTTTCATTCAAATTACTTTCGAATTTATAATATTAAGTAGAGATGAGGCGCGCATGGCTCGGCGGCTAGCGTAGAACGCAAGCGGTCTGTGCAATTAAGCCAAAAGGGCGCGGCCGGGTGTGAGATGGGTGATCGCTAGTGGCAAAATTTCATGCGCGTTTCCGTGCTTCGGAGGGCACGTTAAGCTGTAGGTCCCGGTTGTTGTCGGTAGATAACAGTCGTTAAACCGTGTCGGAGGCCTTATGGGCGGTTTGAAAACATCCGACAGCGGGTTGGCCACTAACCCGCATTGGAGCAGCGTGGTGGAGTAAGCTCCAGGCCTCTCCAATAAGGTGGAGAGACCCGTGCCCAGCAGTGGGACGCAAAAAAGGTTGCAGCCAGCCAGCCAGAGATGAGGCTACCATCGCATTCACCTATGCAACTACGTCGTCGTATCTCCATTTCGAAAGAAAGATTTTTCGATAACGAGTCTCTAATATACTCAAGTTTAGCTTACCGTACGTTTATTACAGGGCGCACATTTCTAAATTTTAAAGAAAGTTATAAGTAATCTTATATATTAATAGCGCAAGCCGATTTTTGGCCACTGATAACAGGACGATAGCTGCACATAAAAAAATCGATTATGATCTCATTTTAAAGAGCTCCGGCCATAGATAGAGAAAAATAAACATTTTAATAGTAAATCCATTCGATCCAAATCAATTCAAAAATTGGTTAATCAATTCCAAATTAATAAAAATATCCTATATAAAACTATTCTCCACCAACCTGCATTGGAGCAGGTAGCAGTAAGCTCCAGGCCAATAATGGGGAGAGACCCGTGCCCAGCAGTGGGACGCAAAAAGGGTTGCAGCCATATACAACTATTTGTAGTTAGTTCGTTCCTCATTGTTAAAATTAGACACAAGTATGAAGTAAAAGGCGAAAGTTTTATGCGTTTTGAAGGGAATCCAGAGTAAATAATAATTATGAAGTACCTATGTACAAAAGGCGTCTGTTGAGTTTTAGCGGGAAGTCGGAAAAGACATATTGTGCTCTTGTTTTATTTTTACTTTCTTGGTGTAGTTTTGAGTTATATCGGATAAATTTGATGGCATTTTCTTCGATATAAGTACCTAGGTTAATTATAGTGCACTAATGTTGTGAATTAAAATAACAGTGCGAAAATATGTTTTTTCGGCTTGCCTCCATAATTCCATTGGTCACGTTCTTGTAAAGAAGCCATCGCTTTACATGAATGTCTGCAGGCGCGGATCCAGCCCTCAATTAGTCTTGTGGGCACAGCTACCCAAAAATCGGACAAGTGCGAGTCGGTGTATGAACATGAACTTGAACAATCATAGACATACCTGAACGATTTTTTCGCATAAGTACACCATTTTATATCAAATAATTTTATCAATAATTTTGAAAATAAGCTTAAAACAATAATGACACAAAGCGCTCACGATTTTTTCACAATAATACTAGTATATTCGTTTATTATTGTTTTAAGCTTATTTAAAAAAATATTTTTAACTTTTTAGTTTGATGTGATTTAAAGTGTGTATTTTATTTGAACTAATATTTATTTTTCACATTTTAGTTTCATATACTTAGGACTATGAGTATATAATATATTTAGGACTATGAGTGTGAAACGTTATTTATTTATATATTTTTATTTCCGATAGGCCATTAGGTTCCTTGAGGTAGCTTAAAGCGTAAGCTTGAATTTGCAATTTGTAAATTGATAATCGGATAATTGTAGAGCATGCAAAAATATGAAATAAATTGTTTTTGCTTCCTTATATCCACTAGTTCAGCATAAAAAATCATATAAATAGGCCACGATTTCCGGGGGGGAGGAATACGTACATTCGGAGAGTAAACATCAAAATGGAGAAAAACCAAATCAGAGCTGTCATAAAGTACCTCTGTTTGAAAAAAATGTTTACATACAAACATACACAGCGACCTAGTGGAAACATTGGGGGACTCTGCTCCTCTATTTTCCACAGTTGCGTGCTGGGCAAAGGAGTTCAAGCAACATCTGCAGAAGATGAACATCGCGAGGGACGCCCATCCACGTCCCTCAATGCGGAAAACGTTAAAAAAAGTCGAAGATGTCGAATTGGCAGATCAAAGAGTAACCATAAGGCATGTAGCTGAGGTCACAGGGATCTCATATGGCAGTGTTCAAAGAATCTTTGCGAACGAACTGCATATGAAAAAGGTCTCTGCGCGTTGGGTCCCGAGAATGTTAAGGGACGAGCAAAAGAAAAATCGAGTCGACATTTCGAGGGCGAATCTCGAAAAGTTCCAGACGGATCAGGTTTTTTTTTTGTCTCGTTTCGTGACCATGGATGAGATCTGGATCCATCATTTTAATTCGGAAACCAAACGACAGTCAATGACTTGGAAACGAGCCTCTTCCCCGACGCCGAAGAAATTCGAGGTGTCAAGTTCAAGGAAAGGTTATGTCGTTCGTTTTTTGGGACGCTGAAGGAATTATAATGGTGGAATACTTGGAAAAAGGAGCCACTATTAGAGGCTCTTACTACATAGACCAAATAAGAAGAAAAAAGTCGAGGCAAACTCCGAGCTGGACTGTTGTGTCACCACCCTATTCGCCAGACCTGGCTCCCAGTGACTTTTATTTGACGGCGATAGCGAGGTGATCAAGACAAAGATTTTTTCAAAGGGAATTGTGGGTTTAGAAAAAAGATGGACTTAATGTAAGCAAGTCATTGCTAGGAAACTATGTAGAGAAATAAATTTTTTTAGTTAAAATATCCTTATTTTATATTGATTATCATTACTTTTGGATCACCCCTCGTATATAGTTAAGGTGCATTCTTAAAGCAATCTAAAAATCTAAAATCAAGCATGAGATAAAGATTCTCATAAATATAATATGCTAGTTCTCATAAATAAAATAGAACCTGGATGTTCGAGCTTTGCTCGGAAATAAAAGCAATTGATTATCTTGGTCTAACCTCAAACTTAGAACATAATATTTACTTAGATACGAATAATAGTTTTTCTAATAAAAAGGAACTTGAAAAAAAGGGGGGAAAAATTGAATCAAAGACACCTGGACTCGCACCGGGCCTCCTTTTGGTTTTGGGACTACGCGTTTTCCCCCTGAGCTATTATAACTTTGTAGATGATGGCGATATTTACCTTCCTATCCTAATGATATTGTAGCAGTTTTTCATTGCCTGATAACACCGATAAAACAATGTTTTCTAAAAATGAAACCTAGCTAGATCGATTTATCTCCCCCAAAAATATAACGTGAAATACCGTCGTTGGCGCGCCCACAGACAGGCTTTCTTATTCTTTGCTTTATTCTTCTGACTCTGAGCTCTCAACGACGCGCCAATAGCGCCATGACAAGTGGCGGGCGGCGGCTTGGAAGTTTTAGTGGCTACGAACTAGACTAGCCTTAAAAATCATGCGATATTCAGAACGGCTGCTTTCCATATAACGCATGGTTTTTAAAGACTAGTCATATGTATCATTTTTATATATACATCAGTCTATCGATCCCAATAGACCCTGAAAGTGAGACTTTTCCAGTTAAAACTAGTGAATTAGTGTTGTGGGCATGTCCATAGTGCCCATATGGGTGGATCCGCGCATGAATGTCTGACTGACTTGACTTGATGTTGTATTGATTAGCAATAGTTGTATAGTACCACTGTTGTAGTGTTTAGCAGAAAACACCAAAATTGCGAAGCACAACAGTGCCGATTATACTAACACTAGCCTTCCGACAGCGACATCGCCCGCGTGGACCCGTTTTATTGGTTAAAAACCATCCTATGTCCTTTCCCAAGGTCCACAGAGCAGACAGAGCAAAAAAAATGTTCACTAAGAGTTTGTAAAGAAACCGTACAGTGAATAAAGAATATTTTATTTCATTTACACTCTATGTGTTCCAAGTTTCATTCAAATTACTTTCGAATTTATAATATTAAGTAGAGATGAGGCGCGCATGGCTCGGCGGCTAGCGTAGAACGCAAGCGGTCTATGCAGTTAAGCCAAAAGGGCGCGGTCGGGTGTGAGATGGGTGACCGCTAGTGGCAAAATTTCATGCGCGTTTCCGTGCTTCGGAGGGCACGTTAAGCTGTAGGTCCCGGTTGTTGTCGGTAGATAACAGTCGTTAAACCGTGTCGGAGGCCTTATGGGTTTGAAAACATCCGACAGCGGGTTGGCCACTAACCCGCATTGGAGCAGCGTGGTGGAGTAAGCTCCAGGCCTCTCCAATAAGGTGGAGAGACCCGTGCCCAGCAGTGGGACGCAAAAAAGGTTGCAGCCAGCCAGCCAGAGATGAGGCTACCATCGCATTCACCTATGCAACTACGTCGTCGTATCTCCATTTCGAAAGAAAGATTTTTCGATAACGAGTCTCTAATATACTCAAGTTTAGCTTACCGTACGTTTATTACAGGGCGCACATTTCTAAATTTTAAAGAAAGTTATAAGTAATCTTATATATTAATAGCGCAAGCCGATTTTTGGCCACTGATAACAGGACGATAGCTGCACATAAAAAAATCGATTATGATCTCATTTTAAAGAGCTCCGGCCATAGATAGAGAAAAATAAACATTTTAATAGTAAATCCATTCGATCCAAATCAATTCAAAAATTGGTTAATCAATTCCAAATTAATAAAAATATCCTATATAAAACTATTCTCCACCAACCTGCATTGGAGCAGGTAGCAGTAAGCTCCAGGCCAATAATGGGGAGAGACCCGTGCCCAGCAGTGGGACGCAAAAAGGGTTGCAGCCATATACAACTATTTGTAGTTAGTTCGTTCCTCATTGTTAAAATTAGACACAAGTATGAAGTAAAAGGCGAAAGTTTTATGCGTTTTGAAGGGAATCCAGAGTAAACAATAATTATGAAGTACCTATGTACAAAAGGCGTCTGTTGAGTTTTAGCGGGAAGTCGGAAAAGACATATTGTGCTCTTGTTTTATTTTTACTTTCTTGGTGTAGTTTTGAGTTATATCGGATAAATTTGATGGCATTTTCTTCGATATAAGTACCTAGGTTAATTATAGTGCACTAATGTTGTGAATTAAAATAACAGTGCGAAAATATGTTTTTTCGGCTTGCCTCCATAATTCCATTGGTCACGTTCTTGTAAAGAAGCCATCGCTTTACATGAATGTCTGCAGGCGCGGATCCAGCCCTCAATTAGTCTTGTGGGCACAGCTACCCAAAAATCGGACAAGTGCGAGTCGGTGTATGAACATGAACTTGAACAATCATAGACATACCTGAACGATTTTTTCGCATAAGTACACCATTTTATATCAAATAATTTTATCAATAATTTTGAAAATAAGCTTAAAACAATAATGACACAAAGCGCTCACGATTTTTTCACAATAATACTAGTATATTCGTTTATTATTGTTTTAAGCTTATTTAAAAAAATATTTTTAACTTTTTAGTTTGATGTGATTTAAAGTGTGTATTTTATTTGAACTAATATTTATTTTTCACATTTTAGTTTCATATGCTATTAATGCTATTAGTCCAAATGAGAGTTACAAACAAGCTTAAAAACTAGCAACATGTCCCAGCTAAACACGAGTAGACCTTTATTTTTACACAGGGTAAATCTACCTTACTTCGGGACTATGAGTGTGAAACGTTATTTATTTATATATTTTTATTTCCGATAGGCATTTAGTTTCTTTAGGTAGCTTAAAGCGTAAGCTTGAATTTGCAATTTGTAAATTGATAATCGGATAATTGTAGAGCATACAAAAATATGAAATAAATTGTTTTTGCTTCCTTATATCCACTAGTTCAGCATAAAAAATCATATAAATAGGCCACGATTTCCGGGGGGGAGGAATACGTACATTCGGAGAGTAAACATCAAAATGGAGAAAAACCAAATCAGAGCTGTCATAAAGTACCTCTGTTTGAAAAAAATGTTTACATACAAACATACACAGCGACCTAGTGGAAACATTGGGGGACTCTGCTCCTCTATTTTCCACAGTTGCGTGCTGGGCAAAGGAGTTCAAGCAACATCTGCAGAAGATGAACATCGCGAGGGACGCCCATCCACGTCCCTCAATGCGGAAAACGTTAAAAAAAGTCGAAGATGTCGAATTGGCAGATCAAAGAGTAACCATAAGGCATGTAGCTGAGGTCACAGGGATCTCATATGGCAGTGTTCAAAGAATCTTTGCGAACGAACTGCATATGAAAAAGGTCTCTGCGCGTTGGGTCCCGAGAATGTTAAGGGACGAGCAAAAGAAAAATCGAGTCGACATTTCGAGGGCGAATCTCGAAAAGTTCCAGACGGATCAGGTTTTTTTTTTGTCTCGTTTCGTGACCATGGATGAGATCTGGATCCATCATTTTAATTCGGAAACCAAACGACAGTCAATGACTTGGAAACGAGCCTCTTCCCCGACGCCGAAGAAATTCGAGGTGTCAAGTTCAAGGAAAGGTTATGTCGTTCGTTTTTTGGGACGCTGAAGGAATTATAATGGTGGAATACTTGGAAAAAGGAGCCACTATTAGAGGCTCTTACTACATAGACCAAATAAGAAGAAAAAAGTCGAGGCAAACTCCGAGCTGGACTGTTGTGTCACCACCCTATTCGCCAGACCTGGCTCCCAGTGACTTTTATTTGACGGCGATAGCGAGGTGATCAAGACAAAGATTTTTTCAAAGGGAATTGTGGGTTTAGAAAAAAGATGGACTTAATGTAAGCAAGTCATTGCTAGGAAACTATGTAGAGAAATAAATTTTTTTAGTTAAAATATCCTTATTTTATATTGATTATCATTACTTTTGGATCACCCCTCGTATATAGTTAAGGTGCATTCTTAAAGCAATCTAAAAATCTAAAATCAAGCATGAGATAAAGATTCTCATAAATATAATATGCTAGTTCTCATAAATAAAATAGAACCTGGATGTTCGAGCTTTGCTCGGAAATAAAAGCAATTGATTATCTTGGTCTAACCTCAAACTTAGAACATAATATTTACTTAGATACGAATAATAGTTTTTCTAATAAAAAGGAACTTGAAAAAAAGGGGGGAAAAATTGAATCAAAGACACCTGGACTCGCACCGGGCCTCCTTTTGGTTTTGGGACTACGCGTTTTCCCCCTGAGCTATTATAACTTTGTAGATGATGGCGATATTTACCTTCCTATCCTAATGATATTGTAGCAGTTTTTCATTGCCTGATAACACCGATAAAACAATGTTTTCTAAAAATGAAACCTAGCTAGATCGATTTATCTCCCCCAAAAATATAACGTGAAATACCGTCGTTGGCGCGCCCACAGACAGGCTTTCTTATTCTTTGCTTTATTCTTCTGACTCTGAGCTCTCAACGACGCGCCAATAGCGCCATGACAAGTGGCGGGCGGCGGCTTGGAAGTTTTAGTGGCTACGAACTAGACTAGCCTTAAAAATCATGCGATATTCAGAACGGCTGCTTTCCATATAACGCATGGTTTTTAAAGACTAGTCATATGTATCATTTTTATATATACATCAGTCTATCGATCCCAATAGACCCTGAAAGTGAGACTTTTCCAGTTAAAACTAGTGAATTAGTGTTGTGGGCATGTCCATAGTGCCCATATGGGTGGATCCGCGCATGAATGTCTGACTGACTTGACTGACTGATTACTGACGATTTACTGACTTTACCAATTATTACTCGTCTTTCACCAAAACTGGCAAAAACGTGATGCAAAAATTATACTTGACGCTGGCAATATGCAGAGTTTGCAATGCCATAATTGAAGAAAAAAAGGCGTCTGTCAGTACTCTTTTTTTCGGATGGCGTCTCAGTCTTTTGAACATTTTGCCAATTTCAAAGTTGGGTTCTCATTAAATTAATAAAATACATACGAATGTTTCACTGGCGACAAACTAGTTAAGATTAAATTAAAAATAGAAATGTCAATGACCGCCGTACCTGTCAATTCGGTCGTATAAATGACACAATGATAATGTAACATTTTACTTCAATGAAATAATTAAAGTTTTGTTTCCTCATTTTTAATCAAGTTTTAATAATTGTTGCTTGTCATGTAATTCAACTTTTAGCACGGTTACAATTTTGTCACGTGAATTCCGTAATGCAGATTTCCCACTTAATTTTACTGTAGGTACCTTTAGTAAAGGAATATTAGGTGAGTTTTGGAGCATCTATAGATAAAAAAACGTTTCACACTCAGTGTGACAGTATGGTAGGTATACCCTGTGTCGTGGATGCCATGGACACATTCTAAGACAGAAACACAAATACCCAGAACGAGAACAGAAATTTAAACTCATCATTCAAATTACTGCTTCGCTGGGAATCGAACCCGGGACCCTCCGATCGGCAGTCCGGCATGGTAACCATTACGCCACGCGGGTCGTAAATTCCGCTTGCATTCCAGTTGTATACCATTTCCATTAAATTCATCATTTCATCAGCCGCTGCTAAATAAAGCACAGGGCTAACGCTCCCTTACGTTCGTCGCTCCTTCCGGTCCCGCGCCCTTTGAATCCAGCGGCTTCCCGGTATCTTCTTCAGGTCGTAAGTCTACTCGCAATATTACAATATATTCAGAATTGATAGTGATTCAGGTTATCACCAACAGCAACCGGCCATCTCTTGATGAGTTACCCAAATTCACATCCAAAAGACGCAATTTCTTGATCAATCGTCACATAGAAATCTGGAACTCTATGGGAAAAAGAAGGAATGCACGTATCGCCGCTTTCGTGCCACCTTAGTCATCTCTTGGCGCTTCGGTTATTTATATTACCCTTGCTCGATATTTCTGAAAACGGTGTCTAGCGACCACATTATACCAATACTTATATATTTCTAAAACGAGATAATAAAAAGAATAGACGTTGTAATTTTTTTTAATTTATGCAAAACTGTTGTTCTATACTTCTGTAAGAAACTCATATTATTCGAAAGAAAGAAACCTTAAACAACAATCACAATACACGCAAAATGCTTTCATTATTATTGGTTACTTTGACGTGACGTGATTGACGTGGTATGAGTTTCATGGTGCGAACGGGAAGTATCACCGCTACATCCATATCTGTCGTGACGCGCCGCAATATTGTTTGTTTCTATGGAAAGGTGCAGATTCAGAAAGAAAGAAAGAAAGAATATTTATTTCATATTACGACCTGTTATTGACGACCTGCGTGGCGCAATGGTTACCAAGCCGGACTGCCAATCGAAGGTTCCCGGGTTCGATTCCCAGCGAAACAGAAATTTGAATGATGAGTTTAAATTTCCATTCTCGTTCTGGGTGTTTGTGTTTCTGTCTTTGTGTGTGTCCATGGTACCCACGACACAGGGTATATCTACCCTACTGTGGGGCTATGAGTGTGAAGCGTTATTTTATTTATTTTTATATTAGGAATACACACACAACAGCTGATCGTGTGAGATCGTGTGATTCTTACCAAACTTAATGAGACGATAATCAACTACCGAAGTTGCAGCGCTACTACTTACATATGATTGGGATCGTATGGAGTCGCAAGATTAAGGTGTGCTTGACCTTGTATGTGTAGAGGGTTGCAGTGCTTAAATAAATAAAAAAAACAACGAGTTGCACTCCAGTAGTGCCGGCAGAAGTAGTGCATTTTTGATATTTTGGAATGGTTAGGGAATAATTTCGCACGAATTGCTTTTATTATCAGTAGGTATTATTTTTCATCTAGTATTTTTAGTAGGTTTTCATCTAGTATTTTTATTGAGTACTCTCTCATTTTCTTTCAGTATTTCTTCGTCACTTTTTTTATTAATGGATGCACTTTGTTCAATGTCCATATTTTAAATATTTAATTTTGATATAAACGAATTTTACAAGTATAGACAGTCGACCCGTCATCAGCTGTCACCCCTGCGTCTAACGAATATTCGATCAGGCCACGTGTCCTGACGCGAGTTTAACATTTTTTACCCATCCCAAAAAAGTGCACAACGCCGCTAAAGAAGTTTTCACTTCAAAAACTGGCCTAGGGCGCACCGTGGGTTCCATAAAATATTTTTAATATATGATGTAACTAATTTACGAGACGTTGATTCGTGCCAAATTTCAAGATTCTGAATTCACGGGAAGTACCCTGTAGGTTTTGATTCCCTAGCGAGTGTCTAAAATTTGCGACACAAACGGCTGTATTTTTTGATTGCGCTGGCTTATAAGCTTGATATTTTCACAGCTTCAAGATTCCAAGACAGTATTTGATATAAATTACAGCTTGATACCTCCACATACATAGACCTTCACGTTCTCCAGAAAAAGGGTCTTGAAAGACAGACAGACGGACGGACAACAAAGTGATCCTATAAGGGTTCCGTTCCGTTTTTTTCTTTCGAGGTACGGTGAAAATCACATTTAACCCTGGGAACGAGAACCATAAAATTCATTAATTCTATGTCATTAAGGATTTTTTAGACAGTCCGTCTGTTAGCCAATCAGGAAAATACCACTTACCACTTACAAGGCGTAGGAAACACTTTTGAATGTTAAACTGACCCCATAAAATACAACCAGTGCTTAATATTTTATAGTATAGTACTAATATATTTTCGTTTTTTCATTTCATCGCGCAGTTAATTACGAAGTTGACTAAGATCCGGTTTACATATTATCAATTAATTAATTTAAAGAATGTAAACAGACTTTAAAGGACAATGCACAAAAGAAAAATAACCAGACCCAACGCAAATGTTGGTCAATAGTCATAGATGCGAATGAGTAAATAAACACTGCAACGGTACCATCGACTTTAATAGCAAAAAGGTAAAAAGAAGAAATTAAATTGTCCATGGAGAAATTTTTCAAGTTCCAACAATTCACTTTAAACTTGGGGTAAGAGTTTATCGAATGTTGGGAAATCTGTTCGACCAAGTTCGACCTACCGCTGCACTGTATTGCCGTGAAGCGCGTATTTTGATGGAAATAATTGCAAAAATAAAAGGAAACACCCAGGTTTCCTTAAATTGTCCATTTACTTCAGTAACCACGTAACACCGGCGTGTGCCCTCCGAAGCACAGAAACGTAGCGCATGAATTTTTTTGCCGCTAGCGGTCACCCATCTCACACCCGACCGCGCCCGTTTGGCTTAGTTGCATAGATCGTTTGCGTTCTACGCTAATCGCCGGGCCATGCGCACTTCGCCAGATTATTCATCATTATTTACAAACTTTTTCATGGCTGACCTTAGGAAATTGTACTAGGGTCGACCAGTGGCTCAACTTTTTATTTTTTTATCGAAACTGAACATTATGGTCATAGGAAGTAGTCCAAGTTTCAACTACGGAAGCACCTGTTCTATATAATAATATATGATATCAGTGGGTTTGTTGACACATTTACATAATATTTAAAAGTAAACAAAAGCTTGCGAGTTCTGTAAAATCAGTAGGTATTGAAGTAAATGATGAATTTAAATGGATTATTTTCAATAAAATAAAATAATGTAGTTTTAAAACTAAAAAACACGCTTTTGTGAAAATACGAACTAAAAAGTTTCAAGTTAATCAGACGCTTAGAAGTAGGTGAAAATGAAGTTAAAAGATTCCGTTTCATACATACATACATACAGGTCAAGCTAATAAAAGCGTGTTAAAAATGAGATAAAAAGAAAGAAGATAAAAGAAACAAAACGATTAACAAATGTCATATTTAATGCTGACACTAAATTCATTTACTAATCATTTTATTTTCAAATTTAATGGTAGATAAATAAAAACTCAACTGAGAATAAATTGAGTATAGTTACGAATATATTGGAAAGTGCCTATTCAAGGCTTCTCATAAAGTAGACAGTAAATCCGAACGCGCCGGTTGTAATCAGTATCATAAATACTCATATGTACATAAATGAAAATTAATTATAGAAATAATTAAGCTTCTGTTCATCGACTTGCACGCGATGTTGGGTGGCCAAACGTCAGACAAAGGACTAGAACCACATGGTTCCGTATGCTGATGATGCGTATGGTTTCCTTCTACACCCACTTTTGGAAAGTATTTTAATTTTAGCATATGGTGCTGTTGTAACCTAAAAATATTATTCAATCGATTAGCGACTTAAATAAATAATGTAGTTTAAAAAAACTAAAAAACACGCTTTTGTGAAAATACGAACTAAAAAGTAAAAAAAAATAAGAAGAAAATGTATGTTACTGTAAAAACAGCGTGGGGTGCATGGTGTCACTATTAACTTAAAAACCACCCCACGCTTTTTTTACGGTAAAATACATTTTCTTCTTATTATTTTTTTTACTTTTTAGGTCGTATTTTCACAAAAGCGTGTTTTTTAGTTTTTTTTAACTACATTATTTATTTTTAATTTTTTAGTTGGATTTTAATTCTCAAATTCTTGCATTGTCATCGGCCCTTGACAAATTCGGCCTTGTGCAAATTTTCAAGTTAACCAGACGCTTAGACGTGTTAAAAATATAAAACTTTATATTTGTTTCATTAAGTACCTTAGGCCACGAACTTATCAGCCGGCCCTCGTATATTTTATTTTATCCTGATGATCCTAGTTACGACTTTAATATAAAGTTATGAGATTATTGTATTGTCATCGGCCCTTGACCCCTGTGCAAATTTTCAAGTGAATCAGACTCCTAGAAGTAAGTGAAAATGAAGTTAAAAGATTCCGTTACATACATACATACATACATACATACTTACATACATACAGGTCAAGTTAATAAAAGCGTGTTAATAAAAAGCAATTAAATTGTATAATATTGACAGCCTCCGTGGCGTATATGGCGTGATGCCGACTGCGAAGCGTGAGGTCGTGGGTTCGATTCCCACCCAGGACAAATATTTGTGTGATGAACATGATGACTATTTGTTCTGTATCTGGGTGTTAATTTATCTATTTAAGTATGTATTTAGAATTATATAAGTATGTTTATCAGCTTTCTGATTACCATAGCACAAGCTCTGCTTAGTTTGAAATCAGATGGTGTTGTGTGAATTGTCCAAAAATATAAATTTAATATTTTAATAAATAATTTATCTTTTTTAATTTTCCGTCTTATTTGTCGAAAACTCGATATAATTTTTACTCGGTGAGGACGTCATTAGGTCATGTAAACAAATGCAATAATATTTATTTCACAGTTTTTGTTTCCACACCCGTTTGAGCTTAATAAACTTAATTTCCGCTTTAAGCAAATACAGACTAAAAAACGAAAATTTCGAAATGAATAAGGAAAAAAATAACTTTGCTGTTTCTAAAACTAAAACTAACATTTTCCGACTGCTTTTTGACTTAGTTATCTCAATTGTATAAGTATTTTTAGATTATTCCTCATATAGAGTAGGTTAAATTATTTTTCGATTTCCCTCTACAAATTAACTAAAGGTATACTCCTTAAAGCATCAAAGGTACTGACCTGACGGGTGTCATACCTGTCAGTACCTGTGATGCTCTAAGATATAACCATAAAATGACATCGATTGTTTTTCTAAAACATAGACTAAAGACTTCAATATTTTTTTTAAGTTACAGATCTATACAAAAATATAGAGCCAAATTTAGAGGTTATGAGATTATTTATAGAGCTCCATAATTATTGTTTGTTATTCTTGATAATTTATCCACCAACCCGCATTGGAGCAGCATGGTGGAGTAAGCTCCAGGACACCCCTATAATGGGAAGAGAACCGTGCCCAGCAGTAGGAAGCAAAAAGGGTTGCATCCATTCTTGATCTATAACGTCCGTAATATGTAATTTACTACATCGCTAAGGCAATAATGTCGTCTAGTGATGGGAGAGCCACCAACCAATGAACTGGGAACATTTTTGAGAAAATCAGAGGAACTTATCTTGTCATGTCATTCTCCTTGTATATTAGATTATTTTTGTGAATTAATCTTAAATTTTATTTGATAATAATTTTTCTCGTATCTCAGTTTTTGTGACAAAACTCCTCCGAAACGACTTACCGATACTCATGAATTTTGTGTGTATATCTATTTATACCGCTCGGATGATAATTGGAAAAATAAAGGTTTTCATACATCGCGAATGAAGTCGCGGGCGGTGAACTAGTTTCTCTGAATGATTATAAACGCCAGCGTCTTTTTAGGTAATGGGTTGCATACCTGCGTAATCCGTAATGTTGTAGTAAATTGATATCCAATATAAAGCTGCTTAGTATACAACATTAATTAGCGGGAATTCCGCTGGATTCAAGGACACAAGTCTGGATAGAGTGGCGAACGTTAGGGGAGGCCTATGTCCAGCAATGGACTATGAAAGGCTGATTGATGGATGACAGTTAATTATTTTCCAAACTTTTGCATCATAATCGCTCAAAAATACATGATATCTTGGGGCGATCGCATTACCAGTAGGCACTCTGGTCGGTCAAGTGGCGCTCCAAAAACTGTTCGATACCGTCATCAGTAGCGGAACTGTCCCGGAGGCGTGGAGCAGAAGCGTGGTGGTTTTGTTCTTCAAAAAGGGTGACAGAGCCCTATTGAAGAACTATAGACCCATCGCGCTTCTGAGCCATGTCTATAAGCTGTTTTCAAGGGTTCTTACTAATCGTATTGCGCGCAGGCTAGACGACTTCCAGCCTCCCGAACAAGCCGGATTCCGAAAAGGCTATAGTACCATGGACCACATACACACGCTGCGACAGGTTATACAAAAGACCGAGGAGTATAACCTGCCGCTATGTATTGCGTATGTGGACTATGAGAAAGCCTTTGATTCTATCGAGACCTGGGCGGTGCTAGAGTCTCTCCAGCGATGCCAGATTGACTATCGGTACATCGAGGTGTTGAAGTGTTTGTACAAAGCCGCAACTATGACAGTCCGAGTTCACGACGGAAGCACTGGACCTATTCCACTGCAGCGCGGAGTACGACAAGGGGATGTTATATCCCCGAAGCTGTTTACCGCTGCTTTGGAAGACGTGTTCAAGCTGATGGAGTGGAACGGGCTGGGTATTAACATCAATGGCGAACACCTCACACACCTTCGATTTGCCGATGATATAGTAATCTTGGCGGAGAACCTGGAAGAGCTCAGCACTATGCTAGGTGACCTCCATAGCGCCTCACAAAGGGTGGGTCTTAAGATGAACATGGACAAGACGAAGATCATGTCTAACGTCCATGTCACACCTATACCGGTCGTTGTTGATGGCGCTACTCTCGAAGTTGTCGACGAGTACATATACCTGGGACAAGCGATCCGTATGGGTAAGTCCAGCTTCGAGAGAGAGGTAATTCGTAGAATCCAACTCGGTTGGGCAGCGTTCGGGAAATTACAAAGTGTCTTCTCATCCAGAATACCTCAGTGCCTGAAGTCGAAAGTTTTCGAGCAGTGTGTGTTGCCAGTGATGACCTACGGCGCTGAGACGTGGTCTTTTACAGTTGGCCTTTTCCATAGGCTCAAGGTCGCACAGCACGCGATGGAGAGGGCTATGCTTGGTATTTCTCTACGCGATAGAATTCGTAACGATGAAATCCGTAGACGAACGAAAGTTACCGACATAGCTCTCAAAGTTTGCAAGCTGAAGTGGCAATGGGCAGGCCATATAGTTAGAAGAACCGACAACCGATGGGGAAGAAAGGTTCTCGAATGGCGACCACGTCTCGGCAAAAGGAGTACAGGCCGCCCTCCAACCAGGTGGACTGATGACCTGAAGAAGACGGTAGTCGCTGGATTCAGAAGGCCCAGGACCGGGAGGAGTGGCGAACGTTAGGGGAGGCCTATGTCCAGCAGTGGACTATAAAAGGCTGATGGATGGATGGATGGACTCTGGTCGGTCAAAGTAAGGCACATTGACCGACCAAAGTTGGATTACGTACTACCAGCGGTGACCAATCTAAGTAGCGGCCCCGCCTATCTCACTTATCTGTAATGTTTGCATAACACAAACAGACTCAAACAGTTACTCATAAACCTATGTCTCATCGCTAGTTATTACACGTTTAATAAAGGTAGAATCCGTAGTAGCTCGGGAAACCATATCAACAGCGACGCTTTGGCTGTGCTTTTTTAACACGCTTTTATTAACTTGACCTGTATGTATGTAAGTATGTATGTATGTAACGGAATCTTTTAACCTCATTTTCACTTACTTCTAGGAGTCTGATTAACTTGAAAATTTTCACAGGGGTCAAGGGCCGATGACAATACAATAACCTCATAACTTTATATTAAAGTCATCAGTCAGAGGATCATCAGGATAAAAAATATACGAGGGGCGGCTGATAAGTTCGTGGCCTAAGGTACTTAATGAAACAAAAATAAAATTTTATATTTTTAACACGTCTAAGCGTCTGATTAACTTGAAAATTTGCACAAGGGTCAAGGGCCGATGACAATGCAATAATATGAGAATAAAAATCCAACTAAAAAATTAAAAATAAATAATGTAGTTTAAAAAATTATAAAACACGCTTTTGTGAAAATACGAACTTAAAAGTAAAAAAATAAGAAGAAAATATATTTTACTGTAAAAAAAAGCGTGGGGTGCATGGTGTCAATGGTAACTTATAAACCACCCCACGCCTTTTTTACAGTAAAATACATTTTCTTCTTATTTTTTTACTTTTTAGTTCGTATTTTCACAAAAGCGTGTTTTTTAGTTTTTTAAACTACATTTTTTTTATTTATCTCTTTCAGAAGGAGTATTATAACGGGTTTTATTCACGTAAAAAAATTAAAAATGTTGTGAACGATCTTAAAAGATACGTTCATCTCATTAGTCAAGCCTTTCGACGATTTTCAAGCAATAGCTTCTTGATTCCGTCGATGTTTTGTTTGTTCGTAGCCGTAGAAGACTGCCAGAATGAGACAAATCTACTACCACCTCTCAGCCTTGTGTGAATGCCTTATACAGCAGCCTTATACTTGATGTGTTTTGTGATGTGTGAATGAGTTTTTTATTTTACGATTCGCCGTAGGTTTTTGCAGCATTTTTTGGCGATTGAAATTTCATTCGAACCACAATATTTAAGCATTTTTTTTTCAACTTCTTTGTGGCGGTTTTATTCTTTACTTAAAATTAACACGATTCCCAATCCTCACAGATGATCTAAAGTTATTGTTTATGTTTTAAGTTGTGATTCACATACTGCACTCATGAATCAGCGGTCACGATCCCAAGACTGTCAACCTCGAGGTCAGGTACATTTATTTGTTTTGTGTTGAAATCCCATGTTTTATTGAATTTTTAACCTTAAAAATATCTCTTACCACGTAATTGTAGTTGATGACTTTTAAGTAAATTTAACGGTGGTATTCACAGCGGAAATAAATATGCAGAGTGATTCATGGAGGGAATAAAGCAAAGGAGGGTTTTTCTTATTTGAATGGAGTAGCGTGTTAAGTGGTCGCTGCAGCCCATGGACATCTACATACAACCTCAAGCAAGCATAAGTAAGTCTTGTCTGAGGTCGTATGCAGTTGTGCTGCTACTCCGGAGGCTGGTGGTCGCCTCATGTAAGTGTGGCCGGCAACTCCACCGAAACACAATAGAATTGGTTCACGACAGAAGTGGGTGCAGCGGTGGTTCTTCCCCCTATAATAGTTCTACCACCTACACAAAGTTAAATAATTTCTACACAAATTTAGTTCTGAATTTATTGAACATTTAAATTTTATTAAGTTAATTGGTTCGCGTAGTGTGAATTAAGCTTTACTGTGAGATGTTGCCACTTAATGTACAGTTGAAGTTGAATTTAGACTTGTTGTTAAGGTTACCAAAGTTGTTATAAAAAAGGGGTTTCTCTCTTTGTATTGTTGTTATTAACAAATTGTTAATGCAAACTTTGTACACATTGCCAGCATCAAGTATAATTTTTGAATCACTTAGTAGTCATAGAAAAAATCTGTAAGTCGGCACTAATCAGTCAGTCTAGTCTTTTTCCATATTTTCACACTGTTATTTTAAGTACTTCACAACACTCGTGCACCGCCAAAACTCCCCACTTTATTTTTTAAATAACTTCTCAATTATTTAGTCCAAGTGTTGACTAGTTTAAATGCAAAAGTCGTAGCACTTATTGGTGACAATGCCAACGTCAATTTTAGGGGTGCAGCTAGGCACTAACTAATAATGTGTTAGTAAAATTACTGTCAACCTTCCAGTTGACGTACATAAATCAAAGTCCCATTTTGAGTAAAAAAATAAATGGTCACGTTAGTTACGAATTAATCAATAAATGTACTGAACTAATCTGCCGAGGGTCGAGACGCTTTTTCAGACGGTAACGGCTGAGTTATCGCGGCAAGAGCAGCGATGGCCGAGTGGTAAAAAACCGCGGTCTTCGACGCGACCGATCCCGGGTACATATCCTCGGCGCGCACCTCTGACAAACAGTGATGGAAAACATTAATATTTAATTGATTATAATGTTCTCGATCACCGTGCACGCCTGAGAGAAATACATAATTTCTCGAAAGCATCACGTCCACCAATGCGCACTTGGCCAGCGTGGTGGACTATGGTCTACACTTGTGAGAAGGAGACTTATGCCCAGCAGTGGGACATAAAAGAGGTTAAAAAAAACGGCTGAGTTTAGATCTTGATTTATGATTTAACGGAGTACCGTAAACATAAATCTGAAAATATTTAATCCCTAACAATTTGTCTATTCTATGATATTTTTTTTTTTTATTTAAATGGAGTAGTAGACGAGCATGCAGGCCACGCGGTGTTAAGTTAATCAGCAACAGCCCATAGACACCTACACACAATCTCAAGCAAGCATCTCAGCATCATATTTTGTCTGAGGTTAGGTGCAGCGGTGGTAAGCACTAGCGGATCCAGGGCTCAAGCCCCCTCCCCAAACCATTCGGGTTCACCCTTGACAAGCCTCAAATAGTACGCATGTGACTTTAGCCCCTCCAAACCAGGTGCGGTCTAAGTAAAATTAAAATCAAGCCCCCCAAACTGTAATCTTAGATAAGTTCTACCACCAAGAAAACTATGGAAACTTACATTTTGTAGAAGTCATTTATTTTTTGAAAATATTCTAGCTTTTCTTCTTCTTGTTCTTTCTTCTTCTTCAAAGGTGCCAATTCGTGGTTGATTTATAAATAATTTTAACATTATTTTTGTAATGCGAAGCAGACTCGTGGATAATGCTTATTTAAATTACAGATTTTTTACTAATGCCTATTTGTAATTATTAGCTATTAGTATTAGTCTATCCCTTCGGTCTGCAGATAATCTCCTTTTAAGTGTTCCTTCTCACTCTACTTCTTTTTTCCAAAACTCCTTTACTGCTGTTGCTGTCCGCCTTTGGAATTCTCTTCCCAAAACCATCCGTCTTGCTACTTCACTCCACTCCCTCAGGTGCCAAGTCAAAGAGCACTACTTACAATCCTGACTTGGTATCTCCTTTACATCTATTTTTTTCTCGCCTTTACTTTTTAATTTGTACATTAACTATCATTGTTCTTCACCCGAATTCAAATTTATTACTTTTTCTAGTCCAAACTGTACACCTGCCTCTTCTACATCTTTTTTCTATCTTTAACTCCTTGCCTGTGGTTGCCTGGAAGAAATCGCCACTTGTACGCTATTTGTTTGTCTTTTAGTTAATGTTTAATTTTTGTATTATGGTACAATAAAGAGTTTAATAAATAAATAATGCCCTACAATGTGAGCTGACATTCTTCAAAGAAGCTCGAACAATTCTCATACATAACTGTGTCGAGAATGTCTATTGTAATAGCATCAAATTGATATGATTGAATTGAAGACAATCATTATTAACCATACTAATAGGTATTATAAATGTGATTTAATTTTCTATAATGTTGACCTGGCATTTTTCAAAGGACTTCGAATAATTCTCATACATAATTGGGTCGGAAATCTATTGTAATAGCATCTAATTGATTTGATTTAATTGAAGACAATGTAAAAAATCCTTTTAAGCCATGCTTATATTTTGAATTTGAAAGAATGTTCGTTTGTTTATCATTCACGTCGCAATGGTACTTCAAATTATTCTTACTTTTTTACGTAATAAGTATAACGTCTTATAAATCACGCACGCACTAAAGTGTCACGTTCCGCCTGAGTTAAAACTGTCGTCCGTAAACAGACTTTACAGACAACCAATTTTTTATATAGTTATAGGGCTGGAGAGTGACATGGGCTACTTTTTACCTGGCTAAACGATCTCATTCCTGTGGGGGAAAACGTATACCCACGCGAGCGGAACCGCAGATGGAAATCTAGTTAATTTATAATTGCAGTCTTTAATCATTATAGGTAATTATGTAACAAGTTATTTAAATGTTTGACATTCTTACTGGCGATATAATAAGAAACAAACCATTAAACAGACTATTATAAATAAAATACAAAACATTGGGTATATTTGTATTAGAATTAAAAATTTTTTGACGTGATAACGTCTTTAAAATCGTTTTAGTCGGGTGACATGTTCAGAAACTTGTGTCACACCAAAACCTCACGAGCGCGATCGCAGGTATAACGAGAGAGAGACGGACCGATCTCCCGTCTCATCTCGAGCGCTGCCAGTCATTCCGTGAAACTTGTCACGCGGAATCCTCACGAGCGGAGGCTGGCATAGCGTTCGAGTGAGTGGACCGATCTTCCGTCTCTCTCACTCTAGCGGCATACAAACGAATGGAGATTTTCTCGTGCGGACGTTATCACGTAAACATCTCGATCGTAAACCTACTTTACAAACAATTTGCCGTTTTTCTGCTTTCCAAGAGTAGTTTAAAGCAACGTTTTAATGTATGCATTTTGAATTGGGTAGTTGACACTATGAACAGGAAAATTCAAAATGCCTACCTCGAAAGGGTTGCCTAATTTACGCTTGGAAACCAGGATAATTGTTAATTAATTTTTGTTAATGATTTTCATTTCATTTTAAATCAATAATAATTAAGTCAATTGACTGTACCGTACGTTGTGACGTCATAAATATTTTTCTCGTACAAAATGTATGAGTAGGTATGTCAAGTTTTGACAGCTCATTAAAAGTATGTCAATTGATTTGGCAGTCAACTACCGAATTATTGTTGTGCTGCAAACTAGCTGTGCCCCGCGGTTTAACCCGAATAGAAAGGATGAAGTAAATATATTCTTTTTTTATTATCTTTGCCTACGCAGACCCTATATACCAATTATTATTTTCCTTCGGCTAAGACCAGAAATGAGATTTCCATACAAACTTCACTCCTCCGTTTTACCTTTAGCGAGGAATTTTATCCATTTCACCTATATAGATGATTTTTAATTGTGATTGAGAACTTATATACCTATTTTCATACTTCAAAGTTCAGAAATGAGAACATTCCACATAAACTTTCCCCACCTATTTCACCCCCTTAGGAGTTGAATTTCTAAAAATCTTTTCTATGTGCTAAATTAAATCATAAAACGAACCCTCATAAGTACCATATTTCAAGTTTCTAGGTACAGTAGTTACGGCTGTGCGTTGATATGTATATCAGTGAGGTTTGCCTTTATATACATATATAAATAAATAAATAATATATAAATTTGTAATGTGCGAATTTATCGCTGCTCCACGGTTATGGAAAATATCGTGATATATCTTTGATTACGATGTTCTCCATCGCCGGGCATGCCTGAGAGAAATTCATAATTTCTCGAAAGCATGACGTCCACCAATCCGCACTTGGCCAGCGTGGTAGACTATGGTTTAAATCCCTCTCAATTGTGTGAGAAGGAGACCTGTGCCCAGCAGTGGGACATAAAAAAAAGGTTGAAAAAAAATTTATATATACGAGTAGGTACAGATTCAACATCCCATTTCAACAGAAGTTCATGTGTCATCTCTCAACCGTAATACTGTGGCGACGTAAATAAATTTGTATAATCCCAATGCCAAGATCTAATGACGAAAGAAAACATTGAATTTGAGTTTATGTCACTTTATGGCACGACATTTTCCACATGTAGGTAACTCACTAATCCACTATGAAGCAATATGACGAAATAATTTTAACCTAAGGTTTTGCTTATTATGGAGTCAAATTTGTAAAGCTATTATGTTTCGTTTTAGTTTATTAAGAGGAAACACGGGTTCAGCCGAATTTGAAAAATAGGTATTTTGGAATAACTATTGCTATCGCGCTGCGCCCTGCGCTATCCGCCTCGTGCAATAGGGACATATGCAGCTCAGACCGATTATACTTAACTTTCTTACTAAATCGAGGTTTCGTATTCTCCTCTTCCCTCCTTCAAAACTGAGTTTATTAAATATATTTTTTTCTCAAATATCAAGAAATAGAATAAGTCTATGCCCCTATGTTTTTATTTGGTCGTAAAAACCTTTCAAATTTGTTTTGCAGTTGTTGGATTAGGGCTGTATGAAAGAGGCATTTTCTACGATTTTTGAAGTCATATTTTCTGATCTAATTAGTTGATTGAAAAAAAAACAATACATATGGGCATAGCTTTAGCAGACTTAGATATTGTTACAAAAAATCATTCCTCTAGAAGCATTATCCAGGGAGACAATAGGAGAATACATTTGTATGGGAATACGGCGCTAGCGTTTCCTCTTAATATTTCTATTTATCCATCTATCTGTCTATCCGTCTTTTAAGTCCACTGCTGTACATAGAACTACCCTAATGTTCGCCAAGTCCGGTCCTGCGCCCTCTGACTGGATTCAGAAATTTCCCGCTATTTTCTTCAGGTCGTCAGTCTACCTGGTTGGAAGGCGGCCTGTGCTCTTTTTGCCGAGACTTGGTCGCCATTGGAGGAACTTTTCAAATATGTTTTATTGTACACCAAAATTTGAAAAATAACAGACAAAGCAAGCTTATTGTAAATAGTCTAACAACAGGCGGCCTTATCGCTGATAGCGATCTCTTCCAGACTGCCATTGGGTAGAGGAAAGAAGAAATTCCTTTATAAAATCGCATATTATACATATTAACAAAAAACACAGAAAAGAATGGTCCTTTTGTGTAAATTCATGTACAGTTTATCAAAGACACGACCAAAGTTCTGTAAGTAGATTGTTTAAGAAGTTAGGTACCGTTACATATTATACTGTCATATTTAACTGTTATTGCTTATTATTAGAAACGGTTAAATGACGCAATGAAAATTTCAAAATGCTCAACGGGTTAAAGTTCTAAAATAATGAAGTGACACTCAAGTTTCAATAGCGTCATCGAAGTCTGAACAATATTCAAATTGATGTCATTTTATTGTATGCGAAAATAATTTATGTTTTTACAACCAGGTATGGTGTCAACCGCCACTTGTAGTTATTATTGAATTTTATAGTAACCTACCTATTGGCTACAACCTGTTCCTTTCATAGTTTTTATATTGGTTTTTAGTTAGTATTACCTTCAGCTCGATATTTATTTATTTAATTCTTTATTACACCACATAGATTGGTATAAAAGGCGGACTTAATGCTAAAAGCATTCTCTGCCAGTCTACCTTTGGGCGAAACAGAGACAGTTGTAGGCGGCATAATAACTGATATCACCTACCTCTTTCTGTCATCATCTCAAACATACAAGTTCTGTTTTTAACACGCTTTTATTAGCTTGGCCTGTATGTATATATGTATCTATGTAACGTAATCTTTTAACTTCATTTTCACTTACCCACAGGGGTCAAGGACCGATGACAATGTAATAATATGAAAAAAAATCCAACTAAAAAATTAAAAATAAATAATGTAGTCAAAAAAAACCGTGGGGTGATTTTTAAGATACTATTGACACCATGCACCCTACACGTTTTTTACAGTGAAATACATTTTCTTCTTATTTGCTGCTGAGAGTTGTTTTCTGCCGCCTTTTCTCTCTCAGTTCAATATCTAGCTCAAACATCTAAAGGCGATAACCAGGAGAAAATGACATTCATTAAAGTAATATTTTGTATCTTCATGTGATATAAACATTTACTCTTTTTTAATACGCTTATTTTTAATAAGCTTCTTTGTAACTCTCCTTTGGACTCGATTTTGACCCACTTTCAACGAACAGTTTTAATTGAAACTTTGGATACTGCATAATAACCGACGGCAATACAATAATCCGTTCCGAGAACTTGAAAAAAATATTTTTAACAATAAATCTAACTAAACTAAATAAAAAATAATATAGATTAAATAAACTAAGAATCTCGATTTTGAAGCACATCAAACTAAAAAAGTGAAAAATAAGCCTTAATATAAGCAGAAAATAATAATGAACAAAAAATACTAGTATTATTGTGAAAAAAGGGTGGGGCGCTCTGTGTCAATTTTTTTTTTGCTATATCGAGCAACCCAAAAGCGAATATAAAAGCGTGTTTTTTTAGTTATTTTAAACTATATTTTTTGTTCAATTTTAAGGTTACATAGCTTCACCTTGTAAAAAACGGAGATAGATAGTTTCGATCCCAGGCGAATACTTCAGGATCAGAAATTATTTTAAGACAATACGTAGGTACGACGTAAATGTTCATCATCGTCCATTTTTTCTTTGGCCAGTGTGATAATGTTTGGCTTAACCCTTATGATTTTTAAGAAATAAGTGAGAGGAGACCTGTGCCCAGCAGTGGGACATAAAAAAAAGGTTGAAAAAAAAAGCACTTAAAAACAACAACCTATTTCTTTTAAAAACATAATTTCTATTCACATCCTTGTAATAGGGAAGACGTAATCACGGCTATAACAGCTGATAATAAAAAAACACTTTTGCAACCTTATCGTCGTCGGATGTGCCGGTGACCTCGTAGGCTACTAACTCCATTAACCGAAAATACTTCGGCTCTAAGAATACAGAGATAGATAAAGCAGAGTTCATTAACCCTAATCTCGGGCTTGCCTTATTCATCATTCATCTGAAATTACCACATTTCATGGTAAAACGTCGTGCATGGTGTAAGAATAATATAAAATATAACTCTAAACATGCCTGAGTTTTTTTTTCCGCCTACTTTTTCTCTCTCATTGACCCAGCGGTGGGTAATCATCAAAAGCCGATGATTCGTTAAGATTATTCTTAACGGATCTTAAAACAATACATATAAGTTAATTTTATTTAATATTATTATACACCAGAATATGATAGACTGTTTAAAATGCCAATAATAATTTTAAACATCTTATTTTATGTATGTCAACAATAAAGTATTCTCATTTCATTTCACTTCACTTCACTTCACTTAACTTAACTCCACTCCACTCCACTCCACTCCACTCCACTCCACTCCACTCCACTCCACTCCACTCCACTCCACTCCACTCCACTCCACTCCACTCCACTCCACTCCACTCCACTCCACTCCACTTCACTCCACTTCACTCCACTCCACTCCACCCCGTTCTATTCCGTTCCAATCCTTTCCTTTCCATTCCATTCAATTCCATTCCATTTCATTTCATGCCATAGGGGGTCGCTAAGAAATTTGGGGGAAGAGGTGTGCCAAATTGGCTTGTTTCGCCTTCCATCTACGCATGACTGATGGATTTTGGGGGGATCATATCCCCTGTGACCTCCCCCCTGGGACCGCGCCTGTGGTACCTACGATACAGCCTATGAGTCTGTTGCGTTATTTACATAAGATGGTCATTAACCTTCGAAGCTGCAACGGTTTCAATGACAAGATTTGAACTTTCCTTTCCTTTAAGGTTATAGCTCCCGTCGACCGCAATATCTAGTAAACAGTAAACTTGAACACTACAGTAAGCTCGAGTCCTCTCCATTTAATAAAAGTGGAGCCGTAAACAGCAATGAGACGCAGAAAAGGTAGTCCGGGGCAATTTATTAAATTTTATAAATACCTAAGCAGACAGTATGCGGACATAAAAATAGTTAATTTTCGCTTATTCTTAGAAGAACATCAAACTTAATACAACATCCTTAGAAATAAAACAAGTATTTATTTCCCTATTCTCATCTTTCGGAAGTTATCTGCAACATAATTTTGTTATTAAGGTTAGTCTATCATATTCTCAAGATTAATCGTAACTATGACGACGCGAAACTATTTTATTATAATACTTCCTCCTCATGACAAATAGCTGTCTACACCTGACATCAAACATGACAAAGACAAATTGTTATTATGCAACAAAAATTTAAACAAAAAAAATTTAGATTTTCAAAAGTCTTATAAAATCTATGCAAAACAGCGACTTAAAAATAAAATTATTCCAAAACAAATTAATATGCAATAAAAAGTAAAAAAAAAATGCGTATTCTTCTACAATATTTAATAGTCAACTTACATTTTCTACTCATCCATATGTACGATCAGTGTTTACCATGTAATGTAGGTACAATAAAATTATCGTTATTTTTGGAGTCGATAAATGGGGTTTATTGGTACCTATCTTGTTTTATTTCATTTTGTTAGTGTACTTTTGAGCAGGGTTGATTGATTTAAATCAAATGATTTAAATTTAAATCATAATTTAAATCAACGATTTATATCAACAGATTTTTTTTATTAAAATCAATGATTTAAATCAAATTTGTTTTTTTCATAAAATATGAATGCATACTTTAGTTAAATCAATATTTTTGATAAATAGTGTGACAAAAATAAATTTTGGTAATTAATAGAATGAATTAGTGCAGTTTTTAGTAAATTTAATAATATTAAAATAACGAACGCTAAATAAATGCTATTTGTTTATTTATTATTATATTTTTACAGGAATACCAATTTAGCTGCCTTTTTATTTCCCAATCTATTGCGGAGTTTTGATCGGACGAGACCAAATGTGGAAAATATTCTTTCAACTAAAGCGGAGGAAGCTACAGCTGCGAACAGCTGGTGAAAAATAGGTTTGAGGTGACATTGCTCATCAAGGCTGTCTAACTGAGACTTCCACCATTGCAATGGTGTTACATTTTTTATGATTTCCTCTGCGATCATTTTTGTTTGTTACTTATTGTTACTCGTTTTTTGTGCATAGTCAAAAGCGTTTGTTTCCTCTTCTTCTGTTAATTACAATTTTACTAAAAGCGTGTAAAACTACTTTTAGTGGTAAAAACCAGGCATAATTTAAAAAAAAATACAAAAAAAATCATGATTTATTTGATTTTTTTTAATAAAAAAAATCTGTCAGAAATAAAAAAAATCATGATTTTCATCAACCCTGCTTTTGAGTTATACATATCTTTTGACTTGACTGCCTTATTAGTCTTATTACTGACGACTGATTTGACTTTAACCCGATATAGACCGATTTTTCAACGAAACGGGAAAAACTAAATCCAAATGTTCACTAGACATTGATAATACACACATATGCGATTCCATTGCTGAAATAAAAAGGTGCATATATTTGGATCGCCATATTTAGGTACTTAGGTATCTACTTACCTACATGAGACATGCAAATACTACAAAGATTAAAAACTTAATTATAAATATAAATAAACAACGTTTCACACTCATAGTCCCTCCGAAGCACGGAAACGCGCATGAAATTTTTTGCCACTAGCGGTCACCCATCTCACACCCGACCGCGCCCGTTTGGCTCAGCTGCATAGATCGCTTGAGTTCTACGCTAGCCGCCAGGCCATGCGCGCTTCATAGTCCCATAGTAGGGTATATATACCCTGTGTCATGGGTACCATGGACAAATGCAAAGACAGAAACACAAACACCCAGACCAAGAACACTTCAAATTTCTGTTTCGCCGGGAATCGAACCCGGGACCTTCCGATTGGCAATCCGGCATGGTAACCAATGCGCTACACGGTTCGTCAAATCAAATCATTAATTTAAAAATTAATTTTTGTTTTATTATTTTTTTACCTGAATACTGGTACAAATACTTACTACTTAGGAATTAGCGGATACATGTTAGGTACATTACGACTACAAAATAATTCAGTGAAATATTAAAATACAATCTTAGACACTTTGAGATAGATCACTATAATAATATGTTATATTAGGTAATAAATTATACTCTATGATTTAGTTCTAGCCTTCTGCTATGACGTCAACCATTATTAGATTTTAAAATAACTGTTTTAATTAAAAATAAGCACGCACTGGTTTTCAAGGTCAATAGTTATTTTATGTTGATGATGGAAATATTTAGTCTTTAAGATTAAAGCTAAAAAGCAATAATAACAACAATCTTCAAGAAAGCTGTAAAAAAAGCTCTCCTCCAAAGCCGGCAATGCTCGGGCGGCTCCCCTAGGGTTGTCCGTGTCCATAGGCGACGGTGATCGCTTAACATCACGCGGCCCGTCTGCCTTATTGTTAGGTTTATTTATAAAAAAAATTACGTTCCACACTCATAGTCTTTCAGTAGGGTAGATATACTTACCCTGTGTGGTAGGTGCCGAACAGGAAAAGACCTCTAAATTCAATAATAAGATTTCTCCCCGCCGGAAATCGGACCCAGGACCTCTTACTTACACATTAAGAACCACTGCCCCTTATGGATCGTAAATGATAGATTACTACTACTACTACTGAAGGCTAGAACCACAATCCCCCAAGTGAGGGATTGAATTTGCATTCTTGAATACTTGTAAAGCAATCTCCGTAGAGTAGGTAGGCATACGAGTAGGTACTCGTACAGAGTAGGTTCTTCACCGTCGTGTAAATGACAAATGTATATATTGGATTTTGGGTAATATTTTTGTTTTAATAACTATTCTTTTAATGCAGTAAAATCCCACATAACCCGGTAGCCCTCCCAGTATGGGTATCTTTAGAACAGGGGTTCCTAAACTTATTTTGTCTACTGTCCACTTTGAGAATAAATTATTTTTAGCGCCCCCATATTTTCACCGACTTACAAACCACTATAACTTCAAAATAAATAAATGATTTATTGTGAGCTACATTAGCGGAGATTAAACATACATTTTAAAGGAGTCTTTTACTATAACCCGCAATAGTTAACTTGAGACTTGAGCGCAGTAGATAGGCAATACGCAATACGCTGTAGACGGCGCTCAGGTCTTAAGTTTACTTCTCAACTCTTTTACTATTAAACTAATTATTAAAATGCGAAAGTGTGTCTGTTGCGTCTGTATTGACATGGTTTTTATTTTATTTATTCAATAAAACAGAACAGATATTATGAACTACGCGGAGAGAAATATCAAACAGAGTTTGAGCAATCTCTTAATTAATTTTAGTTGATGTTCACGAGTTATAGGCGAGAGTGGAGCGAGCGAGTGGAGCAAGCTTAGTCGGTGTCTAAAAGTCCTCTTGGCTAGATGAAATTACAAATCGCTCCCCAAGCCTCTACACAATGCCCCCATTTTTTCTGGGTCTCTTACCACCCCCCTTTAGGCCTGCAGCCCCCACAAGGGGACGTTATCGCCTTCTTTGGGAAGGGCTGCTTTAGAAGGTACCTGGGAGGGTGGAGGGGGAACTTACGATACAAAAAACTAAAAAGGTAACTCTTACGGCGAGGGCCAAGAGCCAAGCCTCAAAGGAATTGCCGTCAAGAATATCTTTGATGAATCCTGTAGCACAATGATTACCCATGCCGGACTGCCAATCGAGGGTCCCGGATTAAATTCCACCGTAGCATAAATTGAAATGAAAAGTTTGGATTTCTGTTCTTGGTTTGAGTGCTCTGTCTATATGTGTTCAATTAGTAGGTACCCACCCACCATACAGGGAATCCTAATGTGACTGTGTGAATAAGTGGTCGCTGCAGCCCATGGACATCTACATACAACCTCAAGCAAGCATTGGTAAGTCTTGTCTGAGGTCGTATGCAGTTGCGCTGCTAATCCGGTGGCTGGTGGTGGTGGTATCTATCGACTAACCGGGACCGACGGCTTCACGTGCCACGTGCCCTCCGTAGCACGGAAACGCACATGAATTTTTTTTCCACAAGCGGTCACCCATCTTACACCCGACCGCGCCCTACTGTTCTACGCTAACCACCGCGCCATGCGCGCTTCGTAGCGTTATTTACTTACTATTTATTTAAATTTACCCTCCGAAGTCCTGAAAAACATTTTTTAAGTTTATAGATCGCTAGCTTCCCACACCAACCTACGTAGTAGGGCTATGAACTATGAAGCTATGATCATTAATATCAGCTACATAACGGTGTGAAAACAGAGTCAACGTGAAAGTAGTAAATGATTTTGTAATGGGCTGTCCCATCAGAGTTAATTATAGAACATCGATGCGGACTTCTGTAAAAAGACCACACCGTGTCAAGATCAACGGTTTTCCCTTTCATTTGGTAATGACAGGTATAGGTAATAAAGATACACTAAAGCTAGGTTTACACTAAAGCTAAGCTTTTTAAGGGTTTCGTAACTGATTATCAAACGGAACCCTTATAGATTCGATAAGTCGTCTGTCGTCCGTAAATCAAAGGCACTTTATTCCAAAACCACAGAACATATTAAAATTGGTAGAATTGCAATAATGCGCCGTTCGTTTAAAACCGGTGTCGTCGATCCAGCCCTAGCTTTTACCTCCACTAAATTTATATTTAAATAAATATGAAGCTTACGCACATATTTGCCATTTCAAATCTAGGCAATCTTATCCCCGCTCAATCACGCGATTTCAAATAAACGAATCACACCGAAGCACGCATACCGTTATACCGATCGCGTGTTTCTGTAGAGATATGAGCGTTGCTCATATCCTTGGCGTGTCTGCCCCGCCCACAACTCCATTCTAACCTATGTTAAATATGTTCTGTATCCAAAACCATAAAAATCCATTTAGAAGGCAGATGTACACTGTGAAGCGGTCCACAAATTTTGTACACAACTAAACTAAACAGAAGCTGAAAAAAATTGTGTCCCTCTCTATCTTTTAAAAATGAAAGTGAAAATGTTAAAATGTAATGTATATTTGCTGTAGATCTAATAAACAATTTCAAAAAGTTTTAATCGAGAGTTAGTAATTTTGAGGTGTAGCACATTTTCAAAAACCACCAATATAATTTTTTAATTTATACAGTCACTATGAAATATTTTAAAGTGGTTGGCTGCAAGCCTCTTTGCGTTCCACTGCTGGGCACGGGTCCCTGCCCATTATTGGAGAGGCCTAGAGCTTATTCCACCATATTAAAGGCCAACCCGCTATTCGATGTTTTCAAACTGCCCAACTGTTATGGTCGTTATAATATGTCGGAGTACTTATACTCCGACATATTATAACGACCATAACAACCGAAATCGATGACTTAAAGTGTCCTCCGGAGCACCGATAAGCGCATAAATTTTTTTGCCACTAGCGGTCACCCATCTGGCAACCCGCTTGTTTGGCTTAACTGCGTAGATAGCTCTATACTAACCGCCAATGTGAACTTCAGGTTTATATTTTACTAGCCTTCCGCCAGTGGCTTCACCCGCGTGGACCCGTTTTAAAGGTTCCCGTAGGATAAAAATCATTCTATATCCTTTCCCAAGGTCCACACTATCTGTGTTCCAAATTTCATTAAAATCGGTTCTGTAGTTTAAGCGGGAAAGCGTAGCAGACAGACAGAGTTACTTTCGAATTTATAATATTAAGTATGGAAGTAGGAAAGTAGGGATAGTGACTTCAAATAGCTTTAATTTATTTTAAGGACCAAGTACGCAGTATACATGCATAGATATGTTTCCTTAAGGCCACTGTCTGGTCAAGATTCTGTAAATAGTTATCACGAGAGGAGCAAGTGTGTCCTAACTTAATACATCTTGGGATATGAATCACTGAGCAGCTGCTTTGAGCAATCTAGCGTTTATGGTAAGTACACTTGCAAAATCCAGTGCTTAGCTAAACACTCTTACGTCACACCTAATGTATTTGACTACATTAAAACTAAAAGCATTAATACCGTGTTACACACCGGATTTGTTGAGTAGAAATTAATTGTTATTAATTTCATTCTCCTCAAATTACCTTTCTCCGTGAGGTTTGGCGGGAAGTCTGAAGGGACAAATTGTGCTCTTGTTTTATTTTCATTTTCCCTGTTCGATATAGGTTAATGACAGTGCACAAGTGCTGTGAAATAAAATAACAGTGCGAAAATATGTTTTTTCTGCTTGCCTCCAAAACTCCTTCGGACACGTTCTGATAAAGTAGCCATCGCTTTACTTGAACATCTGACTGACTAGACTGACTGAAAACTGACGACTTACTGACTTTACCTACAGTCTCAACGAAATTGGCAAAAACGTGATGCAAATATTATACTTGACGCTGGCAATATGCCCAGAGTTTGCGATGCCAAAATTGAAGGGAAAAGAAACCTTTCTCATAACTTTCATAATTATTGGTAGAATAATTATGAAAGCCGGATACGCCCATGCCTTTACCTATATTTTCGTTTATAAAAATAAAATGAATGAAAACATTCCGTGATAAATCTGATGCTTTCATAGTAGTTATTCATAATATTAACAATTTAAAACACAAATTAGGAATTATGATTTATTATTTTATTTATGACAAGAAACGGTTAGAGTCCGAATAATATTAAATGATTCGTTTAAGACACGATAGTTAACCCATTGACCTGCAACCTTGTTTTCTTAATTTGGTTTATAGGAAGATAAGTATTATTGTTTGCTGATAGATGAAGCGGTAACAATAAACGATAAGCGGTTTGTCAACTTCCGTATTTGATAAAAAATTATATAAATAAATAAATAACATTACACATTTATGGCCACAAGGTACCACCAAATGGCTGGCTGCAACCTTTTTTACGTCCCAGGAGGCCTGGAGCTTACTCCACCACGCTGCTCCAATGCGGGTTGGTGGAGATGCAGATTAGTGGCCAACACGTTGTCGGTTGTTTTTAAACCGCCCATAAGGCCTCCGACAAGGTTAAACGACTATTACCTATCGACAACAACCGGGACCAACGGCATAACGTGCCCTCCGAAGCACGAAAAACGGAAACGCGCATGATTTTTTTGTCACTAGCGGTCATCGATCTCACACCCGACCTCGCCCGTTTGGCTTAGTTGCATAGATCGCTTGCAGTGCCAGTTATCACTAGTAACGGTATCCAGATTTTCCGGTTCCAATGCGGGTTGGTCTCCACCAACCTGCATGTAGGTTAGTGGCCAACCCACTGTTGGATGTTTTCAAACCGTTCATAAGGTTTCCGACAAGGTTAAACGACTATCTATCGATAGCAACCTGGACCGACGACTAAACGTGCATGAAAACGCACATGAAACACCTATCTCAGACTTACGACATCTTATCTCCATAGACCTCTTGCGTTCTAAGCTAGCCGCAGGGCCATTCGCGCTTCGTTGTAATTATTGTATACCCCATATTTTAAAACAGGGCTGAGTTTTTCTCCGTCTGCTCTTTTCTTCAGCTCAGCATTGCCTAAGCGCACCCAGAGTAGACAAAACAAAAAAATAACGTTCACTAAGTGTTTGTAAAGGAACCGTACAGTGAATAAAGAAATACTTCATCACTAGATTGCTGAAATCAAGTTACCCAGACATTTTCTAACATAAAGTATGTGGAATGTTAGTCACACTTGAACCTCACGTGATGACCATTTACAGAATCTAGGTCAAAGCTCGTAGAGACCCTGATAGCCTAGAGAAGCTGATGGTAGTTGGTCAGGTTGAAGGAAAACGATCAAGGGGTCGCTCACCTACCCGCTGGTCAGACCTGGTAAAGAAGCTCACCGGCCTGCCAATAACCGAGGCTATAAAGACCGCCGAGGACAGAAATACCTGGAGGAGCATAGTGCACAAAGAGATCAACACTTCAAGCTAGACACGACCTTCAGCAATGAAGAGAACGACTAAGAAGAAGAAGAAGAAGAAGAGAGGTCAAAGCGGGAGCACTTCATTTCACGAAAGACTTAAGATTTATATACTAGCGGCCGCCCGTGACTTCATTCGCGTGGACTTTAATTTTAGAATTTTTCTAAAATAAAAGTAGCCTAGTTACTCCTTAATACATCAGTTACCTGCCAGTGAAAGTCCCGTCAAAACGGTCCAGCCGTTTCAGAGATTAGCTGGAACAAACAGACAGACAAACATACTGACAGACAGATAGACAAAAATTGTAAAAAAAAAATCGTATATGTACCGTATACCTACACATTCTTACGGATGTAGTAAAAACAGTTGTTTTAATATTACAGACGCTCCAATTTTATTTATAGCGACCGCCCGCGACTTCGTCCGCGTGGACTTTAGTTCTAAAATTACTCTAAAATAAAAGTAGCCTAAGTTACTCCTTATTACATCAGCTACCTGCCAATGAAAGTCCCGTCAAAACCTGTCCAGCCGTTTCAGAGATTATCTGGAACAAACAGACAGACAGACAGACAAAAATTGTAAAAAATGTTATTTTGGTATATGTACCGTATATAAATTCATACGCATGTAGTAAAAAGCAGTTATTTTAATATTACAAACAGACACTCCAATTTTATTTATTTGTATAGATGTATAGATAAAGATGTATAGATGAGCAGTTTAGCATATAGCCCCCTTATTATACCATATTAATTATCACATAAATAACAATAGAAAGGGGTAATTCCTATAGATAGTGTCCACCGTCATTTTAACGTTTCACACTCTTAGATAGCCCCACGGTACCATAGGTATACCCTGGTTCGTGGGATACCTTGTATACACACATAGACATGACCACAAACACCCAGACCGAGAACTGTAACTGAAATTCTTTCAGTCTCTGCTTCGATCTTCGGAGTCAAACCCGCGACCCTGATTGGCAGTCCACCATGGTAATGGATGCGCCACACGGGTGGTCAATTAGGGCCTGTGATTGGCAGTCCAGCATGGTAATCGATGCGCTACACGGGTGGTCAATTAGGGCTCTGGTCTACAAAATTTCTTTTACACAAACATATATATGAACTAGGGGCATTACACATCCATGATATTTAAAAATTCGCTCAAAAAATGACCTCTTAAAATAAGATATAATAATAGGACCAGTTTGTCCTCATACTATGTATTATATAATGTATTATACACGTCAGTTACCTTGTTTTTTTGACGTTCTGCCACATACAACATCAAGACATGCGTGGTACAATTTTCTATGATTTTCTAACTAAAATGTCATACTGCTGACATAACCAATGTATTTTTATTTATACTCGTATATTGTCATTTACTACACCAGTCAATGTAAGCAAGTGCGCGTAGAGCTTTTGGCACCCAACAATTCTCGACCGCGTAAGACACTACTTAGGTCTGTGTAACTATACATCAGTGACTCATAGTCATTGGAGCTAAACAACTTAAAACAGTTTCATTAAAAGGATGTTTTTTTTTGGTATTAAATCATATTCGATGAAATATCAAATCTAACAATATTCTGCTATTGACGCGCACAAAAGTTTTAGCGTACGTCTAACTGGCAACAATTAGCACCTCTACCAAGTAGGTACCGATTGTCTTTAGTATTGTTTGTGTATCCGTTACATGTATTTCTACAAATTTTCCACAATAATGTTTTTCTCTACTAGACTTCCGCCTCCTAATTTATCATATTTTTTTTATTTCCAACATTTTTATGTTCCACTGCTGAGAATAAGTTAAAGAATCAAGAAGATTTAGGCAAAAATCCATAAATTCTATAGGCTAAATTTAAATGCCAAGTGGACATAAAAGAATGCCCTTATTTTTTTTGCATAAGCTTTAGTCTTGTACCTACGCATGTTGTGAAACTAGGGATCGCAAACCGGGCCCGGGCGGGCCCTTTTAGACACCCACCGGGGCCATCCATTCTTACCGGGCCCGGTCACCGGACCCGGTAAGGAAACCGCGGTGCGCGGTTCCAACTCGTAGACTGTACTCTCGTGTAATGTAAGTGGTGAAAACTTACAGTACAGCCTAGCCTATAAGATTTCTCTATTTGCTAAATTAGTAATAGTAACACTCACTCACTATATAGTCTTAATAGCCAAAATTTGAGAAAAAACATAATACTTTAGTTTTAGCAAATAAAAATTTGTTTTATTTATACCAAAGTTTATCTACATAGTTTGACCACCGATCTGAAAGGGTTAGTTAGGTAGATATTATCTATCTAACTAACCCTTTCAGATCAGTGGTCAAATTGAGACGAATTTAGGCAAACAAAAAGTTGAACCTAGCTATAAACGGTCCGGAGATGTCAAATTAGTGGTTTATTTTCCATTTACCGGCCGCCATCTTGGAAAATGTGTGTGTCAATAATTGTATCATGTCGAGCCAAAGGTTCTCAAGACACATTTGTGCAGGAACACTATTGTATATGACCGGGCCGAACCTCTGTCCGATACTCTATCCAATAATTGACTATTGAGAGATGAAACAGGTGTAAATGATCTTCAGGGTAATTTTTTTGGGTTGATGTAGGTGTGATCATTTGATTGCATTTGATATAAATCATAGTTATAGCAGATGTCTACTCTTTTCTAGACATCTCAATGATCATCAATTGAATTTATTGTCACTCTCGTGTGGTAACTGCTTGACAGAGAAATTGTTCGTATTTCTTTAAGTACTACTAGTTTCCGTATTGTGGAAGATCTCGAGATTCCGAGATGTCAGATGCTTTATATAATATGTTGAGCGGTTTCAGACCAATGTTTAGGTATATGTTTGGCTGCAACCCTTTTTGCGTCCCACTGCTGGGCTCGGGTCTCTCCACCTTATTGGGGAGGCCTGGAGCTTACTCCACAGCGCTGTTCCAATGCGGGTTGGTGGAGATGCGGGTTAGTGGCCAACCCGCTGTCGGATGTTTTCAAACCGCCCATAAGGCCTCCGACAAGGTTTAACGACTGTTATCTATCGACAACAACCGGGACCGACGGCTTAACGTGCCCTCCGAAGCACGGAAACGCGCATGAAATTTTGCCACTAGCGGCCACCCATCTCACACCCGACCGCGCCCGTTTGGCCTAACTGCATAGACCGCTTTCGTTCTACGCTAGCCGCCGAGCCATGCGCGCTTCTGTATATGTTTAAACGCGTGTAAATTTTTACACCTGAAAATGTCAAGTCTCGCCAATTCGCGCGAACTCGCGCTTTTTTCGTCTGAAACTGCTCTAACTTGAAATCTATACTAATACATAAAGATAAAGAGTTTGTTTGTTTATTTGAACGCGCTAATCTCAGGAACTACTGGTTCGAATAGAAAAAATCTTTTTGTGTTTAATAGTCCATTTATGTATTGGGGAAGGCGTTATAGCTATGACTAGCTGCCGCCCGCGACTTCATCCGTGTGGACTTGGGTATTAGTCATAGCATGATTTTATATAGCTTATGCGATCTACACAGTAAACGTAACAGCCGTGGGTAACCGTCGGCGTTTCCTTTTTCGCACTTAACCAGTGTAGGGATGGCATCTGTCATAGCTGATATCGTATACAAGCTTTAAAGCGCGTCAAAATATCGCTGATTCACACACAGCAACTTTTACTGTCTAATGGTGACAACTGTTAGGACTAATAGTTTGTTAGAGTAAATTATTAAGTCGTGTTTTAAGCGTGACTGTTAAGTGTTAATCCTTGTACATACAAGACTCGAACCCGGAAAGCGATAGTAAAAAATGTAATGTTTTAGGAGGTTTTAGCATGGTTGTATTTATTTTAAGCCAGCCTACGTGATTATTGGCACATTATCGTTATCTGCAAAATATTTAAATGTTTCATACAATTAGAAGTCGAATAGAGTGTTAAAACACACTTTGGATTTGCTATTAAAAAATGGTGAAATTATATTAATTGTTTCATTATAAGTTGACTAGATAGATATAACTGATGAGAAAGAGTTAACTGATGATTTCGGTAAGGGTCACGTAGGGTCCATAGCATAGTCCCTGTAGCTTCGGGATTAAGAAAAGAGCTAAGGTATCCTCTGCCTGATCATAAGAGGTGACTAAAAGGGGGCTTCCCGGGATGCGGGCGGTGAGAGTGGGAGCTTGATCCGTTCAGCCAGTGGCCCTGGGAAGGTCGGCGCTATATGCGTGGCTGCATGTCGCCGTAAGCATCGGAAAATGCAGGAGAGCACATCTGCTCTCCAGAGGATAGGCCCGATCTGGGGTGCCACGCGTGGAGGACACCGGTGCGTTCCACTGGAGATCCCGGAGTCCTCCCCAAGCGCAGAGTAAGGCCACCGAGGGGGTTTTAATGCGGTCCCAAATAACCCCAAATCCCAAATAACCGATAACACCTCTCCCAAGGTACCGGGTATCTTTTGAAGGTTTCCACCCCGATACAAAAAAAAAGGGTCCATAGCATAGGCATAAGTAAGGTTTATGGCTACTGGCCATAATTAAGGAGGCCCAGAGCTTACTTAATCACGCTGCAGCTTGTCCCTATGCGGCATGGTAACTACTACTAACAAACGCCAATTTGATACGTTTGTGGGTTTTTTTTTTCTATTTGGACATTCCAAATCATTTGAAACATAAGTAATCGGCATAAATGATGCTGTATCAGCATACAGCATCGTTTTGAAAGTATTTTGATTCAAAATAATGAACAACTGAAAGTCCATTTCAAGCCACTTGATTTTTTTGTAAATGAACACACGTCAAAGAACGTCGTACTAAATTATTAGCTATAATAACTGCTATTATAGGTAGTTAAATTGGTTATGGTAAAACTATAAATATTGTTTTTCGTAGTTGATAGTTTAGTAAATAATCTTAGTACTATTTTGAATAGAAAATTACTTTTAGTGTAAATTATCATTTCACTTCAAATAGATAATTTTTATTTTATTTTTTTGTCATAAGTGACAGGGATTTAGGGCATACTCCACCACGCGGCCAAGTGCGTGTAGGTGGACGTCATGCTTTCGAAAAATTATGAATTTCTCTTAAGCATGCGAACATCGTAATCAATTAAATATTACGATATTTCCCATCACCATGGAGCAGCCTTAAATGCGCACATTACAAATTTCTTTGTCATCGGTGCGCGCCGAGGATTTGTACCCGGTATCGGTCGCGTCGGAGACTTCGGTCTTTTACAACTCAGCCATCCCTGCTCCTGACAATATTCGATTACTATATTTTTTTATAAGTAAACTAAACAAAAAGGCAGACGAGCCGCGTGGTGTTAAGCGATCACCGTCGCCTATGAACACGGGCAAACCCAGGGGAGCCACCCGAGCATTGCCGGCTTTGGAGGAGAGCTATTTTTACAGCTTTCTTGAAGAACCCCATGTTATAGTCCACTGGGAATGCCTCAGCTGGAAGGTTATCCCATAGCCTACGTGTCCGCGGTAAAAAAGGAGCGTTCAAAGCGGATTTTGGAGGAGCGCCACGAGTCCAGATGGTGCCGGTGGAACTTTAATCTGCGCCTGGTGGTATAATCATGGAATGGTGATATAGGCATGAGTTTAAAAAAACCTCGGAGCACTCACCATAGTAAAGTCGGTAAAACGCGCAGAGCGAGCCTATGTCTCTTCGACAATATTTAAAAAAAAAAACAAAAATAGGATACGTATCTATACTACTATATAAAGCTGAAGACTTTGTTTGTTTGTTTGAACGCGATATCTCAGGAACTACTGGTTCGAATTGAAAAATTATTTTTGTGTTGAATAGTCCATATATTGGGAGAAATATAACATCATGCAATGACTAATACCAAAGTCCACGCGGACGGAGTCGTGGGCGGGCACTAGTAATAATATATTAAGAAATGTCGAGCTTTACTAATATACCCTACAGTCTACGACTCTTTCCATCGATACTAATAATATTACTAATGTCAAAGTGTTTGTTTGTATGTCCTTCTTTCATATTGCAACAGTACAGGATTGACCATATTTTTGTAGAGGTAGTTGAGAACTGGAGAGTGATATTGAAAGGCTACTTTTTACCCGGGGAAAATATCTCATTCCTATGTGAAAAACGCGTAAACCACGCCTACGACGCCATGGTCGGTACCATAGAACATATTATTATTAAAAGAGCTTTACCTTTACAAGTATGACGTCATTAATTCATGAATAGTAAAAAATATTTGCGACAACTAATTAAGGAAAATTTCAAAGTCTTAAATCAGAGGAATTTAAATTATATCATGCCACTAATCGAACGATGACGTACTCGTAGTTAAATAGTAGCAAAGTGTTATTATATATAATTAAGCTAAAATAGAACGGATTTATTACTTAAATATCAGATGCTGTAAGCGGATTAACTTATCGTATCTACATAACTATCTATTCGTTACGTACTAATAACTTATCTAGGTATACTTACTTACCTTTGTAAATCTTACCTAAACTGTTTGTTAATAAGCGCATCACTTAATAAATGTTACAGTTTGCACCTATTTTGGTCGCTAGGCAATTCTTTTGGATGGAAAGGTACAGTTTTCAGCCAGACTTGTATGAGGCTATTGTTAGCCTCAGGATTAGCAGTGCCAACTGCAAATGACCTATCAAATGCAGGAGTAATACTTGTAGAATGCAATACTTACTCCATTAAAAAAAATCAACTCCATGATAACCGTCACCACATAATAGTGGACTACATATTTTTTATATAACACAACCGATACGGATATCAAATAAATGAAGAGGCCTAACTTGTTGATAAAAATATAATATGAAAAAATGTATAAATTAAAAAAGGAAATTAATTAAAAAACGCTTTTACTAATAATAAATAATACTATCCATAATTATACATATTATATTATTATAAATAATAATTAGAAAAGCTTGTACCTAAGTTTTTTTATATTTAAATATATATTTTTTAAACAATTCACACAACGCCATCTGATTCCAAACTAAGCAGAGCTTGTGCTATGGTAATCAGAAAGCTGATAAACATACTTGTATAATTCTAAATATATACTTAAATAGATAAATTAACACCCAGACACAGAACAAATAGTCATGTTCATCACACAAATATTTGTCATGGGTGGGAATCGAACCCACGACCTCACGCTTCGCAGTCGGCTCATCACCCACTACGCCACGGAGGATGTCAAATATTAATTAAATGAATCAGATAAATAAAATAAAGATAAAGCTTGTAGTGCAAATAAAAACAGATATATTTTACTGAATAAATTTCTAGCGCGATTATGGATTAGCGATATAATAATATGGATATTATTATTTTCGTAGTACAACTTATCTTTTAAATAAACGCTTAGTATAAAAAACATTTTTTGCTAATATTTATAAGACTTTTCTGTTAATAATAAATAATTAAGGGCCGATTATTTAATCGCGAGTCAAACTTATTAGTCAATTAATGATAACGCGACGCATTTCATGTGTAGGGAATGCAATCTTGTTCGAAGAACTCGCGAGATATCGCGAGATTTACGATATTGCACTAGAGCATAAAAGTGTCTTATTCGAAGCGGGACTGACACGGCCGGAGTTGCGATCTGTCGGATTTTTGTTTTATATTAGGAGAGAAGTCTGGTTGTTTCTTTCATTTGTTATTTGATAGATACCTAGTCATAGTTTACTACTTAGAAGTTTATTTAAAAACTAGTGGCCGCCCGCGACTTTGTCCGCGTGGACTTCGGTATTAGTCATAGCGTGATGTTATATAGCCTATAACCCTCGGGTGGCTCCCCTGGGGTTGCCCGTGTCCATAGGCGACGGTGATCGCTTAACACCACGCGGCCCGTCTGCCTTTTTGTTCAGTTTATTTAGTATAAAAAAAGCCTTCTCCAATAAATGGACTATCCAACACAAAAAAGATTTTTTCAATTGGTACCAGTAGTTCCTGAGATTATATAGTGCGTTCAAACAAAGTTACAAACGATCGAACAATCTCTTCAGCTTTATGTATAGATTAAAATATTAATTAATTATTGTCGACGTGTGGGAACTGTACGAAAAAGCGTGAACCCTATTTCTTACCGTTTACCATATTATTGTCAGCTCATCTTATTTTTTTTTCTCTGTATTTTATGCTTATTTTTTTTCTCTATATTTTTCTTTTCATTTATAAGTATCATGTTATCATTTAAGGGACTGTAAATTATAAAACGTCAATACATTAACTGAAGTTTTCGATAAATCAACAACGATTCTTCTAAACACTGGTCGATAATTTCTTGAAATGGACGTACCTTTTTTATTTGTGAACCGATTTAAATAAAACAAACACTAAATGTTAATCCAAAAAAAATCCAATACAACAGTGAAAATTGCATCCTGCTACGTTAAACCGTTCCTGAGATTAGCGCGCACAAACGAACAGACAATCAGACAAACAGACCAACTGACAATAATTCTAAAAATCATTGTTTTGGGTTCTATTACGCTAATAAATAGCCCTAGTGAAAGTTTTTATCAAATATCTATTTATCATCATAAAATTCAATTGAAAAAATTCGTGAAAATAAATGTTCATCTTATAATACTTATATTTTTTTATTATTGAAGTGAAAACTTCTTTAGCGGCGTTGTGCACTTTTTTGGGATGGGTAAAAAATTTAAAACTCGCGTCAGGACACGTGGCCTGATCGAATATTCGTAAGACGGAGGGCTGACAGCTTATGACGGCTCGACCGTATATACTTGTAAAATTCTTTTATATTAAGTATTTAGAATATGGGCATTGCACAAAGTGCATCTATTAACGAAAAAAGTGAGGAAGAAATAGTGAACGAAAATGAACGAAAACTTTATAAAAATACTATGAAAACCTACAGAAAATACTAGATGAAAAATAATACTGATAATATAAGCAATTCGTGTGAAATTATTCCCTAACCATTCCAAAATATTAAAAATTCACAACGTAAAAGTTTTCACTTTAGCCGGCACTACCGGAGTGCAACTCGTTGTTTTTTTTTTCATAATTTATTCAAAATATTGTGATTATTTGCAAAAAAACACACATAACTGCCAATCTTGCCAGATCTAGAAATAAGCGATATCTCGAATCTATGAATATACTCGCGGGATCTCGCTTGAGCCCTAATCGCGGGAGATTTGTATTCCCTATATATTCATGTGTCAGTAACAGTGACAGCGCTAACGTTTATTCGAAGAATACTTCTATCCGAGGATCGAAAAATCAGCCCTAAGTTTAGTAAGACACATTATGGCAAGTCAAATAACTCAATTTTAACGAATGTTTTGTAACATTATAAAATATTATTTATTATTGTAAGCAGTTGACACATTGGTTTGTAAAGCAAAAAATTAACGCACACACGTTAACCCAACTAGTTTAATGACGCACGTTAGACTGACTTCTAATTTAGAATCCCATGAGGGGATTTTTGGATTTCCTCAAGCGCATCAGATTGAGATATGGGGGATAACTAGCACCCTGTTGAGTTTTCCCAGGCACGCACTCTACCTACACGCTAAAGTTTTTGGATGTTTTCTCTTACTTCCAGTTGTCAAGTTACAGTTTGGAATAAAACAAATCGTAACAATTTGAACTCTTCTGAAAATGCTGAAACAATTATTTTATTCTATTTCGCAGTTTTGTCCATTTCACTTTCTAAATCGTCACATTACTTAAAATTACTTGCCATGCATTGAATCTATTATACCTTCATTTTCCGATCTCTATATTTTAACTGACACTTTCATATAAAAAAATAGTATTAATAAAAAACTGGAGACGCGAAGCGCGCTGTGAACTGGGTAGTCATTGGTAAAACGGATATCATCATACAAGATTTTTATCTTACTGTTGTCCACTATTTAAAATATGCTAGGTCAACGTGACGCTTAAGTAAATCCACATTACGCATCCTGGGCTCCCCTATACGATCTTATAGCGCGAATTTATATAATATTAAACTATAAAAAAATATGCAAAGCTTCTGTATACATTTACGAATTTGCTCAATTTATTTCTTGTCTTGTTTATGATATATAATACACCATTTTTTGTATTTTAATCTTGATATATTTCTATGGATATTTATATTGGAACCGTATTTGATAATGGGGCGGAGATTTTATCACAGTGACGCTTACTATTCATCATACCATATTTACACTTCAAGTGTGTTCAAATTGTTTCATTGCCCTATATTGTGATAAAAAGTTAACTCTGTGACTGTTTCCATTTTTATTTATTCCTACTATAAATAGCATCCTCATTCTGTCCTAAATAATTTTCGAAACATCGTAGATGCTGGCCACTACCCGGCAATTGAGCTCCAAGACTCCCCGATCGAGGGGAGAGACCAGCCCATGCCTAATATGTTTGTCATGTAGTTAGTTTAATGCTCCATATAAAATCATACTAAGCTGTGGGTCTCGGTCTCGGGTCGCGGTCGCGTGCTGAGGCCGTTAAGTATAGCGACTGCCACAGATAGCGTTCGGTTCTTGGAGACCGCGACCAAGCGACCCAGCGACCCTAGTCACCGGTCGCGAGGCGACTCCTAGCTTTCGAATCTATGCGGGTAAGGCAAATTCGATCAATAGTGAAGTTGATTTTTCCCGTATGTGATTATACTAGTCTATCCCACTATATCCTTTCCCAAGCTCCACTCTATCCGTATACCAAATTTCATAAAAAAATGTTCAGACCTTCAGGCGTGGAAACGTTACAGACACATACACGCAGACAGAGTTACTATTGAATTAACAATACTTATATTTTTTCTTTATATAGTTTTATAGCACTAGTCGGATCCATTAATCTGCTATAAAGTAACCTACCTACTTACTTTTTACTTTGAAATTGAAAATAAATTTCCTCAAAATCACGTTTTTCAGAAATTGGCTTCAACAAACTTTGCATACCGCATACCAACGTGGTATACACAGATTTTTTAATGTCCCATTGTTTAAACTATTCATTATGTCGCGTAATTGAAAGTGACAATAAGGAAATACAAAGAGTAACTAAAAACGCACGAGTAATTTTTTGCAATTAAATCATGCGCGCAAATTTACTGTCAGCCACCGTCTAGAAACTGATTTGCACTCTGGTAAATATGTTTTTCTTCTTCAAAAGACCTTGACCTTGGCTGCGTCGTGATAGCACGTCTATGTCGTCATGGGGAGGTACATCTCCCCATGACGACATAGACGTGCTATCAGACAATAACAAAAATTAAAAATACGTAGAAATGTTCTCCGTCCATAAGACTTAAAGTCCAATGCTGGAGAGAATTCTACCCTATATTCGTCATTCCGTCCGGTCCTAGGAGGCTACTCTATAAGCCCGTATCCGAAACCTCATGATTTTTCGGGCCTTATTTTTGAGTAAGACTAGCGCAATTCTAGCAATATTATTCATTAGAATTCTAGCAATATTATGCCTTAATTTTATAAATGACAACGCTAATCTCATAAATCTTAATATATATATGTAAAGTAAAAAAGTAAAGGGTTTTCTTTGTACGTAAAGACACGGTTTTCTCTATTATCATTAACTCCAATCAACTAGACAGTATACTTGAGTATTTGATATAAATTCCAGCTTGATAACTCCACGCGTTCCTGAGAAAAAGGGTCTTGACCAACAGACGGACGTACAACAAAGTAATCCTAATAATGGTTCCGATTTTCCTTTTGGAGGTACGGAACCCTAAAAAGGATTCCGAAAATGTTAGAACTAATAGACGTTGCATAAGCAGCTGTCTTCCGGGCGGAAAATGTCAAATTTCGACGTTTTGCACGTACACGCGCTACAAAACAAACAAAAGACGCGCGAACGCGCCGAAAAATACACTAGTTTGAAACCTTAGAATAATTACAATTACATTATAGAAACCAAGTTGGCGCGCCCAAATTGAAGCATGTTGATTGGTGTCATTAGTGGGACCAAACGCCGGCCGCTCCGTAAGACTTAAGGTTATCACAACACTTTATAAAAACAAATGAAGTCTAATAAAATAACTTTTCACAGTGTTTTCAATATTTTGTAGTATTTTATAGTTAATTTGGTCAAAATAAAAATGTTTTGTTGGTCAGATGTGACAGCTGTAGGAATCTATTTAGTGCTTCAATTTTGACAGCGCGTTTCTAAGTTTGAAACCGCTCTTAGACATGTCATGAGCATAAAATAAAGGTGCGTACATAATAATATGATGTAACATAACATGTTAAAAAAACGATATTATAAAACATGTTTCAGTAATATGGCGACTAAATGTTATAAAACTTGTTATTAAGTTATGTTACGGTGCGCGGGGTGCGGGGCATTGAGAATAGCACTGCAGGAACGACTAACGAAAATGTCATACAACATTGTTATATTAAATTGTTATTCTATTGTGTATAGTATTGTTATATGTTGCACAGTTGAAAAACAATGTCAGATAATGTGGACGTGTAAAACACAAGTTATACAACATGTTATTTCATCTGTACGCACCTTTACAGATCGAAAACTTCGACTTCGACAGCCTCCGTGGCGTAGTGGGTGATGACCCGACTGCGAAGCGTGAGGTCGTGGGTTCGATTCCCACCCAGGACAAATATTTGTGTGATGAACATGACTATTTGTTCTGTGTCTGGGTGTTAATTTATCTATTTAAGTATATATTTAGAATTATATAAGTATGTTTATCAGCTTTCTGATTACCATAGTACAAGCTCTGCTTAGTTTGGAATCAGATGGTGTTGTGTGAAGTGTCCAAAGATATTTATTAAAACTGTCCCTCAAAATTTAGTAAAATAAAATATATTTGAGTTGCCTCCAAAACTCCATGAGATACATTCTGGTAAAGGAGCTGTAGCTTCAGATATCTAAATTCAGTGTATGACTAAGTACTCACTACTCACTATTTGACTATTAATATGTCATTAAATCTTTACAATATTAGTCCCTGTAGCTTCAGGATTAAGAATAGAGCGGTGAGAGTGGAAGCTCGATCCGTCCAGCTAGCAGCCCCGGGAAGGATAGCGGTGTACGCGTGGCCGCATGCTGCCGTGAGCATCGGAAGGTCTAGGAGAGCACATCTGCTCTCCCGAAGATGGGCCCGCCGTTCGGGGGCATCGCACGTGGAGGACACCGGTACGTGCCACTGGATATCCCGGAGTCCTCTCCAAGCGCAGAGGCAGCCACCGAGGGGGTTTTAGTGCGGTCAAATCCCGCATAACCCGGTATCCTCTCCCAAGGCGCCGGGTACCTTTTCCCCCTAATACAAAAAAAAGGTCTCTACATCATGCGAAGCCATCGCTGGAAGAAAAAATACCCAGTCCTTATGAATGTCATTTCTAAAAAGATACGAGTTGTACAATGGTTTCACATACACTAACTAATACAGATAAAAATACCTAAAGATAATGTAAAAATAATGTTTAAAAAAAATATTGATAATTTTAGAGCTGTTCGTGTCCGCACCTATTACTCAGACCCTGGGAAGTACCTTTTATCAAAAGTATGGTATTATTTAGACTACTTAATAAACCTATCCTTTGACTAGCTCGAGGAGAGTATGGTTTTCTTAAAAGTGATAGAAAAAAATTGGGTGTACAATACTTTGTGAAATTTGCCTTCTATTATTTAACCGTAGGTACGTACTTATTCATTAGCTTCAAAATTAACTTATTTTTACTATGCAACAACTCACAGTCAAGGGTTTGATTTCCAGTGAGGAATATTTTCAATATATTGGAATGATGAGCTTCAATCTCTGTTCTCTCCGGGCTGGGTGTGTTCATGGTACTGAGCGATGATACCACAGAGAACCCTGGTGTGGGACTCTGATTTGCTCGCGTTATTTACTATTTATTTATTTAGGTTTTAAGCTTTATAAGTTCGTGTCAATCAATTAACTGTTGATATCCATAAGCGAGTAAAAAATGCTTTCACATTATTAAAGTTTTTCTAGGAGTACAAAATATGTGCCTGGCAATATTTTGTATCCCTATAGATGCAAAAGAAACATTGCGCGGAAATAATATCAGGCGTACTGAGCGCTTTGTATTGTGGTGCTATTGTGGTGCTATTGTGATGTTGTTTTTGTGATGTAGTTTGTAGTATTTGCCGTTAAATTAAAAAAGGCTGTTTTGAGAGCTTAAGCCTGGGATGCATCTCTGACTAAGACAAATGGTAAACAAAAATACCAAGAAACTTTCGTGCTTTAAAAACACTCCAATACTCATGATCATTTGAAACCTCGACATCTGACCAAGCAAAGTTGGATTTTTGTTCTGTTTCTATTCAACAAAAGAAAGACTTTGAAGTTTCAGAAGGTTTACCAACTTCAAATTACAACTAGGCTCTTCCAATTGAAAATATATTATTATATATACTTATACTTATTATAAAGAGGAAAGATTTGTATTTTTGTATGTTTGTAATGAATAAACTCCAAAACTACTGTTCCGATTTCAAAAATTACCGCGGTAAAATGCTTCATTTCTACGTGAAAACGGGTAATAGGGTCAACGCGGTTGAAGCAACTGGCTAAACGCCTATGATTTTAATATAGCAATGAAGCCTGGAATAGCACATAGGTTATTTTTTTATCCTACGGGCACCCATTAAATGGATCCACGTGGGCGAAGCCGCTGACGGAAGGCTAGAAAAAAATAAACATAAACACTTCGAACGCCCATGGTATACACATGAATGAAAAACCGATACGCTGTCATATTGGTCCTGAGAACGCCTCATGAAAAACCGATAGCATTTTTCTGTTTATGTTCACGCAAGTTCATAATTAGCTTGCAATGTACTTATCGACGACCCGAGTGGCGTGCCGTAATGGTTACCATGCCGGAGTGCCGATCGGAGGGTCCCGGGTTCGATTCCCGGCGAAGCAGAAATTTGAATAATGAGTTAAAAATTTCTGTTCTCGCTCTGGGTGTTTTACACAGGATATAATATATCCGGCATAGTAACCAATACGCCACGCGGATCACCAACTCGCCACATGGCCAACACTTGACTTTTGACTTGGTCTGCAATAAACAATAGATAATTATCACTTTAAATATTTAAATAGAACATGATCTGATTAATTAGAATAATACACTTATCCTTTGTGTTTTGGTAGTAAAATGTGGTAAGTCGTCCCATTTTCACAATCTTAGCACACAAAATCTAAGAGCCAAAAATAGGGAAAAAAGTAACTTCGACACAGAAACAACTGTTTTTGTGGTGCTTGTGATATATGATTACGATATTAACTTGTTAAAAATGTATGCATTTGTATTATGTAAATCATCCTCATTTGTAGTTTCGTTCATATTAAAAATAGAAAGAAAATTTTGAATGTAATAAAATTGATTGTATACAATTCATTGTTTGAGTACTATAATCATTGAACATGGGATTTATAGAAGAAGAGAGAGACCTTTTCAGGGCATGAGCTGGCACAACTAGCACATTTTCTAGAACAGCAAACATTGAAGGATCCAGATCGACTGGTAAGGGTTGCCTATCGTCTACTATGAAATCAACTTACCTACCATACAAAAATGATAAAAATGAATAAATTAGAAGGGTCAAATTACAAAATAAATTTATAAATCAAAGTCCTATATCTTGAAATCGGTTAAGTTTGGGGCATGGTATTTCATACTAGAATTGGTCAGGAATGTTGAGAACTACGAGTAAAATGACTTCAAGGATCTAGGTGTACTTTCAATGTTTATTTGTTATTTTTTTCTGGCGATGTAACTGTTAGGCAATTGCTCATCGAAACATTTTCATGGTAGAGTCCGAATCGCACCGCACTTGGCCGCTGTTTCAGTATTAAGAGGGCTACGGTATATCCTGTCTGGTCGTGAGGCGACTAAAAGGGGGCTTCCGGGGTGACGGGCGGCGCGAGTGGGATCTTCAACCGTCCTGTCAGCGACCCGTGAAGAACAACGGCGTGTGCGTGGTTGCATGCCGATGCCAGCAGTGGAAGTTGTAGGAGAGCACCATCGCACTCCGAATGATGGGTCCGTTTTGCGATGCCGCGCGTGGAGAAAATCAGTGTGTTCCACTGAAAATGTCGTTGTACTCCCCATGCGCTGAGGCAGATCTCTGAAGGAGTCCCTGTAACTTCGGGACTAAGGCTAGAGCAACCAGAGCTAAATAGGTAGACTAATAGGGGGGTTGCGGGTGGTGAGAGTAAGAGCTTGATCCGTTCAACCAGCGGCCCCGGGAAGAACGGCGGTGTGTGCGTGGCCGCATGTCGCCGTAATCATCGGAAGATGCAGGAGAGCACATTTGCTCTCCCGAAGATGGGCCCGTAAAAGAAATGAAATGAAATGAAACGAAACGAAACGAAATGAAACGAAACGAAACGAAACGAAACGAAACGAAACGAACCGAACCGAACCGAACCAAACCAAACCGAACCGAACCGAAACGAAAATAAACGAAACGAAATGAAATAATTTATTTGCATAAATGTGGTCAATAGTTGGTAAATACCACAGGTAAATACATTGTTATTATAGAAGCTCACATTTGACGTAAAACAGCGTGCAAATTATTCGATTAACAATGAATTAATTAATCCCTATATACAAGACTAAAGTTACTTTTATAATAGAATTACTTATAATTATTAGGTAGCATGCGTCAATTTAATTGTATACTTATTAGTCTTATTACAAATGTCAGAATTTACATAAAAAATAAAATTGAATTAAATACATAATAAAATTAATAAATGTCAAAACAATAAAAAAGTTAATATCGAATCTAAGATCAATAATATAATAAACTATAGTAAATTACAAGAACTCTTTGAGCGTGTAAAATCATTTCTCAATAAGCCACTGCCTTTGCTTTTTAAATTGCGAGAGTGGTAGATCTGTGAAATTGTCTGGTATTTTTTTACCCCGTACGGGGCGCCGCGTGCGTAGCTCACCGGTGCGTTCCACTGGTGAACCTTTTGACGGTTTTCCCCCAATACAAAAAAGATCCACGAATTCAAACGTGGATCGTGGAACATGCAGCTATTATAATAATATCTTCTATTTTTATGTAGGTATATATAAATTTTTTTTCAACCTTTTTTTATGTCCCACTGCTGGGCACAGGTCTCCTTCTCACAAGTGAGAGGGATTTAGGCCATAGTCCACCACGCTGGCCAAGTGCGGATTGGTGGACGTCATGCTTTCGAGAAATTATGAATTTCTCTCAGGCATGCACGGCGATGAAGAACTTCGTAATCAATTAAATATCACGATATTTTCCATCACCGTGGTGCAGCGATAAATGCGCACATTACAAATTTCTTTGTCAGAGGTGCGCGCCGAGGATTTGAACCCGGGATCGGTCGCGTAGAAGACCGCGGCTTTTACCACTCGGCCATCGCTGCTCATATATAATATACCTACCTGAAATTGAATAAGCATAATGGTGTTTCATTTTTCATATCTTCTATATTTCAAATATACCTTTTTTTGGTATGGGAGGGAAACCTTCAAAAGGTACTCGGCACCTTGGGAGACTAAAATAATGTTTTGTCCATAGACTTATTATACTAGCGTAGACATATTACATGTCCATTTCTTATCACGTTCTAGCTGTACCTCGCTGTTTTAGCCGCGTTAAAAAGAATCATTACCACAAATTGTTTCATTATTCTCCGTATATTACATAAGTCTAAATTGGAACTCAAAATGTTTTTTCTTTATATAGTCTCAGTATGGGGTAGAGAAAAACTACCTGAAATTATTAGTGTGTTAAGTACAGTCATTCCGGGTAACTTTGAATTGACGTTTAACTTTGAACAAAGTTGGAAAAAGATTTAACAATTTATTACATCGAAATTTTTGATGTTTCAATATAATAACTGTATGTATTGGGTTGCTAAAATGTTATTGTAAGTACCAAATAAAAATTAAAAAAATTAACTGTTAATGCCATAATTCTGAAAATTCCCGCCTTTTCCGTGGTGAAGTTGCTGGAAGTTTTTGAGCTCTGATTTGAAATCGTAAACTAGGCTACTTTGATTCATATGGCAAAACCAAGCTATTTGTTACTTATGTACGTCAATGTAGATGTATTTTTTATAGATTAGGTTTTTAAATTTAATAATACCTTCTTTTTATTTTACCTAAACCTTAAAATATTAAGGTTTTTACTTTCTAAAAAAAATTATTCAAAGTTACCCAAAATTCATGATAAATTGAAATTCGAGTTTTAGGGGATATTATGGGTAGTTCTGATATTTCTTCCGTAAATTTATTTTGTTAGAAAAAAAAACCAACTCAAAAGGACACTATTCAATAAAATAAAGGTGTCATAAATTGAAATTATTTTTAATAATTAAAATAACGTAAAAAATGTTCAAAGTTACCCGAATTGTACGTATATTAATAAAAAAATAATGTTATGTTTTGACATAGTGACTGCCTGCTTCTTAATTTCCGGTTTTTTTGAAATAGTTCGGGTTTTTTTATTTAATGCTGGCTGACTCTACTCAAAATAATTCACCAATTTTACCTTATATAAAAAATGAATTGATTTTGTTGTAGTTACTGCTGTAAAAAAAATAACAAAATAGAGTGCAAAGATAAGTAAATGTTGGTTGTAGACGACTATTTATAATACAAAAAAATTGATATGTGAAAATGGAAATATATTTAAGTAAAAAAAGTGACAAAATGGAATAAAGTACCTACAACTCGTTTGGCGTAACATTTTATATCTTCCAATTTGTATGTAAACTCAAAAAATATATATTACTTGTACCGTACATTTCCGTAATCTATAAATTCACACAACGCTTTCTTTTTATGAGTACTATCTACAAAAAAATGGATGTGTGAATCGACGGTCCATAATGGAAAGTTACCTATCCTATCACAGATACATATATCACAATCATGACGGGGGGTTAATTAAAACATATGATGATAGGTGCTAACTGATGCTTAAGTACACGTGGACCAGTCCCGGATTTAAAATAGGCCGTATAGGCCGCGGCCTAGGGGCGGCAGCGTCCTACGGGCGGCCGTTCGCAACCCCCGCTTTCCTTAGGTATGTACATGGGGCGGCATAAATAAAGTGGCCTACACTCATAAAAATATAAATTCGGCACTGACGTGGACGAAGTCGCGAGCAAAAACAAAAAAAAAGTATTACATATGAACACAATTAAATGGTAACAAAGACAGGATTCATCTCTTTTATAACGACTACCTAACCCACAGACCAACCACGTGACCTAACCGAATCATTTTTTATTCTATATTCTTCTAAGTCGTTATTTTATTTTATTTGACAAGTTTAGTTACAGTGACGCTTTTAAAACTGTCTGCAACCCTTTGTACGTCATAATGCCGGGGAACCTGCAGGTTAGTCTGGGGAGGCGTGTAGCCTACTCCAACATGCAACTCCAATGCTAATTGATGGATGTCTGAAATGCATGAATTAGACAAAATCTCGACTGCCTAGCAACCGTGTTATACACACTGGTCACTCCATATCAAAAAGATTAGGGAGTTCGGGAGTAACACTTGTTTTCATTTCTTTTTAATCACCATCGCGATAAAAAGCCAAGGCTGTCTGTGTACAAATAAACGCCAAGAAGATATATATTCGCGAATTGTAGCTAACTTATTACATTGTCGTAAAGATTAAAATAGATTGGCAGACGCAGCGTAAACAGAGCATGCCCACATGTTTCATTTCACGGCGTCTCGCTACTTCGTTCGTATGATAAGTGAAATAAGTGTGAAAATTGAAGAATTATGAGCCTTTAATAATTATGTAGTAAGTGAATAACGATTACGATTATAAAATGACAACAAACTTTAGTTGCACGGTCGCGTTGCGCGCACACGCATGTGTTGGCGGATTAAAAAATAGTTCGATATATTCTCGACGATGAATGTTATTTCGTTTACTGTTTCGGCACTGGAAAGTAATTGTTTTACAGTATACTCTGTGATGATAGTGTGTTTCGTAGCGTTCACGATATTCCACAAAAATAGATTGGAAGCTCATCAAAATAGAATTGCCGCGAAAAAGTTTTTCGCGCCAACCACCGGCGGAAGAGGTTAGTGACATCTTGAATATGGAATATGGAATTAGGTACATTTTTAACTTTTTAAGGCAAAAGTATTTTTGATGTAGATACATCGTGGGCTTATTAGTTCTGTAAATAATTATATCTGTCAGTTCTTTATCACGATTATGGATCACGTTCGATGTTATTTTTTATTTGTCTTTGCAAGTGTAATAGTAAACTGATTATTTTTTGTTATAATATACCTACCCATATTTATAAAAGGACTGATAATAATTATTTACTTGCCTTATAAATCATTAATTAAAAAATAACATGCCTAATAAACATCAATAGTAGTGAATAATTTCAAGTATCTAACTGAGTTTTCTTTAATAATAGACACAATACTTGGAAATCACTCAACAGTATCCTCAATAAAAAACCTTAAACCACCGCGTCTACCACAGAAGCATAATCTGATGGAGGTATACCACGGTATTATTTCATCATATATATTATAATAGTATCACCAGTCATATGAATCTATGATTATAATTTATCACTATAAAACCAACATGTTCATTGATATTATATCCTATAGCTTAGAATAATAATTTTAATCTTCTATATATAAATTTGAGTCCCTATTTTCCTTGGTCACGGCATCACGCGTGAACGGTTCGACCGATTTCGCAAATTCTTTTTATGTTGTATTTATTATTGTCAGAAGAACGTTCTGATGAAAGAAAAAAATAATAAAATTAGAAAATCCAGAATACTTAAGTATATAAATTTTTTTATCTTTTAAATTTGAAATAAATATTTATAGTTAAGACAAGCACAACAAGCACGGCAAGGTAAACATTGCGCAATGCAGGCCTTTCGCAATGTTTACCTTGCCGGACTGCCAATCGAAGTGTCCCGGGTTCGATTCCCGGCGAAACAGAAATTTGAATGATCAGTTAAATTTTCTGTTCTCTGTCTGGGTGTTTGTGTTTCTATCTTAATGTGTGTCCATGGTACCCACGATACAGGGTATATCTACCCTACTGTAGGGCTATGAGTGAAAAACGTTGTTTATTTATTTATAGTTAATACAGGACAACGTCTGTCGGGTCCGCTAGTTACATTATAGAAACCAAGTTCGCGCGCCCAAATTGAAGCATGTTGATTGGTGCCAAGGTTAAATTTTATCACAACACTTTTTAAAAACAAAAGAAGTCTAATAAAATAACTTTTCAAAGTATTTTCAATATTTTGTAGTATTTTATAGTCAATTTGGTCAAAATAAAAATATTTTGTTTGTCCGATGTAACAGCTTAGCAATCTATTTAGTGCTTCAATTTTGACAGCGCGCTTGTATGAAGACACTCATTCTATACGTATTTATTATAAGTCCTATAGTAATATTTGAAAAAAAAAAAATATTGTAAGTCTGGCGTTACGTTGTGATCAAGATCTGTAGATTTTCACGTAGTAACAAGCTAGGGATATTCTCGCGGCGTCTCCACTGGGGGCAATTTCATTAGTTTCTCTGTGGCTTCTACTTACGACAGTAATAACACAGGATAGATACCTCACATGTAGGTATGTATTATTAGAATTGTTGAGTTTTTATTCAAGTTCTACGTACACTTAAATTGGACAAAACCTCCAATCGTTTTTGAATTTGACTCGGTAAACACCTTTAAACTTATAAAATGTTCAGAAATTGACAAGAATGTGGGCTATAGAAACAGATTTCATAATTAAAACGGAAAATTATATATATAAGTGTGGGGCAATAACCTATTTCTAGCAGTTGGCGTCTATATTTTATATATATTTATATATTTAATGGCATACATTTCATAAGTTAGATGAAACAAAAGTAGGTTATAAAGTAAGGTAAAAATTACATTGCAACAATCCGCAATCAGAAGGTATGATGGTGTATCCTCTAAGTGGTGTATACTTTTTCATGCAATGCAATAGCACCTCGCAAAGTTACTTTGCGAGTAACCGTCGTAGAGTCAATAAACCTGATGATGCTCTGTTTTGGGATGAAACACGTGTTGGTGGTGGTACCTACGTATGTTGGTATATATTTTTTTTGTTGCATGTGCATGTATCCTATGGAGGGAGGGACGTGCTATTACATGAAAAAAGTATACACCATCATACGTTCTGATTGCGGGTTGTTGCAAAGTAGTTTATACCTAATTTTATAACAATGGAAAGAAAGAAAGAAAAATAAAAGATTATTTGCGAAAATATTGGTGTTACGGAAGTTGTTTTTTTAATGATGGTGTTCTTTTTAATGGTGGGTTTTTTTTAATGACGGTGTCTCACACGATCAGCTGTCACGTGTGACCATTATCAACCCATAGCCATTCTGTAATCTCAAATATATTATTATGTACTTTTTTTAAAAGAGTGCTGGGAGTTTTTTTCCGCCGCCTTTTTTCTCTCAGCTCAACATCTAGCCCAAACGGGTACCTACTAGTGCGTGCAATTATCGAAACTTTTCGATAAACGATACTCCGATTTTTATCGATTTTTTTGTCGATAAAAACCGATAATTTCCGGTTTTGTATTACGTTATTATAACAAGAAAAATACTTGAATTCTTTGTTCAACATTTATATAAGACTCTTAAATTTCGTAAAAATCGACATTATTTCTACAAGGATATTGTTTTACGTTAAAGAACTAAAAAACACGCTTTTGTGAAAATACGAACTAAAAAGTTAAAAATAAGAAGAAAATGTATTTTACTGTAAATAAAGCGTGGAGTGGTTTGTAAGATACTATTGACACCATGCACCCCTCACCCCACGCTTTGTTTTTACAGTAAAATACATTTTCTTCTTATTTTTTACTTTTTAGTTCGTATTTTCACAACAGCGTGTTTTTTAGTTTCTTAAACTACATTATTTATTTTTAATTTTTTTAGTTGGATTTTTATTCTTGACGATGCGGCGCGCTCTCGTTCGGCAGCCAGGGAGCAATGAACTCACACTAGGGTTTCGGTCCCGGGATACTGTTCCCAGGAATATTTTCATTCCCGATCCCGGGAAAAGAGGGTCGGGAATCCCGGGAATTAATAATATTTGTGGCATCGTCCTGAATCATTTGGCACGCCAGGGCCAAATTATTTGCAGACGAATTGCACGCGGCAATAATAAATGCTCATAAAAAAGTACGAATACCGATTTCCCCACTAGTGCGGTTAAACAAAGATTTTTTCGTTCTTCTCTGATTGTTTCGTTTGAAGAAGGTCCTCGGTCAGGACCGAAACATGTCGGCAGATCCGATAAAAACTGACGTGAGTACAGTCGGTTAATATATAACTATAAAGATTTTTTACTTTTTTTATATGTAAACCGAACAAAAAGGCTGACGGGCCGCGTGGTGTTAAGCGATCACCGTCACCTATGGACACGGGCAACCCCAGGGGAGTCACCCGAGCATTGCCGGCTTTGGAAGAGAGCTCTTTTTACAGCTTTCTTGAAGAACCCCATGTTATAGTCCACTGGGAATGCCTCAGCTGGAAGGTTGTCCCATAACCTGCACGTCCGTGGTAAAAAGGAGCGTGCAAAGCGGACTGTGGAGGACCGCCACGAATCCAGATGGTGCCGGTGGAAGTTTAACCTTCGCCTGGTGGTATAATCATGGAATGGTGATGTAGGCATGAGTTTGAAAAGTTCCTCGGAGCACTCACCATAGTAAAGTCGGTAGAACACGCAGAGCGAGCCTATGGTTCTTCGCAAGCTGAGCGGTTCTAGCCTGTCAGTCAATCTAGGGTCGTTGACGATTCGGACTGCGTGCTTTTCAACGGAGTCAAATGGGTGTAGCTGGTATTTTGGTGCTCCTGCCCAGAGGTGAGAGCAGTACTCCATGTGGGGTCTGACCTGTGCCTTGTACAGTGTCAGGAGTTACCCCGCAGTGAAGTACTGCCTCGCCCTATTGAGGACACCAAGTTTTTTGGACGCCAATTTGGCTTTGTGCTCCAAATGACTCCGGTACTGCACTTTACTCGTAATGTCAACTCCCAAGATACCAACACTTTCACCGACGGTGAGCGCGGTACCCTGGAACTTGGGCGCTATAACAAATGGGTTTTTTAGCGGTAAACGCGCAAACTTGTGTCTTCGTGAGGTTAAACTCGACAAGGTTAAGTCGACCCCATTCCGAGACCCGCTCCAGAGAGTTCTCGACTTCAGACACAAGTTTGATTCTGCTTTCCTCCACTTGTGACCGAGAGGCATTGGCTCGACAGGTGTATAGTGTGTCCACCGTACTATCATCTGCATAGCAATGTATACTGCGTGATTGTTGCAGCATGTCATTGATATGCGGAATGAATAGTGTAGGAGACAGTACTGAGCCTTGGGGAACACCGGCGTTAATGGGCTTCATATCTGAGCAGCATCCGTCAACAACGACCTTAATCTGCCGCTCAGACAGAAACTTTGCCACCCATTTACATGGCCTCAGGGGAAGACCGTAAGATGGAAGCTTCGCGAGAAGGGCCCTGTGCCAGACCCGGTCAAAGGCCTTTGCAATATCCAGGCTGACTGCCAGAGCTTCCCCGTTGCCCTCGACGGCTTCAGCCCATCGGTGTGTGAGGTATACCAAGAGATCACCGGCCGACCGGCCCTGGCGAAAGCCATACTGACGATCGCTGATCAACCGGTGCTTCTCAAGATACCTAAGGAGCTGCGTGTTTATAACACGCTCCATCACCTTAGAGAGCAGGGAGGTTATCGCAATGGGCCTGTAATTGGACGGGTCACTGCGGTCACCCTTTTTCGGTATTGGGTGTACTAGGGCTACCTTCCACGAAGACGGTACTTTACTAGTGGTGTAGGAAAGCGAGAATAGGCGCGTTAAGACGGGAGCCAACTCGGGAGCGCACGTATTTAATACGATCGCGGGGATATCATCCGGCCCGCTCGACTTCTTGACATCGAGGGTTAGCAGAGCTCGTCTGACGGCCTTTTGAGTGAAACGCACGTCCTTCATCGAGCTCTCACACTGCTTGATGGTCCGCGGTGTGGCACCTCTGTCGTCCAGAGTCGAGTTTGAGGCAAACAGGGTACCCAGGAGACCGGCTTTCCCTTTTGCCGTGTGAGCCAGAGTATCGTCCGGTTTGCGTAAAGATGGTAGAGACGACCGACAGAAGTTACCTTCGACAGCCTTGGCAAGCGACCAAAAAGCTCGACTCCCGCAAGGGTAGCTTGATAGACGCTGGCCAATTCTGCCGACGTGTCTAAACTTCGCCTTGGCTATTTGCTTCTTTGCCGAACGGGAGGCAGCGTTGATTTTTTTCCGAAGCTTAGACGTTTCGGGGTCCTTACGCATGTCCAAAATAATGTTGCTTATTATTGTTACATTATCTTAATTATAATGATCTCAATGATTGTAAACCAAAAAGAAGTTTTGAAACAAAACTGGTATTAAAAGAAACTGTAATTAAATAAACGTAAATAATTATAATACTGGTTTCTTAAGGCTGTCTTTTTCTTTAAAATATTGAAGCCAGACACCAATTTTAGCAAAATGTTCAAATTCCCGATTCCTGGGAATCCCTGGGAAGTTTCTAAAAACAATCTCGATTCCCGGAAACGGAATATACTCATACTCATACAAACGGAATCCCGAAACCCAAACTCACACTCGCTTGCGGGCGCGAATTTCAAAACATGTCTCGCTCGCGGGAGCAATGATGGGTCATTGGATTTTTTTTATTAATTTATCGTTTATCGGTATTTTTTATCAAAATTTTCGATAATTATCGCTGAAAAATATGAGACGATTATCGATAAATTACCGATTATCGAATACCGGTTTGCATGCGCTAGTACCTACTTAAAGGCGATGATCGGGAAAAAATGACATTCATTAAGCGAATATTTTGTATTCCTAATATGAAATAAATATTTTTTCTTTCTTTCTTTCTTTCTAATACATTTAACAGTCCGCCACATTTACCTCAGTAAGGTACGCAAATAATATTGTTAAAAGAAATATTTTTTTTACATAAATCTAAATAACTAACTATGGAGGTTCCGCAAAGTAATGTCTGATTCTAATAATTAAAAAGGAGGTGGTTGAACTTAATGGTTCGCCCGGGAAAGTACCATCGCTGCACCCGCTTCTGCTGTGAATCAATTCTATTGCATTCCAGAGGAAAGGTGCAGTTACTGAACAGACATGAGGCGACCATCAGCCTCCGGAGTAGCAGCGCAACTACATTCGACCTCAGATAAGACTGACCTATGCTTGCTTGAAGTTGTGTCATTGTGTGTAGATGTCCATGGGCTGCAGCGACCACTTAACGGATCTGGTGGCTCCCATGGGGTTGCCCGTGTCCATAGGCGGCTGGGATCGCTTAACATCACGCGGCCCGTCTGCTTTTTTGTTCGATTAATTAATTAAAAAAAATTTACACCACGTGGCCTGCATTCTCGTCGGCTACAAATTTTTTTGACTAGATAATGTTGTGGTGGGATTTTAAGCCTGTCTCATAGCAATCAGTGCTCTCGTGTTCCGTGTTTTATGTATACGTTTTACTGTATAACCAGGAATCTGCAGCCCACACTTTTCCAGCTCGTCCAATCTCATTTTCAAATGTTGCTTTTCATCATCATTTCTTTGACGTCACTACCACGCGTAATGCTGAAACTCACATATTTAATTAAGCGACATTTTACACAGAATGACTAAGATAATAATATTTATATACGTGTTTATACTTCGAAGCTATTCGTATTTTTGCCTTAGATGCAAAAGAAAGCTATGGGTTTTCACCCTTTAAAAGTTTCGATGCTCGGCAAAGTTACTCTCAAAAAGAAAGATGACCATAGCCCTACTATGCTGTCAAAATGTGATTTTTTAGGCATAGCATGCCAAATTTTTTTATATAACTCTCTGGAGTGCATGATTAAGAAATCATAGAAAAGAAGTGTTACAATTCTTTCTTTACTGGAGATTAAGTAATCGTGTCTTATATAATTAATTGAATCAGGCGTTACTTTGCGGAACTCCCTTGTTGTAAAGTTAGACAAAAACTACTTTGCAACAATCCGCAATCAGAACTTTCATTCGGATTGAACGGATTGTTGCAAAGTAGTTTTTATCTAACTTTATAATACGTGCTAACCGACGTGCCCAATTGTGGTATTACAAGGGGTAGCAAAAAATCATCATAATTAGTGGTACGTCCCGGGATTTGAACGAAGGCCTACAGAGTTAGAACCGAATCTAACTAAACGTAACTAGGCGACAGTGAAGCTGCCCATGAAGCTTACGTTGTGACATCTGAAATAAAACGTCGTTATATATTTATATAGTGTTTAAGGAATCCATATCTAGTTGGCACTTGCATTATATTATGGATAAATAAATGCAAGATTTATCTTAAGGACCAAATAAAGATATGTCAGTCAATATATCTCAGATCTGCGTGGAGGATTAAAGCTTCTCGTTTCTAGGAGGAAACCCGTGAAAAATACCTAAATAAAATAAATAATGACTCACACTCAATCCTACTCTGGGATTAACACCCAGATCAAGAAAAGCAAAATTCTGCATCGCTAAGAATTGAACCCGGAGTCCTCCCAACTGCTCTGCAAGTCGGCCATGGAAATCATTACGCCATGGCTTGGCTGCAACCATTTTTACGTCCCACTGCTGGGCACGGGTCTCTCCCCATTATTGGGGAGGCCTAGAGCTTACTTCACCACGCTGCTCAAATGCGGGGTAGTGGAGATGCGAGTTTGGCCAACCCGCTGTCAGATGTTTTCAAACCGCCTATCTCCGAAAAGGTTTAACGACTGTTATCTATCGACAACAACCGAGACCGACGGCTAAACGTGCCCTCCGAAGCACGGAAACGCGCATGAAATTTTGTGCCACTAGCGGTCATCTATCTCACACCCGACCGCGCCCGTTAGGCTTTGTTGCGTAGATCGCTTGCGTTCTACGCTAACCGCCGGGCCATGCGCGCTTCATGTCATTACGCCATACATGTCATCAACAAAAAATAACTCTTCACACTCATAGCCACACACAAGTAGGTATTTCCTATTTTATTCGTTGAACCAGGTTGGCCACTAACTGGGACTGGATGTAAAGGCTCTGCCAGATTCCCAGGCCCCCTCCAGGAGGCGAAGCCGGAGTGCCGCTGGGGGTTTTAGTGGGTATACCAGGGGGTATTGCCCCTGGGGAGTCCCACATACCCCTCTGCGGGAGGCGTAACGCATTTCCCCCAGCGAAACCAAAAAAAAAAAGGTTGGCCACTAACTATCCCGCATTGGAGCAGCGTGGTGGACTAAGTTCCAGGCCTCCCCACTAATAATGGGGAGAGACTCATGTCCAACAGTGCGACGCACAAAGGGTTGCAGCCATGTACAACATGAGACTATCTGAAAAATTTTAATGCCTACTAATATTGTAATACCTATGTACATATATGTAGGTACATAATATACATAGGTATTACAAATATAATGTAGTGCCACACATCTTTCGTTTAGTACAATAAAATGGAATAAAAGACTGGTAAAAATATTTTAGTGATTATGAATATGATAATAACATTATTTTACCATTATTATTTTAACATTCTTACGTGATTGCAAAAATACTAATTCAATACAGCAATTTTTGTGCAATTTGAGACGACCACCTAATCATTTAACGATGTTTCACAGCCTTGAATAGGCAAATAGACAAACATTACTGTTAGTTGCCACCTTTACCACTCGTTTTAACTATACGATTACCTACAGTGTGTCAGAAAGAGAATAACCATGGACAGAACTAGAATGGACTTTCTTATAGTTTCGTCTTTTGTTGTATAAGGATTGTTTATTAGTTCACAAAATGGCCTCGCTATTCGTTGTCAGTGCAAATAGATCAAATAGGCGTAAATCGCTTCCGTTCTATGGCAGCAATCGGGCCATGCGCGCATCCAAAACAAAGTTAAGTGCCAAACATCAAATTTTCTTTCTAAAGCGGGTAAATCAATCCATACTAATATTATAAATTCGAAAGTAACTCTGTCTGACTGTCCGTCTGCTACGCTATCCCGCATAAACTACTGAACCGATTTTAATAAAATTTTAAACACAGATAGAGTGAACCTTGGGAAAGGACATAGGATAGTTTTTATCCTACCCTCCTCCATCCTATTTCTCTAGTTCCCAGTTTATTGCAGAATGCACTTAGCATGACCATATTGCGGAACAGTTAATTAGTGTTTTGACCGTAGATTTTTATATACTACGTATAGTAAAATAAAATATTAAATTTTTTGCCAGTTTTTTCAATGAAACTGGACTAAGTAATAAGAAAGTCAGTAAGTAAGTCGTCAGTAATCAGTCAGTCTAGTCAGTCCAACATTCAAGTAAATCGACGGCTACTTTACTAAAACGTGTCCGATGGAATTTTGGAGGCAAGCAGAAAAAACACATTTTAGCACTGTTATTCTATTTCACAAACACTCGTGCACTGTGATTAACCTATATCAAACAAAATGCCATCAACTTTATCCGACATAACTCAAAAATACTCTAAGAAAATGAAAATAAAACAAGAGCACAATGTCTTTTTCGACTTCCCGCCAAAACCCAAATGTGAAGGTTAGTGATAAAATATTATTTAAGAGATATAAGAGCTTGTTGTGATCTATAAAATTGTACAAATTGATTAAAATACACTTTTATTTGATACCACTCCTGAGAGCTCGTTATAATTAACAATAATCATAGAAATCTTAATGTTATTTTAGTATATATAAATTACTTGTCACGTGTTTGTCCGCGATGGACTACTAAACTACTTAACCGATTTTAATAAAATTTGTACACCATGTGCAGTTTGATTCAACTTGAATGAAAGGATAGCTTATATCCATAAACTCAAATTACCCGAGCGAAGCCGGGCGGGCCCACTAGTAATATTGTATATAAATTACGTGTCACGTTGTTTGTCCGCGATGGACTCTTAATTTAATAAAATTTGCAGACGGTGTGCAGTTTGATCCAACTTGAAAGATAGGATAGCTTACATCACAATTTATAGTCGCAATATTATTTTATTTCTGACTAGCTGTGCCCGCGACGTCGTCCGCGTGTATAAAGACTTTTATAAAATGGACTGATTAAAAATTAAAGATTATTTATTTGCATTGAATAAGTAGTAGGTAGATTATTCTTACATTATAGTGAAATCACTTATAATACAATGTTCATATGTTCAGAAGAAACCTAATGTATTTTTTCTAAATCCTTCAAACCTAAAACAGTAAGGAATGCTTACTGTACTGATCTTACTATCCACTTTTCTCACGTTTCGCTTTTCTCGCGCAATCAGATTCTCTTTACAAATATGTACCTCGTTTATTAAAGTTAAGAGATATTGCTGTGCCCGTGGCTTCATCTATGTTAAAAATAGTATCTTTAGTAAATTGGGTGAATTTATACTGCAAAGAATGTATAGACTCATTCTATATACATAGCTTTAACCTACTGCAGAAAAGAGGTGCACTATACAACTACTTGTAGTTGGGAGATAAAATTTCTAAACATACACGTGCTTAGAATTAAACAATCGGAAAAATAATTGTAAGGTCAATTAATAAACTATAGGTTTAAAACTTGCGGACAGCAGTTTGGTCATAAGTCATAACTCATATAACACAGTGAAAACTAAAGCAGAAGGCAGGGTCTACACAGTGTGCTGTCTGTATTTGGAAATAAAGAATATTTTTATAGAGAATCTTTAAAAAATCCTTAATATCTCCATCAATCAACGTGTGTGGATGAGCCTTCAGCCCGTACGCAATAAAGAGACGCAAAAAATGAGATAAGTTATCATTGGTACAATTAACAATGTTCAGCATCATACGTATACCTACCCAACGATGGGACAACCCGCGTGGCGCAATGTTTACCATGCCGGACTGCTAATCGAACTGTCCTGGGTTAGAATCCGGGCGAAGCAGAAATTTCAATGATGAGTTTAAACTGTTCTCGGTCTGGGTGGTTGTGTTTCTGTCTCTATGTGTGTTCATGGCACCCACGACACAGGGTATACCTACCCTAATGTGAGGCTATACGTGTGAAAAGTTATTTTTTATTTTTTTTACACTATGTACTTACTTTTATTAGACTTAAGGCTTTTATTTGAAATTATCTCCATCGAATCACTTTGGAGAAGAAATGAATATTGCTCAATAACGCCATCTACCGTATGACATGTAAACTTTGTGGTTGATAAATCGAATGTCAAATTACCAAATAGGTAGATATTGAGATTAACAGTTGGTTCACTAAAAGTTTAACTATTCGTCACCTAGATGTCTGCAGTAGTCTCGTTTTGTTAAGGCTTTGTACATTCTGTATGAAGGTTTAGATTCCGTATCTTACAACCTTAATGCTGGATACATTGAGACTGTAAGATTTGGATTTCGGTTCATCGGAGCTAGAGGCCTCCTCAATATTGGGAGAGCTCCATGCTCAGCAGTGGAATGCTAAAAAGGTTGCAGCTTGATATAATGTAGCGATAATAATCGTTTCAGCTGCAGCCTGTTCATAATCATAAATAAAAAGAAGACTAATAAGCTGAGCAACTAACTCAATGGAGCCTGTGATGTAAGGTTCGGCGGCGGTAAGGCTCGCGATGCACTTAGTAGGTACCTATAGTCTAGCCATTCTCGGCCAACGAAAGAAAATACAGTAAGCTGATCTAAGTATATTTAATATAGTCGACAATATTAGTGAGAGTTCAAAATAATTTTAGGTACTTAAATTTAAACTTTTATTTACGGTTTTGAATGGGCTGTTACCGAAACTTTCATACAAATTCCACAAAGTGCCTTTTAAGTTTATGTCGCGTATTATGTAAATGAACATAACTTTTTTGTTTATCACCCGATTGATATGAAATACACACTAATGTTACGGAAATTCATTCAACAATATATCAGTAAACATATCATTCAAAGAAGGGAAAAGAATTTGAGAATGAAATATTAAGTTAAGGTTTTATTGTACGCTTGAGATACCAACTTTCGAATCCATTTTATTTGCTATTGAGGGGTAGTTTTGAAAAAAGCTTAAATAGAATTCTTACTATGTTAGTAAAGATTACAAATATAAAATTATAAGTATATTACTCTGCACAAAAATATTCTGTACATCAAGTTTCGACACTCAATTTTCAAAGAGTTTCAAAGAAAATTGACATTTAAAGGGTGAATTTCGGGAAATGCTGAAACACGTATTCTTTAATTTTGGTTAGAAAATATTTATACCAAATTTCAAGAAAATCTATTGAAAAAATCCAAGTTTTCCATACAAATTTTCATCGCTCATTTCACACCCTTAAAGGGTGAATTTTAAAATTATCTATAACCTAAATGTTAGCGAGGACCAATATATATAAAACAAAAAAAGTTTCATCAAAATCTGTCCAGTAGTTTTTGCGTGAAAAGCTAACAACAGACAGACAGACAGACAGACAGACAGACAGACAGACAGACAGACAGACAGACAGACAATAATTTCAAAACTTATATTTTTAGCTTCTGTTACTTATAAAAAGACCCCTAGAAGTATTTTTTTAAATTTATATGCAATGTACAGAATTGACCCTGCTTACAGTTTTATTATATGTAATAGATACTTTAAGGCAGGACAACGTCTGCCAGGTTCACTAGTATATATATAAAAATTTATAGCAATAATTAATTCAATTCTTCGAGCTTGCAGCGGATATTGTCTATAGCAGAATGTAATTACTCCAATTACATGCATGTAGTTAATTAGATCACCGGCAAGACCTACATTACAAAGGTAAATGCACCTACGTGTTATGAACCCGAGACAGATACTCGTACCTAAGCAACATTGTATTTTAATGTTTTATAATCATATATTTGTCTTTCAGTGGTTCTGGTCCAAAACTCAATAAATAAATAACGCTTCACACTCACAGCCCCACAGTAGAGTATATATCATGTGTCGTGGGTGCCATGACACACACAAAGACAGATAAACAAACACCTAGACCGAGAACAGAATTTTTAAATTCATCATTCAAATTTCCCGCGATCCGCCGATCGGCAGTCCGGCATGGTTGATTGACTACATAATATATTATTATATACATTTTTAACACGCTTTCATTACATTTAGTCGTATTATGTATGTATGTATGTATTTCTTTTTGGACATAATGGAATCTTTGAACACGATTTTGACGTACTTTTTTTCACAATAGCTTTAAAACACTTTTGTCAAAAAACTAGGTAATTGAATAATAAAAAAATACAGTATAATAAATAAAACGTTATTTTTCATTTATATTATTCTTAATTGAATTTCTTACTATCTGGTTACATTTTTACAAAAAACTTATTTTTATTGTGTATTAGTTTTTTTATTAGGTATGTCTACTTGCTGAAATCTGGCGCCATAATCGAAGTTTTATAAAATCTTCTATTTATGACAATTATTTTACCCGATTGATTATATAAATCTCTCGTCTCCTATCTCAGCCGAATATTAAAAGTTTCGGATGCATAGAAAAAACATAATTAAAACACCAAGGATAATAGATATTTGATATTAAATTTTTTATTTAAAAAGTTAAATCATTTTGGCGCCAAATGTAGATATGAGTGACATACAGTTTACAACATAGAGAAATTAAAATAAAATTCCTTTTTTCTGTTGAATAAACCGCGAACCACTAGTTCTTCATGACACTGCGCTAATCTTATAAAAAAATTAGGCTTGTGCCCAGCAGTGGGACTCAAAAAGGGTGGCAGCCTATCCCCTAAAGCAATGAACATAGTTGAAGACGCTAACCTTATACCTTTTTTATGGTATCGGGGGGAAACCTTCAAAAGGTACCCTTCCTTGGGAGAGGATACCGGGTTATGTGGGATTTGGCCGCACTAAAACCCCCTCGGTGGCCTGCCTCTGTGCTTGGGAGGACTCCGGGATCTTCAGTGGAACGCACCGGTGTCCTTCAGAATGGGCCTATCTTCGGGAAAGCAGAAGCTCTCTCCTGCACCTTCCGATGCTTACGGCGACATGCGGCCACGCACACACTACCGTCCTTCCTGGGGCTGCTGGCTGGGCGGATCGAACTCCCACTCACACCGCCCACAACTCTGGTAGCTTTTAGTCGGCTCTTACGATCAGGCAGGGGATACCGTAGCTCTATTCTTAATCCCGAAGCTACATGGACTAAAGCCGTCGTATTAATTTCTTGATATTGCATTCTATTGCATATGCAAATACATATTTATCCTGTGTTACTACCTAGATCCCAAAGGTAAACGCACTGCACACTATTAGATGGAGAACGCAACTCGTTTTTGCATGCAAACCGGTTTCGTCGTCACTAGGTGCATGCGGATAATTTAAAGGTCATCAAATATCATTAACTTGATTTTTTAAGCGTGAATCATTTGCAATTTCGTGTTCCTTCAACTCGTTTGAGATTTTTGTTATTGATGTTATGGAAACCTGGGCAAAGTCTAAATTCTGCCGGAGATTGTATGCAGTTACCAAACCTGTTACTCCGGAGTCTAAGGCCCGGACTTCACCATAGCGTAGAAGAGACGAGCGGAACATAGATGTGTTTTAAACAACTAAAGAATTGCGTTATTCACACAACTCGTCTCCACTTAGCTTCAGGTTATTTATTTATTTATTCTTCATGTACCAAAATAAAAATTTTATGTACATAGGCGGACTTAATGCTAAAAGGATTCTCTACTAGTCTACCTGGGGTGGTACGAGAAGCAACGAAAGGTTAAGGTTAAGGATATTGTGGGTATTGCAGGTGGTGGAACTTTAATGGTTCTACTGGGGAGTACCACCACTGCAACCACTTACCGTGATGCAATTTCTGATGTTTTCGGTGGAAAGGTGCAGTCGCCGCCCAGACACCATCAGCGTTCGGAATATCAGCGCAGCTGCATACGGCCGCAGGCAAGATTTAGGCTAGCTTGAAGTTGTGTTAAGATGTGTGTAAATTTTGGCGATTTCGCTGATTTTTCATACCAGATTTTGCACTTAAAATAAGTTTCCATAAGTTTTATTGCACAATATGACTGATCATTTCAATAATAAACTAATAATACAATAGCCACTTTTTTATCTTGCGTCAATAATTATGCGAGTTTTAGGTTACTTTAAAAGATTTTAATGCCAAATTTTCATTGATATAATTTAATTTTTTTTTCGTGAAACGGATAAATTATGAACTGAAGTATATTTATGACTTATAAATTTTATGAAAGATTATTCCAATTTGGCGTGGTTTGAGAACTCATAATCGTAATTATTTATTGCAATAATATAAGTTTATTGCAAGAAACATGATACATAAAATGTCACAATAAATTATACAAAACAGACATATTTCGCCTATTTCGGCATGCAATGTCTTAAAGTAAAATAATCTAAATGACCATCTCGCTTGCTTATTCAAACACATAAAAAATACCTCTGACTTTAGATTTGTTATATTTAATTTTGTATGGAGCGATGAAGCGAATGTAGCGGGGATATGAACTGCACCCTTCTATCGAAACAATAGACGAATAGAATTTTGACAACCCGCGTGGCGCAATGGTTACCATGCCGGACTGCCAATCGAGGGGTCTCGGGTTCGATTCCCGGGGAAACAGTAATTTGAATGATGAGTTTAAATTTCTGATCTTGATCTGGGTGTTTGTATGTGTCCATGGGACCCACGACACAGGGTATTAATTATCTTACTGTGGGGCTATGAGTGTGGAACGTTTATGAGTGTGTAACAGCCGAAGTGGGTGCAGAAGTGGTGTTTTCCCGATCGAACCATAAAGGTTCTACAAGCATTTTTTTGCTTGCTACTTTATTTTATAAAACAAACTAATTGTAGCCAAACGTTACATCAATCAACCTCTAGTAAAGCATATCTGACGTAATTTATACAGTTGCGTTAATAGTGTATAAAACAATACAATCGTTATACACAAAGGCCTTACAAATGCACAGAATATATCAAATTAAGTATGTATAAAGAACAGCTAGCCCTAGTATGTTACTTCATCAATAATGCATGCGTCATCTGGAAATGTCAACATGTCGTTAACCGCGGCAGCACCTAGGCAACACCCTGTCAAGTTATTTGAACAACATTCCAATTCAGTCGTTATACCTGATTCTACAATATTCTATTTTAGTCCAAAAGCTAGCCAATGCACCCATTTTTTTACTTCTAATAACGGCACCGCACTATCTAGGTATGGATATTAGTTGTGCAAATATTTGAATATTTTTTGTCCTTACGTCAAAAAAGGCGAAGACAGTACGCCGAGTACCGCCGAGTACATAAAGAACAGTCAATCAAGTTAGATATCATATCTCAACAAAATACCTCAGAGGGTGGGATCATCAAAATGACTACAAAGTGGCAATTATTCTCTAAAACATAACCAAAATTCAGAATAAGGAAGAACTCTTAAGACTCAGGATTGCAGGATTGAGTGTCAATTAGACTACCTACTACTATTTGATTTTAGGAGGAGTTTAGTTCCTAGCGGGGTGTAAGAAAATTACAGTAATTTTTTTTTCAGTTTTAGTCGAACAGATAACCTCCTTCTTTTTCTTGAAGTCCCATAAAAAGACGACTGACTAGAACATGTCAAACGAGCTACATGTCGAGTAACTGTATCAGAAGGTATCAAACACATAAAAAGCCAGACTTTGCAGTATTCAAATCTGTGTCTGCACTAGAACAAAATATAAATAACACCTACTGGATTCCAGACAGCTCACTTCTATTAGTTATATTACTTATTCGCTCGTTTATCTGTCTGTTTACACTTCCTCTTGGTCCACGGGGAACGCGCGCTCACAAAAACTAAAGCAATCTCTCATAATCTTATCTTGTTTATTTTTAGGCACAAATACGTATGAAGTTACCATTTGCCTTATAATCTTATCGTATCCTTGCCCCACTGACATTATGTCATGACCAGGCAGCCAACTCTGCGAATAACATTATTTAATTTACGTTGAAAGAAATAAAGAAAAAAAATGTTTTATTAACTGCGGCTATTTGTCTAGAAGTTTTAATGAACGTTATTTTTGTCTGCTCTGGATGAGCGGGTGCGGTCAGCTCAGCATTGCCTAAAATTTTTAACAGCCTTGCTTTAAAATATTCTGTATACAATAATTACTTATCTAAAACAGTAGTTTTGGGCCGACAAGGAACATACTTGACAGCTACGGTATGGGTCAATTTCGTCCCACAGCCATCTGCTTACATAGGAAACTTGAATGAATTAAATATATTACATTAGTTATAATAAAAGCCTTGTAGCACTACATATAGTTCAATCCCAAGATTTTTTATCATTTAAATACGTAGTCCTTAAGTTCGTAATAAGCCTTGCGGCACAGGACTTGTTTGAATATTTTTTCTATTAAATCTGTATAAACGACAGGATTGAACATTTTCAGACAATTTATTATAAACTTGATCGACAACCCGGAGCCGACACTTTGTGTCGACTTGTAACTTTCCCCATGGGTCCTCAGTCCCCGCACGAAATCCGCGTGGACCGGCGACCGGCGTAGAAGCATGATCTTAGATCTAGCCCTAGCTAAGCTAAGCTAAGCCAAATGGACGCTGTTGGGTGTGAAATGGGTGACCGCTAGTGTCAAATTTCATGCGCGTTTCCGTGCTTAGGAGAGCACGTTAAGTCGTCGGTATCAGTTGTTATCGATAGATAGCAGATAATAAACATTTACGGTTTTAAAACATCCGACAGCGGGGTGGCCGCTAACCCGACTCTTCAACACGCATTGGAGCAGCGTGGTTAAGTAAGCTTCAAGCCTCCCCAATAATGAGGAGACCCGTGCCCAGTTGTACTTATCACAGCTGCGGCCCTAGACAAGGCATTCTACAATCGTTGACGCTATAGAATAGGATAAAAATGGTATCGTAGTGCCATAATTTATCGATCGAGATCAATTCCATACATTTTTCATTCTATTCTACAAGCATTTACGTTAGTAGAATATCACTTGTCTAGCCCTCCTGAGCTTTTTTAGAGTGACAGCGATACTTTTTAGTACGCCATTTTTAACACGCTTTTATTAACTTGACCTGTATGTATGTACTAGTGGTCCCGCCCCGCTCCGCCCGGGTGCAGACGTTGTTCAAAGAGGATTTGTTTTTTATTATCTTAAAGAGACTTCATGTTACTATCAAACAAAAATATAAAACAAATAATGACATACGAACTGTCCTGTTATTCTGAATGTGTCAAAGTTTAGAACGGCACGGCACGAAATACAAACGTTTGACAGATAGGAACAATTTATATGGGAAAACTACTTATAAATAAAAAAAATAATTAAAAAACATTTCCAGTGGCCCAAATTGTGAATCTAAACCATCCTGCAATCCATTTGAATACACACAAAAAAAATCATTAAAATCTGTCCAGCCGTTAAGGAGGAGTTCAGTGACATACACACTCACAGAAGAATTATATATATTAAGATAACGACGTTTTATTTCAGATGTCACAACGTAAGCTTCATGGGCAGCTTCACTGTCGCCTAGTTACGTTTAGTTAGATTCGGTTCTAACTCTGTAGGCCTTCGTTCAAATCCCGGGACGTACCACTAATTATGATGATTTTTTGCTACCCCTTGTAATACCACAATTGGGCACGTCGGTTAGCACGTATTATAAAGTTAGATAAAAACTACTTTGCAACAATCCGTTCAATCCGAATGAAAGTTCTGATTGCGGATTGTTGCAAAGTAGTTTTTGTCTAACTTTACAACAAGGGAGTTCCGCAAAGTAACGCCTGATTCAATTAATTATATAAGACACGATTACTTAATCTCCAGTAAAGAAAGAATTGTAACACTTCTTTTCTATGATTTCTTAATCATGCACTCCAGAGAGTTATATAAAAAAATTAGGCATGCTATGCCTAAAAAATCACATTTTGACAGCATAGTAGGGCTATGGTCATCTTTCTTTTTGAGAGTAACTACCCTTTGCCGAGCATCGAAACTTTTAAAGGGTGAAAACCCATAGCTTTCTTTTGTATCTAAGATGTATACAATGTATGTAACGGAATCTCTTAACTTCATTTTCACTTACTTCTAGAAGTCTGATTAACTTGAAAATTTTAAAAACACGCTTTTGTGAAAATACGGACTAAAAAGTAAAAAATAAGAAGAAAATGTATTTTTTTATAATATATATATATATATATATATATATATACATATTAAAGCGTGTTTTTAATTTTTTAAACTACACTATTTATTAAATCTCTTAATTTAATAGTCCATTATAATGACATGGCTATGCGCAGTAAAATTACGAGTACGTAAAATGTTCATATCATTGACGTTATCAGCTATCATTTTGTCTGTTCATGACATCCTGTTTAGTATTGTAATACTAAAGTAATCATTTCGAAATGATTATAACTCAACAATTCATATCTATTCTTTGTAATGCATAATTTACGAATAAAATTATTTACTCAGTTGCTGCAATAGCGTATTACAATTCAAACGTTACTAAAACGTTGTTGTTGTATTTAGTAAGTATTTAAAAGCATTAAGCACAGGAAGAGTTTGTTCAGAAAGAGTACTATTTTATATTTTTCGTTAGTTATCAAATTAATATTTTGGATTAATTGTATGTGGATTATGATGAATGTTAATTCAAAAGAATTCTCTAAATGGGTCAGAAAAAAATTAAGCCAAAGAATAAATAAAATATTTACATAAATTCGATGAGATTTTTGATATTTTTGGAATGACTTAAAAATTTTTTCGTCAAAAAATGAATGAATATTAAATTTGACCATGTTGAAATCACATGCTTTAAAAAACATCAAAGGCAGTTAATAAATATATAAAAATATTGAAAAGACTGTGCGTCAACAGTTTCATTCACCTTTATGAACAGACTATTGATTCGGCTTCGCTAGAGTGGATGGAGGTTATATCAGAGACAGATTACACAAATCTATCTTTGGGATAGTACCTACATTTTTCCGACATAAAAATATAATGTAAGTACTATTTTTTTTATTTGAATGGAGTAGCAGACGACCATGCAGGCCATGTGGTGTTAAGTGGTCGCTGCAGCCCATAGACATCTACATAACCTCAAGCAAGCATAGGTAAGTCTTGTCTGAGGTCGTATGCAGTTGCACTGCTACTCCGGAGGCTGGTGGTCACCTCATTAAGTGTGGCCGGCAACTGCACCTTTCCACCGAAACACAACAGAATTGGTTCAGTGCAGAAGTGGGTGCAGCGGTGGTACTTCGCCGGGCGAACCATAATAGTTCTACCACCTAAAAAATTTAGTTCTAATTCTAGACTATAAACACAATACAAAGAGAGCACGTATAATCTAGCTCCGTCCCAAATTTAATCCCGATCCTTTCAACTGTTCTTGCCTGATTGAGGAACAAACATTCAAACTTTCGTATTAATAGTAAAAGTATAGATTCGGTAATGGAGTTTGTGAGTAGGTAATCAGTATTACCTACACACTCTATTACCGAAACTGACCTTAACTAGTTTTTGCAAAAGACGTCATTCTATTCGAATGAGGGTATATTCAAGTGAAAAACTGATCATTTTTAAATAAATAAAAGGTATTATATTTATACTAAACTAATAGATTTTTCTAATTACAATAGTACATAATACAATAGGTAACTAAATAAGAAGAAATTATTTCTTAAAATTTTGCTTCAATTGTATATAATATGTACCACGCAAGTTTTCTACTATAAAAAACTAAAGTTTTCTACTAAAAATACTATATTTATATTAATATTGTATACTTGACATTTAACATATGATCCTTTTTGAAGTTTATCATTAAAGGAATATATGTCAAGTTTGTTATTACGAAACAGCATTGGGATTGTCCTTAACTTTTGATAAACTTTACTTTGCTTATCTACTTAGAGAATTATTTTACGTTAGAGAATTATACTAAATGCATAATTTTATAACTACACACACTTTATCGCATCGTGTACAAGTATTTATCACATCGTGTCCACTTTCGACTTTGTTTTTTTTATTTTTCCTATAAACCTAATTATTTCCAAATTTTAATGTCATTAACTTGAGAGATTAAAACAAATCTAGCAATATAAAAATCATCAAAATATGTCCGCCCGTTTGGTTTCTAGATCACTAAAATATAATAATATCAATAATCTTTATTTCGGATTCTGTTTCCATAATTATGTTAGTAGTTGACAATTTATCTTAAAACTAATGTTAGTAACTGTGATATAACAAGCCTGCATCCATGCATACACAATAATCCGAGGTCCGAATTAGGTGTAAGAGGTCGTATACGAAATTTTGCCGATTTCGCTGATTTTACATTTGAGATTTTGCAGTTAAAGTACAGTATTTCAATAAGTTTTATTGCATAATATACTGACCATTTCAATAGTAAGCTATTAAATTAGCATTCATTTATTTATTATTTTATTATTATTTAATTAGCAATCATTTTTATTACGTTGTTTTGTATAATAGACCTGGAGACGGTGACAGTTTTGTGAATGTCACTGTAATAATAGTTATAAAATATTACAAAAAATGCATAGGTATGCAGTAAATAAGTCACTTTTTGCCACTCTCATACGAAAAATATTAGTAAAAAAACATTGAACATAGTAAATTTTGAGAGAAAGAAGGCCAGAAGTTGCATTTGATCCTGCAAATTGGCATAATCTATCATAAAATTTATTAGACATAAAAACACTTCAGTTCATAATCAATCCGTTTTCTGAAAAAAAGAAACATTTAAAATCTTTTAAAGCAACCTAAAACTCGCATTCTTGACGCAAGCTAAAAAAAGTGGCTAATGTTCGATTATTATTGAAATGATCAGTTATATTGTGCAATGAAACTTATGGAAAAACTGTATTTTAACAGCAAAATCTCATGAGTTAAATCAGTTTAATCAGCGAAATCGGCAAAATTTTGTATACGGCCTTTTAACACGTCAGAATTTCTATAAAAAAATAACATTTAACAATTAAATTTAGAAAAAAAACAGTGTGACTAAATGCGCATTTCCATTTAGGTCATTAAACATTTCATATCATAAATCACGTTCTTCTGTCAAAAGCCAACACGATAGGACACATGTCATGTAAAGATAACAATTTTGTTATTAGATAGTCGAACAGAGTCCAACTCCGTAAAAATCGTTTCTAGCAATCGAACTACATAAACGTGTTTTTAGGTTACTGGGACTGATTTATCTTTAGTTTAGTCTGTGTAACTTTAATTTTAAAATCCGACATGCGCTTGCGGACCACGTATCTAATGTTGATAGTTATTTGCAGCCCATGGATATTTACACCGAACCTATTAAAAGAGGTAGAATGGCAATAATGTGCCGTTAGTATAAAAAACCGGTGTCGTCGATCCTGCTCCAACTTTAAACTCCACTACATCTGTACTTGAAGCGCGCATGGCTCGGCGGCGAGCGTAGAACGCAAGCGATCTATGCAGCTAAGCCAAACGGGCGCGGTCAGGTGTGAGATGGGTGACCGCTAGTGGCAAAAATTTCATGCGCGTTTCCGTGCTTCGGAGGGCACGTTAAGCCGTCGGTCCCGGTTGTTGTCGATAGATAACAGTCGTTAAACCTTGTCGGAGGCCTTATGGGCGGTTTGAAAACATCCGACAGCTGGTTTTTTTTTTTTTATATGTAAACCGAACAAAAAGGCAGACGGGCCGCGTGGTGTTAAGCGATCACCGTCGCCTATGGACACGGGCAACCCCAGGGGAGCCACCCGAGCATTGCCGGCTTTGGAGGAGAGCTTTTTTTACAGCTTTCTTGAAGAACCCCATGTTATAGTCCACTGGGAATGCCTCAGCTGGAAGGTTGTCCCATAACCTACACGTCCGTGGTAAAAAGGAGCGTGCAAAGCGGACTGTGGAGGACCGCCACGAGTCCAGATGGTGCCTGTGGAACTTTAACCTTCGTCTGGTGGTATAATTATGGAATGGTTGGCCACTAACCCGCATCTCCACCAACCCGCATTGGAGCAGCGTGGTGGAGTAAGCTCCAGGCCTCCCCAATATTGGGGAGAGACCCGTGCCCAGCAGTGGGACACAAAAAGGGTTGCAGCCAGCCACATCTGTACTTAAATAAATATGAAGTTTAAGCACATATTTGCAATTTTAAATCTAGCCAATCTTAGCGCCCGCACAATCACGCGATTTCAAATGAAGGAATCACACCCGAGCACGCACACAAGCACGCATATCGCAGCGCGATCGCATGTTTCTGTAGAGACATGAGCGTTACTCATATCTTTGGCGCGTCTGCCACGCTCACAATTCCATTCTAACCCTTCTAATATGTTCGGTGTATATTAAGATTTTACTTCAACCAAGCTGATATCAGGCGTTGGAGGCCTTATGTAATTGTGCTGCGACTCTAATGATGATCACCTGGTGTTACTGTTTTAAACGTAAATGCAATATAGATGTTCTATGTGACGAAGTCCGTTCGGTTATGAATGTTTTGAGGCGTGCACTTTTACATTTTTAGTGTACGTTTACCTAGGGCTGCCATCCGTCCGGATTTCCCCGGATTTGTCCTAGTTTGAAGGGCGTCCGGGGGCTGTCCGGCAGGGGTTTTCGAGGGGTGTCCTTGTTTCGAAAAATGTGTTCGAAAGGTTCGAAACCCGGACACTTTTGTTGTCAGGGGGAATCCATTTTTTAATACGTAAATAAATAAATAAATTGAAATAAATCTTAATTAAAAATTTATTCACAATAACCCGCATTCAAGAAGACTCGGCAAATTAGTCAACGATCGAATGGAATTAAAAAATTATAATGATGTTTTGATTTTTGTTGCAAAAATAATTTTCCAGAGATGTCCGAGGAAAAAACCCTATTTCACCCAAATGTCCGGGATTTTTGCCGTGTTTATCAGGCGTCGGCAATTTAGGTGATGGTAGCCCTACGTTTATCTCGACAGCGCAGAAAGGCAGGCGCTCCTTGTATTGTGACAGCGCTCAGTGTCGAGTAACGTCAACATGCCAACTGAGTTGTGTGAGTAAATAAGTCGCATGAAATTAATTTCATGGTACTAACATTTGGCATCGTTTACATGTATGTACAAAGCCTAATCTATCTATATATATATATATATAAGAGATTTCCACCCATATATTGACTCATCACGATATCTCTGGAACTATAAGACCTACCGACTTCAAATTTGGTAGGAATATTCCTTTCGCCGAGTAGAGGTCAGCTAAGAACGGATTTTACGAAATTCCACCCGGAAGGGGGGGTATTTCCACCCATATATTGACTCATCACGATATCTCTGGAACTATAAGACCTACCGACTTCAAATTTGGTAGGAATATTCCTTTCGCCGAGTAGAGGTCAGCTAAGAACGGATTTTACGAAATTCCACCCGGAAGGGGGGGTTGCGGGTGTGTTAAGTAATGACTCAGAAACTATTCGACCGATTATTATGAAAATTGGTATGTACATGTATTTTTTCACGGAGAAGGTTTATATGCTTTCCATTATTATTATTATTTAATATTTAAACGCGATACGGAGTTCGCGGGGTCAGCTAGTTTAGTTTATAAAACTTGTTGCATGAAATTCATTTCACGAAACTTTACGTTTACTTGTGAAGTTGTGGGTAAATTAGACTTATGATAATAATACTCGTATTTTTATAGAAGTCTTTTGTGAAATGTAGTGTTGAGATTTCTTTGCTAACGCTTCAAACTTCCAAAGCTTACGCACACAAGCTCGCCTGTTAGTACACATGTCTATTACAACCAAAGGCGATCGGACAACGTGAAATAGAACATCTATAACTGAAACTTTTTTATCTTTACTTTAGCCTGTTATCGTAGCCTGTAGGTTTGATCTTAAAATCCGTCACGTACTTGTAGGCCTTGTAATGTTAAGTGGATAAAGAAATTTGTTTATCGGTTTATTTATCATAAACGTCTGGGTTGCGACTAGCATACTGGAAGTTGTATGTTTTACGTTTCACACCCATAGCCCCAAAGTAGGGCTTATACAGTAGTATGCCCTGTGTTGTGGGCACCATGGACACACACAAAAACACAAACACTCAGACCAACAACAGAAATTTTAACCCGGGATCTTCCGATCTGCAGATCCGATCTGGCATGATAACCATTGCGCCACACGAGTCGTCTGACAAAGAGCCTAACCCGAAGTAATCAGGACGTGGGTAGGGTACAAGTAGTAACAAATTGAATGAACAAGCATGCAGGCCAGGTGCTGTTAAGTGGTCCCTACAGGCCTTGGACATCTCCACATAACCTCGAGCAATCCTAACTCTTGCCTGTGGTCGTAATAGTAGCGCTGTTACTCCGAAGGCTGATAGTTGCTTCATTTAAGTCTGTCCGGTAACTGCATCCTTTCACCAGAACATTAAATTTTCAATCGGAACTTAACAGAAATTAATTGCACCCAATTGAAGCGCGCATGGTAGCGTAGGACGCAAGCGGTCTATGCAGCTAAGCCAAACGATCGCAGTCGGGTGTGAGATGGATGACCGCTAGTGGCAAAAAATATTCAAAAATTGTGTTTCCGTGCTTCGGAGGGCACGTTAAGCCGTCGGTCCCGGTTGTTGTCAAAAGATAACAGTTGTTAAAAATTGTCGGAGGCCTTATGGGCGGAAAAAAAACATCCGACAGCGGGTTGGCCAGTAACCCGCATCTCCACCAACCCGCATTAGAGCAGCGTGGTGGAGTAAGCTCCAGGCCTCACCAATAAGGGAGAGAGACCCGTGCCCAGCAGTGGGATGCAAAAAAAGGGTTGCAGCAAGTTCTATCACCGTACCAGTATTTTTAATTAATATTCTACCATTATCAATATATTTTTTATTACAGAGAAGGATTATCCAGATGACGAAGACGACCCTGACCTTCTGATACCCGCTATACCCGAAGACACACCGCACGTTCCTTACAAGCCCATAGAGAAACCTAACGATGAGGTCCTCCAGAGGTCCCGGGACTACTACGAGCTGATGGCCCAAAGACGAACAGTCAGGAGCTTCAGTTCGGAACCCATCCCTCAAGAGGTTCTAGAAAATATTGTGAAGACTGCTGGTAAGGATATTACAATAAAATAATTTTTAAAGTAAATAATAATTTTTAGTGTTAAAGCATTTTCTGATTTACATAATACTTGATACATGTAACTTTAATGATTAAGATTACAGTCAAAACAGTACCATGCTTGACTATCAATTGAAGCAAAAATTATAAATAATAATTAAAACTCAAAACAAACCTGGCAACGACAAATTCCACGCAATGTTGATAAAACAATCTCTGTAAGAAACAAAAACATTTTATTCAGATCAATGCCCAATGGAACAATCCCAAACAATGTTTTAAAAATACATTCGTCATCCAAACCTAGCATTTCTCGTTGTGTACTTGCAAAGTTCCCGGTCTCTTGCATCATCCCAGCCTCCGCGACCTTTACTTATGTTATTGTAACGATTACTAACTTTTACTGACAAAACTCTTGGGAATAAACCACGATGTATCTTCGACATGAACGATTCTGCAGCTTCTACTTTGTCTAAATCTCCACACTCGACACCTTTGTAAGGGCAACGTGTGAAATGAAATACTCTGGGCCCTTCGATTGATAAAACATAAAAAGTTCCCTCTGAACTTTTACTAGATGCATAAAGTAGAGACTGGATCCAATCCACATCATTAAAATTGCAAAAATCTTCGCTCATCTTCTTAATTCGGTTCCAAACACTCCTGTTAAAAGCTATTCCCATCGAAACCTTCGTAGATCCTAGTATTTCAATTACCATGGTAGCATTGACTACATTATAATGCGATACCACAGGGTTTGAGGTAGCCAAACTTATAATTTCACAATGGGGACAACTATTCGGACGAAATCTTTCTAGCATCTTGAGAATGTAAATGAAATCCGCAGCTAAGCATTGGTCTTCTTCCAAAAACACTAAAGTCCCGTTAAAGTTTTGTGTCACTTTTAGATGATCAAATACAAAACTAGTCCTCCACCACCAGTGATGTTTAATTTGAGTAGCTGCTGCATTTCTGTGACCATTATTATCATCACAATTAATATCATTTGCGCAGAATTTTGAGTCAATGCCGGGAAAAACGTTTGGATGAAGCTGTACACTGTACGGAAAATATATTTGGATGTATTTCGCAAAGGATATGTTCCTTACAATTTCGTTTATATCTTCATCGTAGACTTCGTGGGAAAATATTAGTAAGGAATTTATGATTCCTATTACATTTTTGAGCGATTTTATTAGGCTTTCTAGGTAAAATGCATTCGTACGTACTTCAATAACTATGATTGTGGTGCCTTGCCTAACAACTTTTTCCTGATACATGTTCCTTGAAGCAACCATCTGCTTCTCATTGGATAATTTTACAAACTGTTTTATCTCTGAAATAATTCTTGTATTTACTTTGATAACTTCAATATTGAATTCCAAATTACTTGCATAATCTTCAATATCGTTATCGTCAAAAATTATCAAATGATTGCGCATGTGAATCACTTCCAAATATTTGCAGATGAAAAGAATGGACAAAAACGTGAGAAACCCTATCGTGCATTTATTTAGGCCAAAATATTTATGTAGCTTTGTAAAATTCATAATACTAACAAATTTTAATGGATAATAAGACAGAACTTCACACTGTTATTGAGAGGCTATTGACACAAACTCTCTGACAAAGTCATGGTATTTAATCTATAACAGAGTAATAATTTTAGAATAGACAACACATATTTTATATAATTTTTAGACAGAGAATATGCAAGTAGTAGCAGGCGGGTAAGATAGTTTGGTTTTCTGTCTGAATGGGATTTTTATTTCCACAAAATTGCATAATAATATAGTACATACATAGCAAGCTCAAGCCGGCTACTTACATACTAACTTATAATTACATTACATACATACATACTTAAAATTAAAATCGAAACGATATTTTAGGTACCTCACCATCAGGAGCACACACAGAACCTTGGACATTCGTGGTGGTCCAAGACGCTGACATGAAAGAAGCTATCCGGACCATCGTGGAAGAGGAGGAAGAACTTAACTACGAGAGAAGGATGTCAAGGCAATGGGTGACGGACTTGAAGCCGTTCGCCACAAAGCCTCTGAAACCTTACTTGTCTGACGCACCGGCCTTGATTCTGGTCTTCAGGCAAACACACTCGATGAGGTCAGATGGGAAGAAGAGGATGCATTACTATAATGAAATCAGTGTTGCCATTGCTGCTGGCTTTCTTTTAGCTGCTATTCAGGTAATGATATCAATGTTTTTTTTATTTGTTTAACGGCATTGGATAAAATCCTTGCAGCCATTCAATATAATAATATTCGTTTCATTATTCAATAATAGCATCGCATCGCAATCTCTGTGCATATTGCCAGCGTCGAGTATAATTTTTACATTACTTAGTAATCATAGAAAGTATCAGTAAGTCGTCAGGTATCAGTCAGTCTAGTCAGTCAAATATTCAAGTAAAGCGATGGCTACTTTACTAGAATGTGTTCGATAGAGTTTTGGAGGCACGCCGTAAAAATATGTTTTCGCACTGTTATTTTATTTCACAACACTCGTGCACTGTCATTAACCTATATCTAACAAAATGCCACCAACTTTATCCGATATAACTCAAAATACACCAAGAAAATGAAAATAAAACAAGAGCACAACTTATCCCTTCAGACTTCCCGCCAAAACTCCTCTGATATCAATGTAACTTAACCATAGACTTAGGATATACTCACGGTAATATGCTAAGTCTATGAACTCAACATGCGTTGACTGATCATAGACTTAGCATATGACCATAGATTTATTATTTATTTATACTTACTTATTCTAAGGATTAAGGATACAAGGGTGTGCTTAATGCCTAATGGCATTCTCTCCCAGCCAACCCTGGGTGATATGGTGGGTTATGACTTTGACTACGTAGTATATATGAAAAATCTATGCTTATGACCGATAGACATAATCCTACGTAAGCGGCTTTATTATTTTTAACGCCTTTTAAATTAACACCCGTAACAGTATTTACCAAGTCATTAACCTCTAGTTTTTCTATATGTATATAAAGTAATGTTATCATTTGTAAATGCAACTACATAAGGCATAATTTAGAATAATCGTGAAGGTGCACTCTGAACTAAGAAGCTGTCCATACAACCATCCATTCTGGTCATTTTACAACTCTTTCTTCTTCGATATAACAATATTCTGTTTTCCCTCACTTGATTTCCCTCTTACAGTACTGCGGCTTAGTAGCCTTGACCTCCACACCTCTCAACTGCAACGCACGGCTTCGTGACCTCCTCTGCAGACCAGTTAATGAGAGATTAGAACTCCTACTGCCAGTTGGAAGGCCTCATAAAGAAGCCACCGTTCCTGATCTTCAGAGGAAACCCTTAGATCAAATTATGATCACCATCTAACCTAACGCTAAGATAATCGGAAAATGTATGTATAGGCTTTTCAATTCACGACGATATCATCAAAAAGCATTTCTTCTTTGAAAATACTATAGTAAGTTTCAGATAGGTAGTTAGTTCTTTCCCATAAGTGGGAGTGGAAACCACCATACTTTTTCCGATTACCAACACATTGATCAAATTGTAGTCGCCATCTAGCTTTGAAGAAGACGTGGAAACATGAGATGAGGATAGCACATTTGCTCAAATTGTAGTCGCCATTTAGCTTTGACGAAGACGTGGAAACAGGAGATGAGGATAGCACATTCGCTATAGCTATTCGATTAGTACATTTACTATTTTGATATTATCGGCAGGCATGATCGCAGCATTAAAGTTTGGGGCTTACCAATAAGGGAGGTGTTTCTGACAACTTCATCTTGTTTTAAATGGAGTTTTCATCATATTTCGTAAAAGCAGTATATAGTTCCTAAAAGCAGAAAAGACCACGTGGTGTTATGTTATCGCTGCAGCCCATGGACATCTTCACACGACCTCAAGCAAGCCAGTATTTTGCCTGATGTCGTATACAGTTGCGCTACTCCAGAGGCTGATGGTCACCTACTGCTTCACGACAAAAATGGACACGGCAGGGTCTGGTCAACTTATGAAAGTTTTACGTACAAAAACATATAGGTAATTAAAAAGATGCTTAGATACATACAGCGAGAAATATTCAGTGGCGCTTTCAGTTGCAATATCCAATTACTTTTTTTTTAAACTTTTTTTATGTCCCACTGCTGGGCACAGGTCTCCTTTCACAAGTGAAATGGATTTAGACCATAATATATAGTCCACCACGCTGGCCAAGTGCGGATTGGTGGACGTCATGCTTTCGAGAAATTATGAATTTCTCTCAGTAATTAATTAAATATCACGATATTTTCCATCACCGTGGAGCACAAAAATGCGCACATTACAACGACTTGAGTTGAGAAGATAATGATAAACTTGCCAAATGTCTTTCATCATTATTAAATTACCATCATTACACTGTATTGTTAGTCTTGCCAAGTTCTCAAGAAAAATGTTAATTATCTCTATTGTGATAAAATTTATATTCAAATAATATTCTAAGGATCTTCAGTCACGTCAATATATTAGTTGTACTTTGTTATTAAAATGGTGCTCAATGATTCTAGTTCAAGTTTATAAGTTCTATTTTTACTTAAGGAAATAAAAAATAGGTATAAGATAATTTCTCGTGTTTTATTTTCTCTGCAATTACCCACCCCTTACAATCATGATGTCATCATCATCAACGATAGCATAAGCGAGATCTATAGAAGCTATGAACAGCTCAGCTATGAAAATAGGTGGTATTAGCTCTAAATATTTCTAAATATATTATACAGATTTGTATAACATACAGATAAAATATTATATAGATTTGTACGACCCCCTGTGGGTTACCATAGCAAATTACCAATAAAGGGCGAGGAAAAAATTTGAATGATACATTTCTGTTCTCGTTCTAGGTGTTTGTATTTATATACTTATTTGTGTGTGTATATGGTCCCCACGACTCGGGAAATCCTAGTGTGGGACTATGAGTCCGTAGCGTTATAAAAGAAACTACAAATACTGAAAATTAATATAATATCCAATGTAAAAATATTTAAAACTGTACATAATTTCGACATCACTATTGCCACCATTCACCATTATATCAAATACAATTTCATCTAATAGGTATGAGGAAGTAACACGATAGGTTTAGCGGCAACCGCAACCGCGTCTTCTTCTTCGACGGCTGCGGCGGCGGCGGCGTCTGCCGCAACTGCGGCGGCGACGACGACGCCTGCGGCAACTGCGGCGGCGGCGTCGGCGGCGGCGACAGCTTCGACGACGCTGGGCAAAAATTTGATACTAACAATTCTTTTACTAAGAAACAGCCCGCAGCTAAGAGAAAAGATGTACTTGAAATGAAATAGTAATCCACCAAAACGTTTTTATGTAAAATGTTATCAAGACGAGTACATAAGGCTTACCTTGTAAAAAAACAGATTTCTTGTAGAGACAAGCTCATGAATCTACGCTCCCTAACCGTGCCAGCCCTAACTTCACCATCCCTACATCTCCGTCAAAATGTGTGGTTTCGCGATTCACTACCCTCACGAAGACCAAGAAATTTGGGGGTCACTAAGAGATTTGGGGGAAGAGGTCTTAATATTATGCTTGACTGATATGTAGGGTTGGTAAAGTTAGGGATTATTTAGGGTAATAAGCAAGCGAAAAAAACAGATTCTAATACTAATCTTTGCTAATGGAATTCGATTACAGTTGGAGTTGACTTTAAAGAGTAGCGGGAGTTGCGTAGTTGGTGCTTAGCACCGGCTTCTTTGCAACGATTCTGCTTTTCAATTACAATGGGAAAGGCGATTTGAACATACCAAAATTGTCAAATGACAGTTTCGAAATCAGATATCCACGGATGATCAAAGAATGACTCCCACCCTCCATTTGTTTTCATAATCATCTCAGCATAGCACATCTCTGGAGGAAAATCACTACAGAATTTGATGGCGACAACTTGTGATGGTCATATACTTTGCTTCATTCATGGCAATAGTCATATTGATGTGCTAGAAAGGATAATATAGAATACTTACGCGCCTTCGGCAAGTTCGACGTCGTCGCCTGCACGCGTCGACGGGCGCGGGCGATTGGCTGAAGATGGAACACGAGTGATGCAGCGCTTTGACGCGACCTCGCCTGTGCATCAAAATTTGTCTTTTATTATCATCAAAAAATACTTTTTTGTTTCTAATAGTGTTTTAATATATATATAATTATCCACCATGTAGATGGTTCTGGCACAAAATAAAAAGCCGCCGATACGTAATTTGTGGTTCTGGTGCTACTTCCGATCAAACATACCAGCCTTGCACTGCTTTGTTTTGGAGGAAAGGTGTGATTGCGAGCCAGGCTTACAGGTAACATTACATACCTCAGACAAGGCTCAAGCTTGCGGTTAGGTTTTGTGTACATGTAGCTTCGGGTTTAAGAATAGAGCTACGGTATCCCCTGCCTGATCGTAAGAGGTGACTAAAAGGGGGCTTCCGGTTTTATGTAGGATGTGAGTGGGAGCTCGATCCGCCCAGCCAGCAGCCCCGGGAAGGACGGCGCTGTGTGCGTAGCCGCATGCCGCCGTAAGCATCGGAAGGTGCAGGAGAGCACATCTGCTCTCCCGAAAATGGGCCCATTCTGGGCGCCGCGCGTGGAGGACACCGGTGCGTTCCACTGGAGATCCCGGAGTCCTCCTAGGTACACCTTTTGAATGTCCCCCCCCCCTGATACAAAAAAAAAGGTTTTTTGTACATGCTCATGGGCTCTTGCGATCACTTAACACCACGGCAGTCTGGCATAGTAATCATTGCGCCGTTTGGGTCGTCACATCCGGGTGGTAAGACCGATAAAATATACTAGTGTTTCATCATTATTTCAGACAGACGTATTTTAAGTCATATTCTACATTCAGCGCTAGTAGAACAAGAGCCGTTTTACGTTATAGAGGCATCTAAAAACCTTGAATAAATATATAAATATGATATTTCTATTTACGTAAAAACCAACCTCGTAACATCCCCATCCTGGTGATCTCTGAAACAATACACGATAACCATTATTACCGGCTACTAAGATAAATAGCTAATCTATTATATTATAGCTATTCTATAGTTATTATTTGAATAGATATTCAAGTTTAATTTGTGTGCGTATGTTTCATCAGGAGTGTGTAGGGTAGAATAATAGAGATGAATTTATTTATTTATTTATTTCATTTAATGTAGTTATATAAACATTACAGATTTAAAAACCGGCCAAGTGCGAGTCGGACTCACGCACGAAGGGTTCCGTACCATTATCTATAAAAAAATACGTTTATTGTATGGGAGCCCCCTTAAATATTTATTTTATTCTATTTTTAGTATTTGTATAACAATAGCGGCAACAGAAATACATCATTGCCTTTGATTATCCATAGAAATCATTGCATTAAGATTGAATAAAAGGTAAATTGTGGTTTACGATTTATGACGTATTAAAAAAACTACTTACTAGATCTCGTTCAAACCAATTTTCGGTGGAAGTTTGTATCGTAATGTACATCATATATTTTTTTTAGTTTTATCATTCTCTTATTTTAGAAGTTACAGGGTCACACATTATACCACTTTAGAAGTGAGCAGCGATGGCCGAGTGAGCAGCGATGGCCGAGTGGTAAAAACCGCGGTCTTCGACGCGACCAATCCCGGGTTCAAATCCAAATCCATGACAAAGAAATTTTTAATGTGCGCAATTATCGCTGCTCCACGGTGATGGAAAATATCGTGATATTTAATTGATTACGATGTTGTCCATCACCGTGCATGCCTGAGAGAAATTCATAATTTCTCGAAAGCATGACGTCCACCAATCCGCACTTGGCCAGCGTGGTGGACTATGGCCTAAATCCCTTTCACTTGTGAGAAGGAGACCTGTGCCCAGCAGTGGGACATAAAAAAGGTTGAAAAAAAATATATTAGAAACCTCAATATCATTTTTGAAGACCTATCCATAGATACTCACACCACACGTATGGGTTTGATGATAAAAAAAAATTGAATTTCAATTCTAAGTATGGGAAACCCTCAAAATTTATTGCTTTTTTTATTTTTGTGTGAAAATCTTAATGTGGTTTACAGAATACATCTACGTACCGAGTTTCAACAGTATAGTTCTTATAGTTTCGGAAAAAAGTGGCTGTGACATACGGACGGACGGACAGACAGACAGATATCACGAATCCATAAGGGTTCCGTTTTTTGCCATTTGGCTACGGAAACCTAAAAATACCCAATGCGTTTATATACTTACAAGCTCTGTACGTACTTGAACGCTGCTCTACGAAATGCAGCCGGCGGAGTATGAAATATGTCTAAGCTAGGGTCCGTAGCCCCCCATTGAGCAACGTCAAGGCACGTACGAGCCGTGATTCTCTAAACAATACCAGCGTACAGTACAGAACTGCAAACAAGTTTTGTCGCCGACATGAACGTACCTAGGCTAATTAGCTTACCATATACCTTACAATGTTACTTATTCGTGACCTTAAGAATGGGAATTTAATTTTAATAATTTGACATGTGCATCTAGTATTTAATTTGATAAATTTGACAGTACGTTAATGAAATACGTAATTATATTCTATTGAATAAATTATGGTACAAATTCGGAAACTGTAAATTAAATTATTTTGTTATGTATGACTAATTATTCTAATGTATTACCTAGGTATTTTTGTAATACCTAAATAAATAAATTATCTACATTTCTCTTACTTTTGATACTGTTTCATTAAACCAATAATTCTCCATTGCGACCCCCCAAAACCCAAGGTCCCCCTTTAACTAAACTATTTATTGGGACTCTCTAAACCCAAGGCTAAAAGACATTTATCTACACATAAAGTATTAAAAATACAGCAGCGAATGTTTATATCGATTATTCGTGCGTTGCATGAACATACCTATCCGCGGTTTTCTCTTTATCGTGTTCTTTGTTCTTCGGTCGAGTGATCTGGGCGTGTTCGGAACGATTCCGCGCGGCCGCAGCGCGCCTGCGCCTGTAGGAAACGAATAGCAATGTTTATTATCTGAAAAATTAATGAATATTGCCAAGGACCTCTATATAAAATTTAACCAACTTGCGTTCTGAGAACCTTCAAAATAACACATAAAAATATGAATGCCCTTTATGTTGACTTGTTTAAATAACGGAGTTTCAAATAACGCACCCACCCCGGAGGAGAGGCGATCACACTGACGCTAACTGGCACCGCAAACTTCAGAGCCGACAGTTGCTATAGTTTGGTTCACGAGAGTTGAACACAAATGGCGGCCGTCTGCTACTGTACACTCATGAATCAATCAAATCAATGCGTCAATGCCTCGATAGACGAATAGCAACTGGGCACCAGTGACGCACCATTTGGCGCACCAATGGCGTCGCTCCATTCTTCCCGCGCCTGTAAGGGGACCTAAAAAATGGTTTCTGCGCAGTGTTCATCTTTCGTGAATTGAATTGTACTTGTTCTTAAATGACCATTGCAAAAACACGGCTTTCTGCCGACACTCGAAGAAGTTCCTTACGATTATGATAACAAAGTTCATAACAATTAAAACGTCATGTCCAAATTTTGATGAGTTCATGCTGTTCGATGGTGACACTGGTTCTATACAAATAGATAAACGTTAAACTAAATAAATAAACGTTACACACTCGTCACACTCATAGCCCCACTGTAAGGTAATTAATGTGTCCTGTGTCGTGGGTACCATGGATACATACAAAGAAAAGAACACAATCTCCCAGACCAAGAGCAGAAATTTAAACTCATCATTCAAATTTCTGTTTCGCCGGGAACCAAACCCGGGACCCATCGATTGGCAGTGCGGCATAGTAACCATTGTGCCACGCGTGTCGTCAAGGGTCGTCAATAGAAGGTTAGGGCATACCTACTATCATTTACGCCGACGGCCCGCGTGGCGCAATGGTTACCATGCCGGACTGCCAATCGCGGGGTCCCGGGTTCGATGCCCGGCGAAACAGAAATTTAAATGATGAGTTTAAATTTCTGTTCTCGATCTGGGTGTTTGTGTTCCTGTCTTTGTATGGGTCCATGGTACCCACGACACAGGGTATTAATTACCTTACTGTGGGGCTATGAGTGTGTAACGTTTATTCATTTTCTCTGTGGTTTCAATAGTTCGTTCGTGAGGGCATTCAATGTTGGGGCTACAAATATTTTTGAGTACGCAATTAAAATACAGTGACCCTTTTTAAAAAAAGTAACGTGTGTATTTACTTCTCTTGGAAGTCGACGTATGTCTTCAACCTGGCGGTGTATCGCGGCGCATCGGACTCACTGCGCTTGCGCATGAACACCACTACATCATCGTTGAGTCTCTTCTTGTCCTCGACATCATCCCGTTTCTTCAGGACTAGAGCTGCCGATGGGTTCTGAACTTCCTCGTCTGACTCCATGGCGCCACTGCAGCCCGCAGTCAGTTACCTAATGAACCGTTTAATAGGTTTTTTAGTATTTTTCTGTGCTCATTTGATACTTACATGGCGAATGCTACTTTACTTGTAAGCGTGGAAAAGTTCAAGCGGATGATAATAATCAAAATCTGGATCGGAAGCAGTGAGGAATAGTTGCCTCCGATCTTCTTTTTGAGCGCACTCGAAATTGCTTAGATTAACCACCCTGACCCACCCATTCAACTTTTAACCGCATTCATAAACCAGCCGGAAGTAGTAATGGCGGCTCCACATTATCTTGAGGATACCTAATGTAATTTTAGTCGGCAACACGCACATTTCTACTGAAACACAACAAAATTGCTTCATTGCAGAAGTGAGTGCTGCAGTACATGGTGAAATTTCTATCACTGGTAAACAATAAACTCTAGAATTTCCTATAACTGGGGGGAAATAAATCACCAAAATGAAGGATTTTAATACTGAAGTCCAATAAGCAGCAACATTTCTAAAGAAAAGTCAGAGCACATACCTGTTTAAATACTTAAATCACTTTCAATTCTGCTGTTTTGTTCATTGTAACTTAATAAATATTAATAAAAATTTGACTAAAGATCGTTGTAAAAAATAAGCAAAAATATGTGCCTGTCACATCTCAGAAATATATGATGGTTTAAAAGTTTTCTTCTTCTGATATAGCAATTTTGATTATGGCCAGCATTCCCTCTAAAAGTCAGGGGGTGCGCCCGTTATTTGGAACTCCGTGATATTTAAATTAGGAAAAAAAATAGTTTCGATTAAAACTTATGATGAAAACTAATAAATACACTTTTTTTATTTGAATGGAGTAGTAGAGAGAGGAGCATTCAGGCCACGTGATGTTGAGTCGTCGCAACAGCCCATGGACATCTACACACAACCTCAAGCAAGCATCGGTAAGTCTTGTCTGAGGTCGTATGCGTTGCGCTGCTACTCAGGAGGCTAATGGCCGCCTCATGTAAGTCTGGCTGGCAACTGCACCTTTCCACTGGAACACATAACAATTGATGAAGAGCAGAAGTGGGTGCAGCGCTGGTAATTTCCCGGGCGGACCATAAAAGTTCTACCAACTACTTTTTCGTTTCATCTAACTTATAGACCTGGACATTTGTAGAGTATTAAATTAAAACAAAATATCATAGATTTATTACGACTTTGACTACGTCAAGATAGATTAGCAATACAAAAGAAAAATAACATAGATAAGCGAGAGTTAGAGCAAGATAGATATGCAAGATCATTCACGTACACGATACCGGACTTTATCGGCATAGCGTCATTCGTGAACGAAATAAATTCAGCTTATTTTCCTAAAATCAGTTTTCAAAAAATTGTGTTTTTGGATATAAAAAAAGTACAGTGGCTGGATGTTACTCATCTATAAAATAAAACCAAAATAATTATACATTTTACATATAAGTACTTAGAGCATCAAGGTATGACAGGTATGACACCCGTCAGAGGAGTGGCCCTTACGGGCGAACCCCTCGTAATGTGCCTTCTAGTTATACAACTAGTGTGTCTGTGTGTGTCAGTGTTGTCGGTGCATAGAAAATGACGTTGTTAATTGAAATTGACATATTTAGAAATGTATGCGTCTATAGAGCGATGAAAGAATTTTGTGAATGTGTAACAAAATTAAAATGTGTGCGCTCTTCCCCCGCACCAGATTTGGCACAAAAATTATGTATCCAAGAGAGGCGCTATGCCGTCTCTACTGAAGGGTGAGTCAGTAACGTTGATGCTCTAAGTATAAGTACGAATGAAATATTTAGCAGCCCCTCAAACACTCTTTTAAAATTATTATGCTTGCTTATTATGCCGCCTACAACAATCTCTGCTTCTCCCTAAGTTAGATGGGTAGAGAATGCTTTTAGCATTAATTCCGCCTTTTATACCATTTTTTATGTGATGTAATAGTGTTAAATAAATTATGTATAATTAATTCCAATAATAAATTGGACAAAGGACAGAGCTTCTGCATTTTTTATTGATAAGGAGACTGACACAGAATAATGGCTGGCAAAGGCTTATATAGAGACAACTCCCCTTGGCTTGACTTAAGGGAGACGTCATGGTGGCAGGAATGGCTCCGATTAGCTAGCTGGCTGACGCGTACACATTTTTTAAGGAAAATTAAAAATCGTGTTGTGTGTGTGTAGTTTTATTTTATATTACGACCAGAAATGAAACGGAGAGAGCTTCTGCATTTTTTTTATTGACAAGCAGAATGACACAGAATAATGGCTGGCAATGGCTTATATAGAGACGACTCCCTTCTTATTGGCTAGGGCTTGGCTTGGCTTAAGGGAGACGTCATGGCGGCATGGCTCCGATTGGCTAGCTGGCTGACACGTTCGTTACATTCGGCCATCCTGGAACAATTGCTCCCGCAATGGGAACAAACAGTAATGGTTAGCATCTGGCACAACAGATCATTAAGGCTTTTAACTTAAGGCTGGCTGATTCATGACTGACTGATTAAAAGTTGTCTGACGTATGGCTGGCTGGTTCATGGCTGGCTGGCTCAAGGCTGGCTGGTTCATGGCTGGCTGGCTCAAGGCTGGCTGGCTTATGGCTGGCTGACTCATGGCTGGCTGGGTCATGGCTGACTGGCTTATGGCTGGCTGGCTTATTGCTGGCTGACATCATGGCTGACTGAGTCATGGCTGGCTGGCTTATGGCTGGCTGAATCATTGCTGACTGAGTCATGGCTGTCTGGCTGGCTGGGTCATCGCTGGCTGGCTGACTTATGGTTAGTTACACATGAAATGAAAACTAGGTACTAGCAGTATTTGCTATAGGTCAAGTATTTCAATACTTCCGGTACGTGAAGTTATTAATAAATAACGCTTCACACTCTCAGCCCAATAGTAGGGTATATATACCATGTCGTGGGTCCCATGACACATACAAAGACAGAAACACAAACACCCAGACCGAGAACAGAAATTTAAACTCATCATTGTCTGGTTATGAGTAGCTATGGCACTGTTACCATTCTGGCATAACAACACTGGCAAAAATGTTCCACTGCTGGGCACAGGTCTCCTACACACAAGTAAGAGAGATTTAGGCCGTAGTCCACCACGCTGGCCATGTGTGGTTTGGAGGACGTCGTGCTTTTGAGAAATTATGAATTCCTCTCAGGCATGCATGGCAATGCAGAACATCGTAATCAATTAAAAGTCACGATATTTGCGATCACCGTGAAGCAGCGATAAATGCGCACATTACTACTTTCTTTGTCAGAGGTGCGCGCCGCACAATTACAATACTAGTATGCAAAGTAGATACGAGTACCTGGCTGTGGCTTGGCTACTTATGGCACTATCAACTCATGTTCTTACGGCATCGGAACGCAGCCCACAGTTTCGCAGCCAATTTGAAAATCTTCATGCAGCCACGTTAAAGACATCTGTACTGTAATGTAGCTCTTCTTGTCACGAAAAAAAGGTTGCCGGTCACGACAGTTAGCTGCAAAAAGTTATTGGCATATTAATACACTTAATCACTGCTTAATCATACTTATTCACACATTTCATTTCCTGTTTTCCGTCTTTCACGAAATGTATTCCAATTGTTCCCCAAGCTTATCATATATTCTCGCTGCACCAAACTTATTAAACATTGCGACAAACACAGGATTTTCTCATAAAAAATTTTTCCGGAGTCTAATTTTTTCCATTGACAGTCTCCATAACAACCCGTTGCTAGGCACGTTCTCTTCTTCAAATGAACTTTTAAGTAATAATAGTTTTTCCTCTGTGCTTCTAATACGAGTAGGATACGCAATAAAATGCTGATTCTGATGCTGATCACTTTATTTTCTGACTTCTTTTCTGCAGTTGAAAGAATTTGATGCATCGTTCCATGTCCCATCGTCGTTTATAATTTCGACATTTTGACAGATCATTTTCTTGCGAATGAATTTTCATTTTCGTCACCGTCAGACTCCGTTTGCAGCGCGTTCTTTATCTTCAGTACTTATGTCGTAGACGTGGCGCGATTACATCTAAATCTCTTTAGATTTTTGTTCGTCCCGCTTCTGATTATTACGACCAGAAATGAAACGGAGAGAGCTTCTGCATTTTTTTTATTGACAAGCAGAATGACACAGAATAATGGCTGGCAATGGCTTATATAGAGACGACTCCCTTCTTATTGGCTAGGGCTTGGCTTGGCTTAAGGGAGACGTCATGGCGGCATGGCTCCGATTGGCTAGCTGGCTGACACGTTCGTTACATTTAGTTACTTTCGTGTAAGACATACAACTATCGATAACTTCGAAGCAGTCACGCGCAACACTATTTGTCAAGCACACATGCGCTTCACACGCATACCGAGGTATTCTGTTGTCTAGCCTAGTTACGCTATACGTAGTATATATAAAAAATCTATGCAAAATATAGTGTGGTATTCAAAATTTTATTAATCAAAAATAAAAACATCACAAAAATTTCACAGCACTTAGCCCAAAAACTGATTTATCAACAACATCACAAAACACTCCCAAAATTATAAAATTATTGGATGGATGATGCGGCAGAGCTAACGGCAGCGGCGACGTCTGCGACGGCAGCTGCGGCGGCGACGGCGACGGCGACGGCGACTGCAGCGGCGACGGCGTCTGCGGCAACTGCGACGGCGGCGGCGTCGTCGGCCACAACTTCGACGACGCTGTGTAAAAATAACTCAAATTAGAATCGCCCGCCTTGCGATAACGACCGCCATAGTCACAAACTTGTGACTGGATTGCAAACGGACAAGTTTGCGAGTAATGGCTCATTTACACTTAAACAATGGCTGAATCCAGTCGTCGATGCATTTCATTGCTGGATCGGCATTGCTACTGGATCAGGCTGTTTACATTCAATCCAGTAGACTCTCTTACTTTGTTAGGGTAACAAGTTTGTAGCAAAAGTGAGTATTCCTTGTCTTGGAAAGAGTAGGCAATTAAAATACTGTCAATAAATTAGTCTAAAATCTAAATCTATTGCTTCACGACGCGAATGGATTGTTTGAGGAAGAACGGTTAAAGGAAAAGCTAATTTGAGAAAATAGATAAGTGATAGTTCTTAAAAAAATGTAAAAACAGACCCTGTTCTGATTTAGACATTTTTGGCAAACTTTCATTGTATACCAGACAAAATTAAATGATTGAATTGAAAAAACAGAACTGTAGTCACTATACGAGTACGCGGCGGAGGCTGGCCCGTTGCGTTTACACAATTCCAGTGACGGAATGCAATGCGGGGGGAGTTCACTGGATTGAAAAATAGGAACGATTTCTATTCGGATACTAGACGCTGTACTGGATTGGAACATGTTGACATTGATCCAGTGCCAGTGCTTGAGAGAGGCCTATCCAGCAGTGGACTGGTGGTGATGTAGGCTGACGATGGATGATGATAATCGCAACTGAAAAAAAGGCTGCCACCATAAGCGGTGTTGTTAAAAAATTAGCGCAAATCATTTTCCCTTACCGATCTATTCATGCAATGATCCATTCGGCAAACTTCCTATTTGAATAAAATCCTATAGGTATACCTATGCTTTTTTTTTCAAAAATAGTTCATTAACAAATGATCACGATTTATAAATGAACTATTTGCATTTCTATGGTTATATTATGGAGTATGACCTCAAAGTGGTTTTGCCACTTTTGTTTTCGACTGATCCATATTACCTATTTCATATCCGTGCAAAATAAATTCCATGATTAACTTTTTTGCTGAAAGCTGAAAAAAACTGAACGAACTATTGTCGGTCAATTCTGGTTCGAATTGAAAAATCTTTTTGTGTGGTATAGTCCATTTATCAAAGGGGCATAGCTAGTTTCAATACATACACGTTTACAGCGAGGTCTACGTCGCCTGCGACAGCCACAGTCCCCGGGCTCCGGCGACATGTTCCGGGAAGCTGAACCCGACCTGTTCGCTACCTCCCCTCGGCCTCGTCTGAAATTTGGTTTGTATTATAATTTTAGTTAGAACTAACTAATATGAGTGCCAAAATATTTGTAGGTGATAAAACTGTAATTTTTGACCAGAGAAGTATCACCGCTACAGTCGGCTGCAGCTGCTTCTGCCGAAAACCAATTCTTTTGTGGTTCGGTGCGAAAGTTGCAGTTGCCGGCCAGACAAAGCTGGCCACCGTCAGCCTTCGGAGTTGCAGCGAACTGAAGACGATCACAAGCAAGACTTAGGTTCGCTTGAGGTTGTATATAAATGTCCATGGGCTGCAGTGACCACTTAACACCACGTGACCTGCATGCTCGTCTGCTAATCTATTCAAATAAAATAAAAATATTAGGTTTATATGAAGTCAAGTTATTATAAGCGTTTAGCTTCGCCGCGTAGATTACACTCTACGCGCAATTTATTTATTTATTTATTTATTTATTCTTTATTGTTACAACTTTAAACAGTGTTGTACAAAGGGCGGACTCAATGCCTAGAGGCATTCTCTACCAGTCAACCCTGGCTGATGGTGAGAATTTTTAAGTAGGTTGACAACAATATAATTACTTCTACGAGAAAAACAAGGAAAATCTTTCTAAAGGTTTGCTTGTATCTAAATAACTAACTGTAGTAAGTGTAAATATATATAGTAAATTATATAATACATAAATATTACATAATACATAAAATAAATTACAATATAAGATTACATATTATAATACATGTATACATAGCTACATACATATTATATATATACCTATACATATAAATAACACACAAATATAAACAGATGATAAAAAAGACTAGTTGATTATTGACTTCTGATAAAATTCCCGGACCATTCTTTTGAAGGTGTTTTTGGAAGGCGCTTTTCGGCAATTAGGCAATTTACTTTTACTGAACGTTTAAACTTTGTATGTTTTGAACTAACCTACTCATCCGTTCATCATCACCACCTGGGCGGACGCTGAAATAGAGAAAAGCATTATTTTTAGCAATCGTTAAAATATAAAAGTATTTTGATTGCTTAGGGGTTAAAACATGTGACTTCCAGGGAAGGGGTTCGGGTTCAAATCCTGGCGCATTCTTGACTCATCCATCTCAAGATCCTCTGATCTCCTCGGTGATCTATCCTCATCGGTGGTACATTCATAAAAACTGAAACAGCAGTTATAAAACGCCCGTAATAATTTTCTTTTTTCTGTAATATTTCTTCTGTAGTGAACTTCCATAACAAAAGCCTTCCATTTTTCGTGCAGAACCCTAAAGGTTGACAAAATTAAAGACGTACCCGTGATCAGATGCCTCCTTCTTCTGATCATTTTCTACTTTCTTCTTGTTCTGCGCGTGCTCTGACCGCTTTTTTGCAGCTGCGGCTCGCCGGCGCCTGATGAAATTAATAAGCAATGTTGTTCAAAGTCCAATTAAATGTTTGAAGTGGCACAGGATCAGATTTTACCACGTAGCTACAATATTACAAATTTATAAATCTGCTGAAAAATTGAAGTAAAGCTCAAATTCACAATATTGTTGTTTTTTATGACTCTTTTGGCGTAATGTTACAATGCCGGACTGCCAATCGGAAGATCTTAGGTTCGATTTCCAGCAAGGCAGAAATATGAATAATTGTTTAAATTTCTCTATCAGTGTGTTTGTGTCCATGGTACCAACGATAAATCCACCAAAGAATCCTAGTGTGGGGTATAAGTGCGTAGCGTTAACTATCGTTATTATTATTATTATCTTTCTTATATGGATTGGACAGCTCATTCTAGATTGTAGCCAAAGTAAGAAAGTCGGAGCCTATGTGTTTGACCTATGTGTATGAAGACCTATGTGTTTGTTTTTTTTAACTTTATAAATAGCACGGATCACTTGTATGTAAGTAAGTCTTTGTTTGTATTGTAAGTACATTTTATAAGAAAAAAACGAAAACACAAACGACTTGTACGAACTATTTCTAAATGTTTTCATTTGTAAGCAATAATAAAATGTATGTTCTGGATTCCAAAACAAGAACCTCGAATTCCGGTCAAATTTCAATAAGTATACATTTAATAATGTACTTGTGTGGTATGAAAGAAAAACCTCACTTTTGCTGAAAGTCGACGTAAGTCTTCAGCCTGGCGGTGTAGCGTGGCGCATCGGACTCGCTGCGCTTGCGCATGAACACAACCACGTCATCATTTAGCTTTTTCCTCTCTTCTCCATCTTCTTTCTTCACCATCGACGTTGACGTGGACTTCTTCTTCTCCTCGTCCGACTCCATACTGCCACTGCAGCCCGCCGTCATCGTTTACCTAAGATACAATTTTTAGAAACGAAGTTTTTTTTTAAGTTTGATACTCTGTGATATGGGTACCCAAAGCCGACGATCGGATCCGATCCTAAATATAAATAAATAAATGATTTAATTTATAAAGTGCACAATATAGGACAAATAAAATAATAATGAAATAGATGTAAATATTGGCTGCAACCCTTTTTGCGTCCCACTGCTGGGCACGGGTCTCTCCCCAATATTGGGGAGGCCTGGAGCTTACTCCACCACGCTGCTCCAATGCGGGTTGGTGGAGATGCGGGTTAGTGGCCAACCCGCTGTCGGATGTTTTCAAACCGCTCATAAGGCCTCCGCCAAGGTTTAACGACTGTTATCTATCGACAACAACCGGGACCGACGGCTTAACGTGCCCTCCGAAGCACGGAAACGCGCATGAAATTTTTGCCACTAGCGGTCACCCATCTCACACCTGACCGCGCCCGTTTGGCTTAGCTGCATAGATCGCTTGCGTTCTACGCTCGCCGCCGAGCCATGCGCGCTTCAATAAGTAAATATACATTTTTGTAATTGTGTTATAATTAAGTTTTACTCTTTTATATTTTTATCTTTGTAATATTTGCATACCTCAAGAAGGTAAATATGGCGAACTAAATATATATAAACAACTTAGTAAACACCCATATTTGTGCAAATAAAAGTCTGTCTTTGTCTTTGACATCTACACACAACCTCAATCAAGCCAAGTTTTGCCCGTGTGTAAACTGCACCTTTCAACCTATTGTGTTTCGATTAGGAATTTCTTCACGCAGAAGTGGGTGCAGCGGTCGTACAAACCTGGTCGAACCATTAAAGTTGTACTGCCTACCACCTCTACCACCAAGAATAACCCATACACTACACCAAACTATAAAACAAAAAAATCGAAACTCTTGTTTCATATGTGAAAATGTCAGTTGGGTCTTTGAATTCGATTACCTTCCATCAGAGGTTTATTTCTCAGGTCTTTTATCACACATCAGTATCACATTCGTGTATCGGAAAAATCTATTTTCTTTTAATGGGAAATCCAAGCAAAGGATTGATATGTCCCTCCGCTAGGCACAAGGCTCTCCTCATTATTAGAAAGGATATGCGGGTTTGTAGCCAACCGGGTTTTAACATATTTATTAAAATAATTTGAGCTGTCAGTCAGCATCATGACAAAACCACTTTTTTCCAGTGGCGCCAGCAGCCAATCTACACACGAACTACTTTTTTTGATATCAGTGACAATGAATTTACACTACAGGGATCTGAAACTGCTGAATTCGAGTGGAAATACCATTGGTAAAAAAATTATTGCTTACTTACTCACAACTGTAACGATGCCGTCGCCGCTACACTGATCATTATTGTAAAAATATTCTCAAAATTTAGAAATAAAAAAAAGTTACAAAATTTTTACAACAGACACCTCACATTACAAAATTTTCTTTGTTCTGAATCATGGAATATGAAATATGAATATTCTTCTTTTTATAAAAAAAGTACTTGACTGCTTAAAGTTTTATGTCGGCCAGTTATATTCATATGGCAAATAAAAACCTTCGTGGTGTCAAAAATATTTCATAGAAATTATTGTATTTTAAAAAATAACTAAGTAAATAAATACTCTGTGTTATTGTAAACATAGTACACGAAAAGAACATTTATAATTAAAACTATGTTACATTTAAATATTATCTCAAATCAGAACAAAACAGAATTGTTAAAGGAGGATAAAATAAATTATAGCTGTTTCAACATAATATAACATAATAACTCACAGACAGCTACTAAGTCTATGATTATACTTTTATTTAATTTTATTCTGTACCCGTTGTAAGTCCAGCTAGGTCACTGTTGCTCTATGTTGCCACAACACTGATTTATTTTTATTTTTATTTGAATGGATTAGTAAAGCCTCATGGCGGAAGCCTCATAGCCACACAACCTCAATAAGGCCAAAGTCTTGCCTATGTCGCCTCATATTCGTGTGGCCAGCAACTGCACCTGTCCAGCAAAACACAATTGTTTAACGGGAGAAGTAGTTGATTCGTTTTTTTAACATTTTTAATAAATCTTGTTTTATAAGTAACGCTTTATTTTACCCTGAAAACAGGAACAGCAGAGAGTGATCTTTTAAAGGTGTCGATAGAATTGTTATGAGTTTGTATTTTTTTAGGTTCTATTTAGATTCTACATTTACTTAAACATGTACAAGACAGAAACATAAGCCGTTCATTAATTTCCATTTAAAAATATAGGTTAATGGGATCTTACTTCGGAAGCGTTAAGAAAGTAGGTACTAACAACACAAATGCACCAAATGTTAAGGAATCTTTATGCCTAAAAGGATAGAGGTGTTTATCGTTTATAGTGTGAAAGGGAATTCGAGGGTTAAAAATAAGCCGTCGGAAATTATCGTCAGTTTCCGCGGTGGGCAGTCGGCGGCCGCCCGCCTTACACGCTGCGTACGCGCTTGGGCGGATTTATTTGTACATTCTTTTCTGTATTCAAATGCATCCTTAAACTCCTTTAAACTCACACTTAATGCATTTTCATAACATACGTACATAATAGTTAAGTCTATGAGTGTAAAAATATTCCATTAAACAAACAGTGTTGCAGCAAAACTTCGGTTATTTGTGTAATGTGTGAGATATGTGTTTTGAAGAGATATTGGATTCGATGTGCTCGAATTAAAGTGAGTTGTTAGAATTATATACACAAGTACCTAACAAAAGTAAGATCGACGCAAAGGAACTCGAGAATACGCGTCCCCGATAGCGCGAATAATTCGCGCACCATATAAAAATGCATTCCGTTGAAATCTGTCTCATCGTCCCACCGGCCAGTAGTGCACGTGCGTTTATTTTCATTTATAAATAGTCCAGACATACTGACACGCGACATGACGTCACAGAAAGAAAGCAGTGACGTCACTGACGGAGCGCACGCTGAGGACACGAAGGCCAAGGAGCGAAAAGAGAAGGACTTGGCTGAATTGCCTCCGAGCGGAACCTCTCTACACAAGAGACGTAGAGGTGAACCTCCAGCGTCCTTATCTGTCAAATCTCCTCAAACTCCATCCGACGCAGAGGGCTCCTCGCCTTGCACCGCTGCCACCCCAGACTACTACTGGAGTCATGAAGGAGACACGCCAGACCCTGAAGCCTTATGTGAGAGAATGATACAAAGACTAAAAGACCGAAACGATCCTCTTTCTGAACGGGGCAAGGAACTAGCTATGCGTACCAAGGACACCTTTGAAGCTCTAGACCAACTTGAGAAACTTTTGGAACTTTTAGATCAGTTTGTGAGTTTAAAGCAACATAATTATCGAATCCTCAAAAGATTAAAGGACGTAAACCAACTCAAACGTCTCCATAACGCACATAAGATAATAGACCAGGAGAACGAGAAAATGAAAGAAGAAAGTAAAGAGTTGGAGCTTATAAATGAGGCTTTGGACGCAGAACTAGAATGTCAATATGGCCAGGCGATGTTTGATTCCATGGTTAGTGGGAGGAGTATGAAGAGGGGCGGATCTAAGTGGAAGACTCATTCGAGGTTTGGAGGCTCGTTGTTGAGGAAGCAAAGGTCGAGGTCAGCTGGGGGCGAGGACAGTGACCCCGCCCCGGGAACGCCCCTCAGACGGCGATCCGATGGCGTATTTTCTAAAGAAGTGGAAAAATCTAAGGTTTCTAAGTGGACCAAAGTTAAAGCTGCTTTCAGGTAAGTTGACTTTTCATCATATAGTAGTAGTGGTAGTAGTAGTTTCATCATATATATCAGGGTGTTCAAAAAGTACTGAGAATGACGTAGTAATGGGGGGTATTTGAAAAAAACAATTATTATCACGGAAAGATTAGGGCTTTATCATAATACCCTCAAATTATTAGCTTTCTATCTTGTCTGTGTCAGTTGTATTAATTATTTGTTTGTGACGTGTCGATAACTCTCGCAAAAAATGGATAAAATTGAAATCCGTGCGGTGATAAAATACTTTTGCTTGAAATTTTTTATTACGGAACAAATTTTTTAAGATTTACGTGAGACATGAGGGGAGTCTGCTCCTCCATATTCCACAGTGGCTCGGTGATGTGCAAAGTTTAAACGTGGTAGAACATCGGTTAAAGATGACCCACGCTCAGGCCGCCCTTCGACGTCAGTCACTCAGGAAATGGTAGAAAAAGTTGAAAGACTTGTTCTGGATGATCGCCGTGTAACAGTTCGTTTTATAGCTGAAGAGTTGAAGATTTCAACTGGTAGTGTGCATAGCATTTTGCAAGATCACTTAGGAATGAAAACGGTATCCGCGCGTTGGGTCCCGAGAATGCTAACGGACGCACAAAAGCAAACGCGACTCAACATTTCAAAGAGGTCATTGGAACTGTTTCAACGAGATCCTGATCTTTTTTTGGCTCGATTCGTAACAATGGATGAAGCATGGCTTCACCATTATGATCCAGAAACGAAACAACAATCAATGTCCTGGAAAAGACCATCATCTCCAACACCAAAGAAGTTCAAGACTCAACCATCTGCCGGCAAGATCATGGGCTGAGTTTTTTGGGACAGCCAGGGGTTGATAATGATTGAATACCTTGAACATGGAGCCACTATCACAGGAAATGTCTACTCAGAACAAATAAAAAAATTACGTCACGAAATCCTGGAAAAGCGACGAGGAAAACTCGCGAAAAAAGTTTTGTTTCATCAAGACAACGCGCCGGCGCACAAGTCTGCAGTTGCCATGGCAGCAATCCAAGATGCTGGCTTTGAGATCCTCGATCATCTGCCATATTCACCGGACCATGCCCCTTGTGATTTCTACCTATATCCCCGTTCGAAAGAACATTTAAGAGGTACAAAATTTGAAGATGACGAAGAAGTGAAAGCCGCCGTAAACGATTTTTTAAGTACTCAAGATGAAGATTTTTTTAAAAAGGGAATTTTGGCTTTACAGAAATGATTTGCTAAATGTATTGACCTAAAGGGTGATTACGTGGAAAAATAAAATAATATTAAATTAATTCGTTTTCTAACATAGCTATTCTCATTACTTTTTGAACGGCCTAGTAGTAGTAGAAGTAGCTTATCATTTAGAACATCCTACGTTTTGTTTTTAAAAGCTTTTATTTAACTTGCAATGTATTTATGTATATTTGTACGGGTGAGATTTAGCTACTCAATTTTGAAGCGGATAACTTAAACCGATTGGGCTGAAATTTTGTATACACGTTTAGTTTGGATGACAATATACACTAAGCTGTATGAAGTCATTCTAAATTCAATATGGCGGACCATCCATGATGGCGGAATAGTTATTTTCAATGCATTTCTACAATATGGGTATCAAATAAAAGGGCTTGTTGAGAGTAACTCGTAAAGTAACTAAAAAATAAAAAATAAATTTAAAACAAAAAAAACATTTAAAAAGCTTTTATTTAAATGTTCCAAAAAGAAGAAAATAAAATTTTCCTTTAAAATATTAACTATCAACTTATAACCTCATTATACACAATTTATATGATCATAAAAGCTTACGTCTGTAAATAAACTAGTACCTATTTAATTGAGTAACTTAATCTGCTAAGTTTATTTTTCTAATTTCAGTTTAATCACAGAATACATAATAGTCATTTGTATGTACAACGGAAACTTTGAACACGATTTTAACGTACGTCAACATGACGGATTCATTTGAAACTTTGCATACCTACTGATAACAATGTAATAATATGAAAAAAAACATCTTAACAATTAAAAATAAATAGTAGTTAAAAAAAACTAAAAACACCTTTGTGAAAAAAAAACGAACTAAAAAATAAAAATAAATGTTTAAAGACCGTGAGGTAATTTTTGAGATATCACGAGAAGAAAGATATTACAAGAACCAGGAAAGAACAAGATGTGGAAAAAAAGACATTGTGAAACAACGCTTACCTCTAGATATTTTGATTATTATTATTTTATTTTTATTTATTTATTCATCAGATAACAGAGATCTATTTGTTTATTAGTAAGAAGAAAACTTATAACTAATGCTATTAAAATGTAACTTAAATCAATAAATTCCTTAAACATTAAATCAAAAATTTATACTTCGTTATTTGAGATAAGTTCAGAGGTCATCCAGAACCGGGTTTTATCACCAATCGTTCTACCACAAAAGGCGCTCTTTGTATTGTGGTTCTACTGTATATTTTGATTTGGATCAAATAAACTGCTTATTCTCTTTAAACATACTTCTCACTCTCTTTGATTTCAATTTCGTTTTGATCTTTTAAGATTTTTTTCATGAATTCCAAATTTTGTCACCATCATTATGTTACTGCATACTGAATAGTTGAATAGTTGTTGTATACTGAATAGTTGTTTTATTGCAAGTTAACTTGATAAAATTGATCAACTTCAACATATCATTGGTGATGAAAAGTTATAAACCTTAGAAGCATCGCTACGGTCTGGTAACTTGTCACCAGGTAGCCTGTTGGCTAGTCTGGGCTTCCCCCATTTTCATTAGTGTACGGTTGACGGTGCAACAGTATACTTTGCAAATACGACCTCCAACTACCATCGAAGCTATCTTTGTGTTTGGTGCTCCACGGGTTGCAGTAATCACTTATCAGCCTGCATTCTCGATTTCTATTTCATTTTATCTCTCACATCATTGGCTGCAACCCTTTTTATGTCCCACGGCTGGGCACGGGTCTCTCCCCATTACTGGGGAGGCCTGGAACTTACTCCACCACGCTGCTCCAACGCGGGTTGGTCACGCACGTCTCACATCATAGAGAGAGATTATTGTGATTCCATGGATTTAACATAATCATGCTCCTTTGCCGCTTTTTATTTAACTAGGGATTCAGCTGAAAAACATCCCAACAGGTGGGAAAAGGCCCAATGGCCTCCGTCAAACATCGGGGGTGCGGCAGCGGTGGCCGCTGGAGCCATGGTGGGGGCCGTAGCTCTCGCGGGCTCCAATACTGGCGCCCTGCCCAGCCCTGAGGCGAGGGACTCCGCCAGCCTAACCCCGGGCTCCGCCATCTCCCTCTCTCCGAACACCTCTTGCGAAGAATTGAGGATTGAGGCAGGTATGCACTTAAATATAAAGACAAAGACAAATGATTTATTTGCACAAATATGGGTATTACAAAAGTTGTTTTATACATTTAATAATCCGCCATATTTACCTCAGTAAGGTATGCAAATATTATATTATAGGTATATTATTAATAAATAAAAGTACTGACTAAATCTAACTTAGAAATTTTAATTTATTTAAGTATTTAATTAACTAATCATATTGATTTATATTTATCCCATATTTGCGTTTTTTTAAATTGTTTTTGGTAATTATTTATACGGTATTTTATCGGCGTCATCGGCTTTGGGCACCCAATTACCTGGGTTTTTATACACTGAGAGGAAAAAAAGCCGGCGGAAAAAAAACCTCCCAGGTTACAAAGTTAAAGTTCATCGTTGAGAAATTCAGAAACCGAGTAGTACGCTTTTGTAAATAAGAACGTTTTAAGTGCTCGTTTAAAATCACAATTTGTTTTAGATTTGAGGGATTCAGGTAAATTATTATATATTTTTGGTCCCATGCAAAAAACGCTTTTATGGTACCTATTGTTTTGTTTTTGACACAATCGAACACAATTTTTTATTATATCTTTTTGATTTTAGGGTTTCATATTTATTTATATCTTTTTTTACCATTAAGGATATTTCATAAATGTATAGAGATGGGAGTGTCATTATATTTAAATCTTGAAAGTGCGGCTTACAAGAATCTATCTGATTAAGTTGACACATAGAACGAATGCATTTCTTTTGAGCTTTAAAAACCGTTTGGATTCCCGTTGATATTTAACTAGGATTCAATAATCAATGTTTATAATAATGGTTGTCTGTATATTTGTCCCTTTGATGCGAAGAAATGCTCTACGTTTTAATGTGAACATGTGAACTTTAGATCTAAGTTTTCTGTACTACATTTTTTTAATCCAGTAGTTTTTCATTATTTTACTAACAAAATAATTCGGTTCTCTAGAGCAAGTGCAAGCAGAACAGTAGCGTAGTACTTTTCGTTAGACTCCAAGCACTTTCTTTGAATGTGGTTTTCAATTTTATTACTGATATATCTAAGCAAAGACTTTTTATGTAATGAAAATTGTTAGTGAGTAAATGGCAAAAAATTATCTTGCACGTGCACTATACTTAATTTAAATCGTAGGGCACCCCGTGGTAAGGAACCCAAGAATAGTGAGATCGTTGGATGAGGTTGATTGAGGTTTGATTTTTAACATGATTTATAAATAAATAAATATCTTTGGACAATTCACACAACGCCATCTAATTCCAAACTAAGCAGAGCTTGTACTATGGTAATCAGAAAGCTGATAAACATACTTATATAATTCTAAATACATACTTAAATAGATAAATTAACACCCAGATTAACTATGACATTGTTTTACGTCAGAACTGCTAAGGGCTAAAATTTTTAGGGTAAAGTTAAGTCAAACAAAATTATTAAGCCTTTTCTATTTGAATGGAGAAGTAGACGAGCTTGCAGGCTACGTGGCGTTGCGTGGTCGCTGTAGTCAATACACATTTACACACAAACTTAACCAAGCCTGAGGTCGTATGGAGTTGCTCTGGAGGCTGATGATCGCCTCGTGTAAGTCTAGCCAGCAACCGTTTCTTTCCACCGAAATTTTTACGAATATTTGTAACAAGCCATATGAGGCCTCTAAAATGTGTTGTCCTACAACCTCCCTATTGTATTATTTTTCCAAAAAGAAAATTATTGCTAGTGTTTCAAAATAAGGTTATATAACCCTAACGATATTCTAAATATCCATATCTGTACGAGAATGAAGGCATACAAAACATTGTTTAAACTTAAAACTAGGTCCTTTTTGTCATATTCCAAAAGCATCGAGTTTGAAGCAGATACTAGATAGATGATACGCGTTTGAACGAACGAACGAATGAACCGTGTTTTAAAAAATATTTCTTCTGATTAAATTCTTTCCATGCAGCCCATTTATAAAATTCATTTTTAGCACGACCAAAATTAGTAGGACGTCATCGCCCTTTCGTTCCCAACTAACATGAAATTAATTCCAATATAAATATCTAATTTATATCGCCCGTTACATCACAGTTTGTGTTCACAACGGTAAGGGCTCTCTCACACGTACAACTATTACACCGCACAGTATATGTGAGCAAAAATATATCGCTTTATTCATTATGTGATGCCTGACTGGTGTCATATCTGTCAATTTTGACACTCTAGGTGTGATGTTTACGTTATTCCTATTACTATTTCTCTTACACAATTCCACTACAACAAAAATATTTTTCAACGAAATCTAGATGTAAATGAATAATGTTTCCTATTGCATACTTTCTCTGCGAAATCCGCTTTAATAATAAAATTTGCCTGATACAGAACAAAGACAAACTCATTGTTATCGTAAATAATATTATTCAGTTAGTTCTGGAATTCAAAATTTTAAAAAATTCAAAATATTTTATTCTTTTTTGGAATGCAGATATTCTATTAATGAACGTCAATCTTTTCGCGGTTATCGACTCTAGGTGCTGTATGGGCGATGAGATGAGCTAAGAGAAAAGAGTCGGAGGAGAAAAATTCTCAGCAGCACTGTTTTTAATGCCATTTGTTACATAAATATTAATGGACAGTATGGCTATGTGTTGAAAATGAACACACAGCTACCGATCCTTTAAAGCGCTAGGCAGGCAGTCCATATCCAAAATATTTACGGGGAATAGCTAATCACAAAACAGTCAGAGTCTAGTAAATCTTACTAAAATGTGGTTTCTTTTGGGACGTGGGAACCTTTAGTTCTGAATGGGCACCGACTCCAAAATAGTTTTAACAGTCGTTACAATAAGCAAGAAGAAGTAATTACTGAACATTTTTATTTTTTACCGTTTGAAGTCGATTCCATTTTTTTTTAATTTAATTTATGTACACACAAATGGTCACAAGGAGAATGTACAAATAATGTTTGTACAAGGGCACTACTTATTCCACACTGAAATATCTTCCAGTAGGCCCATCCCAGGATAATAGATCTGGTAAAGCGAACTTAGTGCGTACCAAAAATTAATATATTTATAAAAGCGATATAGAAATTACCTAGATACATATAGATATAAATACAGTGATAATAATACATAGGAATAACTAATCAGAAACCATACATATCTATACATATAATAAAACTGTAAGCAGGGTCAATTCTGTACATTGCATATAAATTTAAAAAAATACTTCTAGGGGTCTTTTTATAAGTAACAGAAGCTAAAAATATAAGTTTTGAAATTATTGTCTGTCTGTCTGTCTGTCTGTCTGTCTGTCTGTCTGTTGTTAGCTTTTCACGCAAAAACTACTGGACGGATTTTGATGAAACTTTTTTTGTTTTATATATATTGGTTCTCGCTAACATTTAGGCGATAGATAATTTTAAAAATCACGATAATTCTAAAAATCAGTGTGAAATGAGCGATGAAAATTTGTATGGAAAACTTGGATTTTTTCAATAGATTTTCTTGAAATTTGGTATAAATATTTTCTAACCAAAATAAAAGAATACGTGTTTCAGCATTTCTCGAAATTCACCCTTTAAGTGTCAATTTTCTTTGAAACTCTTTGAAAATTGAGTGTCGAAACTTGATGTACAGAATATTTTTGTGCAGAGTAATATACTTATAATTTTGTATTTGTAATCTTTACTAACATAGAAAGAATTCTATTTAAGCTTTTTTCAAAACTACCCCTCAATAGCAAATAAAATGGATTCGATAGTTGGTATCTCAAGCGTACAATAATTAACTTTCATTCTCAAATTCTTTTCCCTTCTTTGAATGATGTGTTTACTGATATATTGTTGAATGAATTTCCGTAACATTTGTGTGTATTTCATATCAATCGCGTGATTAACAAAAAAGTTATGTTCATTTACACAATACGCGACATTAATTTAAAAGGCACTTTGGGGAATTTGTATGAAAGTTTCGGTAACAGCCCATTCAAATCCATAAATAAAAGTTTAAATTTAAGTTCCTAAAATTATTTTGAACTCTCACTAATATTGTCGACTATATTGAATATACTTAGATCCTTAAGCGCATCGCGAGCCTTATCGCCGCCGAACCTTACATCACAGGCTCCATTGAGTTAGTTGCTCAGCTTATTAGTCTTCTTTTGGGGTGGAAGATTGTGAACAGGCTGCAGCTGAAACGATTATTATCGCTACATTATATCAAGCTGCAACCTTTTTAGCATTCCACTGCTGAGCATGGAGCTCTCCCAATATTGAGGAGGCCTCAAGCTCCGATGAACCGAAATCCAAATCTTACAATCTCAATGCATCCAGCATTAAGGTTGTAAGATACGGAATCTAAACCTTCATACAGAATGTACAAAGCCACTGTAGACATCTAGGTGACGAATAGAATCTTTTTGTGAACCAACTGTTTATCTCAATATCTCTATTTGGTAATTTGACATTCGATTTATCAACCACAAAGTTTAGATGTCTTACGGTAGATGGCGTTATTGAGCAATATTCATTTCTTCTCCAAAGTGTATAGATGGAGATAATTTCAAATAAAAGCCTTAAGACTAATAAAAGTAAGTACATAGTGTAAAAAAATTAACATTTCACACGTACAGCCTCACATTAGGGTAGATATACCCTGTGTCGTGGGTGCCATGAACACACATAGAGACAGAAACACAACCACCCAGACCGAGAACAGTTTAAACTCATCATTGAAATTTCTGCTTCGCCCGGATTCTAACCCGGGACAGTTCGATTAGCAGTCCGGCATGGTAAACATTGCGCCACGCGGGTTGTCCCATCGTTGGGTAGGTATACGTATGATGCTGAACATTGTTAATTGGACCAATGATAACTTAACTCATTTTTTGCGTCTCTTTAATGCGTACGGGCTGAGGGCTCATCCACACACGTTGATTGATGGAGATATAAAGGATTCTTTAAAGATTCTTTATAAAAATATTCTTTATTTCCAAACACAGATAACACACTGTGCTTTAGTTTTCACAATGTTATATGAGTTATGACTTATGACCAAACTGCTGTCCGCAAGTTTTAAACCTATAGTTTATTAATTGACCTTACAATTATTTTTCCGATTGTTTAATCCTAAGTACGTGTATGTTTAGAAATTTTATCTCCCAACTACAAGTAGTTGATTAATGCACCTCTTTTCAAATATTTTCTTTTTAAAGCTATATATAGAATGAGTCTATACATTCTTTGCAGTATAAATTCACCCAATTTACTTAAAATACTATTTTTAACATAGATGAAGCCACGGGCACAGTAGTATCTCTTAACTTTAACAAACGAGGTACATATTTGTAAAGAGAATCTGATTGCGCGAGAAAAGCGAAACGTGAGAAAAGTGGATAGTAAGATCAGTACAGTAAGCATTCCTTACTGTTTTAGGTTTGAAGGATTTAGAAAAAATACATTAGGTTTCTTCTGAACATATGAACATTGTATTATAAGTGATTTCACTATATGTAAGAATAATCTACCTACTACTTATTCAATGCAAATAAATAATGTTTAATTTTTAATCAATCCATTTTATAAAAGTCTTTATACACGCGGACGACGTCGCGGGCACAGCTAGTAAAATTATAAATAAATAAATAGCTTAAGTACATGTAGTTAAATAGTGCTAAAAAATAGGTTTTTTAAATATGGAGATATTTTCAGACTCTCTTATTTTAGGCGGGAGTGAATTCCATAGCCTAACAGCGTGAACAGAAAAGGAGTTGGAGTAAAAATTAGTTTTGTGGGAAGGAAAATCAAGAAGGAATTTAACGTTTGATCTACAAGAGATATCGAGGGGGCGAGAGAAGGAAAACCGGTTTTTTGTTAAAAACTAAATTTTTTTTTTAAAAATGGTCATCCTTAATGACTAGTATAAATCATCCTAACTTTCATTTTTAGTCCGCCTTCCTTACAGTACAACGTTAATAATAAAACTTGCCAAATTCTCATCCCTTCAATGTGGTGTGCTTGTAGTACGTGTGAATGCAGCAAGCTCACCCTGATTTCATCGGGCTATCTAGCGCAGTCGATATTACATCTCTCCGCAGCTTACCGCCTCTTTGATCATATCCAGCGCAATCCATTTCGATTTCCGATGAAATAAACAGATATTTTACAGAATTTATAGCGTTACACATTGTAGTAATATGATTAAGAATGTATTTATAGATTAGATTCAAATTCCGTGAAGTTGTTCCGTGATGCAATTTTTGTGTATCGGTGATAATAATGTTGTTGATGCCCAGGTTTATATGAGTCGACAAACAGCCTACATAAAACAGTGCAACTACATACAACATTGTCTTGAGGGGTTGTGCCTCACTCGCTACTTTTAAAACGTGCTACAATGTTAGTCGATTACGATAATTTATTGCCTATATGGACAAGACCAAGTGGAATTATAACTCAAGCATGGACAATGGTTTATCGGGTGGATAGCAAGATAAATTTACCCGTGGTACAACTAATTGGTTTGAATTCAACCGGAAGGACCACAAGTGAAAAAAATTGTCTTGATTCATAGAATAAGCTCGTCCGTTATTTTATAAGCAGAAAAAATTTAAATTAAATCGTTTACACATTATACAGTAGGCAAAAATCACACAAAGTATGTAGCAAAAAGTCTTAATAAATAACTTATTAAGAAGAATAGAATATAATAGTAATGAGAATCACATAGCAAAGATCAATCTTTCTTAATGCGTGTAAAACGGCGAGCACAGCTAGGTATCAAATAAAAAATGCTTCGATTTAACTAATAAAAAACTGCAGTCAACTTCCCAATTGTTATCTTTAAAGAAAGCCAAGTAGGTCACGGGCTGTACCTACTAGTTGGATAGGTCAAGACGTTGGCATTCACAGAACTACCTTCACCTGCCACGTTCATCTGCAGAAACTTCAGCTTCATTGACTTCAGTCGTTATAAAAAAACTGAACCACTGAAAATTTAATTTCATTTTACAAACAATCAGGTGGTCTCATATCTTTCATGACTTGTGATTAATAACTATATTATATCGTATCTATCTTACTCCGCTCGCCTGATTTTAATACAAATGAACACCAGAAAATTTATTAATATTAATTAATTAAAAGTAAAAAAAATTACTCTTCTAATAAATATCCTTGGACAATTCACACAACACCATCTGATTTCAAACTAAGCAGAACTTGTGCTATGGTAATCATAAAGCTGATAAACATACTTATATAATTCTACATACATACTTAACTTAATAAATAACACCCAGATAAATAGTCACAGAATAAATTCATCACACAAATATTTGTCTTGGGTGGGAATCGAACCCACGACCTCACGCTTCGCAGTCAGCTCATCACCCAGTACGCCACGGAGTGTCAATTCTCTTCTAAGAAGGTAAAAACGTAAGGATTAACTTTAGTATTTCATTTACAGGCATGGGCCGCAAAAGCATGCTTCGTGAGGACAATGACAACAGTTTCTTACAAGCACCGCCACTGGTACGTAAAATATAAAGAAATAAATACGATTTCACACTCCCATAGCCCCACAGTAGGGTAGATATACCCTGTGTCGTGGGTACTATGGATACACACAATGACAGAAACACAAACACCCAGCCCGAGAACAGAAATTTAAACTATGATGAGTTTAGAATTCTGTTTCGCCGGGAATCGAACGCGGGACACTTCGATGGGCAGTCCGGCATGGTTATTGCGCTACGCAGGTTGTCAGAATCAGACCGGATCTATTCCTACTCCTGCACTGAGGATTCAGTTTCCAAATGTTTAATCGTTTATAGAAATGGCAGAATTCTCATTTTTCCATCGGAAAGTACGTCTGCTACACCGACATTGCATTGCCAGATTTACATATTGTAGCGACCATTTTTTTAAATACCTAGCCCACAGTAGATATACCCTGTGTCATGGGTGCCGTGGACACACACAAAGACAGAAACACGTACACCCAGACCGATGACAGAAATTTTAAACTCATCATACAAATTTCTGCTTCGCCGGGAATCGAACCTGGGATCCTCTGATCGGACCATGGTTACAATTACGCCACGAGTCGTTAGTTTCCGGACGAGCAGCGCAACTGCATGAAAGAGACTCAGGCTCAGTGGAGGTTGTGCGTGGATGTGTATGGGCTAAAGCGACCACCTAGAAAGAAAGAAAGAAAGAAAAAATATTTATTTCATATTAGGAATACAAAATATTCGCTTAATGAATGTAATTTTTTCCCGGTCATCGCCTTTAAGTGCCCGTTTGGGCTAGATGTTGAGCTGAGAGAAAACGGAAAAAACTCCCAGCACTCTTTTAAAAAAAAGTACATAATAATATATTTGAGATAACAGAATGGCTATGGGTTGATAATGGTCACACGTGACAGCTGCTATTGCATCGCTACTACATTAAAATGAAAAGACAAAGACTTTTCAAAGACAAAGACATTTATTTGCACAAATATGGGTGTTTACAAAAGGTGTTTTTATACATTTGTTTCGCCATATTTACCTTCATGAGGTATGCAAATATTATAAAAAAATAACGCTTCACACTCATAGCCCCCCAGTAGGGTAGATATACCCTGTGTCGTGGGTACCATGGACACACACAAAGACAGAAACACAAACACCCAGACCGAGAACAGAAATTTAAACTCATCATTCATCCGTCTTCTTCCTAGGATGACAGTTCCACATCACCATCACCCAACAAGCTTCACAAAAGTCCATGGGGTAAGATGCGTGACATCATCCAAACACACAGGGAGTCCGTGAAGAAGAAATCCAGAGGATCCAAGAGTTCCCCCGACGTTGTGCCCTCGCGGAGAAGATCCCTCAGTGATGGAGGGGACAGTGATGCGCCGCCAGCATTGACCCTCACCATACCGTCATCGGAAGAACTAGGTATTGTAACTGATTTATAAATACAGGCGTTGTTGTTTTCAGATTATAATTTTATTGTTGAGAATAGTTAACCGAAGAACATAGAGGCGCTAACCTCTGAATAATAAATGTTTTATGTGCGTATTTATCGCTACTCAACTGTGCGTGAAAACATCACAATGTTTTCTCTCTGTACTGGCCTGAGCTTTACAGAAAATTTTCTTCTCTCAATTCTAACCTAAGACTGCCCAGCAGTGCGAAAGGAAAGTTGAAAAAACGGTAATTTAAAAAACTAAAAAACCCGACTGCGTTTATGTGTAATTTGGAAATGTAAAACCCTAAAACAAGAAAATCGTCATACCCGATTGCACTTAACTTAAAAATCGATTAATAGGCTATACATTATAGAACAGGAGCTCGGACACATTCCATCAAATAAATTCAAATTTTTGATGGGATTGGCAGAATCTCCAATCTGTCCGGAGTGTAACAGAGTGGATGATGTTTCTCACGTATTGATGGAGTGTGTGCGGAATGAAGCAATCAGGCAGAGAGCAGTATTTTTTGATAAGAATTATAATGTAGGCATTTGTAACAGTATTTTGGCTTCCCCATTTTCTGAGAAAGCCAAAATGCTGATCAAATTGTATGAGAAATTGATTATTTTATAAGGTTTACCATGTAAAGAGCTTTTATGGGGGTGACATAGTCACTGCGTGACAAAACCCCTTTTTCATAATAAAGATTAAAAAAAAAAGAACAGGAGCTCATTGTTTATTGAACATTATTTTTAAATACCTACAAGAAAAAAATTTGTAGTCGGGACCCAGTCTAGAAATAGAGGCTTAGTGAATGACGGCTGACTTTCCACAATGGGTCCCGACTTCCCGACTGCTACAATTTTTCTTGTACTTAAAAATATTGTTAAGGTCCATATTGTCGACAGGGTAGTAGCACTCGTCATTCCAGCTGAACTGTTATTTGTCAAAAATATTGAAAATTTTAAAATTCTCGTAGTATTCATATAATGAATTCCAGTGCCACCACATTATAAGCTTGACTTAATTGTTTTTGCTTCGGAGGTAGAAGTCATTTAGGTATTAATTTTATCGTTATTCACAATACTATATTTTCACAGAATCAGAACCGTCCCACCCAGTCCTCCAAAAGCAGCGGTCACTAGAGCTGGGCGCGAGGCCTTCTCAGAACAGGCCTCCCCGTGCTTCCAAGTGGACGAAGGTCAAGAAGGCATTCCTGTCTTCAGCGTCTGCTTCTGTACCTTCAAGCCCCAGTCGACATTCTGCGTTCTTTACTGATGCTGGTAAGTAATTTTTATTACATATTTCGACATTGTTTTTTAATTACATTTTCGAATTTGCCCAAATTAATAACAGTACCTGGACGACTGAGCGTTGCTCGGATGATTTTCTTAGTTTAATTTTAAGCAAAACATTCATTAGCTTAGTGTTACTTTACAACGCCGTCTAGCTTCTAATTTAATAAAAATTATAGTCACAAAAACTAAAAAACGCAACATACTTGATTGAGTTTGAACCCGAGCTATAGATGGCAGTAAGAGTCATATTTTTCAGCTTATATTTACTTAAGTTGATTATCGCTGAAAATACGAACGACAATTTCTAAAAAAAGAAACCTAGCTGGATCAATCTATCGCCTCCGAAACCCTGGGCACTAAATTTCATGAAAATCGTTGGAGCTGTTTCCGAGATTCAAATCTAATAATCTAATTAAAACATTTAAACGAGCAATTCTTGTATATATCATACCTAAAATTATATATTTTTTGAATCTCGGAAACGACTCCAACGATTTTGATGAAATTTAGAACCCTGGTTTCGGGAGTTATAAATCGATCCAGCAGCTAGGTTTTATTTAAAAAAATATTATTATAATTATTTTAGCGATAATCAACTCAAATATAAACTGAATTAAGTTTTTAACAAAAAAATAGAACCGACTTCAAACGGTAAAAAATAAAATTGTTCAGTACCTACTTCTTCTTGCTTATGGTAATGACTCTTAAAACTATTTTTGGAGTCGGGCCCTTGCATAAATGTCGCATTCGTCCAAAATGGGCAAAAACAGTACAGACAGTGAGACAGTACCTACTTCTTCTTGCTTATGGTAATGACTTTAAAACTATATTGGAGTCGGTGCTCATTCAGAACGAAAGGTATACTATATTTACTAAGACAGGATATTTAACTAAGGGCCCGACTCCAAAAATAGTTTTGAGTCATTACCATAAGCAATAAGAAGTAGGTACTGAACAATTTTATTTTTTACCGTTTGAAGTCGGTTCTATTTTTTTGTTAAAAACTTAATTTATTTCACTCTTTTTAGTAATTTTAATAATTCTGTACATATATGTATAAGCATAATTGGAATTTTTTTCACTTAACTTCTAAACTTTAAAGAGATTTACCTTTTATAATCATGTTTATATAATAGCCATCTTATAACCTGAAAGAATACTACTGTCAGTCCACCTGAACGTATAAATTAATGAAAGAATTTGCTCTCAACTCCTAACCGTCGTAGTGCCTTCCATCATCAGATCAACAACATCACATGATGATAATTAAACACAAATGTCTTTTTTGCTTTAGTAAGAATATAAAAATCAATTGTTGTACTATAAAATTTGAATGTTCCCCTCGATTTCTCTGGGATCCCATCATCAGACTTTGACTTGGTGACAGTTGGACCACCTCAGGAATGTAAGATTTCGAACAAAAAACCATTTATTGAAAGAATTTTCTCTCAACTCCTAACCGTCGTAATACCTTCCATCATCAGCTCAGCGACATGATATGATGGTAATTATACGCAAATGCCTATTTTGCTTTAGTAAAAATATGAAAATCATTTGTTGTGCTGTACAATTTGAAGGTTCCCTTCGATTTCTCTGGGATCCTATCATCAGACTTGGACTTGGTAACAGTTGGACCACCTCAGGAATGTAAGATTTCGAACAAAAAACCATTTATTGAAAGAATTTGCTCTCAACTCCTAACAGTCGCAGTACCTTCCATCATCAGCTCAGCAACATGAGATGATGATTACTATGCACAAATATCTCTTATGCTTCAAAAAGTATAAGAAAATCAATGAGTGTGCCTATAAAATTTGAGAGTTCCCCTCGATTTTCCTGGGATCCCATCATCAGATCCTGATTTGGTGACAATGGGACCACCTCGGGAGTATAAGCATACGAACAAAAAAAGAATTTTGAAAATCGGTCCACAAACGGCGGAGTAATCGGTGAACATATATAAAAAAAAAAAAAATACATACAGCCGAATACAGTACCTCCTCCTTTTGGAAGTCGGTAAAACGACTCTTCCTGACATCCTCACAAATGTGTTTTTTAACTTTTTTTTTTCAACCTTTTTTTATGTCCCACTGCTGGGCACAGGTCTCCTTCTCACAAGTGAGAGGGATTTAGGCCATAGTCCACCACGCTGGCCAAGTGCGGATTGGTGGACGTCATGCTTTCGAGAAATTATGAATTACTCTCAGGCATGCACGGCTATGGAAAACATCGTAATCAATGAAATATCACGATATTTTCCATCACCGTGGAGCAGCGATAAATTAATAATTAATTGTTCGGGTTTTTCTATCTAAATGATGAAACAATATTTTCGTAAATTAATGCCTATAAGATGATAAATTCTCAAAATTTCTTAAATGTTGACTATTGTATTCGACTGTACGTTTATCTTGCAGATAAGTTATATTAAAAAGCAAACCTCTTACGCGTTTATTGAAACCACCTTAGTGTCTTTTGAGAGGGTGTTGCGTCACCCTCTCAAAAATTAACTCGTTTAGCAAAAACGTGCCCTCCGCAACAATATCCTGTTTGAAAATACCTTGTTCCTCATTCAGCCCATTATTATTTTCTAAATATTCATTAATAGCCCCATATCGCTGTAAGTTTGCTTAGTTCTCGCATTGTATTTTCGTAATATTACTCATAGCCGTACGCTTAAGTGGGGCGATCGGTTACCACCACGTCAATGGAGACCTTGGCATGGTAGTGGTATTCACACGTATTAACCGAACAGATCTTTCTTAAATCCATGGTTTAATTTTAACACTTCAAAAAAGGACCTAACAATTTGACCTGTGTATAATGTATATGTGATATGCTGATATGATTTATTAGGCTTCTAAGTACATGTACCAAATTCCATAAGTGTATACAATGTATGTTAAAAATACGCAAACTTTTCAGAGACTAAAAGTCATATGGATGTGATCCTTTTTGATTCATTTTTTCAACAAAATTGGTTCAGTACTTTTGAAATATTCAGTTCAGTTTAAGAGATGTTCAGCGTTTTTGGCGTGTACATGTGTATCATATAGACAGGTACCATTTTTATATGCCGGTGTTTGTTGACAGGTATAATTTTTATAAACGACTATTAAGTGGCATTATTTTCCGTTAAGATTGAAAAAGTCTGCGATCTAGTTTGAGCTTATTAGGTTACGGTGTCCAAATAAAAATGTTTCAGGCAGGATGTTATGGTAGTCTGGACAACATAAGAATCCGGAGTTATTTTATGTTTCCAACGTTTTCATGTCCATAAATTCGTGTAATAATTGAAAGAATATGTCGTCTCAGATGCTGTATTATTTAGTTAGTGTGATATTGTTGATATAGTATGTCCAAAGAATTTGGGAGGTAATAAGTTTAAGAAAAAAATATTTGCAGAGAAATTAAATGGTACCTAAGTGACATGATAAGGAGGAAGGGGCCATCTCGTACATTTGCCAAAGTACTCGATTATGGAGGCAATAGGTTACGTTGGCCATAATAGCCCATTAATAGGACTTGGTTAGACCGAGCCTTATAAAGAATTGTTACGATATTTTGTTGATACATTACAAAAGCTTTACTATTTATCGGAGTACGGTGTCTTTCCACATCCCTCCGTTTATTTTGTTTTAACCGGTGTCAATAACTTTGACTTTCCAAGTTTGAACCTTTTTTTTGATATTGGGGGAGAAACCTTCATAGGGTATTCCTCGGGAGAGGTTTTACCGGGTTATGTGGGATTTGTCACACAAATCCCACATAACCCTCGGTGACCTACTTCTGCGCTTGGGGAGGACTCCGGGATCTCCGGTGGAGTGAAACGCACCGATGTCCTCCACGCGCGGCGCCTCAAAACGGGCCTATCCTCTGGTGAGCAGATGTGCTCTCCTGCACCCTCCGATGCTTACGGCGGCATGCGGCCACGCACATATCGCCGTCCTTCCCGGAGCCGCTGGCTAAACGGATCGAGCTCCCACTCTCATCGCCCACAACCCCCGGAACCCCTTTTAGTCGCCTCTTACGATCAGGCAGGGAATACCGTAGCTCTATTTTTACAGGGACTTTAAAGCTAGAACCTAACGAATCAATTATAAATATTCATTATCATTTATTTGTACGATATATAATTATGTACGTATTCAAATTCAAATTCAAATTCAAATTATTTATTGCATGAATACAGTATACAGGATGGTCATATGAGTAAAACAAAAAGATCTTGTATCCTACCATAATCATGGTGTGCAACAATATTATCAATTTTTCAATTTAGTAATAATCATTTAAGCCAAACATATTGATACAAATAATTTATTAATTTACTAACAAAGTCAATATTTCATTAAGATCATAATTATTATTTAACATATGTCAATATCTTATTAATGCTTAGAATTACTTAAAATGTCAATTTTTAATAACATCGTCAATATTAGATTAATAATAATTCTTTAACAATTTTCTTTGTAACTCATAAATTCGGCCAAGTCATAGAAAGTCATATCTATTAGCCAACTAGAAATCTTATTTTTAAAAGACCGAGGAGGTAACTCCTTAAATTTGTTAGGTAAGTGATTAAAAACTCTTATAGCAGTTGCATACGAATTTCTCTTACATATTTTTAATCTGTTTTTTGGTACATACAATTTATACTTATTTCTAGTTGGAGCACTTCTGTTTACAACTTGCGAGTGGATTTCAAAATATTCAGGATGTTGCTTGACAAAAATACAGAGTTCTCTTATGTACATACAGGCCAATGGTAGTATCCGATACTCTTTAAATATAGGTCTGCAGCTGTCCATGGGACCAGCACCGCAAATGGCTCTGACACATTTTTTTTGGACACGAAATACCTTATTAATGTCCACGTAGATACAAAGTTTTCAGTTATACCACAGAATACATAATAAGTAACGCCTAAAGTTCCTGCATGTATTATACTACGTAGGTATATTAATTTTACTCTTTTGTTTACACAATCTTTAGTCAAGGTTAATTTGGATGTATCTATTTGAAAGCTTCGTCGGATACATTTGATTTGCGTGCTGCTATGTGAGATTTAAACATTCGGCTATAAATAAATGGGCAAACCTCAGTTCAGGTCAACACACGCTCGTCAATCAATGCGCTCACAATATCTCGAATCGTAAAATGCGATTCTAAGTAAAACTTCTACGTCATGAAGACATGCATTTCCCCCTAAAATTTTATATGTTTGTTTCGTCACATTTTATGCATTCCACGAATTTTCATTAAAAGCAGGAAAGCTGAACCATTTTAAATTATGTTGATTTATTATGTGCGTCAGTAAATACATGACTAAAACTGAATTTCAATGTAGTAACTACAAAACAAAGGTATTTCGCCTTATGAACACTACATATATTATTGTATGTTTATACCGTAAAAACTAACCTAACACAGAACATAATAAGAATAGAAAATGTCTACTATAGTGCTATTACTTATTTAGAGTCTTTTCCTTTCTTCTTGAAAAGCGAGATAGCTATTTGATACTAAGGAAAATCTATAAATAACAAAAGTCAAAGCTATGAAGACCGTCGAAGAGTGTAAGTAAGTTATTGAATATTATCCTCCTTTGAACATCTGGCCCTAACTATATCTACTCGTAAACTACGACGCTAGATCGACACCAACTATGTCGACACCCGACTTTTTATTTTAAAATAAACTGATAACGATGAAATAAAACAATGAATATGAACTAAAACGCGCATGGCCTAGTAGCTAGCGTAGAAAATAAGCGGTCTAGGTAGCTAAGCGAAACGGGCGCGATCGAGTGTGAGATAGGTGACCGCTAGCGGCAAATCGAATGCGTGTTTCCGTGCTATGGACGTTAAGCTGTCGGTCTCAGTTGTTATCGATAAAAATAACAATCATCAAACCAATTCGCAAAGAAGCAGCGTGAAGTAAGCATCAGGGCTCCCGAATAATGGAGACCCATGGCCAGTATTGGAACATAAAAACGGGTTGCAGCTGAATTGCGTATACTTTACTACCATTCCTCGTTTTACTCGTTGGACCCTCGTGGCGCAATGGTTACCATGCCGGACTGCCAATCGAAGGGTTCCGGGTTCGGTTCCGCGAAGCAGAAATTGGAATGATGACTTAAAATTTCTGTTCTCGGTCTGGGTGTTTGTGTTTCTGTCTCTGTATATCTACCCTACTGTGGTGCTATGAGTGTGAAACGTTCTTGTAGGTAGTAAAATTATTATGGTTCGCCCGGGGAAGTATCACCGCTGCACCCACTTCTGCCGTGAACCAATTCTATTGTATATCGGTGGAAAGGTGCAGTTGCTGGCCACACTTACATGAGGCGACCACCAGCCTCTGGAGTAGCAGCGCAACTGCATACGACCTCAGACAAGACTAACCTATGCTTGCTTGAGGTTGTATGTAGATGTCCATGGGCTGCAGCGACCACTTAACACTACGTGGCCTGCATGCTCGTCTGCTACTCCATTCAAATAATAAAAAAACACGTTATATTCCTCCCCTTAACGTAAACTTCAACCTTTATTCAAATTCTGCATCGCACGGGTTGGACTGCCATCTGGTCGTTGTTTACAAACTCCTCATTGTTATTACAAGCTTAAAGCTCTTGATTTAGTAATTATTGTTATAATTTTGATTTAAGTCACGTAGAACTTCACCGGGGTTTCCGAAACTTAGGCATAAACATGTTAAATACTGTAGCTGTTTTGTCTATACTTGTCGTTTCCTCATAAGAGCAGAAGGGACAGTCAATAAAAAATACATATATATAAATTCATTTACATGAAATTTGATTTTACGACATTTATCAATTTTATTCTTTGGCAAAGGGAGATCTCCCGCCGGGCGAGGTGATCATGCCCGGGGAGCGGCCGCGCTCCAACTGACTCAATTCGGAGCTTGTATATATGGTAGGATATTCCGAAAACTTCGATAGCGTGATTCAGAATACCCGTGGCACCATCTCTTGATGAGTAGCGGAAGGTCGCTACATCACCCCCTGCTCAGACCGGAGGTCGATAACTTCTATCCATGCTTGAGTAATCTTCGCTTACAAGCGCCTTGAATGCCCTCTATCTGCGGTGAGTCGAGATGTGAGGGTGCAGACCTTGTGTCGCCCTCTGTCCACGGTGAGTCGGGATGTGAGGGTGTAGCGAAGTGTGGAGATGCCCTCTATCTTCGGTGAGTCGAGATGTGAGGGTAGGTTGGAATGTGGAGGCGAGTAGAGTGGGTACTCGAGCCGTCCACGATGTCGCAGGAGGTAGCTGGATCAGGATCAGGAAGCGTTATCACGATGCGCTGCGATGACCCTGACGAGCTGGTGAAGTGATGCTGCAGTCCATCCAGGGTGTGAAGGTGCGACTGATGAGGGTCAGAAGGGACGTATTCTTGTCCAGGGTCACCAGTTTGGCAAAGGGAGATCTCCCGCCGGGCGAGGTGGTCATGCCCGGGGAGCGGCCGCGCTCCAACTGACTCAATTCGGAGCTTGTATATATGGTAGGATATTTCGAAAACTTCGATAGCGTGATTCAGGAATACCCGTGGCGCCATCTCTTGATGAGTAGCGGAAGGTCGCTACAATTCAATCAATTTTATTTTATCAATACCACATTTATCAAAAAACAATTCATAGTAATTGGAAATGACTCTTGATAGTCTTTGTATTCTCTTTGTATCTTATTTTGAATTTGCATATTTCAACTTTTCAACAGGAAAAATGAAGTATATTTTAAGAATAGAGAATAGGAATGAAATCTAGAAAATTCAATTCTTCGTCCATAAATCTATTCTGCTTAAACCTATTTGGGATGCCAAATAAACAATACAACGGAGGCAAAATCCTTTATCTTCTTAATATTATAAATTACGCGTCACGTTGTTTGTCCACTATGGACTAAACTACTGAGCCTATTTTAATGTAATTTGCCAATGTGTGCAGTTTGGTCCAACTTAAAAAATAGAATAGATTAAATCTTAATTTACAGTCCCAATATTATTTTTGCTTGGCCCCTCATTCTCACCGCGCATCTGTTTTTTTGCCTTTAGCACTTAAATGGGTTTTCGTAAGGTTGATTTTAATGTATCACTTAATCGCCCAAGCGAAGCTGGGCCGGATCGCTAGTATCTATATATAAACATGAATTTTCTGTGCGTTAGTCTGGATAAAACTCGAGAACGGCTGAACCGATGTGGTCAATATTGGTCTTGAAATATTATTAGAAGCCCAGGGAGGGTTTGCTAACTGTTGCTAACTGTCAAACATTGGTTCTTCGCGCCATCGTCCAGAAGTTTGACACAGTCTGAATAACAATTCATCTGTAACTATTTGTTTTATATTTTTATAGATGATAAAGAAACTAATCCTCAATACAAGGCAGGACAATGTCTGCGGGGTTCAATAGACCTTAATATTCTTAGCTTTTCTAAAGGAAATCAACGAAGAAATCTATCTTTATACATGTCAAATTAAATTCCCAGCATTTTATTCCTCTCGCTGTCATTCGCATCGCAATACTGAGGGTTAAATTCAAGGGATTGATCTATTTCGGTCGCAGTCATATCATCCGAGGTGAACGCCCTATCGTTTACCATCTATCCATATTATTCATTTTTTTCAAATCTGGCGATTCGCCAAAAGCTAATGGTGACACGCGGACGTACCGCATATCTGGGTTTTTGTGTTTATGGAACTCTATCCGATCATTTGGATGGAAACTTGTTGTAATTAAATAATTAAAGTGTTTCTTCGTAACGACGTTAATTTCGTTTTAGATCTTCCCACTCATCTTGTCATTTAATGTTTGATAATAGTGGCGTTTTAGAAATAAGAAAAAATAAGTTTTTAACAAAAAAAAAATAGAACCGACTTCAAACGGTAAAAAATAAAATTGTTCAGTACCTACTTCTTCTTGCTTATGGTAATGACTCTTAAAACTATTTTTGGAGTCGGGCCCTTACTAAAATGTCGTACCATTCGTTCTAAATGGGCAAAAACAGTATAGACAGTGGGACAGTACCTACTTCTTCTTGCTTATGGTAATGACTCTTAAAACTATATTGGAGTCGGTGCTCATTCAGAACGAAAGTTACACTATATTTACTAAGACAGGACATTTTACTAAGGGCCCAACTCCAAAAATAGTTTTAAGAGTCATTACCATAAGCAAGAAGTAGGTACTGAACAATTTTATTTTTTACCGTTTGAAGTCGGTTCTATTTATTTATTTTTTGTTAAAAACTTATTTTTTCTTATATATAAAAAATATGACCAAAAGAATGTGTGTGCCTATTAAGTTTCAGTGTTTCCCTCGATTTCCCTAATATCACATCATCAGATTTTGACATGGTGACAGTTGAACCGCCTCAGGAATGTAAGATTTCGAACAAAAAACCATTTATTGAAAGAATTTGCTCTCAACTCCTAACCGTCGTAGTACCTTCCATGTCCATCATCAGCTCAACAACATCACATGATGATAATTAAACAAAAATGTCTTTTTTGCTTTAGTAAGAATATAAAAATAAATTGTTGTGCTATAAAATTTGAATGTTCCCCTCGATTTCTATGGGATCCCATCATCAGACTTTGACTTGGTGACAGTTGGACCACCTCAGAAATGTAAGATTTCGTACAAAAAAAAAACATTTATTGAAAGAATTTGCTCTCAACTCCTAACTATCGTAATACCTTCCATCATCAGCTCAGCAACATGAGATGATGATTACTATGCACAAATATCTCTTATGCTTCAGAAAGTATAAGAAAATCAATGTGTGTGCCTAAAAATTTGAGAGTTCCCCTCAATTTCCCGGGGATCACATCATCAGATCCTGATTTGGTGACAATGGGACCATCTTGGGAGTATAAGCATACGAACAAAAAAAGAATTTTGAAAATCGGTCCATAAACGGCGGAGTAATCGGTGAACATATATAAAAAAAATACATACAGCCGAATACAGTACCTCCTCCTTTTGGAAGTCGGTAAACAAGGATGTTCCCGTTTCTTTTACTTGAGTACAAAAAATAATGAATTTTTGTTTGATTTTTATTTTATTCTCGTCACTCTATCTGTTCTACTCATAGAGTGTCAAAATTGACAGGTATGACACCTGTCAGAGGAGTGGCCTTTACGGGCGAACCCCTCTTCCCAACGTCCATGCACAATGTGCCTTCTAGTTATACAACTAGTGTGTATGTGTGTGTCGGTGCATAGAAAATGACATTGTTAATGGAAATTGACATATTTAGATATGTATGCGTCTGTAGTGTTGAAAGAATATTTGTGAATGTGTGACAAAATTAAAATGTGTGCGTTCTTCCTCCGCGGCTGTCATATATTGTGAATATCGGGGCGGGTAGAAAATAATAAATCAATCTTGACCTAGCAGCCATGAAGTTTAATTCTGTTCCCTAAAGCTATACATTTCACAGCGGCCTCGCAACAGATTTGACACAAAAATTATGTATCGAAACGAGGCGCTATGCCGTCTCTAGTGAAGGGTGAGCCAGTAACTTTGATGCTCTAAGGACATAATATAAACAAATTAGTTTAAAGCGGTATCATTTATTCGACAAATAATTTAATCCGGGGATTGAAAAATAGATTCTATTAATCTTTTAATACATAAAATCAGTTTTAGGTATTGCACTTTTTCCTCCCCTTTATTCAATCTGACTTTAAAATGAATTGAAGAATATATAAATAAATATTTAAAAAATATATTGTTGCTAATCACGTCTGTAAACTCATACACTTAATGTAAGAAACCATGAACACAGGCACAGTACAATCACGTACGCCACGACCTCATTTCCTAAGAGAACAGCAAACGAATTAACCCCATTGGAAGGAGCTAATCTCTTTTGACGCAAACTCATGAAATCTAAGCCACGCAAGGCCATTCAAAGCCATAAACTATTTACACTAGCTCGTTGGCTTTTTTACCTTAGGATTATTAATAAACAGGTCCTCAGAAACAAACCTTTAATGTACCAGTAGTCGTTTAAATATATTTTTATAGGTAAATTCAGATTTTCTCTTATCGGTCAAGTTGCACATTACGTATCAGTCGTCCGCACTCACTAGACTTAGTGAAATATTTCTCCATTAAATAATAGAATCAGCTGGGGATATTTTCGCCTACATTTTCGCAAATATTCGCTCAACTACGTGTTATGGTCGGTATCTATCTTAGCTTCGTTATTTTGCCTTTTATTTTCTTTGCGTCACTATTCGGAATGTGGAAGCATTTGTATCATTAACATCGGAATTTTTTATCATTCCGTAGCGATCGCAGAGTATTAAGATCCGTAGGTTTACATACGATGTGCTAAGCATCCCTTCATAAACACGTCGTAAATTAATTGTTTTTAGATGTTCTTAACATGTCGGACGCTTAGATAAAACTACTTATAAGCAAAGATTTTAACTCTTAAGAGCCATATTGGCTAAAACCCTTTTTGCGTCCCATTGCTGGGCACGGGTATCTCACCATTATTGGGAAGGCCTGGAGCTTCCTCCACCAAGCTGCTCCAATGCCGATTGGTGGAGATGCGGGTTAGTGGCCAACCCGCTGTCGGATGTTTTCAAACCTCAACCTAATTTACTCACCCAACTAACTAACTCAACAAATTTCAACCTAAGGCCTCAGATTAGGTTTAATGACTATTATCTATCGATAGAACAACTGAGACCGACTTAACGTGCCCTCCGAAGAACGGAAACGCGCATGTTTTTTTTTTTGCCACTAGCGGTCACCAATCACACCAGAACCCGCCTGCATAGATCACTTGTGTTCTACGCTCGCCGCCGGGCCATGAGGACTAAAAATCATAAGTAGGAATTTCGGGTTTCATTTTTCTTTATTGTTATCATCATTTTGAATGCTATTAACATCCATTTGTATCTTCATTAGTTTTTCTTTTAATTTGTCATCTAGATCTTCCTTGTTACCTTTAAGTAGCATTCGTCTTAATAAATCTTGCATTTCATCGGTTTTATCTCCATTAATTTCCTTAAGTTTATTTTTAATATTACTTGTATCAATAATGGTAGCATTGTTGCTTGCTAAGAACTTGTTTAAATCCTCTAAATAAGTGTCATTGGATATAGCACATGTTCTGACATCCCTCAATAGTTCCACAGCCTCGTCTTCAACGTTCCGTATAACTTCAATCAAGCATGCTTCGTGCATCGCTCCATGAGCCATTAATTTTGTCAGCTCGACTACACCTTCTATTAATCTTCCTGTTAGGTCCATCATCACTGACTTTATCACTGGTGACTGTAAAAGGGTTATTGGTTCTATTAGACAGATAAGACTGCATCTTTCGTACGTAATCAATTTGTATTATAGGATATAGCAATAGGTAGTTACAGTTAGATGGGTATTGATTAGAGATTTATTACTCAAGGTCAAGACATATTACTCAACCTATTACTCAAGACCTATTATTCAAAGATATTTCAACTAAGTTTGTTAGAAATAAGGTTCAGAATTTTAATATCAATTTTATGACAAGATCTTATAACGTTGTGGGATTTATCATACAATTTTAAGGCCAGTAAAGAGTTTACAATTATAAAACAGACCATTTCACCACCACAGTGTAGGTGCAGTGGAACATTGAAAAAGTTGAGAGCTATTAAATAATTTAATATCAGAAATGAATTTATGAGAAACCACCGTTTCAGCAATTTATTTTGCACTCCACTGACGGATATGAGTAATTCTTGTGGAAGTTTTCAAACATTTTCATTCGCCCCGAATCGAGCAACTTTTACATCAGCTTCTGGTTATTGTCGAATCTTGGAAAATATTCCATAAAAATAATTTTAAAGCTTCTCCGAAGGTCTGTAATGGTTTATTTTTAATAAATAGGTCGATGGTATGTGTTAATATGATATATTGAATCTCAACCATATGAAAACGTTTACTACAAGACTAAATCTGGAATGAAAATCTGAACTGGGATATTTCATCAATGGACAAGTTTCAAATAAAATAAGTCTTATGAAATATTCCCATTGAAATTGGAATGGACAGAGTCTTATTTGTAACAAATTATAAAAAGAAAAACGAAGCGAATTGAGACGTCTTTTAGACATGGGACATGACAATTTAATTAAAAAACGTCTACTCCTGACATCGACTGAACAGAAAAACCATTCATGAAACTTTTTAACAATGCTTTTTTATGTAAAATAAAAACCCTGAAACAGTTTTCGAACTCTATCGGTGCGATAAACAGTCCATATCTGCAAAAAAACATTAGTCCACTAACATAGCTATTAACTTTTCATCCTTCTTCTCACAAAAACGATAAAATTAACCATAATCGCCCTCACCTTCGATATAACGCACTGGACGACCTTCCTTAGCGCGTCGTGTTGGTGCCCGCAAACTTTTAGCAACTCATAAATCTCCTGCTTTTGTTCATGAATCTGTGAAAATGAATTTCATTGTTACGTTACACCTGCACCAGATTAAAGGATCTATCGCACTAGGGACTTTTTGACGCATTTGCACTCGGCTGCGTTACCTTAAGGAACAGAATCATTGCCACGCCGCTTTCGCATTATTAAAAGCTCTCGCGATCTCTCTTGTACTGAGATTGCAGCGTAGACCTAGTTTAACATCGCCTACGCCAAGAACTCGATTGTATAGAGATATAATTTGTATTCGTAAACTAAGAGTATTTAATTAATAAAAGTCACTGGCGACAAGTTTAAGTGCAATACAATACAAATATCTCACATAACCGCCAAAATACATATTTCAAGACCGCTTGACGTGTTGGTAGTGATTGCTTGCACAAAAGCCTTGCCGGACTATTTCATACTTATGACATTCTAATGTAATTTCTAATGTAATTGAATGCATCGCAAATTTTAAGACATTATTGTCTTGAAGTAACACATCACGTTTACGGTTTAAAAATAGTTTTTATGGGACATATTATCGGCTGATCGACTGACAGAAATTTTAAAGGCATGTTTTTGGATCAGCTATAACATATCTAAGCTCTTCTTTATAATCATTGAGTGCAGTTTCAGCGTCGCAACGCAACGGTATAGTTTCAATACTTATTACGCCGATGATTCGCTTGTGTGATTATGTCACCTTTTTTTGTATCGGGGGGAACCTTTAAAAGCCACCCGGCACCTTGGGAGAGAACGGGTTGTGTGGGATTTGACCGCACCCCCCTCGGTGGACTGCCTCTGCGCTTGGGTCTTCCGGGATCTTTAGTGGAACGCATCGGTGTCCGCCACGCGTGGCGCCCTGGAACGATCCCATCTTTGGAAGAGCAGATCAGAGCTCTCCTACACCTTCCGATGCTTACGGTGGCATGCAACCACGCACACAGCGCCATACTTTCCGGAGCTGCTGGCTGGACGGATCGAGCTCCCACTCTCACCGCCCGCAACCCCGGAAGATTCCTTTTAGTCGCCCCTTACGGTCAGGCAGGGGAAACCGTAGTTCTATTCTTAATCCTGAAGCTACAAGGACTGTGATTATGTCTCTTACGTTGCGTTTACGCTCGATTTAAGAGCACTGGACTTTACGGGCGATACGGTTTTAGATTCTGTACACCACATTGTATTTGAAACACATTGTGATAATTCTTGAAAATTAATTATGAGTTGCTTTTCCGGTCGCTTTAGTTTTGTTTAACTAATAATTATTACAATGTATTGGCTTCGTTTTTAGTTTTAGACCTATTGAATCAAAACATAAATTAAATATAAGTTTTTAGAAATTTGAATTAGGTTACCCTTTTTTTCATTCATAGCAGATCTTTAATAATATAAATTTTGAAAGAAGGTGGAACATCAAAATGTTCTATATTACTTCAAAATAAAATGTTTTTTTTTTGTACTGCTCAAGATGATAAATTGATTCGATGGAAATCGGAGGAAATGTTAACTGAAACGGCTCTAGGTATAACGGCTACAATATTTTCTTTTCGGTGCCCAAAGTGTATATTTTTTTTTACTAATTTTTCTTGGTTCGTTTAATTCTTACCGGTTTCATCCCTTGCCGGATCATGGTCTTAAGTTTGACCACCGTTGTCACTGCCAGCGCTGGATCTTGACCAATCAGTGCATATCCACATACCACCATCTGATGTAAAGCTTTCTCTGCTAAGGCTGAGGTTTCGTTCTCCTTTCGTAGTAAGCACTCTTGCACCTGTAGAAATATCCCCTTTTTTAGATAAATAGAAATATTTTAGCTGTAATATTTTACCTTAATTTTTTAGGTAACAATAGAAATATTTTAGCTTTATCGCAGGTCTTACAGTTGTTTGTTAAAAAAAATTTTCACCTTTTTATGTACCACTCTCTCTTCTAACAACTGAGAGTGATTTAGGCCATAGTCCACCTTCGAGAAATTATTAGTTTCTCTCAGGCATGCACGGTGATGGTAAACATGTTAATCGATTAAATATTATAATATTTTCCATCACTATGGAGCAGCGATGAAAGCGCACATTACAAATTACTTTTGTCAGAGGTTTATTAGAGATACAGAATATAAATACACGAACTGAGATAGGATTGTTTTAGGTGATATATGTACGTATGTTCAAAATAATTATAATAATAGAATAACATATAGTAAAGTGATTGTAAGTTAATTATTATAGGTATATCCAGGAAAAAGTTATATGGGAAGTTTTTACGACAGGTATCTTTAACCTAAAACTTGGCCAAACTACCTCTTTTTCTCCGTTCTTCTTCATAGCGTCCAATATCCCTTGAATTTCAACTAGTTTGTCTTGAATATGATGGGTGCCGTTTTGCAGCAGTAACTTTATCTTTACTAGCACCATATCTACGGACCTGTAATTTTTATAACAGTAATAAATAATTAGTAATTATAGATGGGTTTGTCAATACAGATCAATATAGTAAGATGAAGAGTAAGTGAATAAATGTGAAAAAATAAATTAAAAAAACTTGAACCGAATATCCCAGTCTTTTTTTGTATATGTTTCTCGCCAAAATGCAAACGTAGGTTATTTATTTTAAAGATTTACAGTGTGTTTTAGTTTAAGTTCTTAGTACTTTATAATTTACCTAATTATCTTACCTCTCCAAGTCAACTTGGAATTTCCTCTCTATACTCTGTAGGAGATCTGTGCTCAATTTCTGTGTAATCTCATCTTCAATAACTTTGTCGACTGCATCCTTAGCCAGTTCGATGCCATGAGCTACCTTTGAATGTATGGAGCTAGTGAGTGCAATTAGCATATTCTTTAGGTTAATTATAGTGCACGAGTGTTGTGAAATAAAATAACAGTGCTAAAATATGTTTTTTCGGCTTGCCACCAAAATTCCATTAGTCACGTTCTGGTAAAGAAGCCATCGCTTTACTTGAATATCTGACTTGACTTGACTGAACGGTTACTGACGACTTACTGACTTTACCTATTATTACTCGTCCAGTTTCACCGACACTGGCAAAAACGTGATGCAAAAATTATACTTGACGCTGGCAATATGCAGAGTTTGCGATGCCATAATTGAAGAAAAAAAAACATGCTTTGCTGCGGTAAACACGTAATTGCTGTTGGTTTTGCTACAGCAATATTTGGGTAAATATGAACGACGACAAGCGACAACGGGAATGATTGAATTTAAAGGTGATATAAGAAATGTAACTTTCAGAGATGATTAAACTTAAAGTTTCCTTTGACCAATTTTGTCACAACTGTTTATTCTCAGTTAATAACATAACAGCAGTGTTGACAACCGTGAAGATTTGAGGACGAAGGAAACATTATCTTGTATTATAATTTATCTGAGTTATAGCGCGTTTGAAAATAATAAATTTCTCCTAAACATTTCAGTTTAACATTTCACCTATCAACTTTAGCTAACATAATTCCTATAGATATACTTCAGAAACAGGCATGACCCTGACCCAGAGCTGATGTTAAACGAACTCGACCTACGCTGCAAACTGAATAAGCGAAACCGGCGCGGTCAGGTGTTAAATGGGTGACCAATAGTAGCAAATCCCAAGCTTCAAAAAGTAGCGGTTAATACAATAAACAATAGTGGTCAAACCTAGTCGGAGGTTTAAAATAATCAATTTTAACTTTCAGTGATAACTATAAATACCAAATCTGCTAAAATTGTTAGTTTAACATCAGCACTTCTATGATAGTAGAAACAATATCAACACTAAACAGTACACTTGGTACCTAATTATCCAATTAGCCAAAATATAAATCATGACTCGTATGAGACATTTGCCGAATGTTGGTAATATTCTGGAACAAAACTTGGCAACGGAATTTTTCAAATAATATCAAACAACTTTTGTAACATTTTTCGAATATTTCTCCAAATTTCTTGACTCAAGAAATTAATAACGATCTGAATGTAAAAGGAGTTCCAGATAAGAAAAATGATCATGAATAATATTAATTAGTAATGTATAGAATTGCTGGATTTACGCAGTATTTTAATAAGAAACCATGACATTCTTAGATCTAATACTCATCCTCTGATTAGTGTTACGTGTTTCAATCGATTCCATAACCATGGATAGAGTTACTGGATTTACGCGGTATTTTAATAAGAAACAACTTACAAACACTTTTAACTTTTGATCGTTTCCCCCGGATGATAGGTAACAACATTTTTGGTGCATCCCTGGAGCAGTTACTACGTTAAATTCGGTAAAACACGTGAAAACCAGACGTTAACGACTAAACAGCTAGAAACGTAATCTAAAAACGTAGATACAATTACATGAAGTATTCAACGATAATTTATTACAAAACTGTAGTAATACTTGCCAATAAAATCGTGGACAACACATAAAATGAATTCTTCAGACGCCGTCTGTTCATAGTGGTCGACGTTATCAAAAATAGGGGAGCTAAAATAAACCCGGTTATTCTCGGAATCAAATGATAGGTAAGTGTTTACGATAAAAGTGCTATAAAAACTGATTTTATGGCTATTGGGAGCGGGTTTACATAATTTTTTGTATCGGAATGTGCAGATATTTTCGCTGGTTGCGGTTAACAGTTTAAGGATTTGATATTAATGGTATCGTTCCATGCATTTGCTTGAACGTTTTGACTTGACTCTCTCTCAAAGGTTTTGTTTTTTTTACCCAAACCTTCTAAAGCTATTAAAATTACACCATATACAAATGTCTACATTTCACAAAAATGACTTTTAAGGTTTCTATCAACTTTTATGGAATCATCTAAATCTTCGCTACGAAATAGTTGGCAAATGGTTTGCATGTCGTTTAATCATATCTCACCATGGGGGAAGGATATCAAAAGCTAGTTTGAAGGCACCTTGACCTGAATGGTTAAGTACGTGTGTTTCGCTCATCGAGTGTTCGGTACAAATACTCGTAGTAAGCAGATTTGATATCGAACTTATTAAATATAACAAAAATGACAAACTCACCACTTTTTTATTTTTTCTTTTCCTTTTTGGACACGTACGACACTTTCAAGATATACACACAATCTACGAAGCGATCTTATAACAGTTGCTTGTTTCTTCTTAAAACGTAGGTAGAATTCTAAGTTATTGAAAGAAAGTCATGTTAAGAGTGTGTGCATTTATTTTAATACAAATTTTTAACAAATATAAAAATAAAGTAATTGTAGATTCGAAGATAAACTGTGACATCCACTTTTCAATAGCAACAAGGAACAAAATTTCAAAGTTTTAGTTTCACGTATCGACAGTCGCTGTTCGATCTGCACCGTTTTCTGATGCACTTGCACAGGGGACAGCTGATTTCACCTCTCGTTTCCTTTAGCTCATCATCCTGTTAAATAAATCAACAAATGTTTATAATTTTAGCCGGATTATCATAAGGTGGTATGCTGTGACACACCACACAAATGCATGTTCATGTTGCGGCGGAAGGGCATGACGACTTCATGACACTATGAATTCTCAAAATACATATATATTTGCAGGTGACACCGTTCAATTATCTCCCAATACCATACTGTAAATCTAAAGTCTATTTTATACTGTAAACTTTCTTATAAAGACAAAAAATATGGGCGATATTTCAAGCTTTGTCTTTTTTAGTTAAAAATATAGCCACAAAATAAAGCAGAAGCAGAAGAAGCAGAGCAGCAGAAAAGGAGGAATCATTACAACATATTTTTGTTGAGAACTTGCACAATATGAACTGGAATTTCTCATTATTATATCGGAGTTCATTAAAAATGTCATAAAATTACGTGTCACACTCATAGCCCCACAGTAGGGTAGATATTATTATACTGTGTTGTGGGTGCCACGGACACACAGAAAAACAGAAACACAAACACCCACCAGAGAACATAAATTTTAAACTCATCATTCACATTTCCGCTTCTCTTCGCGGGAATCGAACCCGGGACCCTCCGATCGGCAGTCCGCAATGGTAGCCACTACACCACGGGGGTCGTAAGTAATTTTATACGTTTTAAGCAGTTTTATATTTAATTAATTATTACGTAAGTAAAGATGAATTATGTCTTACCTTACCACAACAAACAGCACTACACAAATCATCTCGATCAATTTTTTCCAAAAGAGCATAAAACTGAAAAAAAATGCACAAATTTTTATTTTCGTGCCATTAGAAACAGTGTACATCTAAGAAGTTACTTAGAATAACTCTTAAGAACCTATAACATTTAGAAAAGAAAAGTCATATTGTGGTCACAGTCTTCTTGGCAACCAAGGAGCATTACAGCCACAGGTTGTCCTGCTCCGTGTTGGCAGCCTATAGCCACTTTCCAACAAGATGCAACAGTTACAGTTGGAAGCCAATGTAGACCTATTTTGGATGGTACAACTTACAAAATAACTAAGTGTAAGTTAAGTAGTAACGCATTCGCATTTTTGACAAAATTATATCTAAGAATTTTCTTCATTTCAACGAATATTTAGTATATGTTTGATATAAAAATATTGTTTTTCAACGTACCTTTAACTTAGCTTCATACAACAAGTCTAGTATGATGCAAATAACAAAATCCAGTAGTTCTATCGCCTTATTTGTTACGCTGAAAACAATACAAAAACCTAAGTAGTGCCTTATCACATAAAATTACACTACGTATTTACCTTTTTGCTTGCGACAGCACCCTGCTAAGATAAGGGCTAGATTGGACAACGTGCTCCCAGCAGCTTTAAGAGTTTTTGACGTGATAACGTCTTATAATTCGATGGAGCCGGCTGCATGCACGAAAAAACATGACTCATGCGGTGTTACCTCGCTCTGAGGCGTTTCATTTAAGGCTTGAAGTGCAAGCGAGAGCGCGGAACGAGCGACAAAGAGGCACAATCGACCTCCACGTTCGGCAGCGTTCGACATCTGTCTCTCTCCTACTTGAGTGAGCGTTGCGTCCGCGTGGACAGCTGCTACTATACAATAATACATTTACATGTTTTTGTCAAGTATGAAGTGCAGTGAAAAGTGAATATGATGTCAATTGTTTATAGCAACAAGTATTTTCTTATGACGTTGTCACGTTCAACTATCGTCAGCAAACCGACTTTACAGACAACCGATTTTAATGTAGTTTTAGATTTAGTTTTTGGACCAACTAACACTTCGCTGAACTTGTTACTATTGCGTGTAAGAAAAGAAAATATTTGCGTCTTACTTGACGGCGTAATTATAAGTCTGACATATATGGCACATGGCTACTCTTCTGTGATGAGTGGAAGCTATCGTGTTACAATGCACCAGGGGATCTCCGAGAGGCAAATACTGAAATGAAAGTATGTTTTTTATTATAACCAACCCAAAAGGGTACAATACAACCCTCCCCAAGCCCGAGCACTAAGTACGCACTATTATATTTTAATCTTAGAGCATCACAGGCACTGACAGGTATGACACCTGTGGTGAGTTAGTACATTTGATGCTTTAAAGTTTTAATGGAAAGGTGCTATTGCCGGATAGTCTTGCATGAGGCGACTATTAGAATCCGTCGTAGCAGTGCCACTTACACTTAATATAACCAAATAAACCATATAACAAAAGACCTAGGTAAGAAAAATAAAAATAAAAAAGAATGGTTAGTTACTCAAGCGTGTTTTCTTTATAATAGTTTAATCTATTTTATGACTGATTTCAATATTGCTTATTTTTTGTATCTTTACGAGCTACTGGAACCATGGAGATGAAAGTTTTTCCTTAGTGTCTACTATTAGGTACTGCTGTACTTATGTATCAAAAACTTTTTACTGCGAATCGCCGGAGAATTATTATATGATATTAGATTATTATATTATATTACTAGTCTTCCTCCAGCGGCTTCGCCCGCGTGAACCCGTTTTAAAGGTTCCTGTAGGATAAAAACCATCCTATGTCCTTTCCCAAGGCCCACTCTATCTGTATTCCAAATTTCAGTAAAATCGATTCAGTAGTTTATGCGGGAAAGCGTAACACACAGACAGACAGAGTTACTTTCGATTTTATAATATTACATATGTATAGTATGGATTGTATCTTTTCACACACATAGCTAGATATACCCTGTGTCGTGGGTACAATGGACACACACAAAGACAGAAACTCAAACACCCAGACCGTGAACAGAAATTTAAACTCATTATTCAAATTTATGTTTCGCCGGAAACCGAACCCGGGACCCTTCGATTGGCAGTCTGGCATGGTGACCATTGCGCCACGTAGGTCGTCAAATTAGAAAAATTGTTTTCACCTAGAAGTTTTTATACTTACCAAAACAAAAAGTGCTACAACAGTAAACAGAACAGCTCTCAAGATATTGAATATAGGACAAGCATTTTCTGGAAAGGTAAATAAAGTTATAATTTAGCATGAAAGCAATTTCCACTTGGGGAAATGAAATGAAATGAAATGAAATGGTTTATTAACATCCTGGGTAATAATATACACTTGATGTTTATCATTGTTGTACGGCCATCAGCTGACCGTCATCTGCTTTGGGTGCGCTAAGGCATATATGGGCTAGGAGAAAAAAGCGGGCGGAAAGCCCTGTTATAAATAATTTCGTTACCTCTTGTACTAACTACTAAAGGTTCCATGGTATAGGTAGTTAATATTTGTGGTTTGGATATTTCTAGCTAAAATACAACTCCATAATAAGCTATTAATTCGGACTATAGTTACACTCGGGATTTTTAAATTATTTTGTTCATTGAACAAGTTCCTCCGATTTTATTTGTAGACGAGAATTTGACATTATTTTGGTTCGCTTACAGTGCACGCAGATGTGACATAATCATAATGGACATAATAAACAAGCATAGAGTGTACATATTTTTTTTCATATAAGAGGATAGATCGTAAATTACACCAAAGTATACCTATATGGTGCATGGGAAGTTAGTAAATTAAAACAATGGAGTTGTGTTGTGAAGTTGTCTCAGCTACTCAGTAAAGGCTATGGTAGGAAGAAGCAAAATTTGGATCTTTATCTTGAGAAATCAAAGATATACACGAAGTTATATACATCATAGTCATTGTTTTTACAAGAGCGACTTTGCTTCGATCAACAATTTCTATTTTTATGGTTTAGGTCAATAGTGGCGATTAGACTAGACTACATGTAGTGCACTACAAATTGGTGTAAGGACTCTGTTTACACTGACCTTACAGGATGCCGATTTTAGCGCGCGTTCCCCGTGGAGACGGCAAGTGGTATCCGTGACGAGCGGTCTCCTCGAACGTCATGGCACCATCATTATCAAAATATCAAAAACTTGGTTTGGCTCTTGCGGCAGTAGCAGGGATAAATAAGGGAAGAAAAAAAATGGTTCTCAAGTAATTTCTAAAAACTTCGGGCTCTAAGTGCTCTAGAATGTTCATGTGTGAAAGTTTATTTATTTATTTATTATAGGTCACCAACATACTGTACACTGAGACATGTAAATAATACACAATAAATATTGTTGCTGCTTGACTGTCAGTACAGTTACAGATGACGACAGCATGCTGAACATCACGTGAAGTAATTAATTTTGAGATTATAAAATTAAATACTTGGTACTAAATAATATTAACAACAAATAATGCATTAAATGAAAAATATATTTTTTATTTCTTAGAAGAAATTTTTTAACCCAGCATTTCCTTTTTTTCTTCCCTTATTTATTCCTGCTACTGCCTCAAGAGCCAACTCTAGCCTAATCGCCGCGATTCTACCCGACTGACGACGGCGGTATATTAATATACTCTTAAAATAAAACACAAAAACATTTTTACTAATTTTTATTTCTTTTTTACATAAGCTTTCGGGCAGTTCTTCATACACACTTTACCCTCTTCGATGCATCGAGGGCAACTATTAGAACCCTCAGAAGTTGATGACTCTTCTTTTTTAAGTTTCAATTTTGCTTTTTCTCCTTTCTTTGAGGCCTTTTTTGTTGAAGGTATAGCAATTTCAGGTTTATCAGTAAAACTGAGAGGTTTGGAACTTGATTCTGCTTTTCTTGTGTTCTCTATGGCTTTTTCAAGATTACCTCTTGTTTTATTTCCGAAGTAAATGTTCTCCGATGATGAATCCTGCGTTTCTATTAACTGGAATTAAGAAGTAGCATTAGTATAAATAGTATAGATAAGCAGACAATACGGTAAAGACGTCATAAAGGTAAAAGATAAGTAGGGTATCTTATGCCGTAGAAGAGAACTAGTAGCATTGATAAAGCAATGACCACTCCTGTTCTTGTCATAATATAATCAAATCATTTATAATATCGTAATAGAATCAAATAACATGATTAATTAGTAGCACATTTTTTTCTGCGGCAGCTCGTGAACCCTTAAGGCGTATTAAAAATATAAATGTGGAATGAATGTATGAATGAATGAATGAATGAATGAATGAATGAATTTATTTATTTGCATAAATATGCGTACATATAAGTTGTTACATTATAATTAACCTGCATATTTTACCGATATAACTCAGTGTGCAAATTTTTATGGATAAACATACATAATATCCTTTATATTAAATTAACGTTAGTATTCCAAACGAAAAATTGCGACATTAGCGACGCTTTTAAACAATTTTAAAACGCATCCACGAGTAAAATAGTACGCTATATTTTTGTAACATAATGCGCTGTTTTTGTGTAGGCACTGAATAGTAAAGTAACAATAGCTTTAGCTACTTGACATACCTTTCGGGATACTTCGTACGTACATTATCATTACCTGAGCAGGCCTCTGGCAGGACGTGCGGCAGCTCGTTACCCTCTGCATGTAGTCGTACATGTCAGACAGCTGGAACGCAAAATGATATATAATCATTAAAAAAATATATATACTCATAGCAGATGAGCGTGCAGACCACGTGGTCGCTGCAGTTATTGTACATATATACACAATCTCACGCACTATAGTCGCAAGCAGTCGAGCTGCTACTCCGAAAAGACTGATGGTCGCTTAATGTAACTCTGGCCGGTAAATGCACCATTGCACGAAACACAATAGTATTGCTTCCCGCCAGAAGTAGGTGTAGCGGTGGTACTTCCCCATTCGAACCATTAAAGTTTAACCACCTACAAAGCCTACAATTTCATAGATACGAGTAAGTGCAATATAACACGTTGGGAGTTAAAGAAGCGATCTTTGTATAAGAGATCCAATCTGGTATTTTAATACGCTATTACAAAGATATTACAATAATGCGATTAAGAAAGTGAATACCAATTTCTTTATTGAAAATATTTGCTCAGTAAGACGACCGAAAAGTATTTTATGAACATCTGATAGGACTGAAAGTGGAATCAGTAACAATTACCGTTTGGATCAAAGCGTAATAGCATGAAGCTATGAAATCTACAGCACGTGAATACATGGTAGTGGCTGGTCGACAAGTTCTGGAAAAAAAAAAGAGTTTGCATTAATTTCCATAACATTATTATCAGTATTAAACATGGTGGTTATTATATGTTTATTCTTTTGTCTTAATTTGGCCACCAATATCTTGGTCACTTTTCTAAAATGGGCTGTGTCAAATGCCAAGGGTCTTTTACTTATATTTTCATTCTACATACCACGACATCGAGCATGTAATAATGCCAAAAACGATCATAATGTTTTCCAGCTACAAGTACCTTAGTGAGAAGAAGATGAAATTTAAATAAAGATGGTCTAAAATTAAGTCACCAGCAGTTTTTTTGGGAATTTTCGGGAATTTAGAGATATAATAATATGTATTAGTCATCACAATTAGATGACGATTAGTTGTTTTTTTTTCATCAATTTCACATCGATTACTTAATATCAACATAATCACTCAAACAAAAGTTTGATCTACCTCATAACATTTTCAATAAGCGCACAGGGGCAAGATTCGCAAACACAGGTGCCACTGGGTCCCGCTCGGCTGTGGTTCGCTACCCAGCATCCTTTATCTTGACGGTGCCCCGGAGCCAACTCATTGAGGTCGCTGAACGCGCTGAAACCACTCTGACAGCAGCTCAGGCGACAACTTCCCGACCAAATCTGCCGAATCGCTGATGCTGATGTCGCGAGCCGACTATCAGGATACGCCTACAATATTTACAAACTTAGACTAAGAATAATGTACTACCATTTACAAACATTTCACTTTTTTTATTTATGTCAATCGAGACACAACACTCAAACTTGTGGACTTTTGTTAACGTCCATTAGTGATGAATCGAATGCCATTGCTTAAGAGCGATTTAAAACTATTAATTTTCTGGGCGGGTACAGTTCGGCAATCGCGCTTACATGCGCTCTAGATTTTTTTCCTGAAAATGTCAAATCTCTGCGATTTGCGTGTACACTACACGTGTTTCTAAAAACAAATTTTATGGGCGTAAAAGATGCTAGTCTGAAACCGTGTGAATAAACAACACAGCAACTCTTCAACTTAAAGTTGACATTAAGTAGGTAAAAGAACTCATTTCGTTGGCAAAACTTAGTGGAAAAACCTTGGAATAATATTATGAAGATGATTATGAAAGAAATACGAGTAATACTTACAAGTACATAAATAACACCTACAATCGCCGAGAAGATGAGAAAATTTAAGACCATTTGTTTCATCCCCCGACCACCTGTGAAATATAAATATGGGTTAAAACATATATTTTTATTACAGATGGTATAACATTATGCATTACATCCGAATACATATTATACATTATACATACATCATCGTAACCAATTAAACAGGACTGAAAACTCTATTTCTATTTGGTGTTTATTACAGCGGCTTTTATGTGTCAGTTCACATAATGATAAAATTTGAATTAATTAATTTTAAAATGGAAAGCTAAAAATATGTCTTTGAAAAACATGACGAGGATATGACATTTAAGCATAAACAATTCAATACTTTACCTATATAATTATGCATAGAGTGTATAGCTAATAAAGGAGAATCTGATCAAGAGACGTTAGAGACTCAAAAGTCAAAAGTCCAAAAGGCAGACCCGTCGACGATGTTCTGTGGGCTGAGGGCGGATTTTGTAATTCTGACAGAAATTATTTCAATTACGTTGATTGCAATAATTTCTTTCAGAATTAAAAATCAGCTAATCGTGGGCCAATTTTGTAATTCTGATAGAAATAATTTCAACTGAAATAATTTCTGTTTGCTCATATTTTTGTCATTTGCTTTACAAACAGTTATTAGTTTAAATTTTGGACCTGCCTGCTCAGCCTGTTGGTAAATTCAGCATGGGATCCCAGTGTGAAGCTATTTGTGTGAAGCGTTAGTTTTTTTGATTAAACTTGGCTACCGTGATCTCTATCTCCAACAACATTACTCGACACCCAAAAACATTAAAGAATTATGTTATTATAACGAATATTATGTTTATCAGCACACGCTCTGCTTAGTTTGGAATCAGGTGGCATTGTGTGAATTGTCCAACGATATTTATATTTATTACTAACGGCCACCCGCGACTTCTCCCGCGTGGACTTGGTATTAGTCATAGCAAGATGTAGCATGATGTATATAGCTGAAAGCCTTCCTCGATAAATGGACTGTCCGACACAAATTAATTTTATAATTCGAACCAGTAGTTCCTGAGATTGGCCGCAACCCTTTTTGCGTCCCACTGTTGGGCACGGGTCTCTCCCCATTATTGGGAAGGCCTGAAGCTTACTCCACCACGCTGCCCCAATGCGGGTTGGTGGAGTTCCTGAGATTAGCGCGTTCAAAAAAACAAACTCTTCAGCTTTCTATATTAGCATAGATTTATTTTTTAAATTGTTGTTAATATTATTAATGACAATGACGATGATTTAACAGAAACAGAAGCAGTAAGCAGTGGTTGCGAGGCAGGCGGGGTGAAAGAAGAAATAGCAAGGGACTACGCTGCGTTGCAGTCGCGTTTGCGCAGAGAGTTCTCCGATAGACGCGGTAAACTTTTATATTATTCAGGTAAGGGGAAAGAGAGATGAAAATAAAAGTTTTGATAATGTCATTATACAATCAACCAAATCTACCGAGTATAAACCAGTCGAAGAGCAGTAGAAACTCTGATTGCTTTCATTAAACATGTTAATCTAATGGGTCTTGTCCATGGGCTACATCGATGATGAGAAAATGTTACCGCTGGAAACCGAGCAACGACAGCTGATGCAAGTTAGCGCTGTATCAATCAAATCCACAGTATTATGTTTGTTACGGTATATTAATTCGATCATTGCATTAAAAAACAAAGGTTCTTTAAATATATTTCAGTTCATCTTTTGGTAAAGAAGCATACGTCTATATCTTTTTGTATTTTTTATACCTATTATTATTTTACCAGCTTCCCGCCCAGTGGCAACAGAGGACCAATTATCACCGGACTTCTGGAAAAAATTGACAGAATGGCAAAGAATGAAAGGCGTAAAACAGCCACCACCAGTACCAGCCAGACAAGACCTAAGTGAAGACTTTTTGAAGAAATGGGGTATGTGACAATATACAATGCTAATAAAGAAACCTATAGTAAAGTAAAAAGTGAAATGAAAAACTGCGCGGATTCCATCTACGAGCATTTAAAAGATTTTTTAATTTTAATTATTTTTAATAGGTATTAACTTGAAGCTAAAAAATCTTGGGTCTTTTTTTCAGATGATTGGAGACGTATGAAAGAAACAAATTCAGTACCGGCATGGGAAAAAGAAGCAAAACCAGATGAAGTATTAGTACAAACATCCACCGGACTCTTTAAATTTCAGGGTAAATAATATATTTTAAAAACGGAAAATCACTCAAACAAAAAAAAACTTAAATATACTCATTAAATTCCAGGTATATCTCGTTCTTTCACTCGAAAACTCCACGAGTGGGAGAAATCTCGTGGGATTGCTCCTGAGGCTTCAACATCAGCCTTACTCCAAGCTGCTAAGGCCCGGACGAAGCAACCAGCTGCTCCATTAACAAGAACACAGTCAGATGGTAGTGTCGCACCATCCGCTGGTGGGACCGGTCGCGTTCATGCGTCTAGTCTCAGTGTAAACGATGTTGATGATTTCGAATCCGAATATGATAGGGAACATACGGTAAGTTTTAAGACACATAATTTAATAATTGATCAATCCATTATTGTCTTTCTCATTTATATTTGTTAAATGACCTCTCATGAAAATAAGTTCAAGTTTAAATTTTGATATTGTAGCCTGACGGCGCTGATGAGTGTGACGGTGATAACTCTCGGGGAGCTGTAATAGTTGAAGTTGAGGCAGAAGAAATATGTACAGCAGCGCCTTTGGTGGCGGTATCCCCTCGTCATACTCCTCAGAAACCTGTGTATACCTACGGACAAGCTGAGGCTAGATTGCTTTGTGAAACCAGTGCAGCAATAACAGGCACTGCCGTACTTCAAGCAAATGGTGCTGGTGAGACTTTAAAAATACTAAAACCTATAATAATTCTACTATGGCATAAGGCAGTTGACGCTTATTTGATAAATTATTACAGTTCTTCTTTCAGATTCTCGTGGTGTTAAATCAAAATATTCATCAGGAAATCAGAAAACTCCACGAGAACAGGTGCTTATATTATTTATTTTGTAACTATCATAATATTGTTATTCATTCTGGTTGAATATTAATAAAGTAACAAATATGGCCCAGGTAAAAACTGCTGATAAAAATACTAGAAGAAAAATAGGCAGGCAACCCAGTATAGAGGAAGATGCGAGATTCATTAGAAAAACTATAGAAGAAATAGAAAGATCTAGTTCTAACAGATTTAAAGATAACGCTTCCTGTTCCGAAACCGAACGGACACCATATGAACCTACTGACAAAGAAATGCCCTCAACTAGTATGAGTTCTAGTCAGAAAAACATTAGAAAAATTGAAGGTCTCAAAGAAACTGAAAATGGAAAAGATAGTAACGAAGATCTTAAAGAAGACAACAAACGAAAAGATGTGGACAAAAATAACGGTAAGAAGAAAAATAAATCCAGAGCCAGATTAGAAAGAGAACAGTCAAAGCCATCGGAAAGTGATACGGAACCAGATATGGACACAGTTACTGTAGAAATTCCCAGAAGAAGGAAAAGACCCCGACGGCCTTCTGAGAAACCTCGTACACCTCCTACGTCACTTCATTCAGATTCAGAAGGAGAGGTAAACATACTGTAACTAAATATTTTGATATCAGATAGTGAAGGTATTTTTTATTAATTAGCCTTAACCCTTTTTAGGTATTTGTTCTGAAACTGAAAGCACCAGAACCTCGAAATTCATCTCCAGAAGTTATCGTAAAAACAACAAGAAAGATATTTTCCCCCGTAGTTCGTAGTGGCGAATCAGTTCCTAGAGCCGTTATACCTCTTGATGTAGAAGATCTGGATGAAGTTAGACCCATCGGTCATAGTCACTTGTCCAACCGCGGTCATGAATCAAGAAGAAAATGTGAAATAGAACGCAGCAAAAGTAAACAAGACATCGACAACCGTTCGAAAGGCTCTGGTGACCTGCAAGAGGTAGATGAACAAAGACCAAGATCAAGGCCTCCTCTTCCTTTATCACCTTCATCACAAAGAAAACCTCAACCAAAAGAAACGGCGCCCTCTATACGAATAATGATACAACGCTACAACCAAAAAATTAAGGAAGAAGAAGGTACCTATTTTGTTGATACTTGCCTGTTTTTTATTTGTTGTTTGTTGACTATCTTATAAATATTTATAGTTATAGTTATAAATATTTTTATCTAATACTTCAGGTCCAGGATCTGGTGGAAGTAGCGGTGCATCGTCTCCTGCTTGGAGGTCACCATTAGCTGAGAGACGACGACCTCCTGATATGCCAGTTGGGGTTAATATCCGGTATGACCTTGCATAATATAATAATGGATTAACTTAATTTAACTTCCTAAAGCAACAACTTATCATTTACAGAAACAACCCATTTCTTGAGCGGGAAGTCATAAAATCTGCGAGCGCCTGCCAACTTTCTAGAAGAGACCAATCATCAGCTGAAAAACGGTTAACACCAACTATACAAAGCATTGAAGGGGTCTTAAAGTCTCACAGTGCTAATGCTCTTCACCCCGAACAATCTAAGGAAGAAACTGCTAAACCAAAGGAAAAAGCCTTAGACAGTCAAGAATCAATACATCAAACCACGGCGAGTACGGACACCATAGTACCAAATCTTGCCAAAAACCTACCGGACGTACAAGATGTACAAGAGTCCAACTCTTCACAAGGACAGTCGCAAGCACAACTGCCAATTACGCGCCAATTTTCCGAAACAATAGTTCCAAGTTTATCGCGATTTATGTCGGAAAATCCTGGATTCTTTGAGAGATCGCTTTCGGCAGTAAATAATCCGGTGACTTCCTCAGAACCTGATGCCGGGGAAACCAAGCTTTCAGAGAGAACCGCAAGGATTCGAGAAGCAAGGGAGCGGTTTCTGTCCTCACCAGCGCCCATGAGACGGGAGGGAACAAGCTCTGCTAATGATTTAAGGCCTGGTGACAGGTTAGTTTAGAAGGTACTTTTTATAAAATCTTCTTCTTCATACCTTAATAACCCGGTTTTCTAATCTAATCCACTTTTCTCTCATTTATAAAGTAAACATCATTAAGCGTAAATAAATTTACCGGATTAAGCATAAGTAAATTAAATTTCTATCCCCCAATCCGCACGTGGCTAACGTGTGGACTATAGCCTAAATCGCTCTCACTTGTGAGAGGAGACCTGTACCAAGCAGCAGGACAAAAAGGTTTAAAAATACACTAAGCATAAGTAATCCGCCAATCAATAATTAATTTTAAAAATCAACTATCTTTTTTCGCTGCCTATTGAACTAAATAATCTTTTAACACAGATGTGAAGTTATTATAAGTATGTTTTGTTCATTTTCAGTATATTATTCTCTTTGTAAGTAGTGATACGGACTGTCTGATAAAAATCAATTACTAACAAGCTAGAGTCTACTACACAATACAATATAAAATCTGTGCGTTATTTATCACTAAGTATCACACTAAAAGGATTTTTGGCACCTCTAACGGTTTCTGAATCACGCTATTGTAATTGTAACAAGTCACTGTCTAGGTTGTAGGTAAGTATATTACTGTCACCACAACGAAAATCCGGCACATCAGATTTGTCACACACATCAATATTTGTTTGTAGTAAATATTATTATGTTTCGTGTACAGATCTAGTCGAATAAGTTGTGAGAGCGACGTGGCTGAGGGAGCTGCTTCGGTCAGCGAAGATCAGCCTGCTCTGGGTCGAAGTGCGTCCACCGGCATGGTCAACGTGGACAGAGAGTCCTGGCAACGAGTCACTGAAGGTAATACACGTATACTACTAGTACCGCCGCCGATACCTGTAATATTTCTAATCATATACCTATCATTATGTGCTATTGCAACTTTATGGTTTGGCCGACGAAGAGCGCTTGTAAAATTCTGTTATAAATAAATGGTTCCATTCAGTTGTATCTGCGACCAGATGCTAAATCGGTTTAACTTGAACACAATTCAGACAAAAATCATTATGGCCTATCTGAGCTGACTCACAGGCTATAACCGCTTAGCTTGTGAAGAGACATAAGATTACTCTGCGCGTTTTGCCGAATTAACTATGGTTATGACTCCGAGGAGCTATGCAAATTGATGCTCACGTTACCATTTTAACATTTTGGCATCCAAAGAAAATTGAAATATTACCAACACTAGTCGCCGTAATTATAGTCAAGCGAAGTAATTACTCAAGAATCAGAACATGAATGGCAATTTACCTTTAAAAAATATATTTCAAAACTTTGCAATCCATTGATGTTTTTCAAAACTCTTTAATATATATTATTTGAAAAAAAATCGTAATTTAAGCTCTCTGTTATATGAAAAATTATAACTTTAACCTTTGCTAGTGTTCACAGGCGACGACAGTGATCGCTTAATACATAATCTCAATAGCCCGTTAGCTTGTGTCTAATCCATAGAGTAGGTACACGCAAGGCTTTCTCGAGGGATGACATCCTCTGTGTATCTCCCGAAAACTTATTTTATTATATATTGTTACGCGCTGTGGCCTGTGGGTAATAAAAATGCCACTCGCCGCGGATCCCGCACTCTATAGAAATCGTTGTTTTTCTTATCACTTAAGTACTATTCGAGAACTTTCTTCACTGTTCGATATTAGACCTAATACCTACCTGATGCGTTTTTGGGGTTTTGCTGTACGATGCTTCGAGATATAGGTAGGTACTCAAAGGCGTCAATATTTTACAGGTTCCCGGCGAAGTCGTCCAAGGTCGCGGTTCAGCCTGGCGCGGCTGGCGGCAAAGCTGCGACGTAAAGAGGAGAGTGCTGTATCCCGTCTGTGTCGCCAGAGCCTGCTCGTACAACTTATGAATAAGCCTTAAATAAATTGTGTACCTACTCTTAATTTTATTTTTTATTTTTCCTGCTATAAATAATCTGTAGACATCTTCATGATGCTATCCGATAAAAAGATAGGTATATGTACCTTAGTATATAATAAGTCTATGGGTCAATGATTTTGGCTATCATCAAAAAGAAGGTATAACCACTAGCTATATTAGAAACTACAAGTTTTCAATGTCCATAGATTACCGACTACGCGATGATAACGAACTAAAGTTCACGCGGACGAAGTCGGGGGCAGCTGCTAGATTTTTGTAATACAAGTATTAAATGTACCATAGTACTCTAATATGAGTACTAATAAATTTGAAGTTTTGTACAATCTGTCAGATAAACGGCCGAAATACCTGTATAGGTACCTTATCTTATTACCTTAAAACTATTTTTGGAGTCGGGCCCTTAGTAAAATGTTGTACCACTCGTTGTGAACGGGCACCGACTCCAAAATAGTTTTAACAGTCATTTCAGTCATTTTGGGTAGCTTTGAATTGACGTTTAACTTTGAACAAAGTTGGAAAAAAGATTTAACAATTTATTAACTACATCGAAACTTTTTGATATTTCAATATAATAACTGTGTTTAATGGATTGCATGTAGTGCGCGCGTTATTTCCAACTCCGTGATGGATTGCCAAAATGTTTTTGTACCAAATAAAATTTAAAAAAATAAACTGTTAATCCCATAATTCTGAAAATTGACTTCGACACGACAGCTAAATAACACAGATTTTGCAAAATATGTCGAAAATACACTAAAAATATTTTAATACATTTTAATTTCACTTGATTATATTATTATTTTCATTCATTATAGGTAATTCAAATTGTTCTCAACTACATGTTTAGACCTCACAATCTTCTTTAGCCTAGCCGGCCTAGAATTTAAAAACTATTAAAACTACGTTAGCTTATCCAAGTCTATGTCACAGATTATTGTAATTTGGTCATAATTTCGTCAATTTTTGCCGCAGAACAAACGTTTTTGCACTGTATCTTAAAGATTTCGTAGCTCTATAAATCCGCATTCTCAACAAACATTGATCAACATTGACTAGCAAAATTTGTTACGTGTGCGTGTTTATCGCATGTTCTATCAAAATGTTGCAATAGTTTACATTTTTGGTCCTTCGAGCCAGTTCTGAACCAGCGGCCTATGGATTTATAAAGATATTATGCATGTTATCGGATCGTACTCAATGAAACGCCGATTGGTCTATGTCCAGCAGTGGACTGATGTAGGCTGATTATAAGTGTTTGTGCCCAGCCTGTGCAGTGTACATAAAAATATCTAGGACTATGTTCCGTTGCTAAGCATTGTTGTAAATTTCGTCAATTAACGATTGAAAAAGTGTCTAAGTAGGTACTGATTATGGTAGGTGAAATAAGTATAAAAAATAAAACAAGCCGAATGTTATGTTTATTTTCAAGTTTAATTTCCTTTTAATCTGACAATACCGTAGCAACACGTCGTCGACACATTCAATACGCTGGTAACAATAATTACCATATCAAAATGGGAACTTGGAACTAATAATAATTTTATTATCAAAAACACTACAATTCAGTAATTCATTAGTAATAATAATAAGACTCAAGAGAACACTTACAAACAATGTTAATGGGTAATTTGGTTGAGGTAGATTCAATATTTATCAACTAATTTATGTTTTGTGGGAACATGACAATTCAATTCAGATTTAATAGTATCTAGATAGCTACAGTTAATCATTTATTAGAACAATTTCAAATATGCTTTTAATATTTCAACAATATACTTAGTTTGTTAGTAATAGACACTCAACAACCAATCAACACGCGTTAAATCTTTCGTTCATTCCGATTGGTAAATGAGAGTGAACAACACTCTGTAACTAACCAACTCGTAGTTATTATTCTTATAGTTATTTGTACATTTATAGTAATAATCATGTCCCCACAACCCGTTTTGAAAAAAAATCTTATATCAATATTAATTTAAAATGAAACTGGAATATTTTGATTTACTGTTTTACTGATTTTACAGCTATAGCTTCAAATTAAATAGAATTGGATAAAATAAATAATTATATTTACTAAAATAAGGCCCACAAAACCGTTCATTTTTATGCGTTGGTCCACCTATTGTTATACTATACTTATTATTGTAATTTCGAAGGTTTGTTTTATAATTCAGAAGGCCAAGATTCCTCACCAAACATGAGCAATATTTTGTCAATAATAGTTTATTGATTAAATTGATAATTGATTTCCTAAATCCAGTAAAATTAAAATCGAAAAATCCCATAGCGATATACAATTTCACACAAGCAGGGCTCTCGGCCGATGTAGGGCCACCTTAAGTTATAATTATGTATAGGTAATTACACAACAACGTCTTAACTATCTTCTCTATGTGATGAAAGAAACTTGCGAACATCATCAAGTAAATAAAAAAGAGACAGGTAATATATTACCGTAATAGACGATTATAGCAATAATATCAATATGAGCTTTTGAGCTAAATTAAAATCTAGAACTTCACATAATTTAACATTTCGGAGAACATATAACAAAAATATGAAAGGTAACGTTAAAACGAACAACACGTTCGCAAATCCCTGTCAACACCAAACCATTCGCGTACCAAAAAATAAAAAATAAACAATATATAAAATATACAAGCTAAATAGCAAACTCAAAAAAACAGATAAAAAGAACGCTGCGAAGTTTTTCAAGGCTTCTGTCTCTAGCAACGATATATCATAACTGAAAGAGACAACACATTTCACACTTGAAAAACTCACATAACTGTACATAAATAACAGCTTGGACGCTTTAATATAAGTACAAAATGCTACATCACCGTTCGTGAAATATGGGCTTAACATACAATACATATATGTGAGAATTGCTCGAATATATGAACTACCATCTTGTAACTTAGTCCATCCTCGATTTACCAGGCGGGTTCAAGACACCCAAAGATGATCTTGGAATTATTTATCGTCAATATTAAGTGATAACAATCATTTCTTCATTATCTGTTCGAAAATTCATAGCATGCTACTTCTACTGCATAGAGCGAAAAGTTGCCCTTTTAAAACCAAAAAATCACTAAAATTTATCTCTTCATAAATTAAAACCCTTTTTTTGCGTCCCACTGTTGGGCACGGGTCTCTCCCCATTATTGGGGAGGCCTGGAGCTTACTCCACCACGCTGCTCCAATGCGGGTTGGTGGAGATGCGGGTTGGTGGAGTTGGGTTGCAGCCAAATTAAAACCAACATAATGTTTTTTGCGTTACATCTACACACATTGAAATTAAATAGCAAATTAATAAGAAATTAAAAATTATACTTATTATGGTGTTTTTATAAATGGGGTATATTAAACCCTACCTCGCACAGCACGTCGTGTAACTCTTAGTTACCTGGTAATTGGAGGGCTGAGCCGAATGAATATAAGTATCGAAAGGTACTATTGTAAAACAAATAATAATAGGCACAAGTAAAGAACTTAAAATTATTGTAGAAAATAAATGTATTTTTGTAAGTAAATGAAAATAATAATCATTTTTTAAATAAAATTAAATCACAAGATGGCCTTCATAACAACACAATATAATGTAATTATAGTTTGGTGCATAAAATTGTTAAATATTAAAATACTACGCTATTGCTTTGTGATTACAGACTCTCATAATTATATATTAAAATTATTATGCCAACACTTTTAGGTTTCAGTAACAAAATACTCGAGATAGATGTTGCTCGTAACTTCTTATTTACCAAAGAAATACAATTGTATGATTTAGTAACATTGCCAAGTCTGGTATAGAAAAAACGAACAAACAAAAAGATTAAATAGAAATCTTAAAGTGCTCTAGACTTCCTAAAAGTGTTGCCATCACTAAAACATCAAACATTATATACATAATAAACAACATAAAATCTGGTAAGTATGACAAACTATTGCAGCCAATATGGAATGTGTGGTTGTAACAGAGGTTGCTGTTGTACAATAAATAGTAATGGAATGAAGTACCCGCTCAGTAATAAATTCTAATCTGGAGAGAGGCCGATAGATGGCGCTGACTTCCTTACACGTTTGAAGTCATTCTAAACTTTCGGACTTATTTAAGCCGCTGAATATTTTTCTCCAATTTAAACTCTTAATTTTCGCCACCCAGTGTTTAAAAATTTTCTTTCTTATGTTTCATTTTTGTTATAATTTTAATAAGATTGCAGCAAGCGCCACCATTTCTCCCAAATTTACCAATGAAGTCTCCCCGATCTATTTGATTATTAAAATATTAAAAATCGATAATTAATGCGAAATGAGATTCGAAATTATCTTCAGAGGCACATTCAGGCTTTTTTCTTCATATTTTTTCAATTCATTTCACTCCTAGGACGGACCAACCAATGTAAAGGTAGATTAAAAAAATCTGTACATTCAACATTATAAATTAATATTACATACTTTTTAGATCTATTGTAGTGTATCTTAATATCTAGTGCATAAATTGATCCATGCTTTTGAGGCTACAAATAATACTAAATCGTGTAAAGATCACTATAAGTACTATATATATCTCAATCCTTTATCTTAACGGTAAAAATGTCTATCGATAAAATTAAACTTGTTAAAAAAACAACATTGATAACAACATAAAATTTTCGTGCTATGGAGAATGTTAAACATCGTTAATAAGTTTAATAACAACAACAGTGGTATTTATATCCGTTCTGTTCTATCAGATTTATATAGATAACAACTATGTTATGAAAAGCTAATTCTTTACGAGGAACAAAATGTAGTAAATGCTTTATGAAAATGTTACAAAAGTATGGATCAATTCATACTAGTACAGTCAGCAACAATCTATTTAACAATATTATGTTTTGTACAGGTAACAATGTAATAATACCGCTCACTACCTACTTGTTTTTAACATTTCCTTAGTGATTTTCAATAATAAAATCTTTATTTGAAAATTTTGAACGTCCAGTTGCTGACTATTCTACGTGTATAATGCATTAGGGTTATGACTTACTTTAAATAAGTTACAAAAATCATTGTACATTGTTCAGGTATCTATATTGCGATGCGATAAACATTTTGATTTCACAATAATTACAAATAGAATAGAAAACAAAAAGAATAACAGTGACGGCTTAGATATTCACGTAATACCATTAATGTAACGTTAAAAAGTGATAAAATAAATATTATTAAACACAACCTCGAGTGAATGCGAATACCATTGCTTATAGTCACATAGTTATTAGCGTCAAACAAAAATATACGTAAACTACGCTATAATTATATAGTACTTACTACATCTACGGTACATTTGAACATTTCATAGTTGTCGAAACTGGCTACGTTCTTGCCCCAAAAGCGCCTTATCTATTACAGCTGCTTTAAATGCTTTCCTTAGTCTAAACATGGGATTATTTACTATTGGTTTATTCATCTTATATCTATGCAGCATAATATTATATTAACTTAGTAACAATCGCTATAATATATTATAGAGAAACGATTAAGATATTAAAACTATTTTCAAAATGTCTTAACTTCAGATACGACACTTTTGGGACCTATCCGTAGCAGTTTGCGTTTATGGTGCTTTGTAATATCATAGTTTTTGGCTGTAATTGGTCCATGGGACTATTTTTATTTGCACGTATTGATAATAACATCGGGTAATATTCTTTAACATAATTACAGACAACAGCAAAATTCTCTCACGCTTTTGACTCTGTGATGTAAAATATCTATTTGCTTATATATAAATTATACTTTTGAAAGGGGAAATAAAAAACCTGCTACAAACGTCGTGCCCTTGATGTCAATCGAAACTTTAGACCCTGTGATAAAACCTAGCGTCGAAGATATAATTCTAGACTTTAAGATCTAACACTACACCTAAGTTAACTTAGTGTAATTGAAGTTTCAGGTACATAGTCGGCGTTTTTTTATTAAATTTTAAATTTAATCTGAGTTTATACTTCATTTATATACTATTTACAATTATTGTGTGTGAGAGCGTTTTAAAAAGTTAAACGGTGATAAACGCTAAACAATAAATAACTGTAATTATAGGGAAGAACGTTGTAACTGTTCGTTCAGAATAAGGAGTATAAATAAAATATACTTTTTAGGAAACAAAACTTGTGATGATAACTTTACACAATAACTCTAAAAATCCGCCTTTTCAACCTTAACATAGATACTTACAATATAATTTTAACTTTTCAAAACACTCAGTCTATATAATTACAACTTACAATTTATACATAATAATATAAATTGTACCTAGGTGCTTTGAAAACGAAAACAAAAAAAAAATACTAACGTACGCGATGGATACGAGAAGCTTGTAGTGGCGCCATGGCTGAAAGTAGGATTTGCAATCACATAGTATTTTATACAAAAAAGATAAAATATTTTTTATTAGTGTTGGCAAAACGAGTGAAGTACTTTGTTCCAAAAAAAAAATCATTGAAAAAATATCATGTTGGGCGACCTATTTAAAGTAAAAATCTTTGGTTATTACTTCACTTTATTCAATGAAACTAAAAAAAAATTGCGAAGTAAGCACGAATGTTTTATGTTTGAAAGTAAAAATTCATCTATTTGAGATTGCAAACTCTAACTTCACTCTCTAAAAAAATAAAAAATTACAGCACTATTGTGATGAAACGAAAACGCTAAAAAAAGAAAAAAATGCATTACGTCTTACGTACCTAAAATAAATAAATAAAAAATACTACCTAACCACGCCTTCAGCTCGGACACCACTCGATGGGCAATATTGCGCAATATTTCGAAACTTAACCAATCAACATTAAAGACGTAACATCTAAAGAAGCTTACAACGAAGAAAATGAGGTAGATAATATTGTGATATGGAATAACGAACTTGTAGAACGTAACGATGAACCACTGGTCTCACCTAACGAGGATAGTTCTATAACGAGGGTTAAAACATTTATAGACGTGCACAACAAACTTTCAATTCACAGAAAAGAAATAAATTTGTCACAATAATTAATGTAGAAAATTTTCAATATTCATTATTCATTCTTCAAATCATGACGATAAAGTTAGAAATACCTATTACTGTATTAGTCACAATTTACTCAATTTTAGAATATTGCCTGAGCTACTGTTTCAATTTTTGAAATCAATCCTTCAATTTATTGTCGAGAAATAATGAGAAATGTCATAATCATTTTTAGTTTTTATGGCCGAAATAAATAGCAAAAATAAGACTTCTTCTAGCAGAGGCTATTTATGGATAAAAATTTTCATTGCGTCGTAACACGATACCCTTATCGTGTTATGAGACGTAATTAAAGTCTTTATTCATAAATTATGTCACCCGTTAAGGGCGTCGAACGGTGTCAATTTTATTCACATCATATCGACGATTAAAAGGCGAATTGACTCAAGCGCCATTTTGACAACTTTACAGGAGTGAGATATGAAAATTTAAAATAACGGAAAAAAACATTGTTCCAATATCTTAAAATTTTTGATTGAAACTGCTGTATACTGAATCTAAGTGTAGTCTTTTATGATATAGACAGTAACAAAGTATGATAGTAATATAATAGATTGAGATACATGTCGTTTAAGATATAATGCATTATTTTTTAGCTCAAAGTGAATTGCTTTAAGTGGCTGAGGTAACATAATTAGATTAAAGTAGAATGAGTGTCATGTCGTATTTACTTAAGTATAAAAAGCCTAAGTATGCCATATGTACTAAATATAAACTTTGTACTAAACTATACTCTCCTCTTGATTATGATGTGTAACAGATTTTACTTTAAGTAAGTGTTACAAATTTTAATCTCTTTTTGATAATCAAGCATGCGTAACAAATTACACTAATAATGAAATGGCATTTCCGACATTATTTATCATCAAAAATAAAGGTTTAAGCGACATTTTTTATCATTAAGACTCTATGTAAAATGTCTCAATCGACTAAGTCTATTTATATTGTTTGAAGTAAAGTGCTTCAATTTATAAGAATGTTTAAAATATATTCTGTAATATCAAATTGAAAGTCTTAGTTTCGAAAAAATGTAAAAAGCTTATACTTAAGCATAAATCACACACTTTGATTTTGATACTCCATTTAAATTGTTAAGTTCATAATTGCAAAAAAAAAAACAAATAAAATCGTGTCGCATGATTTCTCTCAAAATTGTTTAAGTAATTTGCAATGGAAAGCGCTTCGATTGAAACGAAACTCGGCTCAAACACGCAGAAAAAATGCTGATTCCAAATATGTACATAACTCAAAATCGACGAAAATGTCGCTTGAGTTAAGTCGCCTTGTACCCGTCGATATATTAGCTTAGTTCAACAAAAGTGATATTATGTAATAAGGGATGATGGCGAATGGTTTTGGTTCTTAAATTGAATAGTGCGCACGTCTATACACTTACTTTTACGGTCAAGACGTATAAACTTTCATTATATTATTTCATATTTTCTTATAACGATAACGTGTACTATAACTATTTCAATGTACTTTACATAATATCCGTAATTCGTTGTAATTATCTTTTAATAATATCTTTTTTATCTTTGTCCTATCTATATCTTTTTTTCTTAGGTTTTTTTCAGTTTTGTAAAGAAACGTGTAGCGTCGAGTGTAAAACAGTTGAAAAACGATAACAGGACGTATAATAAAACTGTGCGTTTAATAGTAAGTGGAATAGATTAGCAATAGACATAATATATTTTAGTATTGGAATGTAAATTGAAGGTAACTGATAGCATCTGTGGCTTAAAACTGTACGACAAATAGACAAAAAAAAATACATAAAAATCTTGTCAACATCGATAAATATTCGTTATGTACAGCGAATTCAGGTATTAAAACTGTTTGGATTTCATTTTGGTCTATATTTTGTACGCTTATGTTGCACTAACTGCGAGTAATATTTTGTAGTTTTTAGGGAGGCACTGTTTAAGCAGGGCCGTATTCGAGGCCTAGAACTTACTGGAGGCCAGTCCAGATGTAGTATAGGTCCCATTTGCAAACGGACTTTTAATTTGCGTTTGCGGATTTAAATTTCATTAATAAATGAAAGAAAATGAGTTAATATAGGGTCTTCAATGACGATTTTTTTTCTAAAGTCATGCTTATTAAATCTTTAAGTATTTAAATTTGCCCGTTCAACGTACACAAGCTAAATACGGCCCTGACGTAGTTACTTACAGATATTATATACACGCGAAATGGTCACTACGAGGCGGGGAATCCCACGTCATCCTACGTTATTACGTTATTGTCTTGACGCTAATCTCAGGCCGTTCGACGCTATTTACATTGAGGCCTCGACCTCACCTTATTTACACTCCACGGGGAAACGACGTCACTATCGAAACTATGAGCGAAGTAAAGGTCACACGCGAATACGCTCGTTCGTCAATCCGTTCCAATAAGAAAATCGATTTTGCATCGATTTCCAATCGATTTCGCCAACTTCAGCGAGAATAACTTTACGCGGCACCCGAGGACACTTTCGACCGACCTACGTATTTACAACTATAATAATATTACGTATTACGTACCCGTACTATTTACCGAAATCAGCCTTAATCGAAAATAAGTCTACGTTAGGAACGAAACGCGCCAAGCTATTCTCGCGAAGTACAAACGTCGTCTGCTTGCCGGTCGTGGCCGGCGATGGGGCCGCCTACCCCTTTGTATTTCTGTGGGGGGGATGGGGGAGGAGGGTCAACCGTTGGGTTGAAGCGTGGGTTGAATTTTGCTGCTGTCGAGGGGGAAGTCGGAGCTGGAGAGTTCAGAGTTCATGTTGTCGTCGGGGAGCTTGTTGAAGTCGGCAGCGTCGCGGGAGTGCCGCGAGAGGTCGAGCGCGCTCGGCAGCGAGGCGTCGAGCGCCGTCTCCGCGGTCGTGTCGGCGTCGGCGTCGGCGTCGGCGTCGGCGCGCGACACGTCGAACGCGTCGTAGCGGCGGCCCTTCCTCGTGCGCCCGTTCGGGGTTTTAGACTGGAAATATAGGTACAGTAAGTAAGAAGTAAAAAGCAAAACACAATATTCCTATGCTCTGCGCGTAAGAAAACACCGAGTGAATATAGAAAAAGTAATCTGGAGGAGCAGCGATGACCGAGTGGTAAAAAACCACGGTCTTCGACGCAACCGATCCTGGGTTCAAATCATCGGCGCGCACCTCTTACAAAGAAATTTGTAATTTGCGGATTTATCGCTGCTCCACGGTGATGAAAAATATCGTGATATTTAATTGATTACGATGTTCTCCATCACCGTGCATGCCTGAGAGAAATTCATAATTTCTCGAAAGCATGACGTCCACCAATCCGCACTTGGCCAGCGTGGTGGACTATGGCCTAAATCCCTCTCCCTTGTGAGGAGACCTGTGCCCAGCAGTGGGACATAAAAAAAAAGTTGAAAAGAAAAATCTGGATAGAAGCACCTACATCAATTTAGATTTACTTATAACAGATTTTATCTTCATCAGCCCATAGCTACTCTGTAAGAAAGCCAATTATTGTATACCCCGTCTTAGAAGACTTTCTCCGTCTGCTCTTTTCTTTAGTTCCACATTGCATAAGCGCACTAAAAGTTAGTAAAAACCGACAGTGTATAATTTCTTCCAGTTGGAGAAACATATTATATATTTAAACCTTCCACAGGAATTACGCTATATATTAGACAAAAAGTAAGTACAAAAATAGGTTTGGTAGTAGTGCGCAGTAATCAGCGCGTTCCGGCCGGGAGATTTCATTTTATAATAAGTAGAGACGACATTAAATTACGTAAGTAATTCAATGCATCGTAGGTATAAGGTAGTCCATTGTAGTGTAAGGTAGGTCGATTGTTTTTTTAGACTACAAAATGAAAAAAAATCGGCCAAGTGCAAGTCGGACTCGCGCACGTAGGATTCCATATCATTACCTAAAAAAACATGTTTATTGTATGGGAGCAATATCTATTTTATTTCATTCTATTTTATTCCATTTTTAATATTTGTTGCTGTAGCTACAACAGAAATACATCATCTGCGAAAATGTCTAATGCTTCGGGATTAAGAATAGAGCTACGGTATCCCTTGCCTGATCGTAAGAGGCGACTAAAAGGGGGCTTCCGGGGATGCGGACGGTGAGAGTGGGAGCTTGACCCGTCCAGCTAGCAGCCCCGGGAGGGACGGCGGTGCATGCGTGGCCGCATGCCGCCGTGAACACCTGAAGGTGCAGGAGAGCACAATGAGCAGATGTCATCTGCTCTCCCGAAGATGGGCCCGTTTTGAGCGCCGCGCGTGGAGGACACCGGTGCGTTCCTATGGAGATTCCGGAGTCCTCACAAACGCAGAGGCAGGCCACCGAGGGGGTTTTAGTGCGGTCAAATCCCACATAACCCGGTATCCTCTCCCAAGGTGTCGGGTACCTTTTGAAGGTTTCCCCTCCGATACCAAAAAAAGGCATAACGGTTCATGAGATACAGCCTGATGACAGAGCGACGGATAGACGGACAGTGGAGGCTTAGTAATAGGGTCCCGTTGCGGAGCCGTAACTGTAACTGACACTTACGGCGGGGTTTTCAGTGATGTGCACGTGCCCGTTGAGCAGCGGCTCGCCCGCGCCGCGCGCGCCGCCGTTGGCCAGCTGCGCGCCCGCTGTACTCGCGCCCTGTCCAAACACACAAAACTTATGTTTACATCGTTTTATCATCTAGCCTGACATTTTGCCGGGAATTTTCTTGGTGCATTTTTGAGTTATGTCGGATAAAGTTGATGGCATTGCCTTACTTGAACATCTGACTGACTCATTACTGACGAATTACTAATTTTTCTATGCCTACAGAGCTTAGAGCACCAAAGTTACTGACTCACCCTTCAGTAGAGACGGCATTGCGCCTCACTTCGATACATAATTTTTGTGCCAAATCTGGTGCGGGGGAGGAACGCACACATTTTAATTTTGTCACACATTCACAAACATTCTTTCATCGCACAGACGCATACGTTTCTAAATATGTCAATTTCAATTAACAACGTCATTTTCTATGCACCGACAACTCTGACACCGACACACACATACACACTAGTTGTATAACTAGAAGGCACATTGGAGGGGGTCGCCCGTAAAGACCACTCCTCAAACGGGTGCCATACCTTTTATACCTTGATGCCCTAAGGTTATGTCGGATAAAATTGATGGCATTACTGTATAATTATTATTTATTCTTATGGCATTACCTTACTTGAACATCTAACTGACTGATTACTGACAAGTTACTGATTTTTTTCCATGACTACAAAGTGATGCAAAAATTATACTTGACGCTGGCAATATTATGCAGAATTTGCGCCATGCCATTATTAAAAAAAACTTTCACAATTTGACCTATCTCTAGCAGTTTGTATATTTACATACATTATACATGTACATTTTCAGTTTTTTAATGGAGTAACAAGCCACGTAGTATTAAAAACAATGTCGCTGCAGCCCATGAACAAACACCTGTGAGCTTAAGTTTGGCCTGTTGTGGTATGCAGTTGCGCTGCTGTTCTGAAGGCTGATGGTCGCCACATGTTAGTCCGACCGAGAACTGCACAATTCCAACAAATTATATTAGAACTGTTTCATAAGTTCATTCATTGCTTCATAAGTGGGTACAGCGGTGGTACTACAGATGGAGCTCCTAGAGTGGTCGGTTGCATCACAAACGTATCAGTTAGGTATCATAATAAAGGTTCAAATTTTATCTATCTACGGCAATGTGATCTTCACCGGGAAAGCAAGGGCTGTTGGGTGACGTCACATTCCTATGTAACATCCAGCACTTAAAAATTCAATAAGTAGTGTTAAAATCGAATAGACAGAATCACATACCTTCATTTCAGCTCCTTCTTCCTCAATGGTCTCGTTGACAGATGTTCGTCGTCTTCTTCTGCAACAAAAAATATATTATTGCAATTAAATTCACCATAAGGACAGTGCGTGCCACGAATTTAAAGTGTATGTTTGCGCGTAAAAGTAAACGTCATTTTGATTCGTTATTGTAGTCGTATATATACCCCTTGGATAAGTCAAGCCCTCCAAACTAAAGTTCTAGATCCGCTACTAATCATTTGTTGAGGATTTTTAGTGCATACAACCGTACTAGCAGAGGGCTTGGCCTTCAGAAAGCAACAGAGATCGCGCAATTTGCTAACCCCTCTTATAGATAAAACTGTTTTGATGAGTTCTATTTTCTGTACTCTATTATTGTTATATAGCTCTTACGTTTCAGACGAAAATCTCATCGACAAGATGTTATAGTGCGTTTTTGATTAATAATGGCTGAACAATTTTTAGTCATATTCAAGAACTTTTTTACATTCAATCCAATAAGTCACAGCGAATGAGGCCGTTTAGCCATAAAACAATAAAAAAATACAGTTTCAAACAAGGAAGAGAGAAACACTAACTTAAAGTGGTAGATTTATAAATGAAACTTTAGAGTAGAACAAATATTTACCTGTTAGGTGAAGTGGTTCGTTTCCTCCGTCGCCAGATGCACACGGCGGCGATTGCTAGTAGACCCAGTAGACACAAACCACCCGCGATGCCCAACCCTGTGAAAACAAACCACGTAACCACAAAACTCTGAAGCAAAATATATTCCCAAACGAAATTTCTCGTTCTTTTAAGCCACATCACATCATAATACCTACTTTTTTCCTTATCTGTTTTCCGTTTTTAACACGCTTTTACTAGCTTGACCTGTATGTTTATATTATGTATGTATGTATGTAACGGAATCTTTTTACTTCATTTTCACCTACTTCTAAGCGTCTGATTAACTTGAAAATTTGCACAGGGGTCAAGGGCCGATGACAATTTAATAATATGGAAAAAAAATCCAACAAAAAAATTAAAAACAAATAATGTAGTTTAAAAAACTAAAAACACGCTTTTGTGAAAATACGAACTAAAAAGTAGCGTGGGGTGGTTTTTAAGATACTATTGACACCATCCATTCCAATCCCACGCTTTTTTTCACTTAAAGTATAAATTGCAGTACTTTTGGTACTACGTACTTTTTATTTTAAGTACAGTCAGGTTTGGATGCGAGAGTGTTGTGAAAATGTTACGTCATATTTACACCTAACTGCACATTGCACATACAGACTTGTTAATAAAAAAATAGTAAACGAATGAAATAAACGAATGATTTTTTTAATAAATTTTGTATATTCGTATCATTTTCTTGAGAATTCCAACAATAAAAAATATTGGAATTTTTTTGTTTGAAAAAAAAAATCATACAATATTAAGCACCACATAAAAATATTAACAATCAATTAGACCTGAAGGTCGGTCCTAATTCTTAATCATGGTATGGTTTTTCTTTCTTGATAATAACGCTCAGGGTTTCTTTCATCACCTTCAAGTAATGTGACAAGTACGCTAATCGTCGGATAGTCATTCGTAACTTCAATTTCTATTTCAGGATGTTCGAGTAGCACTAATCATATGATTTTGAAATTGAAATTGAAATTAAAGTTACGGGTGACTTTAACCTACAATTACCGTACTTGAAGGTGGTGAAAGAGGTCCTTAGAGTTCTATAAAACTGAAATAATAAATTGTGATATTTCATGAATATTAACAGTAATGGAGTAAATACTTACAGAGTGGGTAGTTAAAGGAGGCGGGCGGTGGCGGCGGGATGGTGAGCACCTGGTCGTAGCCGCGGCCCGGCGCCAGCAGCACGTACACCGGCAGCGAGCGGTCCAGCCCTGGCAGCTACGAGCAGAAGGCGAGGGTTCAAAATATTTGAGGACTACATTATGTAGGTACCTTATAAACTTTTCCCACCCACAGAGCAAATTAAAAACAAGAGACATGACATGTTATAACTTGCAATTGCACCAGAAACAGTGTCTCCGAACACACACATTTTCAAGAGCCGTGCACATTACAATACATATAAAAGATGCATACCATTGGTCACTAATATAAAAAAAGTTTGACTGCATAACCATAAATAACACTTTGAATGATGCGATCTTAAAGTTACAGGCGTAAGATTATTTTTTGTTTAACAATAATTTCACTTATAACATTTTGCCATAGAAAACAGAAATTCGCCACCTAGTACGACTTCTCGAAGCTAGATGCCGCTAGCAACACGTGTGTTCTATTAAATACGTTCACAACTATGAAATAAGGTTCATATTTCCATGTAATTTTGTGGTCGTCACTTTGAGCATTTTGCTCAAAGTGGCGCGGACAGAGTTACGCTCCAATGGTACTTCTCCTTGTTTTTCGATTTCTATGTTCCCACCATATATCTTTGAGGAAGCTCAACAAGTTTCGTTCCTTCCATCATGAGCCGTTGCGGTCGGTGTTTAGAAAACGGCGGAAAACTGGCAGCCTCACAGCAAACGACAGCGGCAAGACGAACGTTCTCCTAGCGACCGACCGCAGCGGCTCATCTCAGAAAAAGTAATCAGAGCCCAGTGTGAGTTTGTAAACGCGCGAACGTTAAATTGGACAGATAGATCTTGACCTGCAAGGAATAAGGTCGATAATAAAATTATTAACGCAAACGCGATAGTAACGTTTTCGCGTGTGCAGGCTGACACTAAGGCCTCTGATGAAAACCTCTAGACTGAAGATTGATTTCATGACATGGATATAATTAGGATTGACCTAATGTTTGACCATAATGAATTGGTAAATAGTACAAGTTCTCCTTTTTTTTGCTTAGCTTTTTTTTTTGCTTAGCTTATTCGATCAATCACGTGAAATATGTTTTGTAGAGCGCTGATTTAATCTCAGCTTACACACAATATTTAAATTGAAATAATTTTACTACATATAAAATAACTAGCCTTCCACCAGCGGCTTCACCCGCGTGGATCCATTTTATAGATTCCCGTAGGATAAAAACCATCTTATGTCCTTTCCCAAGGTCCACTCTATCTGTGTTCCAAATTTCATAAAAATTGGTTCAGCAGTTTGAGCGGGAAAGCGTAGCAGACAGACAGACAGATAGAGTTACTTTCGAATTTATAATATTATAAGTAGGGTTTTAGTGCTGACTTTTTACGTAAACTAGATAAGAGTCAAATTAATTACAATTTCAAATGATTGATGATGATAAATTACCTTTGTCACTAAATAAAATAAGAAGATTATAAGTAAAACTAAAATAGAGCCCCCAATAAGGAAGTACATACCTCGCAACGGCTGCTCTCAGTGGTGCAATCAGTAACGTTCATGGTGTGCCACTTCTCGACAGGGAGGGTGATGTTCTGGGCAAACCGCACCACTTTCGGGCCAGCCCCACTGCACCACACTGCCACGCCGTTACTCGAGTATGAGTACTGCAGATCTTTCGCTTCTGAAACAAAGCAATATGGCTTATAGAAGCAAAAACATTTCAATTCATGTACAATGCCTTCACGAACTGTACACCTTTGTCAAAATTCGTAACATACTTGTATCTTTTTATTCCTTACAAATCGTATAGGTACATAACCGAAATTATCAGATCATCATCATCATCAGAAGTATTTATTATTATCTACATAATATATCGTACATTTCTGTGCACGCCAAATCCGGTCTTGGACTACCAAGTCAATTGTGATACTTTTAATGAGCTGTCAAAACGTGACATCCCCATTACATCATAGACCAATAATCCTACGTACATTATTCTTAGTCTAAGCCATACATTTTGTATGAGAAAATGATAAGTGTCACTTATTATATCATAGACCAATATAGTACGTAAGTACATTCTTAGTCTAAGTATCATATATAGTCAATTGACTTCATTATTATTGATTTAAACGGTAATAAAAATCATGCATAAAAAAGAATTAACAATTATATTATATTAATCCAAGCGTGATTTAGTGCAACCTTTTTAAGGTAAGGATTTTGAATTTTTTTGTGCATAGTGTCCAAGACCCTATTCGTCATTTTTTCAGTTTCTGGTGTTGCTGGAAGAAATTTCTTACAGTCTTGGTGTACAAAATATAATAAACAATAGTAATATTATAATGCAAGCTGAAGTGGCAATGGGAAGGCCATATAGCTAGAAGAACCGACAACAGATGGGGAAGAAAGATTCTCGAATGGCGACCACGTCTCGGCAAAAGGAGTACAGGCCGCACTCCAACCAGGTGGACTGATGACCTAAAGAAGACAGCGGGAAGCCGCTGGATTCAGAAGGCACATGACCGGGAGAAGTTGCGAACGTTAGGGGAGGCCTACGTCCAGCAGTGGACTACAAAAGGCTGAAAAGAAGAAGTAGAATATAATGACCGGGGAGTCAAGCATCAATTAAGGATTTTATATTACTCTTACCCAAGTCCTTCATCTGAGCCGGAATGTTAAGGATCTGGCTGTTCTCCTCGGGGTTGTAGCCGGTCACCATCACGAACGTCTGCTCCACGGGGTTCAGATTGTGGATCTGCAAAATTGTACAAAATTCTATATTGAATTCAAATATTTTGACAAGGTTTAGAGAAGGTCAGTATTTATTGATGCCAAAACTTAAAATACATCACCTCATTTTGAAATTCCGATAGAAATAAAATTATCTATTTAATGAGAAATCACAGTATAAGCACATCACAGATACTGTACGTTAAGATATTTGTTTAGTTATTATATGAGTTATTAAATAGATATAAAGTATTTAGATGTCTGACTTCCTTCACCAACCCGCATTGGAGCAGCGTGGTGGAATAAGCTCCAGGCCTTCCCAGTAATGGGGAGAGATCCGTGCCCAGCAGTGGGACGCAAAAAGGGTTGCATCCATTTACTCGTAGATATCATAGACATGGTTCTACAAGAAAGCTGTAAAAACCTCTTGAAACTGGCAACGCCAAAACCTCGCTTGGCATCTAAATCATCGGCGAATGTGACCTACATGTTGATCTACATAGGTGATCGATTAATATCATGTTACTCGTATATGGTGATGTATGTGTAAGCGACTCACCAGTACAGTGTTCTGTGTAGTTTCGATGGTGGCCCACTCGTCAACAGGCAGGACTAGCTTCGTGCTGTGTCGCACGGTATATCGCGCTGGACTGCCGCTCCAGGACACCCTTAAAGTGCTGGAGTTGATGAATTTGTATCTCAGGTCTTTGAAGCGAAGAGGACCTGGAAACGAGTTTAAATTTCAACATACAAGTCATGATAGTAAGAATTGCTATTTTTAGCCACTGCTGGACACGAGTGTCCTCCACTGCGCTGCTCCAATGCAGTTTACAATACAAACTTTGTCATAATATTAAGTAATTAACTGTAAATAAATACTCATTTAGATGCGCAAGGCTCTACGGCTACTATAATGTAAAAGTAATTCGACAGCCTCCGTGGCGTAATGGGTGCTGAGCCGACTGCGAAGCGTGCGGTCGTGGGTTCAATTCCAACCCAGAACAAATATTTGTGTGATGAACATGATTATTTGTTCTGTGTCTGGGTGTTAATTTATCTATTTAAGTATGTATTATATAAGTATGTTTATCAGCTTTCTGGTTACCATAGTACAAGCTCTGCTTAGTTTGGAATCAGATGGTGTTGTGTGAATTGTCCAAAGATAAAAAAAAAGTAGAGCGCGTTTAGCCCTATTGGAAATTTTCATCTATGTTTTCATACTTAGGACGAGACGCAATACCGTCAGTCCCGGTCATTGATAGGATTCGTTAAACCTTTTCGGAAGTCTTATGTGTGATTCGAAAATATTCACAATCTACCCGCGACAACTAACCCGTGTCTCCAACTACCCGCATTGGAAATTATAGAAGGTGACATTTTCCTAGAAGTGACACATAAAAAACGGTTGCAACCTTTGATAATGATACCTATGGATCTGAAACAGTTGTCTATATAAAGCGTAGCTTATACTTTTGTATCATAATCCGATGAAGAACTTATAAACATATTTCTGTTTCTTTCTCACTTATGTTTATCTACTCATGCGATAAGAGATAGCACTAATGTTGAACGTGCCAATTTTGGCAACATTTTTCTGTAACGTCATGGTAATACCTATTTGCGGCCGATTCGCCATTTTTTATTACACTTTCATGTGGTACTTGAGCTGTCAGTGAGCTTTGTTGTGGATACTAGTGGATAGTTTTTTTTAGAATTTCTTCGTTATTTGTGGTGTTTTTTAGCAAATCCTTTATTGAGAAAGGTGAAGTGGTGTAAAAGTAGATGCCAAAGTGCAGTTTTATTGGGTGCGGCGGCAGAAGAGGGAAAAAACAGCATCATGTACATTACGCCGGTACGTACTGCATATTTCATCGAAATACCCCTGATTTCTACAAATTTACAAATGAAATGTTTGCTAAAAGTCTTAAGTAAAGATATTGGATCACGTTTCCTTTCATTTTCATTTATATTTTCGATTATTTCACTATACAATTTTATAAAAACATTTTGTATGAAAAATAGTGTTGCGGTATTGATTGCTCCCATATCGATAAAATTATCATACATAAGATAAAGGGTAAAGAATATCGGGCTTATGAAATATGTTTTTTTCACAATTGTATAACTGGAAAAATTAGTTGTATTAGCAAATTAAAATTTAAACTTCTGTTAATGTTCCACTGCTGGGCATTCCTCTCATAACTAACATTATGTGTATTTTGTTTTAGGTCACCAGTGATTGAAGAGTCTGAAAATATAAACACTACAAGGAAACATGTATATTTTTGTCCCTTCAATTTGATGATTCATGTTTCAACAGAACAATGAATAATATAATACTACGTGATGATGGCCTACCATCACAAACTTTATTGGTAAGAAAGATGTGTGCTCTTTTAATTACTTAACAATTTATTGTTCACATATATATGATTGTTGTAATATATTATTATTGTTATGTGTGTGTGCGTGTATAATAATAATAATAATAATATATTTGCTTTGAATATGTATATGTATAGGCGTTGTGTTAAGCGAGCGAGCTGGGGTTGCTCGCGATCGATTACCGTCGCATATGGACGCGACGGTAATCGCTTAACACCACGCCGCCTACTTAGGATAGCTATACATAGTCGACATAAATCAATCTACTCATATACCTACTATGGTTTATATGTTATACTGTTGGGCACTGGTCTCTCCTGACTAGAGAAGGTACATGCCATATAGTTTACCAAGCTGGTCCAGTGCGAGTTAGGGTACTTGGATAGCGCCCTGTTTGTATAGTTAAAATGTAGGTATATATCTTGAACGGAAATATAAAGATAAAATTTTAAAACAGGTTTTAATATTAATAGCCAGCCATTAGTCAGCCAGCCATTATTCAGCCAGTCATGAGTCAGCCAGCCTTAAGTTCAGAGCCATAATGATCTGTTGTTCCAGATGCTAACCATTACGGTCTGTTCCCATTACAGGAGCAATTATTCCAGGATGGCCGAATGTACCGAACGCGTCAGCCAGCTAGCCAATCGGAGCCTTGCCACCATGCCATACTGACGTCTCCTTGCAACCTAGCCAAGCCGTAGCTAATAAGGAGAGAGTCAACTCTATATAAGCCATCCCCAACAATTATTATGTGTCATTCTGCTTGTCAGTAAAAATGCAGAAACTCTGTCCATTTTTATTTCAGGTAGATATTTGAGTAAAATTTATGCTTTCTTTTTAAGGACATTCGTCTTAGTCCCTTGTATGGTCCCTACCTTTATACAAATTGTTAATGACCAGAGGTCTTCAGGAGTCCAGATAATTTATAATAGGTACCTTAAGCTTACGCAACTATACCTCCCTATTATGTTTTATTATCTTTTAGGTACATATTTGTTTTTAAAAATAAAGGAAATGTTCAATAAAGTAAAATAAATGTGATTATCAATATCTTGGATATTTTATTTTGTGCCCTACTAACACAACCTTGATAAAAAAGGACATACCATACCAGCAGACATACAAAACATCAGACCGTACAAGATCATCAATTCGCAATTGTGAGCGAGAGAATCATTCGTGATTTTTTGCATAATATTATAAACTCTGACGTTAGTATGACGTGGCATTAGTTTAATTTTAACTACGTTTAACGTGTTAGCCCATCGTTTTAATCACACCTCGGAGTTACTGATGGTTTGAATGGAAGTATAACTTTTATATTTTGTTTTATATTATTATAATTTGTTAATTTACCTACAAACCGATATTCAAGCCCTAGGATAGATGATCACTTCCAGTGTACCTATTTGTAACAAGAATGGAACTATCGATAATGTCTATCGACCGAACAGAAACAGCTCTAGTCGAATCCGCCATTTGTAATTACAGTCGAGTGTAGGTATGGCACGTTTTTTTTGTAGGTATTTCAACTCCTTCCGTAAGGGGGATTCGTTCCTCATTGGTTGCAACCAAGTTAGGGGTAAATAGCTAAGTACCATTTTTGATGTTATTTAATTAAGAACCTTTACATGGAATCGAGCAGCGATGGCCAAGAGGTAAAAAGCCGCGGTCTTCTACGCGATCGATTCTGGGTTGAAATCCTCGGCGCGCACCTCTGACAAAGAAATTTGTAATGTGCGCATTTATCGTTGCTCCACGGTGGTGGAAAATATCGTGATATTTTATTGATTACGATGTCCCTCTCACTTGTGAGAGGAGAGCTGTGCCCAGCAGTGGGACATAAAAAAAGGTTAAAAAAAACATGAAATCAGATTTGATCTATTACGGAGGCTACATAAACATTTAAGTGATATCCTATTTACTAAAAAACTATTCATTCACCTTCATGCTTGGTGGTGACCAGCACGGGTCGTGAGAAGGGTCCTCCTAATGCGCGGCCCGGTATGCGCGCCTGGATTCGAACCTCGTAGTCGCTGTCCGGTTGTAGACCCTCTACTGTAGCGCTTGACGTTAAGCTGTAAACAAGAATTATTTATATATTTTTAATTAACTTTCAATGTACGTTTGTGTGGAAATGGGTATAATGGACCGTGTAACTCAATTTTGATGCGGATATATTCAATCGATTGAGTTTAATTTTTGACGTGATAACGTCTTTAAAATCGTTTTAGTCGGGTGACATGTTCAGAAACTTGTGTCACACCAAAACCTCACGAGCGCGATCGCAGGTATAACGAGAGAGAGACGGACCGATCTCCCGTCTCATCTCGAGCGCTGCCAGTCATTCCGTGAAACTTGTCACGCGGAATCCTCACGAGCGGAGGCTGGCATAGCGTTCGAGTGAGTGGACCGATCTTCCGTCTCTCTCACTCTAGCGGCATACAAACGAATGGAGATTTTCTCGTGCGGACGTTATCACGTAAACATCTCGATCGTAAACCTACTTTACAAACAATTTGCCGTTTTTTTATACATATTATTATGTTTTCTTTTGTATGCCACCGCAATTATATACACTCTGAGTATTATTGTAAATCAAAAATGACCAACGCAACAAAATTGTGGATTTGGATGGTATTTTATTAAAAATGTTGAAGAAAAAAATTAATAAATATTTTGTAACGTTTTAAAATACAAATACAAATACAAATACAAATATGCTTTATTGTACACCATAAAAAATAACACAAAGAGTATTTTATAAATACAAAAATCACGGTGAACAACAGGCGGCCTTATCGCTTCTAGCGATCTCTTCCAGGCAACCTTGGGGTAGAGAAATTAGAAAAATAGGATCCAGGAGGGGTGCACACGAAAGCTTAAATTTAAATATACATAGACGTACATAAATATTTATATAAATAGACGTACATAAACTTACATACTAAATACAAACAAATTACACACATACATACACATATTATATATATATATATATATATATACATGCAAAATGTCAAATGATTGTTAAAAAAGGATTTTAAGATGTTTTCTTTCTAGAGTTTATTGGTAAGAGGGTGGGTAATCCGTTCATTGAAGGCTAGGAAAGTTCTAGGTAGTAATTAAAGAGACGCTTTTTAAAAATAGCAAGCGATTCTGATTTGCGTATAGAAGAAGGAAGAGAGTTCCACATACGGATCGCAGAGACAGTAAAAGATTTAGCATAGAAGGTAGAGGAGTGGACAGGAGTACTAAGGCATAAATTTTCAGAGGAACGTAAGAATCTATTATGGGAAAGGCAGAGAAATTCAAAACGCTCTTTCAAATATATTGGAGCAGTAGGGTGAAATAGTGCACAGTACAAAGCAGAAAGAATGTGAGTATTCCGGCGAAAACGGATAGGGAGCCACTTGAGCTTTAGTCGAAATACGGAAACATGATCGTATTTGCGGAGTCCAAATACGAATCGTATGCAAACATTTTGGAGTCGCTCAAGTTTGTTAAGTTGCTCCTCAGTTAGATCAGGATAGCAAATATCAGCGTAGTCGAGTATAGGAAAAAGAAGAGAATGAACAAGTGTAATTTTTGTTGGAATGGGCAGAAAATTTCGAAGTCTGCGCAAGGAACCAAGTCGAGCAAACAAAGTTTTGCTAAGGTGGTTGATTTGAGGAACCCAAGTTAAGCAACGATCCATGATAACACCCAGGTTTTTTACTTTGTCACTATAAGGAATGACAGTCCCATCGTAGATTATTGGCGGGAGGGTAGTCCAGTCAACCTTAGATATTAGCCTGGAACTGCCGATTATAATGACTTGAGTCTTAGCCGGGTTAATTTGAAGTCCAAAATCACCAGTCCATTTCAAAATACAAGTCAACTCTACATTAATTTTGTTAATAGCAGAAGGAAGATCAGCAATAGATGCCTGCGTATAAATCTGAAGATCGTCTGCATACAAGTGATAGAGAGAAGATATATGGGAACATAACGAATTAATGAAAACTGCAAATAGAAGAGGGGACAACACGCCACCTTGCGGCACGCCAGCATTTGTGTTACACCAAGAAGAGAACAAATCATTAAACTGTACACGTTGCCGGCGCCCGTACAAGTAATCACGAAACCAGTCAATTGCGATTGGAGATACGTTGAGAGAGCTAAGCAATCCTAGGAGGACATCGAAGTCCACTGTGCCGAAGGCATTGCTGAAGTCCAACAGTGTCAGTACGGTAAGCTCTTTATTGTCCATTCCAGACCTTATATCATCCGTAATTTTAGCGGGAGCAGTAGCCGTACTATGACCAGGGCGGAAGCCGGATTGGAGAGGATTTAACAAGTTATGACCAGAGAGGAAAGAACTAAATTGCTGGTGGATAATGCGTTCTAGGGCTTTCGATAGGAACGGTAGGATAGAGATCGGGCGGTACTCAGAATAAGATGTAGGATTTGGTTTTTTCGGTAGTGGAATTATATGGGCATCTTTCCAGGAGGAGGGGAAGGAACCAGTGGAAATGGATTTATTGAAAATAGAAGTAATGACGGGAGTTAGGATTTCAAGTAAAGGAATAATCATCTTACGGCTAATGCTGTCGCTTCCAATGGAATCGGAATGAATTGATAAGATGCTCTTCTTAACGTCACAATCAGCAATATAACTAAAAGAAAATTCGGGAGTGTCAGGAGTAGGGATGGAAGAAATATTTGATAGATAAATGTTTTTACACACAAAACGAATTCTTTGACTGCGAAAATAATTTAAAAAAATATAATTTGGTGTAATTAAACACCGTGACATTTAAAACGTTTATAAAAGATAATTAGTTTATAATATTAAAGAAAATAATAAAATACAAATAAAATAAATATAATTATATCAATCCAGTGTTTTAAGAACAAAATGAAGTGGTTCACCTATAAAAACAACCTAATTGCAACACCCTCTTAGGGTTATTGTTGCAACTTGTAACTACAATACCCACTCAGTAAAGGTCAGGCGCGGTCACAGGGGACATAACCCCCCCCCCCCCCCCAAATCCATCAGTCATGAGTAAATGTAAGGCGAAACAAGCCAATTTGGGATACGTCTTAACCCTCCCGCCCCCAAATTTCTTGGCGACAAAAAAATTGAAGGCTGCGAAGGTATCAAACGTGTGTGTGGTTTAACCAGTAGATTAAAATACGCACAAAAGGATTTAAATCCAAGATGGCGGTCACCACTTATTGGTAAGTACATACTTTTGTAACACAACTAATATGGGTATCAAATAAAAGGGCTTAACTTGTAGCTTACGATACTTCATGAAAATTTTTATATCTTTAGCGCATTTTAATGTTTTATTTGCTTTTAAAAACTTTTTTATGAAATGAAAGGCTGAACTTTCGTGGTACATCTCGGGAAGTGTTATACTTCTATTAACTTTATATACTTACTTTCCACCTATTTGTTCCGTGAAGCAATTCTATAATGTTTCGGTGGAAAGGTGCGGTTACTGATAAGATATCACTCTTATCTACTACTTTTGACTACGTAATAAAAGGCAGCCGGCAGCTCTCGTCTGCTACTCTAATAAAGTGAAAAAAAAAACTCAGGAATTTTAGGATTTTGATAAACATGTAGCTCCTACCGATTCGATATCAGATTCCAATAATCCGATAGGAAATCGTGGTAATCATAAGCAAACTATTGACCTCTCCCTGCAGTCGTCCACCCCCTCCACGCGGCGCACGCACACCAGGTAGCTGTACTTGTCGGCGCCGTCCACCGCCCAGCGCAGGCCGAAGCTGCGCTGCTCGACGTCCACCGCGTATATCTCGTCCGGGACCACTGTTATATCCCTGCAATTTTAAATGCCTTTTCATTTCTTGCGCTGCTTCACAGTCAAACAAGTCCTCTGCCGCAAGGCTTACTACAACACTAAGGACTATCGTGGGAATGAATCTCGCCCACACATAGCTATTTCTAAATTAAATGTAATACATAGTTTTAGTAATTACTCGCATCTGTGAGCAGCTGGAAGTGGGTTTATAGTGTCTCATACGATCAGCTGTCACGTGTGCCCATTATGGACCCATAGCCGTACTGTTATCTCAATTATATATATACTTTTTTTTTAAAAGAGTGCTGCTGGGAGATTTTTTCCGCCGCCTTTTTTCTCTCCGCTCAACATCTAGCCCAAACGGGCACCTAAAGGCCATGACCGGGATAAAATGACATTCATTAAGCGAATATTTTGTATTCCTAATATGAAATAAATATTTTTGATTTTGATTTTGCTTATAAGGTACACCATCTTTAAGGCCGCCATCCCCACTTGCGTTTTACAAGCGTTGGCGTTTTTCCAACTTTGTTTGTAACGACAAGCTTTCGGCAAGCACCATCACACTCTGTCAGTATGAGCGGGGCAACGGCCAGCGTTATGTGCGAAGTTAACGTTGCGTATAAAGCATGCGCAACGTGAACGTCGTAGGAGAGTCGTCAGAGCTCGTTAAACGCCAGTGGGACAGCGGCCTAAGGAAGTCGTCGCACCAAAGATGTGCTATGCAGCTATGCTGCGAGGATGCGAAAGCTAAGCCACGAAACTATGTGACGGTTTCCACTAAAAGTAAGCTATGTAGCTGTTTGTGGAAAATGTGCAACTTTAATTATGCGATGTTACAATCATACAGGGGGCGCGGTGAGCGGCGATGCAGTGAATGGAGAGACGCTTGCACCGTCGCCACAATTTTGCATATTACTACACTACTTGCAACTATTCATGGGAATCAGCATACATCCAGAGCACACATCCACAGCACGCTACTTTCGATATAATTAACATAGCTTGGTTTGTTAGGTAGATAGTTTAAATAACGGAAAATAGGCACCCCGCGCAACAGGCTTTTGTCCGTCGACGTCTGTGACATTTTCACTACTTTCAGATCAGATCAACAGCAAAAAAAGCATATTGGTATCTAATCCTACCCAATATCTGATGTCTATCGAGATTTAACTGGTCTGGTATTATGAAATTACGTTTCGGCGTTAGACTGTCCAAATAGGGGATTAGACTAAAATTCGTTTATCAAAGACCGAATTGTTTGAGCTCTGACTCCTCAGTCAGACCTCACTTCTGAGGGCAGCCCTGATGATTGACTAGAAGCGCCGGAGCTTCAACCTTTAAATAGTGTTATATTTATAATTTTTATTCATTTTGTATTGTTTTCGTAATCATATCATTTAATGCATCGAATATGCTATCTTTATGTAATGTTAAATAACGTATACTGCATGCATATTTTTCAGTTATATGAAATTTAAATATCGTGAATTAATAAAAATCATTGTACTGAAACTAGGAAAAAGTATCTCAATAGGGTCTTGGAAACTATGCACAAAAAAATTCAAAATGCATACCTTAAAAAGGTTGTACTAAACCACGCTTGGAATGCAGGATAAATTGTTAATTCATTTTTGTACATGATTTTTATTGCCTTTTAAATCGATAATAATTTTTTCAATTGATTTTAAGGATCAATTTCCACAGAAAGTGCAGCGCCGCGCAGCGGCTTGTTGAGGCAATATATTACAAATCATTTTGAATCTTATCTGTGTGATTACATAGTTCATAGTTATTTGAATGCAAAGGAGGTGCAGCGCAGAGGCTGCGCGAAGCTTCCAGCGCCGCGTCCAAAGAGGCAGCCCCTTGCGGCTCCGCGCTCACTCACTTGCTCTTACGCCCGCTGCTCTTTCAGTGGGAATTGACCCTTAATGATAAGAGACGCCACAAATCATTTTTACATACAAAATGTATGAAGATGTCACGTTTTGTGAGCTTCTTTTAACTGACGAAATTAAAGGTTTGGTAGTCTAACAACGGGTTTGTTGACTTGGAACTTAGCAACGATTGTCACTTGGAGAGCAACAGAACCTCACCCGTCGTCCAGGTCCTGGCCGGCCGCCGCGGTGGAGCTCCACGGCACCAGCGTCAGGTTCTGCGCCAGCCACTCGTAGCTCCGGGAGCCAAGAACCCGGACCAGCCTGGGCTCGGATTCTGGCGCTAGAAGGGAAAATTTTATAAGAGATTACATTACGCAAATCAAATAAAACAGTATAGATAGAATGCTGCGAACAATGTAGCGAGGCAGGTTTAAACTGCACAACGACTTGTCCATACACGACTCGCACACTTTTACAACGAAACAGTACCTAACTTTGCCAGTCGAATATCGCGGCGCATTGAGCCAAATGTTGTTAAAAATATAAAAAAAATCACAAGAAAACATGTCGGATTGTGTTGTGAAAGGGTGTAATAATAAGTATTAATAAATAATAATAAAAATAATGGAGTAACTTGAATAATTAACGTGGGACGGTAACATACACATATTTGCAAAACAGGCCTCACTTTGTTGTTAGCAGAGCTCCATCTTTACTTTTTTATTTAATCTGAGCGTTAAATAAGATTGATACGAAGTATCAATGGAGTATTTTTAATTAGATTAATATAATAATTATATTATATAAATTATGAACAAAATTTTAGATTAATTGAAACCTCTAACTGATCTAATATGTCCCACAAGGGGTCTTATAGGATAATGGCCTTCCACAGCGCATAATGAAGTCTCCTATTACATGCACCGCTTATTGCGCAACGCCCAATAACCTCTCATCTTTGAGTAACCATAGCTTTCACAAGATAAACCTTTAGGAATTCACGACAAATGACAATGTGGTGTGGTGCCATGTCTGCTGACAGATTGCTATGAATCTTAATGGAACCAAATTCATACTCAGCGCGTAGAGGAAATAGGTACCATTTATAACTCTTGTCACAGATCGTTGAACGATCTCGAGCCTATGGAAAAAGCTAACGGCAAAATACAATGACTCAGTGCCATAAGTTATAACACCACACATCACCACACATATAAAAGAACTATAAACAATAAAAATAAACACAAACTTACCATGCAGGGTGTAATTGTAAACAGCGCCATCTAGCGTGATGTTTCGTTCTTGCAAGTCATTCTTGGCCTTGTGTTGCAGAATCCACTCCACCACTCCCGGGTTCTGGTCCGCAAACTTCTTCCAGGACACCATTACCGTCTCTTTGTCGAGCTTGATGAGCGTGATTGGGACTGAAAAAAAAACATTTTTTGAACCTATTTTTTCAGGGATATAATGTATAGGTAACCTAATAATAAACTTCTTCAGTAAACCAGAAACTTCGATATCTCTAGCTTACACCCTCGTCCTTCACACATAGTACGCAATGTAGCATCAAACAGAGATATCAGAAAGGCTATGGGTGTAAGTGATAGATGATCGTGTGAGACATTATCAACCTACTTCCATCTGCTCACATTCCGGTTTTCGGCGATGAAGAATTTCGAGTGATGAGTATCACTTCATGTTGTCTCTCTGCTTGTTTGCGTTCCTTCCTGTTCCTGTTATGATCAAGTAATTACTGCCTTGTCCATGGCAGACGACCCCCTGTTCCTGGTCTCCTCCATGAACATGGAGATGAAATCTCTATGGAAGAAGTACCTACGTAAGTACTTCATGAGAGCATTCCTTATTAAGAAGTACTCACTGCCTTGTCCCTGGCAGACGACCCCCTGGGACATGTCGCTGGCGATGTTCCTGGTCTTTTCCGTGGCCATGGGGATGAAGGCTCTGACGTGGAAGAAGTAGGGCGTCAGCGCTTCATTGAGCGTCACGTTCTCCTCAAGCTCTTGGCGTGGCTGCCCGTTGTTTGAGGAGCCGGGCTTGTCTGAAACAAGGTAATAGTTATGTTTGTAGTAGTATAAAAATTGTCTTAGTTTTTTTAATTGTCTTAGAAGTAAAATCCCTTTTTTTTAGAGGGGAACCCTTCATAAGGCACCCAAAATTCTCACCGCTCGCAACCCCGGAAGCCTTTTAGTCACTTCTTACGATCAGGCAAGGGATACCGTAGCCTTTAACCCCAAAACTACAGGGATTTTAAAAGTTAAAAAAACTTAGAAAACATGCAGACATACTGCTTAAACGGTTATGATCTCATATGGACATATTTATGACAAAGTACTGGCAAGTAATGTAGATCATTTTGCAAGGTGCTTCGGCCTCGAGACCTGTCGGTTACACTTAATTGAGCCTACTCTGATGCTATCCATCTTCAATTTGAAGCCTTTTGACAAATAAATAAATAAATAAAAGAAATTCGTCCGAATAAAGAGTTGAGGATGAGTAAGATTGATCCCTGGTATATCTTACATCTCCGAGTGTCAGTGAATGCGGTGTAGTAGCCGATGACGAACGGAGAAGCTGGAAGCCGGTGTACTTTAACCGTTTGAGGCCCTATCGGCGTACATGTCACCTCTGCAGGTGCTGCGTGTTGCATTACCCGCGAACCGTTTACGACCTTTATAGCAATATTTTTAACCGAATTAAGAGTGGAGAAAGAGTAAGAGTGATCTTGCGTAATCCTTACCTCTCGGGGTGACGTACACGGTGTAATAGCCGGTGACAAGCGGAGCAGCGGGAAGCCAGCGTACTTCGACCGTTTGGGGCCCCACCGGAGCGCAAGCGACCCCCCCAGGCGCTGCGGCTTTGGGTCCCCCGCGAACGCTCAGTTGCGCCCACCCTGATGCTATCGACGTGGGATTTGCCGCAAAACATTGGTAGATTCCTATGGAAATATACTTCTGATTAGTTTGGATTGAAATAAAACACGTAAATAACATGAACAAGGTAAAAAGAAAAACGAATCATACCTGCATCGTCCGAGATAAGTCCACTTATAACCAATTCGATGCGCTCTCTGTCAATTGAGGTACGTAGATTGAACTGAAATAGAAAATTTTATATAGAAACTATATCAAACAGGATATTTCATGCAGTTGTTCAATTGTAAGTATCTTTGTAATATTTTGATACAGCGTAGTAATGACTCGTCCTAAAGATTGCTTAAAAGATCATAATATTAATAGACAGGTTATGGAGTACTAGTCGCTTTGCGAACAAAGCAAATAGTACAGTACTCGCCCAAAAAGCTTCACAGTTTACTTGTTGGTAAACTATCGGCTCTACAAATAATTCTACTCGCTCATCCTAAAAGTTCCACCGGGTTGACCAACATAGTACCAAGCGATTATAGGCTGTGGTCACCCAGTATTAGACCCAGAGACCACAGGCTGGAGTCTTCCAGTCGCTGTGCAGTTGAAACGCACAGTGCTCGCCCCAAGAGTCTCCTTGGTAACTGGAGGCAGTGTGATATTTACGGGCTCCCTCAGGGCAGCAATGAACGACCGCAATAAAGAGAATTATACTTACTCGTCCCAAAAGCTCCAGTGGCTGACCATCCTTGTACCAGGTGACCACTGGCTGGGGTCTACCGGTAGCTGTGCAATTGAAACGCACAGTACTCGCCCGAAGAGCCTCCATGGAAACCGGAGGAAGCGTGATGTTGACGGGCTCCGTTAGGATAACATTAAACGTCTGAAAAAAAATATTTATTCTTCAATCACTTTAAGTATTAGACGAGTGTTAGATTAATCTGGTACGAATATAACATGATGTTAAGAAGGCTTTACCAAGCCCAAGGCGATTTAGTCGCTAAACGCAGTGATTCAGCATCTGAAACGCGCGATTCGGATGCCGCGTCCAAGTGCCAACACGCGATACAGCATCGATGCACACGCAAATAGATTAACAAATAGTGAGGTATCCAATTTTATGCATTTTCATATAGGTTGATAATGCAAGATGGTTAGTGCAACGGTTCACAGTTGTGTGTGTGTATGTGTGTCGTTACACCGCCGCTCGTCACAAGTCACAACATGTAAAATGCATTCGGGTGTTCTGGTTCCGGGTTTACTTCGAGAGACCCGCAAGGGGCCCGGGGACACGTGTCGGTGGGACACGTTTTGGGCCTTCCCCTGCCATGAGTTGCTGCCGCGGGTCATAAATATGGTCCCGGTTATTGGAGTGGGGACCGAGTGGTCCCTGTCGTGATCTTCTTTATTCTGATGGTCTTCTTGTTTTCTTTTTCAGGTAATCCTAAGACTGGTATAGTGCGGTCTGTACGGGATCCAGTATGGAAGAGACCTTTATTTGCATTCTTGTGTGTTGTGATGTGAAAGCGCCACACCTCAACACAAAGAGCTTCTTTCGCCTCACTTTCCGATAATCTACTTTGACATCTATTTTCACAAAAAATCAATTATTAAAATCTTAAGTATTCTGTATTAGTATAACACAGCACAAAACAATTCTGCGAATCCATCAGAAGATGAAAACACGTTTCGAAATTAATTTACTACGAAATTATCTTCATGTTTTGTTGATATGACTACATTTACTTTTAATGAGGAAGATTTTGAGCCTGCCTCAAGGGAAAAGCGGAAACGATGAATTAATTATTAAGAACGTTTTATCCATGTAATGCTTCAGGGGAACTTGTGTACAAGAATAAGACCATCCAGAGAAGAATGAACATCTAGGTAGATGTTCATATTCAGGATGATAGGTACCATTCTTAATTTAAAAGTTTAGATCACCGGTTTGCATTATACATTTTTAATAATAAGTTTCCAAAAAAAGATTAAATTCAAGGGAAGAGTGGACATAATTTAGAAAAAACTGGACATCTAAGTAAAGAAATAGGGAAAACTAACGATGTCTTTGGAATTGTGGTGGTGGAAACAAGGGCTTTATCATAAATAAAGCGTGTTCAGAAAGAGAGTTCAGAAAGAATGGCAATTTTGTAAACTAATGCTCGACAAGTCTTATATGAGGTAGACAATCAGTCTCCTGAGGAACAGCGCAATTACTTACGACGTGAGACAACACTCTAACTTAGACACATGGGCTAAGAAGCCAATGAATGTGGCTATCAAATAATCTTTCCACCAAAATAAATAATTACTTTTCCTATAGGTAAATATGGCAGGTTATTGCAAATAATTAATTAATTGCTACCACTGTTGCACTGTTTCATATTTTAACTTTATGTAAAGCTCACTCTGTTTCTTTTTTGGTTTTTTTTCCATGTTTGTTACCAATCAGTAATATCAATAAATTTTCCACTATATAAGTGAAACTTTACTGATATATGAGTTAATTTTTTTTGTATCTTTGTGTCCCAAATAAAGATAATAAAATAATAATTGAAAAAAATACATCAGAATTCCTTCACGGCAAAAATAGATGCAGTGGCAATACATATTTGACATCTCTGACGAACCGTATAACTTTAGTATCTTGAGAATTTGTTTTCGCGAATATTGCTACATACATGTCGCTTCGTCTAAAGCCTTGAAAATTTTCTCGTTCTTAGTTATTAGTTTTTGGATTGAGTGGAAATCTTTCATCAAAAATCATTTCCCTGAAATGATAATATGACTGTCCTTTACTGTCCGATACTTAGTCAAAATTATTATCGTTGCTTTTTTTCTAGAGATATATTTTTATTAATTTTCTTAATAAATATTTTTTGTCTGTCTTTATCGTTATTGTATCTTATATATATTTTAAGCGTTTAAAACGGATTGTAAAGGACGGTCACGATCCAGATACTGACAATATAACAAATAACAGTTACCTGACGTATCAACTTTCCAAGAAATCCATAAAATAAAAAAGAAGGTAGTGTACATACCTTCGCCAGATCACTGTGTCCTTCAACCGAGCAGGTGTAGAGGCCTTCTTGGTCGTACTCCAGCTTCGATAGGATCAGGACCTCCGAGGTTTCTTCGAGTTCGCTGGTTCTTCCCACAGGCGGAGTGTGTTCCCAAATTAGCTGAAACAATGAAATTCACGGGGTATTGTAAAAGCAGAAAAGGGATATAAATTAAATGCCTGGTTTCACTGCCAGGCCACACTAGCTACTTTTAGCATGGGCGATCGGTGATTGGCTTGTACAGCTTCGCATTTTTTTTTCTTTGACGCAGCATTGGATATGCTAATTTCTGATCCTGAAACGCAGCATTTAGCGACCAAATCGCCAATGCTACCTAAAAGTAGCTAGTGCGACATGGCCATTAAGTGCGAGGAAAGAATATTTCTGAGATCTTGTACCTTTGGCCTCGGCCAGCCCAACACAGGGCAGGGCAGCACTACCCTGGTCCCTCTTGCAGCCGTGATATTTCCTTCATGGTGGACGCTAAGGAACGACACGTCTTGCTCCTGCGCCTCTTCCACCTCCAGCTTTCCGATGTGACTCACCGGCATGCGATTTAGGTAAGGATTTGTTGCTTTACATCTGAGGAGTAAAAAATTAATTCATCATGTAAAATAAGTCTACTAACCCTAATTTGGGAAAGGTGGACTGAATGCCTTCGATTCCGAAAGTGGTGATTAGGAGTTGTAAAAAATTGAACATCGTAAATTTTCTGTCCACTGCACTTTTCCATCAAAACGCATATTTTCCATTTGGAAGTTCTACGGAGTATGTTCATAATTTAGGTTTTTTTGGTGATAATAGATAAATATTGATTTACTTTTAACCAGTAATATACAACAACCATCTTGAAATCTTGTGACAATTTTTTTCCAAACATTGAGGTTTAAATCATATTTATCACTTGATTGTCTCAGTGACTTACCTGTATGATCCGGCGTCTTCTTTAGTTACATCAGTAATTATCAAGTCATTTGCCAGTATGTGATGTCTGAAAGCACAAAATATTTGCTATTACGTTTTACAATTTATTGATTTTTAAAGTTATTATATCCTATCATCAAGAGTACATGATTCTCTAGAAATTAGCAAATGTATGCATGGTTTGGTTCCTACAAAAAGATTTATTAATTTAGGTTGACTTTTTAATGACTTGTGTTGAGTTTACTATTGACATTTTAAATGAATTAATTATTTAACAGAAGAGCATGCAGGCCAAGTGAGTGGTAAGTGGTCACTGCACTCTATGGATATCTAGCTATACCAAACCTTAAGCAAGGTTCGAGTCCTGTCTGAGGTTGTATTAACTGCGATGTTACCCCAGAGACTATTGGTACACCTAATAAGAGTTTCGCACCGTTAAAATCATATTTCCACCAAATCTTTTATTATTATAGAGGTAATTTTACAAGTATCATAGATAAACTAAAATAACTGACAGCTATGGCCATACATTAGGGAAGTTTACCTGGCATCTTCACTTAAAATTCTACCATCCTTCTCCCAGATGATGGTAGCGGGTGGTCCGGAGGTGATTTCGCAGCGCAGCACCGCTGGCTGACCAACCTTAACCGTCTCATTCGCTGGCTGAACGGAGAACTGCTTATCAATATCTGGAAGGGAAAACTAATGGTTGGAATGTGAGATTTAAATTCCCTTGCGTACCGTTTATGAAGATTTTTCTAAGTTCATTTTTATTATAGGAAATACTAGACGTACGCATATACTACAAACAAACTTAAGCAAGGTTAGCCCTGTTTAACGTCTGATTTTTCCCTGATGTAAGGGAATATGTAAGCTTTCCATGAGAACACACTGAGAGCCTACTACTTACACGTTTGTAATTTCGAACATTTCTATATCTCTGGGTATCTCTTATCCAATTCTGATTGTTTTATACCTCAATTATTTATACGATTACTAGCCTTCCGCCAGCGGCTCGAGCGCGTGGTCCCGTTTTATGGGTTCCCGTAGGATAAAAACCATCCTATGTCCTTTCCCAAGGTCCACTCTATCTGTATTCCAAATTTCATTAAAATTCAGTAGTAGTTTAAGCGGGAAAGCGTAGCAGACAGACAGACAGACAGAGTTACTTTCGAATTTATAATATTAGTAGGGATTACTTATAGTTATTTATGATATTAGGTTACTGAACACATAATTTAGATAAGAATTCTTCAAACTAGTCCATTTTAGTAGTAGACCAGGTTCTTAATTGAAGAACTTTTGAACCGTAGAGCAAGTGATAAGTACGCAAATTAAAACTTTATCAAACATGATTTTCGACAATAAAACTCGAATACCTAGCGGTAAATATTCCCGGGCGTTAATACTACTCGGTAACAATTGATTTCAAAATCAGATCAGAATGAGATCCCTTCCAAATCGTGGAACCAACAGCAACATTCTGCCTCGCGTAATAAGCTAGAACTCCTCCCAGAATATCCGAAACTGGCAATACTTGCTGTGATTAATAATCAGTATAATCACACATCAGCTCGTTTGGCTCCAATATTTGGCAGAAACTTGATATTAGTCTCCCAGATGATTGATTGCCATACGATATTGAGAACCAAGTTGGGAATTGAACTACAAGAATAAATACGTAGATATACACAGAATCACAAAGTTCGGAATCTATTTTTTTACATAAAGTAAATAATCACCAGGAAAATAATATTGGTGTTCAATGATGAGTTCAGTTGAACTTAGGCTGTATAGGTACCGTTGTAATATTAGTATATTTAATGCAGTTTTTTAAAAATACTATCGCCAATATAGTAAAAGACCTTTTCAACATATAAGACTAAAAAGACGAATCTATTAAAGGCGCATAAATAAAATAATAATATGTATTATCAAAGTTTCGCCACACAAAGGAATCCGAAGCAGCGTGAAAACGGTACAATAGATTTTTCTAGGACAAGTGAGGACAACCAAATATACATTATACATATAAACTTTTCATTCTCATAGCCAAAAATTGACAGTCTCCGTCAGAGCTTCATAACGTTATAAAAAATATCAAAATATAATGTTATATAACGTTATACGTATTGCGTTTCGTTATTATTTTGACATTACTATCGAAAAGACGAATAGCGGTATTAAAAGAATAACGTTATGAAATATCAAAATCGAAATAAAATAACATTATAATATCGTTATTGCTAAGCGATATTGCCGCGTTGTCAGCTCGCTGCATATGATAATTATTATTCCCCGTAAAAATAACATTATTTATATCGATATTTTCTAAATAGCGTTTACTGATATAGCGTTATTTTGATGTGTAAATAACGTTTAGTTGTAAAACGTTATGGTTTTTACAACGATATGGGCACAAGTAGATAATAACGTTATGATTTTATAGCGGTATTTGAAGCTCTGGTCTCAGTGGCGTACTGCGCGATGCGCCGATTGCGAAGCGTGAGGTCGTGGGTTAGATTCTCATCTCACCCAGGACAAACATTATGTGGGATAAACATGACTATTTGTTCTGTATCTGGGTGTTAATTTATGTACTGAAGTATGTATTTAGAATTTCATAAGTATGATTATCAGCTTTCTGATAACCATAGTACAAGCTCTGTGTTGCAGCTGCAAGCAGTTGCGTGAACTGTCCAAAGATATTTATTAAATATTATTATTATTATTAAATTTCTGCAGTACCGGAAATAGGACTCGGGCCCCTAAATCGGCATAGATCATTGTGCCACAAGCCTAAAATCACAGCCAGCAACCTAAAATTTAGTAGAATGGAGTCATCTCACATAACCCACCCACGTTGCCTCAGTAGGAAACGTAAACCTACTAACTGAATATTAGTGTAATCCTAAGTTGGTATATCTTCGCGCAGATTATAAATGATGTGTCATTTGCACGGGATATTCAATAGAAACTTGATATTAATCTCCTGAATGATTGATTACAACAATATCGACAGTCGGCTTCAGAAATGATCCAGCTCTACTGCGTCGGAGCTGGCGTCGGTTCCAATAATTTGGACACAAACAACAACCAGGCTACACTAGCTACTTTAAGAGGCCGTTTATTAAATTTTGCCGATTTCGCTGATTTACCTGATTTTACGCGTGAGATTTTACAAAAAATACAGTATTTTCACAATTTTTATAGCACAATATTGTTATATAAAAATCTGTTGATCATTTCAATAATAATCCAACACATAAGCCACCTTTATAACTTCCGTCGAGTATTATAATGCAAGTTTTAGGTTACTTTAAAATGTTTAATGCCAATTTTTATTAATAATTTGATTTTTTTAAACCCCCAAACGCTGCATCTAGCACACTTGAAAGTCGTTAAAACGCGCGATTCCACTACATCTTTTTAAGTTAAACTAGTCATGAAATCGCGATGAAGTATCGATGCAAAAAAAACCTATCGCTAATGTTAAATGTAATGTGGACTGGCCTGGAAATTCCTTGTTTAATATTTAATTTATAAATAATTATCGTCATCGCATTGGACTTTGAATTCTTAGTTTCAGTTTCGAACACAAAAACTAGCAACAGCGGTAATTCCACCACCAATCTCTTCAGCTGAAGATGTGTAGGACTGAACTAAAATGCAATTTTTATACATTTTAACTTTGTACACAGGAAAGTAGTTTCTAATATAGCTTTCCCATTTTACACAAGTAAAGTACTATAATATTTCACTACTGTGTTTACTGCCTACAATGAAAAAAGAGAACGGTACTTAATTTTTAGGGTTTCGTACTTCGAAAGGTTAAAACGGAACCCTTATAGGATCACTTTGTTGTCCGTCTGTCCCTCTGTCAAGACATTTTTTTCTTAGGGACGTGCGGAGGAATTTATATGAAATACTCTTTTACTATCCCTTGGAGCTGTGAAAAAAACAAACTTCTAAGCAATCAAAGAATACAGCCATTTATGCCGCATATTTTCGACATTCGCAAGTGAATCAAAACCTACAGGATACTTCCCGTAAACTCAATCTTGAATTTTAATACGAAGCAACGTCTTATAACACAGATAAAGGAAAAATTGTGAAAACTGTAAATTTTTAGTTACATCATACATTAAAAAAATACTGAACCCTTGGTGCGCGAGTCCAACTCGCGTTTGGCTGGTTTTTTTTTTCAATAGATGATTTGTATGAGTCATTTGGCTTCAAATATTTCGTTTGAAGTTGAAATTAATCACCCGATCTTAAGTTTCTTGGCAAAGCAATACATTAAATTGAATCGATACTACTACATCCATGTACATTTATTCCAATGAAATAAAAATATGAAAAAGGATAGATAACAAAACCAACAGTTTTTTTTCCAGCTAGAAATACAAGTCGGAATAATAACGTTTATCATTGTTCTGCTAAGTTAGAATTTTTTCGGAAAGGCTCTTCAAACTTTGTTTTGGGAAAGGCTCTTCACAAAACAAAGTTTGTTTTCTATGTATATGTAATTTTGTATAAATACTTCCAGTGAGCTTCGACAAAAGGGGTTTTATACGATATTTTAGGACGACAAAAATGGAAGGTTATTTTCCGTACCTTGTTATTACCCGTTTTTTTCTTTACTACAATTTTGTTATTTTACTCGCTAAGTAGGTACTTTATTATAGTAAAAACATTGAGGGAGCCATGTAACATAGCAATGATTCTGCGTTACGATTTTCCGGATTCGGATTTATGGGTATTTATCACTGTAGAAGAAATAAATACGAATAGATATTATAATTAAATTAGAATTTAATAAATTAGGTAAAGGTTAACATCGTCATGGTATCTGCTGCTGAGGCTTAGACGCAAATAAAATAATATTAATTTGCTCAATCAATTTTAAACTTCAGTCTAATATTTAATCCATTGCCCCAAAAACTGTTTTAATAAAATCGCCGTTGATATAGTTAGGTTCCGTTATTTTTCTCGATTCTAGCATGTTGAACTCGTTCTTATATATTTAAAGAAATTAGGCTTTTAATTTCAAGGCGATGTATCTGATACTGGAAAACAGTATTGGATCTACTTTTTCTTACGGTAATACTACAGATTTATGATTTACTATAGCTATTGTAATATATGTATGTTATATTTCAAGTAATATAAATATTTTTTAGATTTTTATCTGTAACAAGTAATTAAATCCCACGATCTGTTCTGATACAACTGTTCCGTCTTTAGATGAAAAAATAAGAGAAGAATATAAAAGTATCATCAAATTGTTTACTTAACTGGCGCTTTTAAAACAAAGTCTGACTCACTAAAGCAGTGAGCTTTCCGCCTAATCAGTTTCAACTCGAAGCCCAATATTTAAAGTCGATCACCCGTGAAACAAATTAATAGGGTCGACGTTCAAATGGACAGAATTAATTACAATATCATTATTTTCGATTTCGACAGAATAACAAAGGTCCATATTTTTTTAATGATTTCAGTTTTGGAACCGATTTGCCCTAGAGCTCTGGGTATCAAACTTTTAGACAAATACAAAAATAAATTGATGCGAGAATACAAACTACGTAAGTACATTATTCTAAGATACAAACACTTAAAATGGAAGTGAGTACGTCAAATCCCGCGTATGATAGATGGGAGAATGACAAAGACTGTCACTATGTGGAAAGGTCCACATGGCAAAGGAGCCAGGGGAAGACTCAAAGCTCGCTGGACACACGACATATCAAAAGTAACAGGAGAAAATTGGGCGGAATTAGCGAAGAACGGAAAAAGTTGGAGACAGTTGGAGGAAGGAGAAGGAAGGTTTTTTATATTATTAATATCCATCTGAATTTCTTTAACATGGTAGATAGTAAAGTGGTAAAACTCCTGTTGACGATAATACAGTAGGCACAGTCTCAACTTTTTCCACTTTGCATTAAGATTGAATTTCTACAGAGAGATCGACATACTTAGTGATCTTTTCTGGATAAGTTGGGTATTCGCTACTAAACAATTTTGTTGTTGTAATAAAAGGTGATGTCAGGTCGGTTGTAGTGGACTGTTTTATTGGTTAAAATTGTGCGATCCCAGTAAAGTTTATATTCATCTGTGTCAATTACAGATTTAAAGTCTATATTTGTAATAAGGTATATAGTCTGTTATTAGATTATGATTGCGTGCTTCAGTTTCAGAATTACTGTTACAATTTCTGCAAAGGTCTGATGTTGTATTTTTAAAACGGATAATAAATTTCCTCTAATTATATTATTTCCCTGTTTTCCGGCGACCCAAAAAAGAACGAAATATTACTGCTATAAATTCAGAATAACTTCGTTAATTTATGTACTTGTTGCTATAATTACGACATTCATAAACAATTATCTTACATACAAACAATATTATAATATGAGACTTAGTATAATTTCAGTTCTCAGTTTTTTTTATTTATTTATTTAACATATAAAAAATGGTTTATAGTAACTTGATATATATACATTGTTCAATCCTTGTGACTGGCTGGTAAGTAATTATAAAAAGAATTCCATCGACATTGACATCCAACGTCAATCGTAAAAAAGATGGTGTATGAAAAAAAGCGCGGGAAACGTGAAAGTTGGCGGGAGTGTTTTTTTGGCGTTTTTTAAAATTTTATTATTTAATAGTGTATAAAGGATCAGATAAGTTGTAAATTGTAGATATCTTGTTAGTATAGTTTGTATTTATTTAAAATTTAGTATAACAACATATAAGTAGTGGTAAGTTTTTTCATATTCCTTATGTATTAATGGAGGAGGAGGAGGGTGATCCCTTCGACCCTGGGGGACATGTTATTCCCCAGGTCGGAGCTAATGTATATTTAAAAGACTCCAGCATGGATACGGATGGGTCTGTAAGATCCGACCGTAAAAGGGTTAAAGCGTGTAAAAAATTTTGCAAAAGATGTAACAAAAAGTTAAAGACAGATAATTCTAAGCCAAATTCTAGACGCCGATGCTCATGTCCAAGAGATAGCGACGAATCGAGTGAGCTCGATATGAAAAAGAACAAGGGTGCAATTAAGAACACCGATGATACTGATAGTGATGTCACAAATATCGAGCCCATTGATAATAATTCTTGTAATTTTATTACTCCTAAAATAACTGATATTGTCACAAATACAAATAATGGTAGTGAATTTATTAAACCAGCTGTGCCAGAGTCTCCAATACGCATTCGCTACTATATTTCAACAGATAATTCTCCTTTCCTTGTGCATATCCAAAAAGTACATCAATCACAGTCGGAAGGCACCACACTCCACCCTATTGCTTTTGGTAACTTTTTAAAGAAAAATAGTAGCAGTTTTAAAAATATTGTAAATGGCAGCCTTAAAAGAATAGGGCGCAATAGATTAAGTATGTCATTTACAAATTATCAGGATGCCAATAGCTTTGTTTCAAGTCCCCTGCTAGAAAAAAATAGTTTGAAGGCCTTTATCCCATCATTTAATGTATCACGTGTAGGTTTAGTTAAAGGTGTACCCGCTGATTGGTCCTTAGAAGAAATTAAATCCAATATAACAGTACCCATTGGCTGTGGTGAAATAATTAAAATACGTAGGCTTAATTACAAGGTCATAGTTGAAGGATCACCTGTATGGAAACCTTCACAGACTATTGTAATTACCTTTGACGGTCAAATTCTTCCTAAGAGTATATTTATGTGCTTTAACGCTTTAAATGTAGAACTGTATATATTCCCTACTATTCAGTGTTACAATTGTTGTAAATATGGACACACTAAGGTTCATTGTCGATCAAAGCCACGTTGCTTCAAATGCGGTCAGGAACACACTGGTGATACATGCAAAGTTGATGAGATGAATGCTTTCTGTTGTTCATGTTCTGGGTGTCATTTTGCAATAAGCAAATGCTGCCCAGAGTTTGAGAGGCAGAAACGAATTAAATTGTCAATGGCTCAAAGCTGCATGTCATACTTGGAAGCTTCCAAACTACATCCTCCCATTTCTAAATCATATGCTGAAGCCTTAGTTTCAAATTCCAATACTTTCATTTCTGAACAGGTAAATTCATTTAAACCACAATCTACTTCTAATAGATCAGCAAAGAAAACTGTGTTTTTAAAACCACGTATCCCTGTAAAACAACCAGGGGGGTATGATAAAACAGCTTACAATGCTCTTACTAAAGATTATAATCAAAATTTCTCTGCACCCAATGGATCTGTTTTAACAAATCAAACAAATTATAATATTTCTATACAAGATATAATTCATGAATTAATTAATACATTAATAAAGTTAAATATTTTAAAACCGGACAACGCTGCCTCTGTACTTGATGTAATGAATAATGCGGAAAACCAGGATGGACAGGTCTGCCAAGATAGTCCAGTGGAACTGCCGCAGCATAGTTAGCAAAAAATCTGATTTAATATACATACTTAATAAATTTAAACCATTTGCTGTCACACTCTCTGAGACATGGTTAAAGCCTGGCTATTCTTTTAGAATACCAGGCTATTCATGTCTCAGAGAAGACAGATTTGATGGGTATGGTGGAGTGGCCATACTCATTGATAATGCTTTCCCTTTCTCTTCCTTGCCATTGCCCCCACTAAGTGATGGTATATGTGCTATTGCCGCCCATGTATATAATGTAAATATCATATCTGTATATATCCCTAAACCTACATCTGCAATCTTAAATGAATTAGATAATTTATTAAGTACATTTCCTCAACCATTTCTCTTGTTAGGAGACCTAAATTGCCAGCATGTATCATGGGGCAGCTCCAAATCCACTTGTTATGGTGAAAGTTTATTAGAACTTCTTGATGTCCATAATTTATGTGTTCTTAATACTGGTGTTGCTACTCGACATACTAAACCTGGCGAAGGCTTTAGTGTACCAGACCTGTCTATTTGCACTTCAAATCTAGCTTCTGTTCTCTCTTGGCAAGCCCTTTCTTCTTCTTATGGTAGTGATCATAAACCTCTGTTGATTTCCTTCCCTAATCCAAAACCTCAAATCCCTAAACGTTCTTATCGTCTTAAGTATAAACTAAATAACAACACGGATTGGAATACATTTAGGTTAAATATTGAAAAAAGATTGTCTTGGTTGCCTAAGGTGTGTCCAGGTCAGGAACCGTCCTGTGCTGAAGGAATGGCCAAAATAATTATTGAAGCTGCAGATGAAACATTCCCCATTAAAAATAATAGTCCCGAGAAAATTCCATCTCCTCCTTGGTGGGATGAAGAATGCTCCAAAGTAATAAGGAAAAGAAAACAAGCTGAAAAAGATTATTGTGAATCAATGACTTTTGAGAATTTTGACATATACTGTCAGGCTTCACAAGAAGCAAAGTCTTTTTTGAAACAGAAAAAAAAAGAAGGGTGGCATAGATTTTGTGCGTCGCTATGCCCAAGTGTTAGTCCATCCCTCGTTTGGCAAAATATTAGACGTTTCCGTTCTGCCTTTAATTTAAATGTATCCCCTACTATACCACATCAAGTTGCAAATAAATTTATGGATAAGCTAGCTCCCCCTTATGTACCTGGAAATACTATATCACCACTTACTTCACAAAAGAGTGATAAAAACTCTTTGTTACATTCCCCTTTTACGTATTCAGAACTTACAGGTGTTCTTTCCTCTTTAAAAGACTCTTCACCTGGTGAAGACGGGATACCGTATTCATTTCTAACCAACAATAGTCAAAGTCTTCTTTCTTATTATCTTCATCTTATAAATTCAATTATTCTTACCGGTCATATTCCTCTTTCATGGAAAACTCAAATTATAATTCCTATTTTAAAACCAGATAAATCTCCATTAGAAGCTTCATCTTATCGCCCCATTGCTCTTTCAACTACTTTGGCAAAAATAACGGAACATTTAGTTAAAAATAGGTTAGAGTGGTTTGTTGAGAGCAATCATCTATTAAGTAATAGTCAGTATGGATTTAGACGAGGTAAGGGTACACTCGATAATATAAGTATCTTGGTAACCGATATACGTATGGCTTTTAGTAGAAACGAAAATGTACTCTCAGCGTTTTTAGATATAAGCTCTGCGTATGACAATGTCCTCATTCCAATATTAAGACTTAAATTAATAAGACTAAATGTCCCTCCATTACTTATAAATTTCATTGTTAATATGCTGTCTGAGAGAATCATTAAATTAAATATTGAAGGCAAGGTAATTACACGATCAGTTTGGAAAGGACTCCCACAAGGTTCAGTATTGAGTCCTCTATTATACAATATTTATACATACGACCTAGATAACAATATAACAGCGTCCAACTCTGTCAGAGTCCTTCAATATGCTGATGATTTATTATTGTATGTAAATAATTCTTCTATCAGTGAAGCATGTAACTCATTAAGTATCGCTTTACACCACCTTAAACTTTGGTTGGACTCACATGGGTTACAGTTATCAGTTCCTAAGAGTACAGTGGTTCTTTTCTCTAGAATGCGTTGCTTACCAAGTATAAATATTCTTTATGACAATTCCGTTATTCCTGTAAAAAACGAAGTTAAATTTTTAGGCCTCTTGTTAGATTCAAAATTAACTGGTTTACCACATTGCCAATACATTGCAAATAAATGTGAGAAAAACCTTAATATCCTTAAATGCCTGTCAGGTGTATGGTGGGGTGCCCATCCATTTTCAATGAAGCTGATGTATAATGTTTTAATTAGGAGTGTTATTGATTACGGCTCTTTTCTCTTGGAACCATGTAGCGTAGCAGCCTTAAAAATGCTTGATAGAATACAATCTAAAGCCCTTAGAATCATATCAGGTGCTATGAAATCAAGCCCACTTAACGCTTTACAAATTGAGTGTGGAGATCCTCCTTTGTATTTAAGGAGACAATATTTATCGGATAGGTTCTATAGTCGTTGCCTACAATTCACTAATCACCCTCTTGTAATAAAAATCCAAGGATTATATGAAGACCGGACATCACCATATTGGACGCATAAAAACTTACCTCGCCTTGTTAGTACCTTTGAAAGATTTAAATGTATTGAAGCACCCACACACTCCAGGCCGTTCCTTCCTCTTTTTGCCAGCAGCTATGAATCTCTGCATGTTTACCCGAAAGTCGAAGACTTCAATATCTTAAAAAACGATTCAAATTGCAACATTAAATTTAACGCTATTGTAAATGAAAATTGGAACGATTATCATTTTATTTTTTGTGATGCTTCAAAATGTTCTAAAAATGACTGTGTAGGAGTCGGTGTTTTCCATTCGCAATATAACATAGTACAGAAAGTTAAACTACCGCCTGAGTCATCTGTGTATACAGGTGAATGTTTTGCAATCTACAAAGCAATTGAGTATATATTGCTTATGAAGCTTAAAAAAGCTATCATATTTACGGATTCCAAATGCTCAATACAAGCAATTGTAAAATTTCCTTTTAAATTAAAATCCCAGCTTTCTATAATATTTGACATTAAAAACAAACTCCATGAATGTACGTTAAAAAAAATTGATGTAGTTTTTGTATGGTTACCAAGTCATTGTGGTATTAAAGGCAATGAAACTGCTGACCATCTAGCAAATGAAGCGGTGAGCTGTGGTGATATTTTCCCATACAGAAATTATCCTCAAGACTTAGCATGTTTGGCAAAAGATTATCTCTATGAGGCATGGAGTACTTATTGGGATTCATGTTCTCAAACAAAAGGTATATATTATAAAAGAATTCAGCCAACCGTTTTAAAAAAACCTTGGTTTTATAAATTTAAATTTGAAAAGTTACCAACGTCAATTCTTATACGAATGCGCCTTGGACACACATGCACAAAAGACCATCTTACTAAATTGGGTATCATTGGTAGTTCTGAGTGCGACTGTCGCAATGGAATACAAGATCTGAATCACATTTTTTTCGCATGCAGTTTATATGATCGTACCTCTCTTATTAATGATTTACTTTTACTTAAACAACCATTTCCATCCTGTGTATCAACCTTGTTGTCCACCCTCGATCCTGATATTTATAAAATCTTAGCAGTATTTATTAGAAAAAATGATATTAAAATCTAATTATTAGTATGTACATAAATATATATTTTATTATTATATTTTATTTAAATTGATTACTACTCCTAAATGCTTTTCTGATCCTCTCCCTAAATTTCGTTTGCAAATCCTTTCCTTATTTTGTCCTTTTATAAATACGTTTCCCCGTTTTTAAACTTGTCGTTGGCTGAGCGTGTCTGCGCCATCGCCATAAAGAGAAAAAAAAAAAAAAAAGATGGTGTATAATGAAGACCATGGTGCCGTGCACTAAATATATTCAGCCGTGCTGAAGTCTTCTATTCTCCTATCGTGTAAGAGTTATCCGTGATACTCAAACCCCGGTACCGTGTGCCAAAAGACCAGTTCAGCCGTGCTGAACCCCAGTTGTCCTCGAACTCTCCTACATACGAAAGTGCCTAGGTACCGTGTACCAAGGACATCAGCCGTGCTGTATCTTATACTCCGTGAGTGTTCAAGAGTGTCTAGGACCTATTGGCCGTGCCGAACTATAAGTGAAGAACGCCGTGCGTTCTCTATCAAGATAGTGTTCAAGACCCATCGGCCGTGCCGGACCAACAATAAAAGTGCGCCGTGCGCACCCACCAGCTCCAGATCGACTTGGAGGTTAAGGTTGGTGGTTTAGAATTATTTACTAAGACAAACGAGGTTTTGAACATATCTCCTACACATAGATACATATTTCATACAGTCCACTCTACATCTAGTGCGATTACCGCACATACATATTCATAGTATGATTCGATTTTTGATGACAATTACGGGGAATTTGCATAAAGCAACTGTCTACCTTTATAATTTATTCTTTATGTTAAAATCTAGACGGCATTAAATACAGGAAAGCCGAATGTAACCTTAGGTCTTTAACCTTTATTTACAGTGTATGTTTTACAGGTATTGGTAATTATTAAATGACTAATTAGAATAATAATATATTTCGGTACACGATAACGTTTAGAGAGTTCAGTGTCCGGAGTAATATTCGGAGTTATATTCTCATGTGTGTATAACAATAATTTCATACATACAATTATTGTAATAGTACCTATAGAGTACACACTAACAGGCTTAACATAGTATCAATACAGTTAAATACAACTTGGTATATTATAGTAGTATTATTAGTAGCTGTCTGCCCGCGCGAGTGGAGCCCGTGGAACATGTTCTTTGCCATAACAATGACACAGGTATGACCTTAGTCGTAGTAATGCCATATAAGTCAATACAGAGCTGTGTCACTCTCCAGTCCCCATTTACCTTTATAAAAAAAACGCATACGGATTAAGATACGTTGCGACTTAAAATAAGGGCGAACAATAAACATACTTCCAAATTTATACTATTAAGTATAGATGTTAGTACAAGAAGTTAATAAGAAGCCCCAAACAATTTCCCGCCGCCCCGGGCGCAGAACCACGCGATGTATTACTCATAAGTACATATTGTTCAATGTGAGCTGGGGTTGTTTATTGTTGTGTTCATTTATTTGCGGATACGCCTAACAACTATGTATGTTGCGTATTTACGATAGGAATTACAAAACTATTTCCTAGTAATATGAGTTGTGGCATTGAGTGGCATCTCTCCCTAAGTGATACAAATATAGTATCGTATATTGTAGAATCTGTAATGGACCGAATCAAAGATATCTTGAGAAAGGAGCTCAACAGCTGCTCCTGTCAGTGCTGGATTTACGTAAAAGCCAATGTGTAACGAATCCCCGAAAAAGCTGAGTAAGCTGGAGACTAGGGCGGCAGATTTTGGAGGGCGGCAAATCTGACTTAATTTTTTTTTGTTTCACAAAATTAATAAACAACCTGCTGCAAAAAATAATTTCAATACAAACTTGTTATTGCTATTTTTTAGAGAAGGGAGGTGAAAATTGAATAGCCTATTGGCGGCAAATTTCGAAATCCGCTGACTTCAGTGTTTTCAATTTCATTGAATGTTACATTGTTATTATGATAACACAAACATTAGACATTATAAGGCCTAAGCAAGTATTTGATATATTAGTACAACGAAATGAAATGAAATATTACGATTCCTCTACAAACTCCTAGGGAACGTTATTTTTATTTGTTCTGTCTGCTCTGGGTGCTCTTAGGCAATGCTGAGCTGAAGAAAAGAGCAGACGGAGAAAAACTTCATTTTCGAATATTATAAGTAACATTAATAACAATGAGATAACCAGAAGCCTCAAATACCACCATCTCGGGTGCAGAAGCAGCAGCAGATATTACTCGTGTATTCATTCTTTACATGTGAGTTTGAGTTATTTATTGGTGTGCTCCTTTATTTTAGGATGCGCTTAACATGTATTTTGCGTATCTATTACTAATATTATCAATGAAGGTGTGTTTATTTAGTTTATATGTTTGTTTGTTGGTTTGTCCTTCTCTCACGTTTCAAAGGTGCTACGGATCACACCAAGCAAGCAAACGCTCAAAATTCCAAAATCTCTACAGAAACACGCAATCGTGCTACGATATGCGTGCTTGTGTGCGTGCTTGGGTGTGATTCGTTCATTTGAAATCGCGTGATTGTGCGGCGCTAAGATTGGCTAGATTTGAAATTGCAAATATGTGCGTAAGCTTCGTATTTATTTAAGTACAGATGTAATGGAGATGAAAGGCGGGGTTTGATCGGCGACACCAGTCTTCATACGAACGGCGCATTATTGCCGTTCTACCTCTCTTAATAATGTTCTGTGCTACGGATTGACCTGATTTTTTTGGAGTAGGTTTGAGATTGGCGAGTAATATAGGCTAAAATTTGATTAAAACATCTCTCGGAATAAACGTGTTAGCGTTAGTTAGCGATAGTAATTACAAAACTATTAGCTAGCGGCTGCGAGTGGCATCTAAGTGCAACTCGTATTTTTCGGCGCGTTCGCGCGTAGGTATTTTATTTGTTTACAAGCGCGTGTAGCCGCCAAAGCCAAACGCTTAGATTTGACATTTACTGCTCCAAAAAGTAGCACGCGTGTAAGCGTGTGTTTCCGAAACGACCGTATACGCGACGAAAATTAAGCTAATTTGAAACCAAACTTAATGTTTATATGTTGTAGGATCTGAAATGGAACTTATACAGGACATCTTCAGAGGAGCTTACGACTCTCTTGCTTTCTTTCAGTTATAACTATTATAAATGTTTTCATTTTTATTTTAAGTCTTATAGGAAAATGTTTTCATTTTAATACTGATATTTAAAACATGTTTCTTTATTATGATTCCGTAAATTGCGCGAACAAAATTATTAAACACACAAACAGAGACATTTTAAAAGGGCCAAGCAAATTGTTTATAATAATATATCAGTACAACGTCAAATAATAAAACATATAATAATATTGAGTAAACAAGAAGCCCCGAACAATTTTCTGAGGCTTGACGGCGGAACCATGGCTGTATTATTCGTAATATTCGTATGTTAATATTGGTATTTTGGTATAATAATATGCGTGCTCCATTTTATTGTTGTGCTCTTGTAATAACGGATAATAGAAGTAAATTTAATAATACAAGCGCGCATGGCCCCGCGGATGGCATAGAACGAAAACGATCTACGAGTTCGGACGAGCGTGAGATGAGTGACCGCTAGTTGGTCCCGGTAGTTACCGAATACCAATACATAACAGTCGTTAAACCTTGTCGCAACGCCTGTATCTCGGCTTGCAGGATAGCAGCTGACAATGCATGCAATTAACTACGTATTTATTTTGTAAGGAAGATCATGAAGACTATTTAATAAGGACCCGTTAGAGACTCTAGAAGTTCTGAATGAGCGATTCTGTTACACCTTATAATTTTTACAGTGCGTTTAGTTATATCAACTTTAAATATAATTTTTAATTATAACATACAAAGAATAACATTATAAAAATATTTAAAGAACATATATATGTCTCAGGGAAATGACTAAATCAGTGAACGCAAATTTTTTAAAGGTTTAACGAAATCCCAGAAGAAGTCGTACTTTCTTATTAGTTGCGTCTTGTTACTGATTTACTGATAAACGTTTAGTGATAACCGGAACAACCGGATAAATATCAGACCCCGAACAATTTCCCGAGCATATGTATGTTAATAATGTTTGTGCTGAGTTGTTTATTATTTGTACTCATTTATTAGCGGAAATGCCTAACATGATTGTTGCGTATTTATGACGAGAATACAAGACAAATTTCTATTTACTTAATTTATTGTAGATCTCAAACCAGGAATGAACCGGATCCAGGAAAGCCCGAGAGAACGTTACGACTGTACACTGTAACTACTTGTACTATTATTTATTCTGTGACTGTACTACATCTTTCACCCTTTGCTTACGGAGTTATGTTTTTATGTAACTTTAATATTGTTTTACATTATTACCTTATTTTTAAAATATAAATATATTAATTATAATAAGTTACATATATGTTTCCGTATTTAATACAATACGCCTTTAAAGTAGCCCATAGCCATATCGTACCAAGTGTTGTAAGCAAAGCTTTTGATTTCCTTGTCTTGTATTTTCTATTTTATCTTTGTAATATTGAGTATATAAACATCTTTTGTAAACACCCATATTTGTGCAAATAAAAGTCTTTGTCTGTGTCATTGTCAAATCAATAAATGTGCACAGCCATATCTTCTGGTTACATGGACTAAGAAATTAGATTTTCTTCTTACTTCAAGGGATTGCAAATCTAAGTATTTGGAATTCAAATCCAAACGGATACTTACGTGTAGGCCTTCGAAAAGCGACTACAGAACCACCAAAGTGACTTATTTGCAAGGTTTTTGCAAGGTCCTTTTTTACTAAAATCATGGGTACCATCGGAAAAGCTGCACTGCCATCTGACTCCGCATTGTTTATAGCCGCCCATACATCAAGACAGCTACAAAAGACAAATACGGCAATATTTCAATGATTCTGTACGAAAGATAGAATATGGCCTAATGGATTGGATTTCTGTCTATTAATAACTCAGTTGAATAAGCTGAGATTTATGCACTGATATTTGTAGAAAGATTAATGCTTAAAACATCGACCGCCTAGCTTAAAGGAATTCCTGAAAAATTGAACGCACCTCCCGTGTTTATTTAAACTTATAGCTAATATTACAGTATCAAGACTGCTCTAGTGTAGTCATAAAATGAATTTAAATACAATATTATTTACAGTTATAAACACGAATTACACAGTATCACACACAACCTCAACTCTCAACTCTCCACCAACCCGCATTGGAGCAGCGTGGTGGAGTAAGCTCCAAGCCTCACCAATAATGGGGAGAGACCCGTGCCCAGCAGTGGGACCCAAAAAGGGTTGCAGCCAGCCAGCCACACACAACCTAAGAAATCCAGATAAAATAATTCAATAACTCAAGCTTCTACCAGTAGTTAGTACTGCAGTAAATTAAAATTATTCTTCCACAGGATTTTTTAGGGTTCCGTACCTTAAAAAAATCTGTCCGTCCGTCCGTCTGTGATCATGTAGAGCAGTGTTTTTCAACCTTTTTGCATGACACGGCCCCTTTGGTATGAAGAAATATTTCGCGACCCCCCCTACCCATTGTGTTTTTTTCATGTATTTTATTTTGTGACAAATTAATATTCAATTCAATATATTTATTCATTTTCATAATTTGTCTGCTGTATTTATCTGCCCAATTGGAATTTAATGCTGTCAATTTGGATATGTTTTAGGTAAAAAGGAAATCAAAATACCTAGAATTCACAATAGACGCTTTGAAGTGTTTGATTCCATTTAATTTTGCCACCTCGTACTTGTACGAGTTGACGTTTTCATCAATTTAGAATATTTTTTTTACTTTGGAAAACGATTTAATTCTAAATGTAGCAAAAACGGACCCACGATGGGATAAATGTATTAATGGAAAGCAAGCGCAACCTTCGCATTAGTTATAGTTCTCATGTTTTTTCATTTTTTATTGATTTAATACAAATGTTTTAGATTGAAGGTATCTCATAGGTTATCTCCTTTAGTTAACATTTTTCGTAATTAATCTTTTAAAACTTTATTGTTTTTATTCTTTACTGCAGTCGCTTTTACAACTCCTCTATAGAAGCTTCGCGACCCCCTTAAAGAGGTTTTGCGACCCCCCTGGGGGTCGCGACCCACAGATTGAAAAACACTGATGTAGAGTATTGTAGAGATACATGAGAGAGTTCATGAGAATGAACCATGGTGGCAAGACATTAGAAATTTTCATGGATGATGTATTTGTATTGCTGCTATCTGGATGGCACGTCAGTGCCCCGCCAAGTCGAGCGCAAAGCAAACACTGCCGTACCATCCTTTACTGGAACCATTTCGCCGCATTTTCAGGCCCCTATTTGAGAACCTCTGGATAAGACCAGAGCGCTGAAATTTTCATCATCCAGTAAGCTATAATCATATACTTAAAATACAAAATTTCAAGTCTGTAGGTTATTTAGTTCCGAAGCTAAGCGAAAGCAAAGTTTCGCATTTACGACACTCACTCACTCATGGATCATCAAAATAGAACTAGTACTTCCCATAAACTCAGAGAGCTGAAATTTGGTACAGAGTTAGGGTTTAATGGCCACATAAAGGGAAAACTATAAAAACTAGGATAACTAGGATTATTTAGTACTCTTGGTCCATCCTTTACTGGAACCATTTCGCCACATTTTCAGGCCCCTATTAGAGAACCTCTGGATAAGACCAGAGAGCTGAAATTTTCATCATCCAGTAAGCTATAAACACATACTTAAAATCCAAAATTTCAAGTCTGTAAGTCATTTAGTTCCGCTGTTAAGCGAAAGCAAAGTTTCGCATTTTCGTTCGCATTTACGACACTCACCTCACTCATAAAATCAAAATAGAACTAGTACTTCCCATAAACTCAGAGAGCTGAAATTTGGTACAGAGTTAGGGTTTAATGGCCACATAAAGGGAAAACTATAAAAACTAGGATAACTAGGATTATTTAGTACTCTTGGTCCATCCTTTACTGGAACCATTTCGCCACATTTTCAGGCCCCTATTAGAGAACCTCTGGATAAGACCAGAGAGCTGAAATTTTCATCATCCAGTAAGCTATAAACACATACTTAAAATCCAAAATTTCAAGTCTGTAGGTCATTTAGTTCCGCTGTTAAGCGAAAGCAAAGTTTCGCATTTTCGTTCGCATTTACGACACTCACCTCACTCATAAAATCAAAATAGAACTAGTACTTCCCATAAACTCAGAGAGCTGAAATTTGGTACAGAGTTAGGGTTTAATGGCCACATAAAGGGAAAACTATAAAAACTAGGATAACTAGGATTATTTAGTACTCTTGGTCCATCCTTTACTGGAACCATTTCGCCACATTTTCAGGCCCCTATTAGAGAACCTCTGGATAAGACCAGAGCGCTGAAATTTTCATCATCCAGTAAGCTATAATCACATACTTAAAATCCAAAATTATAAGTCTGTAGGTCATTTAGTTCCGAAGTTAAGCGAAAGCAAAATTTTGTTTATTTAGTTAGATAGTACCTGGGGGCGTCCAGCGTTGCTCGGAATAAAACAATTTATTTACTTGGTTTATTTTTAAGCAAAACATTCATTGACTTAGTGTTACTTTACAAATCCTTTTGAAATACCTAGCTCCCAATTTAAAAAAATGTCACAAAAAATAAAAATGCAACTTGCCTACTTGAGATTTGAACCCGCGTCTTTAGCTCCGCAGTCGGTTTTCGTAACCATTCGACCAAGAAAGCCTTAATTCCATTAATGAAATTTTTATAGAGGTCTTTCATAATTATCGACATTGTCATTTGTTTGAATGGTGGATTGTCAGTTTATTTAGTTAGATAGTACCTGGACGCCCGAGCGTTGCTCGGAATAAAACAATTTATTTACTTGGTTTATTTTTAAGCAAAACATTCATTGACTTAGTGTTATTTTACAAATCCTTTTGAAATACCTAACTCCCAATTTAAAAAAAATGTCACAAAAAATTAAAACGCAACTTGCCTACTTGAGATTTGAACCCGGGTCGCTAGCTCCGTATTAGGCTTACGTAACCATTCGACCAAGAAAGCTTTAATATTATTGACGAAATTTTTATAGAGGTCTTTCATAATTATCGACATTGTTATTTGTTTGAAGGGTGGATTGTCAAACTTGTATATAAGACCCAGTGTATGAAAATTTTTAAAGCAATCGCAAATAAATGGGGCTCGAAGTCACATCCTTTCTTCGACTCCGAGAATAAGTGACCCGAAGTTTTTTCGAACCTCAACCCCCTCTCCTCGAGTCCTTCAGGAGGCAGGACAGTAGGTAATTCCTTTGGTAGAAAGTTCATTGATTTTATTATGTAAATATTAATTATATTAACACCTGTCTAATAATAAAGATAAAGAGTTAACGTTATGTTTATAGTTTGTATAGATTGAGTAGGTTCAGTATTATTTCCTTTGAGTTTTTTTATTAAGATCTAATTTAATCTAGCCTATTACGTTCCAATGCTGGGCGAATGCCTCCCCTTCTGCTTTTAATACGCATATAAATAAAATTAAAGGAAAACTCTGGATAAGACAAGATTGGCTTTTATACTTATACTTACAAGTATACAAGAAGAAACAGTCGAACGATTAACTTTATTCTACTCGAACATTACATAGGTAAATTAAATAAACAAATTACACTAAAATATTAATTTCGCTCATTTGTTCAAAATATAATGCATTGGACTAAGAGTGGGTGGCGGTGATAGTGAGGTCGCTAGATGGCGCTGACTGTATTTTAAAACGCGCTTGCGGCCGCGTTACAGTCGACTCGTTTACGACATTCTTCTACTGCGCTTGAAAACGTTTGCTATGGATTACGAGGGATTATTTGCATTTTGTTGATTTCGCTTATTATTTCGTGAGGTTTGCTAAGGTTTAGGGCATGCATCAATGCGAAATACCTAATCACAAGCCACGCCTCTACCCTGCGGCGGGGTGATGTTCCCCTTGCGGGGATTCGGCCATCTATCGGTGACTTTAAGTAAAAATAAGTTGATTTCTAAATAACGAGCCAGCGTCACCTAGCGGAACAACGAAGAAGCTCTTATACAACGAAGAAGCTCAAATAACTGTCTTGCAACAATGTCATTTAGGTAGTAACAAAATTTTGAACAAATACGTATAATATATCAGCAACGTGCAAAAAATACGAATGTACAGCTTCGACTGTTCTACGATTGTATACAGTGGGCCGCAGCTCATATGTAAAATTATAAATAAAGTAAAAAAATCGATACTTAAAATAAATTCACAATTTTGTTCACTTTTTTAATGAATCAGAAACGGAAAAACGTTTTCACTGTAAAAAAAATATTTGTGGTTGAGGACTAATTTTACAAAAACTGTACAAGTGGGAATCGAACCCAGAACACTCCTGCGAAATGCACGAGATTTTATTACGAGCTACGCTCACTACTTCACTAAGAGTGAAATAAAGGATCAGTATGGCTACACATTACCTACGTAAGGATTTCTCGTTGTCAGTCTATCGACTCAGTCGATATAGATAGGGGCAGTGTAATTGTAGGTTTTTATTTATGAAACAAAATTGATTACGGTGTAAAAAAAATAAACACCTAAAGTATATAATGAATCATAGCTTTGTACCTAGGTTACTTACGTACTTTTCTTTTGTTCATGTAGACTTCTTTCGGCCGTAAGAATTTCAAATATTTATGTTTTCAGTCTGTCTTTTTATAAGCTTTTTTATTGTAAAAATTATTTGTAATTTTAAAATAGTAAAAAAAAAACAAATTCATATAATATAAAAACATATGCTACGCTGGGGATCGAACCTGAGTCGTATTGCAAACGTGAGTGAAACAAGACTTCAAAAACTTGACTACAGACGCTACTTTCCAAATCGTGAAAAAGGGACCAAGTGTGACTACCGAGTAACCTAAATATTCTTTGCTCATAAATAGATAGCTAGCCTAAAATAAAATATATTATATACGAAAAAAAATATTGTAAATAGATTATCGATATATCGGGTATTGTTTCTTTCTACTTACCTTTTTTCTTCGTTCATATAAGCTATTTGCTGTCGTTTGAATTGTAAATATTTCCGTTTTGATAATTTATTTTTACTTTTATTTCCCATTTTCTAAACTTTAGAATTACCTAATTCTTACTAAAAATAATAACTTATACCTAATACTTACTTACTAAGAAACAAAATATATTTTCAAAAACTAAACAAAATGAAATAAAATTTGAAATTTTCGTATTTCGCGGGCGATACGGGCATAAAAAGTACGCGTCCATCGTTGACAGTGGTCACGGGTGGTATCATGGTGGGATGGGATGGGAGTGGCGAAGAGAAGAGAGTGATGGCATGCGTTACTTCAGCTCTCGCGAGGAAAAGAAAGCATCATCTTATTTTGAATGTCGTAAGCGCCAAATCAAAAAAATTAAACATAGAAAACTGTTTGCATAGAAAGCTTTATAATAATATTAGCTTGTTGTTAAAAAAATAATGATAAATACTTACATTCAAACTCGTTTTGACATAAAATGATAAAAATTGAAAATATTGTCCTAATTTTGAAAAATAATTCTATCGAGAAAATTTTATGGCATCGTGTTTTCTGTTGCATAAAAATTTAGTAAATATAAAGAAAATTCAGATTATGTAAAAACTATTCTCCAGTCGTTTCTACAAAATGAAACATATTCAATTACAATACCTACTCCTTTTTTATGCATGCCCTTAATTAGCAGGTTGTTATTATAACAATTCTAAGATTTGAATAGGTTACTATGTTAGGAATATTCTGATTAGTGACGTATTACTGATTATTACTTAATTATTAGATTTGAAAGAAGTTTTAATTGAATGCTTTATTTAATTGTTACTTATTTAGTACTCTTAGTTTTCTAGGTTTAATTTACATTTAGGCAGTACTTCGAATAAAAAGAAAAAAACTGTGTCAAATAAGAAAATCTAATAAAATAAATCAATATGCCCACGTTTCTACAAAAAGAAGTGAAATCCCACCAAAACATTCTGTAAAAAACTAGCCAAGTCTCGATGGAGCTGCTTGTTTATCTCTAAAAAGTAATGAAATCTAGAGAAAGTCGTGCCAAGTCTAAGGTTCCTTACTGCGATTTCTTTATTATTATAGTTAATGTTGTGTGACTTGGCCGTTGAAGGATACACAAGTGTTATTTTATGTTAGATCGGTGGTCGATTTGACGCTCCAAAAAGAAGTGAGCAGAAGTCAGCATTCTCAATGCTGAATGCATGTGTTGCACAATCAACAACAGCCTAAAATGAGACACTAGCGTCCAATTACCAATACCAGTATGGGCTATTATCTCGCTTAACATGGTACATACATGGTACGTACATGAACATAGGTAGTTAAAACAGATATAACATTACGTGTAAACAAAAAGAATGTTCAACGGCCAAGTCACACAACGTTAACTATAATAATAAAGAAATCGCAGTAAGGAACCTTAGACTTGGCACGACTTTCTCTAGATTTCATTACTTTTTAGAGATAAACAAGCAGCTCCATCGAGACTTGGCTAGTTTTTTACAGAATGTTTTGGTGGGATAACAACAAATACCAGAGTACCAGTATAAAATAGTGTTTTTTCTTGATATGTGTGTGTGTGTATATTATCTTACAAGTGCAATATATGATACATAGAGACATTTTAAGTTTGAGAAATCAGATGTTTTGCGCGAAGTGACAGTCTTATGAGGCGTGCAATAAATGTTTAAGGGTCTCCTGGGCGTTTTTCAAAAAAGCTGGCCGTTACGGAACTGGAATACTATTTTTTTTAGATTATTTTGATTTTCTTTTTAAAATTTTTAGATAGCTGAATAAGTGAGCTTTTTGAAAATACCAATTGTTTTATAGTTGAACAAGCAGTTAAGCCAAAAAATTCGTTTATATAGAGCACTCACGGCATAGATAGTTCCAATTAGTAACACTATGAATAAGTATATCGTTTTTTAATAAAAACCAGAGTACTTATTCTGTACATTTTTTATTTAAATTTGTTATGTTATGTTACATACAATATATTAGCAAAAAAAAACTATTTTCAGCATATTTCCACAAATTATTAACGAAAATACTTCTGATTAGTAACATTTGTTTCACAATGTTCTCAAATTATACTCTGTTATGAAAAAACACTCCTATACATTTTTTTATGGATAATTGTAAGGAAGCCTTTGTGTGCGAGTCCGGCTCGCACTTAGCCGGTTTTACTATTTAATTCCGAGAGATCAGCAAACCTAACAACAATTAAACGGACTAAACTTTGCACGGAATAGCAGTGCAATCCCGCCTGCGAAGGTCTAAGAGACCCGTGGATCAGAATTTCACTACTTTACTTTAGTACTTTTTACTACAAATTGTATTCAAATTTTTGTAGGGTACATTTTATTTATAAAAGAAGTGCAACCATGGGCAATAGCTAGCTTACAAAGATAGGAGTCATGTCCATTCCCGCGGCCTGGCGCCACTCGCCGCTCATTAACCATGCATTGTTTTACAAAACGGGCGCTCTATGTTTATGATGATATCATGACGTAGGCTGCAACCACACGGCCCGGTTACGATCCGGTATCCGATACCGCACCAATAATATATAGTTATACTAGACGACTGCAGAACTGTAAATAAGAACAAAGTCTCCAACATAGAGACACCGAGTTCGAACCCCCAGCGAGCACCGCAAAGTTATTATTACTCTACTATCCACGGTGTCGTGTGCACGGTGAGGGAAAATATTGTGATATTTAATTGATTACGTTGGTTACCATCACCGTGCATGCCTGAGAGCAATGCATAATTTCTCGAAGCATCCTTACTTGGCCAGCGTGGTGGACTATGGCCTAAATCCCTATTAATTTCGAGAGCAGACCAGTGTCCGGCAGAAATGGATGAAAAAGAATATTTTTAGTTACAAGTTGCATATTAGGCGCTGTTCAAATATTCTTCCCTTACATATTGCGGCGAGAAAGGAAAATAATTATTAATTTTTTTTCCCACACTGTATCTTATTGTCGGTCTCCGATCTCTGTGTATTAAGTGTATACCTGAGAATTAGTAAAGTAAAACGATACAGTTCTTTCCCACTTGTAAAATGAGACACCAGTACGTAATGCTAATTCTTGCAACATGGCGCCACCCATCGCACATTACCCATTCATTGTTTTACAACGGGCGCTGTCAAGCGTTAACTACGATTATGACCACACAGTCAAGTTTCAATTCAGTATCCGATACTGGGCCGTTAAGATATGCGGTTTGCAAATTAAATATTTTAAGTTTTTTTAAGAATAATAAACCTAACAAAAAGGCAGACGGGCCGCATAGTGTTAGGCGATCGCCGTCGCCTATGGACACGGGCAACCCCAGGAGAGCCAAACGAGCTTTCCCTGCTTTGGAGGAGGATTTTTTTAACAGCTTTCTTGAAGAACCCCATGTTATAGTCCACTGGAAATGCCTCAGCTGGAGCGTTGCCCCATAACTTACACGTTCGTGGTAAAAAGGAGCGTGCGAAGCGAACTGTAGAGAACCGCCACGAGTCCAGATGGTACCGGTGGAACTTTAACCTTCATCTGGTCAAAGTCTTAAAAAATCTATGGGTATAACACACAGTGCGAGCCTATGTCTCTTTGCAAGCCAAGTGGTTCTAGCTTGTCAATCTTGGGTTGTTGACGTTTAACATTTAATATGTAATTTAATATACTTTTAACATTCAATTATAAACAGTACCTTTTTTGTATCGGGGGAAAACCTTCAAAAGGTACCCGGCATCTTGGGAGGGGATTCCGGGTTATGTGGGATTTGACCGCACTACAACCCCCTCGGTGGCCTGCCTCTGCTCTTGGGGAGAACTCCGAGATCTCCAGTGAAGCGCAACGGTGTGCACGCACGCGCGGCGTCCCAGAACGGGCCCACTTTGGGAGAGCAGATGTGCTCTCCTGCACAAACTTGAAATCACTCAAAGGGAAGAAAACCCTCGGGTATGTTATTTGTGGCAAAAAAAATCGTAGTATGAATAGAGCTGAATCCATGCCCGTAACTTTCACGCTTCGCCGACAAATCGCCAGCCGCAATATCAATAATATTGCTGTTTGCAATCACTTGGAAGTAAGTATCTATACTAAAAAGCTGAATGTTTCGAATTGAAAAGTTATTTTTGTGTCGGATAGTCCGTTTATCGAGCAAGGCTTTAGGCTATATAACATCATGCTATGATTAATACTGAAATTCCATGCGGACAAAGTAGCGGGCAGCCGCTAATATGTAATATAATTGTAATATTTGCACATTCCTAACAACTTTAGTCAATTGTCAGGATAATTTATTCTCCGTCTGTAACCGTTTTTAATCAAGAAAAATCCCTACGCGTATCGCACTTTTACACTCCGCTAATATATTGACGACCGCAATATCAATAATATTCATTAATATTGTCACTTGTTCCACGAACTCAAATCACTTGAAAGTAAGGGAATTCAAGGACATACAAGTCTTTGAGATACTAATAGAAAGGCGCTCTTTGTATTGTGCTAATGCTGAACAACGACGAGAAACTGACATACCTAGACATTACATAATAGACTTGAAAGCTACACGAATGTCTTTCTTCTTCTTTCAGAAATTACAGGAATTGAGGGTAACCTCAAAGCTATCAAACCGCATGAGACCCTTTTGATGTTGCTCAGGTACGCAGCCGAGAATGAGTACCAATGTAAATAAGATACAAGTATTTTTGCTACATTATTTACTTACCTACGTTATCTCTTCATTCTATTTACCACAGCCTTTTTCTGTAAGAGCAGAACCATTTATTTTATGTAAGCAAAACAATATTGTCAAACAAACTGCATGTGACAAGGGATTACCAAAAAATATTTCGAAATAAAAACACATTCCCAATTCCCAATTCCTCTTCCCGATCCACAAGATATGTATATTACCTATCTTCTTCGAACAGGGTATGACAGCAGGGTATGAACAGGGTAACTATGAATCACAGCACTCTCTAGCCGCAATAAATGATCGCCTTTAAGTTCCATATCCTTTATATTTATCATGATGATTGTTAAGGGTAATATTCTCGAAAGTTTCCTTGCTCAAAATTCAGGAGCGTAATCTGTAAATTAAAGATTTCCGTTTCCTGCACCCATGAATTATTCTCAAGTTCTGATCTAACTATAGAAAGAATAACATTACTTCATCGTATCTTAATATAATTCATCTTATCTTAATCTTTTGATTTGTACGCAAATTCTGATCGATCAGGCGTGTATTTTAAGAACAATGCAAAATTTTCTGATGTACTGCTTGTGGCTACAAATTACTTATGGGAATTCGAGGGGCAAAATCCAAATTCACATTTTCACCGATCTACAATACATATTCGCTTTTTCCCTCGATCAAAATATTCCAAATCTGTTTGGGGACAGCTATAAATAACGCCCCGCAATAAATGATCGCCTTTATATTCCATATCCTTTATATTTATTACCTTTTGTTACACATCTAACATCCCGTGATTGTTGAGGGAAATATCTCAAACTTGAAGAGTAGGTACTATAGATAAAGTGAAATCTATTTTCACACGTTTTTCGCAATTTACGTTTGTGTTTTCATAACTAATTAGTCTAGTCAATATATCTCCAAAATAATACCAAATAACTAAATATATTTTTATTACATAAATAAATTCTAATAATGGTGCTCTAAAATATTTTGAGTTATCCGTTATTCATCATGTAGCGTTAACATTAAAAGAGCAAAATAAGGTTAACAAGGATATTGCCTGTGACAACAGATTATTACCATGGAAACGGTTAATCCACATCGAGCAAATTTATCCAAATTTTCGGCAGTCGGCATATTCGCTATATTCCTCTTCAGAGTATCAAATCTGTTTGCAGACAACTATAAATCATGCCTCTCTCTAGCCGCAATAAATGACCGCCTTTATGTTCCATATCCTTTATATTTATCATCTTTTGTTACACATCCAACGTCCTGCGATTGTTGATGAAAATATTTGTCGAGCTTTTCTTGCTCAAACTTGGAGTAGAGTTGATAAAGCGGAAACTATAAATTAAAGATTTTCGTTATTTTCTCTGTCCACGTTGTAGATCCACACAACATCGCCAATATTTTTAGTAGTAGGCAGTTGCTTGTGTAATTCAGATGACTTACTTCGTAATCTAATTGATTCACCTCTGGTATTGTTCTTCGCATAATTTGGAAAGAAACAATTAATTTTTAATCAAAATATTAAAATCAATTTAGAATAGCGTGAGTAAAAAGTTTTAATTTTGATAATACTATCCTTATTGTTCTTAGTCAATCTTGCTGAAGCAATAAATTGTTGGCTTGCATAATCATTGCTGAGATTACACCCTTAAACACAGAGTTCATTGACCAAAGTTTGGGAAAACAGTTCGTATGGTAGTCCCGAATACCTTCCTTTGCAAGACGTTTCATTGGAGCTTTGTGTCCCTGCTCGGCTCCCGTCCTTTCTGTTTCTCTTGTTGTTTCTCCTTTGTTCTTCTGCGCATTGTTAGCTCCATTCAGCTTGTGATTAGTACGTGCTTGCAACTCAGTTTTTCTTCGTGTGTTATTTTATAGTAAAGCAGTCCGCATACTTATTGTTCACCTACTAAGTTTGGTTAGATTCAAGTAAGTCAAAAATGTTTACGTTAATGTGTACTTTTTATACAATACGACTCAATGTTTTTTGATAAATTGTATTTAACCTAACTTATGTTTCCCGTTACCATGCATGCCTAAGAGTAAGTAATAATTTTTCGAAGGCTGACGAAATATGTGTCGAACAGTGGTACATAAAAACAGAATTGAAAAAAATGTCGTTAGTCATTCTTATCAAAAATTCTGATTTTTTACACTACGTCATACGATTTTTACCTAATATTGACACTTCGTAAAAAATTTAAAACTATTTTCTTTGTGTTAACTGTTTTATTACCATTTCAATTTGCATCGCCATCTTGATTCTTTTCACTCATTCAACATCAATATCACTCGTAGCTACCTTATGAAAGCCATTGCGATAATATCTACGAGCTATTCCGCCGTGTTTCCCACAAGTTCAAAGGGTTCTAGTATTCCCTCTGCAATATCGCTTGCGGCTAGTGTCAGTCAAACACTGTTGTTTGACATCTTGATACAACCTTCTGAGAGAGAGAGAACGTTCTGTCAGTTCATCCGCTTTGTTTTGTTTGTAGGGTAATAAACTGGTATTAAAATATCAAAGACTGGTTTATTTTTGTTTACACATTTTAGGTTTATTTCTTAGTTTAAAAGAAGTTGTGGTAATGGTACTACGCATAAGAAAATAATATGTATTTCAATTACCTAATTACAAACAATAAAAAAATCTATATAGGTATATTTCCTTCAGAAATATTATTTCTAATATTGTTATCCATAATTAATCTAGCAGACCCGTAGATTTAATAAAAATAAGGCAGCAAAATTATATTGATTATTAGTCTAATACTAATCCGACGTTTATCTACAAAATAAATTTTATGTAATAGGTACTAAATTGTTTGTATACCTCCAGGAAATACTGCGTTTATTAGGAATGTTAATACATTTTTTCCAATAAACAGTAAGAGTATATCGTTCATAATATTACCAAGAACATGGTTCCCGAGGCAGAGAAAATTGTATAATTTCCTGCCTGCCATGCAGAATAAATATCAAATATTTGATATCAATTTTCGTGATTCAAGGAATAGGTATTCGGCAAATCGGTATTTAAGGCTGTCTCAAACATCCGGCAGGCATATTTCTGACATACCGAAGCATTTTGTATAAGAAACATTCAGATTAAAGTATTGTAGGTAGATATTAATATTATCATTTCAGTTCTGATGAGTATTAAGGATAGCGTAACATCATACGACATACCTACATGAGAGACACAATATTTTTTGTGACTACTAAAGAATGTTTCATCTTTTTATAAGTACCTACTTCTATACAGGTCTTAATTTAAAAGGGGTATTGATTTAATAGATGTTCAGTACTTCATATCTGATTTTTTTTAAACAAGGCGATTGTATGTTTTAATAAGTTTTATTACTTCTTAAAAACGCGCATGGCTCGGTAGCTAGCGTGCAAGCTGAGTATGCAACATCGCGTCGCGGTCAAGTGTGAGATGGGTGATCGCTCTTCTCCATGCTTCGGAGGTCACGCTACGCCGTCGGTCTCGGTTGTTATCGATAAATCTGGCTGCAACCCTTTTTGCGTCCCCCATTATAGGGATATATGGGTGGATTGAACATATCCGACAGCGGGTTTGCCACTAGCCCGCATCTGCACAAGCCGCACTGGAGCAACGTAGAATAAGTTCCAGGCCTCTCCAAGGAGAGACCCGTGCCCACAAAGTGGGACGCAAAAAAACAATTCACTGACAAGTACAATACAAGAGACTAAAAACTTGATATTATTACAGTTTTATGATCATACAATTTAAAGCATAATTATATGTTTCCTTTAAATAGGTATATGTAACTATCCACACACCCTGTTTTAATCTGAAGGAAGCCAGGTCAATGTCCATAATATGTTCGTTCGTTGGAAACTAAATTAATCGAAGACTGGGGAATGCCTGGGGCTACCGAAAATTGTTTTCCATCGTTTAGCTTTACACAATGCTAAATTATCTTTTGTTTAAATAACTCCAACCGTATATCGTTGTAATATAGAAGACGGCTTAGTGTTCATAATAATATGCTTGTTTACAAACAAAGTTATCCCAAACTTGAGGGTGTTTGAAAACGAAAATCTTATGTTCCTCTCCATACTTCGCTAGGTCTAACGCTAAAATCTAAAGTTCTTCGATATAGGAACCACTTTGGGAACCACGATACCTAAGTTAAAAAAGCTTACTTAAACACTTTTTATGTACATCATCAAATCAACAATCAATTTAGCATATTACTAAACGCAGTTCGCGGGGTCAGCTGACCTGTACCGCGTTTAAATGTTTGATGTGGGCCACCCTTATCACTTAGAGGTGTGAAAAATAGATGTTTGAATCTCTAACCTAACCGATTTGCACAGAAAATTTCATTTGACAGCCTCCGTGGCGTAGTGGGTGATGAGCCGACTGCGAAACGTGAGGTCGTGGGTTCCCACCCAGGACAAATATTAGTGTGATGAACATGACTATTTGTTATGTATCTGTATTTAAGTATGTATTTAGAATTATATAAGTATGTTTATCAGCTTTCTGGTTGCCATAGTACAAGGGAAAAAAATTCCCCGTGGTCCAACTAGTTGGTCCAACGGTTGGTCCACGGGGAACGCGCGGCTCTGCTTAGTTGGGAATCAGATGGTGTTGTATGAATTGTCCAATTATTATTATTGACGTGATAACGTCTTTAAAATCGTTTTAGTCGGGTGACATGTTCAGAAACTTGTGTCACACCAAAACCTCACGAGCGCGATCGCAGGTATAACGAGAGAGAGACGGACCGATCTCCCGTCTCATCTCGAGCGCTGCCAGTCATTCCGTGAAACTTGTCACGCGGAATCCTCACGAGCGGAGGCTGGCATAGCGTTCGAGTGAGTGGACCGATCTTCCGTCTCTCTCACTCTAGCGGCATACAAACGAATGGAGATTTTCTCGTGCGGACGTTATCACGTAAACATCTCGATCGTAAACCTACTTTACAAACAATTTGCCGTTTTTTATTATTAAGAATCGGTCAAGCCGTTTCGTAGGACTATGGTAATTTTATATGTATATGAGATTTTTAACAGTTTAACGGTGTTATTCTAAACGGAAATAAATAAAAGAATCAGATAACTTTGCTGTTGTGCCAACAAAGTTACTAAACATTTTTGCCGACTCAAAAACCAAATTTCTTAAAACCTTTATCGTTATACGTGTTATCGTTAATTTATTATTATCGCTATACGTACTATGTAAGTTATAAATGATTTGTTAGCTTTCAATGAAAAAATTTTTTCATCGTAAAAATATCATCGCCCTACTGGTTCCAAGAACACAATTTTAATGGCGATAACAAAAAGGGAAATTTTTTATTCATCCGATTTGTTATTAAGTTTACTCGTTTACTTAATAAACTACACCTTCCTTTAATTAACTTTTAATTTTGTATTCGGTGAAAAGAAAGGTTACGCCAGAAAGGAAGAAAATGGGCTGAAAAGTATGTAATTTAATTAAATTTGTTTTTGGTGATCTTAACCTTTAAAAGTAAAAGGTACCTACTCTATGACATTTCTTCTTTTACTTTTTAAATAATAATAATAAATATTCTTTATTTGCGCACCATTATCATATTGAATAATACAAACATTTGTCAGGAATACACAAACTGGCGGTCTTATCGCTAAACAGCGATTTCTTCCAGACAACCAATGGAAAATAGAAACAAATACCTAGAAGTGGTTGCGGTGCACATAAATATGTTATAATAAAAAATAAAAACAAATACAATTTTAATTATTTAAAAAGAAAGAAGACTAATATGAAGTGAGATTAAATGACAGTGGAGACTGCAGAAAGGTGAAAAGAGGAAATGGACGTTACGAATCTAAGTAGTATGCTTTAATTTGGTTTTTAAAAGATTGCAAGGACGGAGCATTGCGGATGGGTTGAGGGAGGGAATTCCAGAGTTTTGTGGCAACAATTGTAAAGGATTTTTCATAGAAGGAAGTGGAGTGTGGGGGAATACGAAGGAGGAGATTTTTTGAAGAGCGAAGAGAACGGTCGTGGGTTGAGTATAGGAAGTCAAATCTTTTTTTGAGATAAGGAGGTGATGTTGGACTAAATAGCACGCAGTACAGAAGAGATAGAATATGAGCATTTCGGCGAAGTCGAATTGGGAGCCACTTGAGCTTAGCACGATACTCAGAGACATGATCATATTTTCGCAGGCCAAATATGAATATATTAAATTTTAATGGAGCTATCGAGCTAGTAGGGCCGGTCGTTGAGCTAGGTGTTCAGTGGGCAGCCCATGGACATATACACCCAAGAAAGCCTAAACAAATTGTAAGCAGTTGTACTGGTACCGGTACTTTTGAGAACAGAAAGAAAGAAAGAAAAAATATTTGCGCAAATACGGGTTTTACAAAATTTGATTTAATTATGTAATACTAACATTAAAATTTACTAATTCTCTATTTTACCTCAGTGAGGTGTATATAAATTTAAATCTAACGACTAGCCTAGCTAAAGAAGTTTTTATAAATTTTAGTTTAGTTATATCCGAGTTTTTTTTTTTTGCATTTTTACCAGCGTCATCAGCTTTGTGCACCCAATTCACTGGGTTATTCGTTCTGGTTGGCACTGTCAAAACTAAAGCTTATAGCAGAAATGGCTATAACGGAGGAAATATCCCGGTCGAACCATGAAAGCTTTGCATAACATGTCGGTCCACCTGTCTTTCTTTCTGTCTAGAACTATCTTTCCGGTGTTCATACAGGAATCAAGCTATGGATAGCATGTACTCAGGGCTACATAGCTTATAATTCATTTAATGATAAAAATATGACACGTCAACATTTATAAATACACAGGCAATTATAATTATAATTTTACACATTAAATTACAATTACGAGATTAGAATAAGTTAATCATTGAATGGATTAAGTTCAACTTAATTTTTTTTTAAAATCAAATTTTTAATTACCAGTATATTAGTCTTTGTGTAGTTGTAAAAAACACAAAAAGGCAACGTACGGAACTGTCAGCACCCCAAACAAACTCGCTGTTGTAAACGATCTACTCTTCTTAGTTATATATTTCTTTGTAATTTTGCTTAACTCACTTAACGGTAACTCATTTAACTATAAAATGCTTCCATTTATATTAATATAATAACGCAGAAAAGTTTTCTATGTTCGTTCAACGCTCTAGTTTCTAAAGCTCTTAGATAGAATTTTTTTCATTACATGAGATATCTCATCACGAAAACGGGGCTAGAAACTATGATAATGCAAAGATAATTAGAATACCTAAACAAATATAGACTGATCACTATCGACAAGTGTCTCGCTTACACATTAGTCACACAAATGCATATGGAAAATCTGGAAAATACGTTTTTTGACGTGATAACGTCTTTAAAATCGTTTTAGTCGGGTGACATGTTCAGAAACTTGTGTCACACCAAAACCTCACGAGCGCGATCGCAGGTATAACGAGAGAGAGACGGACCGATCTCCCGTCTCATCTCGAGCGCTGCCAGTCATTCCGTGAAACTTGTCACGCGGAATCCTCACGAGCGGAGGCTGGCATAGCGTTCGAGTGAGTGGACCGATCTTCCGTCTCTCTCACTCTAGCGGCATACAAACGAATGGAGATTTTCTCGTGCGGACGTTATCACGTAAACATCTCGATCGTAAACCTACTTTACAAACAATTTGCCGTTTTTTTTATATAAATAAACTGAACAAAAAGGCAAACGGGCCGCGTGGTGTTCACCTTCGCCTATGGACACGGGCAACCCCAGGGGACCCACCGAGCATTGCTGACTTTGGAGGAGAGCTTTTTACAACTTTCTTGAAGAACCCCATGTTATAGTCCATTGGGAATGCCTCAGCTGGAAGGTTATCCCATAATCTACACGTCCGTGGTAAAAAGTAGCGTGCAACGAGGACTGTGGAGGACCGCCACGAGTCCAGATAGTGCTGGTGAAACTTTTACCTTCGTCTGGTGGTATAATCATGGAATGGTGATGTAGGCATCAATTTGCAGAGTTTCTCGAAGCACTCACCATAGTAAAGTCGGTAGAACACGCAGAGCGAGCCTGCCTCTTCGCAAGCTAAGCGTTTCTAGCCTGTCGGTCAATCTTGGGTCGTTGACGATTCAGACTGCGCGTTTGTGTGAGTATTGTTTGATAGCATACAATATTGTTTGATAGTGTACAAACGTACAGCTAAAATTAATTAAAACATTACATAGTAAATAAAACACCTATTTTATTATCATTTTAAGTTGGAATCATGTAACATCTTTATACTTTACCATAAATTGGCACATAAATAATACATGAGTTAAGAAAACGTCTATGTTTCAGTTATTTTATTTCGATGTTTTCGTTGTTCAGGATAATACCGCCGAGGGCTCTCCAAGATCAAAGACTATTGTTTCAAATTGCTCCTTTTGCCGCCCTCAAAGCTGTTAGCCCTTGTTAGAATAATATACTTTTTGTCTTCAAGTATATACTGTTCAGGACGGGTAATTGGCTACGAAAAAGTGCTGTTGGCTGGTTTCCTTTTAAACTATCTTTTAAGCTAGACTTATGGTTATTTAAACAATTTTCGTTGCCAATTATTTTATAGGTAGAAAGTTCATACGTTTTACTATAAAACGTCTCGTGAGCGTAGGTAAATATGTTTATAAAGTCCCGGCTTACCTCGCAGATTACTTCGGGGGCGCCCGACATGTTTCGGACCGTACCGAGGTCCTTCATCATGAGCCATCGTGAAGAAGACTGGACTTTATAGACAAGTTCATACGTATTATAAACTAGCCTTCCACCAGCGGCTTCGCCCGCGTGGACCCGTTTAATGGGTCCCCGTAGGATAAAAAATAGCCTGTGTGCTATTCCAGGCTTCATTGCTATATTAAAATCATAGGCGTTTAGCCAGTTGCTTCAACCGCGTTGACCCTATTACCCGTTTTCACATAGGAATGATGTATTTTCCCGCGGTGAAAAGTATCCTACTCTAACTTACTCAAGGTGAATGTAACTTTCTAATGGTGAAAGAATTTGAAATCGGAACAGTAGATTTTGAGTTTATTTATTACAAACATACAAAAATACAAATCTTTCCTCTTTATAATATTAGTATAGATAATAGATCGATAGTAACTTCTTGGTTTTATTCTGCTTGGGGTTAGCTTTTGGGAGAGCTCAAATGAGACCATCAGATTTTCTTACGATTTACCGTAGGTATATATAAAATATTATAAATATATAAAAAATATCATATATATTATACCTTTATAGAAGATACAAAACTAAAACAAAAAAAACACATCACAGTAAAGATGCAGTTAAAAGTCCGCAATTTCTATAATGCAATTTACCAAAAATTTTATAATTTAATATTACTTTAATCGATGACATTAAAAATAGTTTTTTATATATAAAATATTTATTGTCATTTAAATAATACATGAATTCGGGAAAAAACGCATTTTTATAACTTTTCTGATATTATTCCTGCAAGCTTTATTAGATAAAAACTGGGGTCAAAATAGTCCGCAAAACATTGAAATTGAATAGAGCACTACTTATTGTATTCGTAGGTTTTACAACTCAAAGTATTACCACTGAATTTAAATAAGAAATATATATTTTTAATAAATACTGCGATTGTATAAAAAACATTTTGTTTGTAATCATGGGGCTTTCCTTATTTACCAATATCTACATGCACTTACTAATATATAAAGCTGAAGAGTTTGTTTGTTTGAAATTGCTCATCTAAGGAACTACTGCAATACTGGTTCAAATAAAAAAAAATGTGTTAGATAGTCCATTTATCGATGAAGTCTTTAGGCTATATAACATCATGCTACGAGTATGACTAATACCAAAGTCCAAGTATATTAGACGCTTATAACAGCTATAACTAGATTTAATACATGTTTTGAATGTAAAGTGGTACTCACAAGCAAACTTAAGGTTCACAGGGTAGCCCAGCACGAGGCGGCCGTGGTGGCGCACCGCGCACTGGTACACGCCCTCCCCTTCCCGCTTCCTCGACACCTCCAACGTCCCGTTTGAGCTTATCCTGGAAACCGACAACAACAGTTATAATGTAGTACAATAGGGTTTACATCAAAGAAAGTGTAGGTAATGTGGTAGAACTTTCAGTTCGGCCGGAGAAGTACCACCGCTGCTCCCACTTCTGCCGTTAAGCAATCCTATTGTGTTTTAATGAAAAGGTGTATTACAGATGTAATAAGTTTTCAAACGAATAAAAAATTCTTGTTCCAAAAGTTGCTACTGGCAGCACTGCTGTTTTCCGGTTTGTTTTCTCTCTTGACATTTTTGCCTCTGTGAACGAACTAGTGTGAAGTGTGAGTATAAGATATTTTTGGTGCTGCAAATAAAAGTTTCTAGTAGAATTCTGATAACTTTAATTTACTGATCCCATTAAGGTGTAGTTACGGGATGGACGAAACGCAGTCGGAGGTAGGATAGATTTATTTTATTTCAGTATCTAAGTACCTGGACGACCGAGCGTTGCTCCGGTAACACTCATTTGCTTAGTGTAAAAAAATCACATAAAATAAAAACCAAACGCAATATGGTTTTGATTGAGGTTTGAACACGGGTCTCTACTTTCGCAGTCAGCCCACGTAACCACTCAGCCAAGGAAGCTTTAATTCAAAGAACGAAATTTTTATAGAACTCTTATCTTTCAAATCGAAATTGTCATTTCTTTGAACGTCGGATTGGCGGATGGCGTTTGACGGCGTTGTACGCCACAATATTATTAATACTCTCCAATAGATGTCAGGAAGAATCGTATTTTTCAGTTTATATTCAAATTGATCATCGCTGAAAATATTTTTTGATATAATTTAAAATTTCTGAAACTAAAACCTAGCTGGATCGATTTATCACCCCCGAAACCAGGGTACTAAATTTCATCAAAATCGGGAGCCGTTTCCGAGATTCAAAATATATATTAGCAAGCATGTAAGGTTTGATATCATAAATTATTAAAAGAGATTTAAATTTTTAGTATTCCACGTTCCATTTGTAGAAATGAACGTCCAAAACTTTAACTGCTCCTAAAAAATTAAACCCCTTATACACTGATCCGCCCGCCCTCTTGCGCTTAGCACGGCTAACTCTGAGCTCGCTCCAACAACCTTATAATAGGGCCAGTACGCTTGGTAAACTTTGAATCGGTAGGTCAGAATCTGAATAAAGTGCCCATTGAAAACACGAACTCCATTATATATTAGGTGCTTGGAATTGTTCTGCGACTTTTTAATATTTTGTGCGTGGGATGAAACGAGATTTAGACTGTGTTTCCACCAGAGTTATGTAAGGATGCGTAGCGTAACCAGCCTCTGTAAATGAAGCGATTCTGATAGTTCTTAACAAACACATTCCTCGCTACGCATCTTTACTCATCTCTAGGGGAAACGCAGCCTTAGTGGCCAACCCGCCCTTGGATGTTTTTAAACTGCCCGTAAGGATTCCGAAAAGGCTTAAGACGGTCTCATCCTGTACCGCCCACTCAACGTACTATCAGTAGCACGAAAACCCCTTAATACACCCAATCGCGCCCATTTTATTAGGCTGCGTAGGTTGGTTTCGATTTTCGCTCTACGCCCAACGCAGGGTCTAGCCATATTAATACGGGCCTTCCTAAATACCCAATTGTTTTCCTGGACTCACTGCTTAGAGCTGAGCTTGGTGCCGTTCTTCCTCAGTTGAAGGCTTGGCGCCGCAGCTGCCCCTGCTCGTGCGAATGTTATCGAGGTATATACCACAATATTCACTCACCGCTTAGAGCTGAGCTCAGTGCCGTTCTTCCTCCACACGAACGGCCTGTTCCGCGCGCGCTCCTCGTCCAGCGGTGGGGGTGGCTGGCGCCGCAGCTGCACCCGCTCCCACGACGCCACCACGCACGGCAACGACGCGCGTGAACTGTGCGACCATGTTATCGGGACATCTGTAAAAGGATATTTGAAATTAGGATCCAAAGCAAAAACTTCTTTTAGAGATGGTATAACTTGCAGGTTCTACCGGAAAAGTTCCACCGCTGCACCCATTTCTGCCATGTAGAAATTCTATTCTGTTTCCTTTGAAATGAGCGGTTGCTGTCTGGACTTCCAAGTCGATCATACGCTCCCTCATAACAGGGCATTTGCATACGATCTCAGACAAGACTCAGGCTTGCTTGAGGCACTATTACTTTGGAAACTGATAGTCGCTTCGTGTAAATCTGACGAGAAAATCACATTTGTAGTGAAATACAAAATAATTGCTTCACAGCAGAAATGGTCGTAAGGGTAACATTGGCACCAAGTAGAACTAGCAAAGTTCCACAACATGTGAATGAAGCTCAGGAGATGTTGACGAATTTAAAGACGTTAAAAACAAGAAAGCATCGTACGCGCGAACGATGGCAGTATTGTTTCTGTAATTCAGATATTGTGAGTGACATATATTTCAAATTATCATCTGAAAACTCGTCAACGTGGTTATAATAGGATAACAAAGTATTATAAAATATAGTGAAGTTTAGACGTAAGTACGGTGCAGCCCTGTGTAATTTAATATCTAAGTAACTACTTAATTTTCCGTGTTTTTTCTATAAAATTGAATACCTACTGTTTATTATTCAAGGAAATATATTTTCTCGATATATTGACACGTTTTTTTCTTTACAGATAAGTAAGTATTATACGTTAAGTCAATAGCTTTTCTAAAACTTTTACAGTACCTATAATTCTAATATTATTATGAACAACAAATTATTGTGAAGATCCCGATTTCACCGGGATTCGTAGGAAAAAGAAATTTATAACAGAATTAATCAGATTTTGGGCTTCGGCCTTTTGCAAGGAAAACATTTTATACATTTACTATAAATAACTTAGTTGAGAATTGCTTCAAAAAATTATAGTAATCCTGAAAATTTAAGGTCTAAAGTTCTACTGTAGGTATGTACAGTGATTAAACCTTATATGTATAATAATAGCGCAAGCCTATTTTTGTTCCAGTGATTACGGGACGATAGTTGCACATTTTATAATCAGATGGTCATATTATAAAGAGCTCCAGCCGAAGATGTGCGGAAAAATAAATAAATAAATCAATAAATAAATAAACATTTTAATAGCAAATCCATGAAATTAATAAAAAATAAGAATTTTATTTTCCTATATATAACTAGCTAACCCCGCGAACTCCGTACCGCGTTCAAATGTTTGGAGTGGGCCACCCTTATTACTTAGGGGGATGAAAAATAGATGTTGGCCGATTCTCAGACCTACTCAATATGCTCACAAAATTTCATGAGAATCGGTCAAGCCGTTTCGGAGGAGTATGGGAACGAACATTGTGACACGAGAATTTTATATATAAGATGGGTTCGACCTGTCAAATATTTGTAGTTCGTTCCTCATTCAAAAACATGATACATGTATAAAGTACCTATGTACAAAAGGCATCTGTCCTTATTTTTTTTCGATTGGCATCTCGGTCTTTTGACCAATTTCCCGATTTCAAAGTTGGGTTGTCATTAAATTAAATTAATTAAGTACACGCGAATGTATCGCTGGCGACAAACTGGAATAAATAAATCATAAAATATCTAATTTCTCTCGGTTTCTCTTTACTTTTTTTTACTAGATAATGTAAAATAAAATTTGTTTTATTTAATTTAATTGTATTTACTGTGAAGTGAAAGTAGAAGCAAGTCCAGATTCTGAATAGTCCTAAAATAGACGTGAGCCTTATTATTATAATCAATACTGAAGAGCTGAAGAGTTTGTTTATTGGTTTAAACGCGCTAATCTCAGGTACTACTGAATTACTGAATCGAATTGAAAAAATATTTTTTTGTTGAATAGTCCACTTATTGGAGAAGGCTAATCTTTACTAATATTATAAATTCGAAAGTAACTCTGTCTGTCTGCTACGCTTTCCCGCTTAAAGAACTGAACCAATTTTAATAAAATTTGGAACACAGATACAGTGGACCTTGGGAAAGGACATAGGATGGTTTTATTAGGAACCTATAAAACGGGTCCACGCGGGCGAAGCCGCTGGCGGAAGGCTAGTAGGCTATATAACATCATGCTATGACTAATACTAAAGTCCACGCAGACGAAGTCGCGGGCGGCCGCTAGTATGTACTAATACTAGTATGTACTAATACTAGCAGATAATGAATTAAATATAAAGGTTTTTATTTACTATGCGAGCAGTCTTTATAAAGAAAATAATAATTTCTGGGAAATTGCTTTCCAACCTCAGCTCAGTTTCCAACAAATCTGAAACGTTTTGAATAGGGTCTTACACGCAAGTGTGACACGTCATTCGTAACAAATGAGGAAAGAAATGGTAGAAAAAAGGAATTAGGACGTTGAAAATAGCAGAGACGATGTTTACTTGTTACATCACCTCTGGCAAAATTTGTTCTACGGAAAAAACAAAGACGAAACTCATGATTATACCACAATAATTGTATTATTCTACCTCTTGTTTATTTATTTATTTATTCATTTATTTGCATTAAACAAGGTCTTATGTACAGAATATGTCTAGTAATTCTAACCACTATGTGGTGTGCAAATTTAGTGTAATACATTTTTAATATTATTTAATTAACACTCATTTATTTACTTACTTTACTTATTAAATTTAACAAATAAATAATTATAATAAGTTTGTAAAGCTCCAATAAATATGATACAATTTGAAGCTTGTTAGATGATTTAAAATAAATATACATTAATATACAAATATACAAATAAGTAAAATTGGAGTGTTTGTAATATTAAAATAACCGCTTTTTACTATCTGCAAATGAATGTATACTATATACGGTACATATCAAAATAACATTTTTCACAATTTTTGTCTGTCTATCTGTCTGTCGGTCTGCCTGTCTCTTTGTTCATGGCTAAACCGATTTTGACAGGACTTTCATTGGAAGGTAGATGATGTAATAAGGAGTAACTTAGGCTACTTTTATTTTAGAAAAACTCTAAAACTAAAGTCCACGCGGACGAAGTCGCGGGCGGCCCCTAGTTTAAAATAAATTTTAGTTGCGGTTCTGTAATCAAAGGTATTCGAAACAAAATTTTTAAAGACTTTTATAATATTTATTATCATACAAAAAAATTAACATAGGATTTTGGTTTAGTTTTTAAAAAATACATAAGTAAATATTTTATTGTTCCCATCAAAATAAAGTATTAATTAAAATGAGTCTCATAACAAAAAGAAATCAAACTTAAAGTATTAATAGATATTTCAGCAGATAAGTAATATTTTTATGTAGTTATCTACACACGATAAGCTTTAAATTAGTTTAAATCGAATGCCGAAATTTTTATAGAGCTCTTTCAAATCTTAGAGAATCACAGGTACTGACAGGTATGATACTGACGGGTGATTCTGTACCTTTGATGCTTTAAGTTTCAAATAAACATTATAATTTGTTTGAACGGCGGATGACGTTTGACGGCATTCTACGCCACACTCCACACTACAATATTATATTAATACTCTCCAATGGATGTCAGGAAGAGTCATATTTTTCAGTTTATATTTAAGTTGGTTATCTAACTTATCGCTGAAAATACGAATAAAACGACAATTTCTAAAAATGAAACCTAGCTAAACTAGGTCGATCTAGACCTATCACCACCAAATCCCCCGGGCACTGAATTTCATGAAAATTGTCGGAGCCGTTTCCGAGATTCAAATCAAATTATTCAATGTATTATATGTATAGGTATATACAAGAATTAGTCGTTTAAAAGTATTAGATAAAATAACATTAATATTTGGAAGTCAATCGATCTTACTTCAATCGCCGCATCAAGTTTTCATCTTATTCGAAACAAATACCCAAAACACTTATATGCTTTGAAAAAGTCATAAGAAGAAATGTTCGACTGAAATATAAAATAATATTTTATTTTCGCAGTACAGGTGAATTTATACTCAGACGAACTGTTGGTCTGTGAATTTATATTTATTTGTCGGTCAATTGTTACAATAGGTGGAGAGGGAATTGCTACAAAAGTGGAAAATCAAACAGTTCAGTTGCTGGAATAATATGATCTGAAAATAATTTTGATTGTAATGCCATTATTTCACACAGTAAAAAATTGGTAGGTCGATACCTAGGTACCTTTACATTGATTTAAAGCGGACATATTATTTTAAAATATTTAATAAGAAAGGGTTTTAGTGCATGATTTTTTTTTTATTTCTTGTGCATGGTCCAGTTTTTACTTGAATAGATAGAAGAGTAATAGATAAAACAATTTGCGGATCTAACTGAAAACACCATTACACGTCATACGAGTCAAATTATGTATCGGTGGGGTAACCTTCGAAAGGTACCCAGCACTTTGAGAGAGGACACCGGGTTATGTGGGATTTGAACCTCACTAAAACCCCCTCGGTGGCCTGCCTCTGCGCTTGGGGAGGACTCCGGGATCTCCAATGGAACGCACCGGTGTCCTCCACACGCGACGCCCAGAATGGGCCCATCTTCTGGAGAGCGGATTTGCTGTCCTGCACCTTCAGATGCTTACGGTGGCATGCGGCCACGCACACACCGCCGCCCTTCCCGGGGCTGCTGGCTGGCGGTGAGAGTGGGTCGAACTCCCACTCTCACCGCCTGCAACCCCGGAAGCCCCCTTTTAGTCACCTCTTACGATCAGGCAGGAGATACCGTAGCTCTATTCTTAGTCCCGAAGTGTAGGTGTACCCACTTACTTAGTGTGATAAAATCAAACACCTCAGATGGATACTTTAAAATAAAAATGGGTAAAAAATGTTAAACTTGCGTCAGGACACGTGGCCTGATCGAATAGAGGGGTGACAGCTGACTTGGCTCGACTGTCTATACTTGTAAAATTCGTTTATATCAAGTATGTATTTAAAATAAGGACATTGAACAAAGTGCATCTATTAATGAAAAAAGTGACGAAGAAATAGTGAAAGAAAATGACTGAAACCTACTGAAAATACTAGATGAAAAATAATACTAATAATAAAAGCAATTCGTGCGAAATTATTCCCTAACCATTCCAAAATATCGAAAATGCACAACGTTAATGTTCAAGTTTTCTGCCGGCACTGCCGGAGTGCAACCCGTTGTTTTTTTATCGACGGCGCTTAGAGCCAATTAAAAAAGTAAATAAGATACATTGTATGCTTTTTTTTTTTGTTAACCTATACCAATTACAAAATCCATATAAATCATTGCAAAATCATTACCTATATTAGATAACATAAATTTATCAATAGAACTTAATTGCGTAATTTTAAATTGACTTTACTTAATTTATTTTCGTTGTTATTGATAATAAACCGAGCTTTTATTTATTTAATTCAATTTTATTAGCCTCGAAAATGGAGTGTTTTATTTACATTGCTTTTCTTTTAGTCTGTCTGTTATTTGATCGTCGGAAATTGAAGCAAGTTTGTTAAGTCAACGGCTATAAAAACTTTTAAATCACCGACCGAGCTAGTAGAAAAAATATCACGAATAGGTATAAGTAACAGTAGGGTATTTATTTTTAAGGCTTATTTTAATCTGTTTTTCATATTTTCTGGAGATTTTCTGGTAGAATTGATCGAGCTCTAGCAGCTAGAGTCTAGCTCGAACGACCTGGATTTGCTCTAGTAAATATTATATTCCAAATAAACCACTTTGGACAGATGCTTTAATTGTTTTATAAGAATAAACGCAACTACTTAATATTTTTATTAATTTTGTGTTAATTATTATGCGTAATTGCGTTAGTTTCGACAAACAAGCTAGACTTGTAAGGGTCATCGCACCATCGTTTATAAGCATAGATAATAAATAAAGTTTTTAACAAAAAAATAGAACCGACTTCAAACGGTAAAAAATAAAATTGTGCAGTACCTACTTCTTCTTGCTTATGGTAATGACTCTTAAAACTATTTTTGGAGTCGGGCCCCTACTAAAATGTCGTACCATTCCTTCTAAATGGGCACCGACAGTACAGACAGTGGGACAGTACCTACTTCTTTTTGCTTATGGTAATGACTGTTAAAACTATATTGGAGTTGGTGTCCATTCAGAACGAAAGCCTACACTATATTTACAAAGACAGGACATTTTACTAAGGGCCCGACTCCAAAAATAGTTTTAAAAGTCATTACCATAAGCAAGAAGAAGTAGGTACTGCACAATTTTATTTTTTACCGTTTGAAGTCGGTTCTATTTTTTTGTTAAAAACTTTATTTATTTCACTCTTTTTAGTAACTTTAATAATTCTTCACATATGTATAAGTATAATTGGAATTTTTTTCACTTAACTTCTAAACGTTAAAGAGATACCTTTTATAATCATGTTTATCTAATAGCCATCTTATAGCCTGAAATAATACTACTATCAGTCCCCCTGAACGTATAAATTAATGAAAGAATTTGCTCTCAGCTCCTAACCGTTGAGGAGTTGTACCTTCAATCATCAGCTTAGCAACATGAGGTGATAATTACCGGCCATAACTATTTGTATTATGTTAAAAAATATGACTAAAAGAATGTGTGTGCCTATTAAGTTTCAGTGTTTCCCTCGATTTCCCTAGTATCACATCATCAAATTTTGCCATGGTGACAGTTGGACCACCTCAGGAATGTAATATTTCTAACAAAAAACCATTTATTGAAAGAATTTGCTCTCAACTCCTAACCGTCATAGTACCTTCCATCATCAGCTCAGCAACATGATATGATGATAATTATACACAAATACCTATTTTGCTTTAATAAAAATATGAAAATCATTTGTTGTGCTATAAAATTTGCATGTTCCCTTCGATTTCTCTGGGATACCATCATCAGACTTTGACTTGGTGACAGTTGGACCACCTCAGGAATGTAAGATTTCCAACAAAAAGACATTTATTGAAAGAATTTGCTCTCAACTCCTAACCTTCGTAGTACCTTCCATCATCAGCTCAGCAACATGATATGATGATAATTATACAAAAATGCCTGTTTTGCTTTAGTAAAAATATGAAAATCATTTGTTGTGCTGTAAAATTTTAATGTTCCCTTCGATTTCTCCGAGATCCCCTCATCAGACTTTGACTTGGTGACAGTTGGACCACCTCAGGAATGTAAGATTTGGAATAAAAAACTATTTATTGAAAGAATTTGCTTTCAACTCCTCACTGTTGCAGTACCTTCCATCATCAGCTCAGCAACATGAGATGATGATTACTATGCACAAATATCTCTTATGCTTCAGAAAGTATAAGAAAATCAATGTGTGTGCCTATAAAATTTGAGTGTTCCCCTCGATTTCCCTGGGATCCCATCATCAGATCCTGATTTGGTGACAATGGGACCACCTCGGGAGTATAACCATACGAACAAAAAAAGAATTTTGAAAATCGGTCCACAAACGGCGGAGTAATCGGTGAACATATATAAAAAAAAAAAAAAATACATACAGCCGAATACAGTACCTCCTTCTTTTGGAAGTCGGTAAAAATACCCACCCAAGGTCAATCGTAACTGCGTATCAATTAGATTAACTCACAACCGATTGGCGATTAAAACACAAAAACAATATAATCAGGACGCCATATTGCGCGCCATTATTTTGGCCGTAGTTCCGAAAGTCGCCGACGCGGTGAGGGGCGCTACGCGGACTTACTGCGCAGGTCAAGGCTAAATGTTGCATCTTACTCGTTCATAATGTAAAATATCATTCATTTCTTTCCCACGCCGGGGCCCACGTGAGCCATCGTACTCGCGATCGGAACACGGCTGAACACTGTGTCAGTCAGTGTGCTAGGCAATGGTCACCGCAAATCAGAAGGATGTTTCGTAATTGGAAAACGGTAGGCTCACGGATTTCTACTCACACACGTGTGTTTACGTTTAATGACATGTTTTTTTTATTAGCACATTACGTTTTGTTTGAGGCCAAATTTTGCCAACGTCTGTAGTACACGTAAGAAATGCGGAAGGATAATTTGTTTATGCGTAACTTTTACAGCTTTTACGAAAAGCATCAAAACATGGAAATGCAGAGTCGACGAAGGTTAGGTAAAATAAATACTTCGATATAAAAATGATAATACCTCTAAGTACTGAAGGTAACATTGTGAAAGGTTGTCTAGCGATTTAAAGTCAAAGATTAACATAAATTAATCTTATTTTTCGCATCATAGAGAAAGTAGCTCACGAGATTGACAATTCGATTTATTAATAAATACAAATTCGAATTTCTATCATTCGATTGTTAGGAATTAACGTCGGTAGTTGAATAAAAAATGTGACTAGGTAGGAGAAAACGCCTATAAAAGCGAGGCCTCCTCTAAGGGGGGATTATTAGTGTTTTGATCGTATAGTGACAGTAACTCTGCCCAATTGCGTACTGAAATTCTGTATCTGTGCTTACTTGTTATTTAATTGTGATTGTATAAGGAAATGTTAATTAGAAACCTTAAATCGTTACCTGTAAATTGTATCAAAGGCTTTGTGAATTAAATGGTGATCTAAATATTCTGCTTCTGGTTTTCATTTCTAAAATCAGAAGTGGGATCTGCTCGCGTCCCACATTTAACGTTGCATCCTGAACAAATGCAGAAATCAGTACGCACGGTTTTTTTTTACATTCTTCGTGTATCGATTAAACAATCTGTACCGGTTCAGTGATAAAGATAACTCGAAGTAATTGATTTGAGTGAGTCTTAGGCGGCCCCTAGACCTACAATAACATTGTACAATATTTTTATTGTACAATAAGATTGAAAGGCGCTCTGCGTCCAAACGATCAATTATATTGCACAATAATACGAACTGGACAATGTTTTCGTGTTCAGTCGGAGAATAGGATTGAACCCGTGTGCAGCGTGCGAAGCAACATGTCCGATTAAGGATTTTATAAATTTTGTGACATGTAGGATGTAATTTTTTTAAATGTTATTGTTATATTATTATGCACTACTATTATTAGGGATTTTGTTACATATTCATATTGTTCGGAATTTGTTGTTAGTTAAAAGTATTCATAGATATTATGTCATAGCAATCAAGGACTCTGGTCATTCCAGAGGAGCTTTTGTAATACAAACAAATAAAAATCAAAATAAAAAACATGTCCGAACAAGATTAAACTGCAGCTGTAGTTTTGTTGCTTGTGGCTAAACTTAAACATTCAAATTCAAAATAATTCAAATACATTTAAGTTAAAAAAATCTCTTATAAATTCACTTTCGTTTTCTTTTGGATTCTCTTTTGTACGTGTACTCCTCGTGACGACCAACCACAGAATGAAAAATATTGCGCAATACTGACCCTACACGATGCAATGAAAAAATATTGTGCAATAAAAATTAAACTCGCTCAAACTTTTGGTCAATCATTGCGTAGTCTTCAATATTAACCCTAAACGGTCAATTATATTGCACAATTCGCAATATTGTGCAATATAATTGACCGTCTAGGGGGCCGCTTACTTGAAAACGTTGGGTAAGGTCAGAAACCGTAAGTAAAAAAAATTTCTTTTAAGAAAATATTTATTTGCTCGAATGTGGTATAGTTTTATGTTTCATATTAAATTAGGTATTTCAATTAATGTTCATTACAAGGACATTTGCTTATTTAAGTTGTCATAGATTTTATTATTAATTATGCAAATATATGTAATTTTTCGTATAATTTTATAATTTATGTCGCAAAGTATCAAATTTCTGTTCACCCATAAATTAATAATTGTAAAGATATTTATTTATTTATTAATTTTAGATTAATTGGTTTTTAAATTTTACCATAGTGAAGTTTTAAATATTTGTCGGTAATTTATTGATAATTTTGACACACATGTGGTAGCAATTTTTTAACCTTATAGCTGACTAGGTTATTGGCAGGCACCAATAGTCTTATCAGGAAAACAAGTAAGAAATTTACAATATTCATCTTTCCTTGTAAATAAAAAGTTGTGTCTTTACAATTAAACGGGCTTCATATATGTACAGACAGGGCACACTTAATATTTTAAACCTTTTAAAGAGAGTCTTGCAGCTTGTTAATGGAGTGGTATTAGTTATAGCGCGAATACATCTCTTTTGTGCTATAAACGCTTTATTGAAATCTGGTATCTAAGATTCGACGAGACGTATCCATGATAAAATTTTAATGCTACATTTGTTACTTTAGTTTTGCGAATCCAAGTGAAAAAGCAATTTTTTTTGTTACTTTAAAAATACTCTGCTTATCCTTTGCTTATGAGATAAGCTTATGAGGAAAATGAGTACCTAGTTGTTACAGTCGGTTACTTTTACCTTTTCAAAAGTATTTATTTGTACCCAACGAGGTCACTGGGGAGTAAGTAATGGCAACATTTTTGTTAAATATTTCCGAATCGAGAGTGCACGCAATCATTTCCGTGAAACAGTGTTTTTGAATATTTGTAGTCATTTCAAAGCAAGAAGGCAATTTATAACTTGGTATGTGATATTTTTCTGAATACCTACAAATGTAAGACATTAAACAAAGACGTTTAATCTTTACTTTAAAAATTGAATTGGTTGGTCTGTACCAAAAGTAAATTTTGGCAAACTTGCATAACCGAATAAAATCTTAAAGTTAAAAGTGACCGTTGATATTTTATATAGATTGCATATGCTATGAGTATTCGTATAATTAACTATCAAAGTTGTGTTGTTTGCTGAGAGTTAAGAGTATCTATCAATTTTTATTCAAGTAACATGGGACAAAACCTTGAGATTTTTGAGTTTTCAGACTACTTCCTCTAATGAAGGAAGCAAGTTGAGAATGGGTGATGGAAGCTTAAAAATGACACTCTAGATCAGTGGTTGAAGCAGTGTTGACAACCAAGAATAACAGTTCTAAAAAGAAAGTTGATCTTTACCTATTACTTACTTTTTATGGTTAATGAATTTTTAAGGTAAATAAGTGACACTAAGCAAGCTCAATTATAAACCAACGGTATAATGTGATATAGCCGTTTTGTCAGATTTAATTGATGTCTAGTGCATTTACAGATAAGGTTTATGCTGGATAATATTGTTCTTTTTTGACTACCTACCTACTTTGTTAATCATTTTGTTAACGCACAAATTGCTAAACCATTTTCAGATGAAATAGGTACAGGGAATTTTTTTTTTTCGACTACCTTCATACCTTTATCGATGACCAATTTGAACATTTGTTACTGGCTGTGATTAGTAAAGATTTTATCAGAAGCGGTTTTGTAAGTTGTAGCAGAGTAATGTCAGGTAGGCCGAGCTTCAACCTATGTACCTTTACTACGGGAGAACACGAGGACATGTGATTTAGTCGGTTCTGACTGTGCACATTGTTATTCTAGCTGGTAGCAATAGTGAACCGACAGTGAGTTACATAAATCTTTTCGTAATAACAAATTACTTTTCCTATAAAAGTTTGTTCATAAATTTTCATTTTCTTAATGTTACGCTTGTTTCAATGTGCAAATAAGTTTTTTTTTTCGCGTGATACTAAACTTGTCATTATGTCTGCTATCGAATTTTTATTTTGGTAGATGACAGTGTCGTCTGTTGGCCAAGACTGTGTAATGCCTGGGTATTACTAGTGATGACAGCGTGACGATATTGGCTGAACTTGAAATAAAACATTCTACCTATTGACAGCAAGTTCAAAATATTAAGAAAAATGCTAGCATACAACCCGCGGGCTCTGTAACTCCGGGGGCTTTAGACTTCATTTTTATATTTTACACCCTATCGGACCCAACAGTTTTTCTCTATATTGGTAAATTTTTGTTAGTTTTATTGGACCTAAAAGTACTTCGAAGTACGTTGGTCCTAATTTATTCATATACTAACCTTCCGCTAGCAGCTTCGCCGGCGTGGGCCCGTTTCACGCTTTATTGTTATATTAAAATCATAGGCGTTTAGCCAGTTGCTTCAACCGCGTTGACCCTATTACCCGTTTTCACGTAGGAATGAAGCATTTTCCCGCGGCACAAAGTAGCCTATGTTACTCAGGGTGAATGTAGCTTTCTAATGGTGAAAGGTAAAATCGGAACAGTAGTTTTTGAGTTTATTCATTTCAAACATATAAAAATACAAATCTTTACTCTTTATAATATTAGTACTTATAGATATATTAATTTTTTCAACATGTCATTTTTGAGAAACCTGATTCTTATTTTTATATATATATATAGTTAAGTGTTCGAAACTATTTCCTTTCACTACTTAATAATGGCCTAATGCATTTTCTGCAATATCTGCTTACCTATAAAGAGTGCCTATGAACAATATATGTACAACAGAAATCTGATGAACACTGTTTTTACAGATTAAAATGCGGTGATACACGACTAGTGTGATCCTATATGAACATTACCTAGTTAAAGCCGTGTTTTTGTTAACCATGTGCAACAGAAATCTGTGGTGAACACTGTTGTTACAGATTGCAATGCGGTAATACACGACTAGTGTGATTTTATACGAACATCACCTAGTCAAGCCGTGTTTGTTAACAGTTTGGGCTACTCAAGTTCATATGCGAGCCGGTATTGTAAGAATAGTCATAAAAAAATTAAGAAATTTTTTAGATTTTAACAGCACTTGCTTTATTTTGCAGTTCTTGCGTCAGACCATACACGATCGAGGACGAACGTGTGAGCAGGACGGCCGGATGTAATCGTGGTTAAAAAGGAGCTCAGTGATATATACAAAAAATTTATTTATAATAATTATACTAAACTTTTGAACTAGATGGTGCTACTAGTACATTTATTTAAAAAAGCAACAGTGCTTTCTTGTTTCGAAATAGTTGGACAAAACTCATTCTTTATTTTACTGATTAATAATTTTGGTACTCGTACATGTTAATAATTTTTCCTTTCACAAAACAAGTTGGTTTTAATGGTTGTCCCAAAACTTTAATGAAATATCTCATTTATAAGCTTAATTCTTATCTAGATGCGCCTGTTATAAATTGCTGTTAAGTCACTAGAACATCTCAAGCTTTATGATTCAAAGCCTAATTGTTAGATTTATTACAAAAACTTTAAATTCCAAAAAGTGCTTCATACGACAGGCCGATCTTTAAGTTTAGATTTAGTTTGGTTTTTTCTCATTTGCAGAAGCTAATCTTTGTGATGTCGGCATGCGTTCGAAGGCTGCTGCCTCTGGTGTGCTCCTGGGTGGCACCGGGCGCTCCTTCAGTGCACTGCTACTTAAGTGCAATGGCATTGAAGGATCTTCACCGCCTGGCGAGGACGCCAGGATATCAGGAGGGCCGTGTTAGGAATTAACGTCGGTAGTTGAATAAAAAATGTGACTAGGTAGGAGAAAACGCCTATAAAAGCGAGGCCTCCTCTAAGGGGGGATTATTAGTGTTTTGATCGTATAGTGACAGTAACTCTGCCCAATTGCGTACTGAAATTCTGTATCTGTGCTTACTTGTTATTTAATTGTGATTGTATAAGGAAATGTTAATTAGAAACCTTAAATCGTTACCTGTAAATTGTATCAAAGGCTTTGTGAATTAAATGGTGATCTAAATATTCTGCTTCTGGTTTTCATTTCTAAAACGATCTACCCGATCCGATTTCCTATAAACTTTTATACCTATAGGTACTTAATTAATTAATGAAGTTCTCCTTTATTAATAATAATTCCAACGTTTATTACCACAGCTTCCTATATCAAAGGGGACCTGGATATTTCCTTATTATTCAATAAATATTCCGTGTAGGTAGGTACCTTGAAGATATTTCTGAGAATCAGGGATTACTAGGAAACAAACATGATTAAAATGGGCAAAACCAAAATCTAATATCTATGTAGGTACCTACGTTTATTTTCCACCTTATTTAATGCTCTACTGCTGGCTGGCCACAAGTCTTCTTTCGGAATGGAGAGAAATTTAGGCCATAGGTGCCTGAGTGGGTTTATGGACATGTCATACAATAATATTTATCTTTTACATAAATCGGGAATGATAGCACCTTTTTGCCTCTCAGCGATAAATTAACGAATTTCTGAGTCAGAGGTCGGCGTCCGCCCATGGTTTGATCCTTGTTTTCTTTTTTTTTTTTTTGGTATCGGGGGGAAACCTTCAAAAGGTACCCAGCACCTTGGGAGAGGATACCGTGTTATGTGGGATTTGATCTCACTAAAAACTCCGGAATCTCCCGTGGAACGCACCGGTGTCCTCCACACGAGGCGCCCTCGAACGGGCCCATCCTTGAGAGAGCAGATGTGCTCTCCTGCACCTTCCGATGCTTATGGCGGCATGCGGCCACGCACACACCGCCGTCCTTCCCGGGGCTGCTGGCTGGATGGATCGAGCTCTCAACCTAGAAGTGCCTAGAATTACCGTGCCGGAGAACGGTATTTTAACCAATTCACTATCGCTGCTCTAGTTTATTTTTTTAGGTTTGCGTACTCGAAAGGTGCCGCGCTGAAGGTTGTGTGTAGATGTCCATGGGCTGCAGCGACCACTAAACATCGCGTGGCCTGCCAGCTCGTCTACTACTCTGTTCAAATAAAAACCGGCCAGTTGCGAGTCGACCTCACGCGCGAAGGGTTCCGTACCATTATCTATAAAAAAAGTTTATGGTATGGGAGCCCCCTTAAATATGTATTTTATTCTATTTTTAGTGTGTAATGGTATAGTGGCAACATAAATACTTCATCTGTGAAAATTGTCAATGTCTAGCCATAACGATTCATGATACGACGGGACGCTCGGTACCAGCAACAACTAGTGTGCTTTGCTCCCAAGTTTATTTTATTTTACCAGTAATTAATACGGACTACTTGTAAAAAGTATCATTATCTAACTAATTTAACACCAGTGAACATAAATAAAGCGACATCATAGTGCAAAACTTGTGAAAAAGATAAAAAACGATAACTCGAGTACTGTAGCGTTGTTTGGAACCCACACTTTGATATATACAACAAGCGACTTGAAAGTGTCCAGAAACGGTTTTTATGGCACTTATCTTACCGATTTAACTTAGCCAAATCAATACCAAGTTATGACGCTCGCCTGAAATATTTTAAACTACAGACATTACATAACCGTAGAAAGCTCATTGATCATATGTTTTTATATAAACTGGTTAATGGACAAATTGATGACCTTAATCTCACAGCCCGAGTAAACATATGTGTACCTAGGCGATTACCTCGATCTCAAAAATATAAACCGTTCGTTGAAAGAATAGCTCGTACAAAGTTAGGTCACAACAGCATACTGAACAGGATTTTTAGAAACTATAACGCCATTCACAATCTAGAAACCTCTGACAGTAATTCTGATAGTAAAAACAGTCTAATTGATATTTTTTCTAATAGTTTTTCAAATTTTAAAAAACATGTATCACAAACTTTACAATAAGTAATTCATGCTGTTATAACATAATTATTTTAATTTCTTTATTTTTAATTTAATTATAGATTGTTACATTTCATGTTATTGAAATCCTCATGTTATAATTGAATTTTTGATTTTTACACTGATCAAATTTTATTTTACTTCATATGTTTAATTTTATAATTTAATTTTTAAATGAAGTTAAATTTAATTTATTTAATTTAATGTAATGTTTAATTCCAATTAGTTAAATTCCAATTTTCTGGTATTATTCGTAATGCATGCTGTTTGCACCTGTAATTGAGGTGACACTTATCCACAATTTATAAATTTATTGATGCTAGCCTAAGTGCTCACTTTGTTGGTGTAACTTTTAATAAATAAATAAATAAATAAAATAAATGAGATATAGTCTGAAGACAGACAGAAGGACGGACAGCGGAGGCTTAGTAATAGGGTACCGTTGGACCTATCTACTAAGCCTCCACTTCAGACTTCAGCCTTCACAGACACAACCTTCAGCAAGCCTTAGTTTTTCTTGTGGTCTTATCCAGTTGCACTCCGAAAGCTGATCATGTAAGTCTGGCCGGCACAGGAAAACAACAGAATTGATTTACGGCAGAAGTGGGTGTGCGTGGTACCTCAGTAGTACCAGCCGTACCTCGCCGGTCGAACTATTAAAGATAAATAAATCCACAAAATCATCCGCATTATCTGTCGATTTACTAAACTGCCTCAAGAACTGCCGAAAGCATAATAAATATATTTCGAGCGATGATTGATTGAAATGGTATTCGAGTCGTCATTTCCCCAGCGTAGCACCCTCGCAAGGGTTCAAGGGCTCAACCCCAGGGGAGGAAACACCCCGCGTGCCAGTAAGTGTTTCAATAAAATGAGAATCGATAGATGTTTTAAATAATTCCCTTTTCACCTTTGTCGTTGCGCGTGTGGTGTTAAGGACTTATGCTTGTCAACTGGATTTATCGTCTTACTTGTTGACTGTACGACTAATAGGGTGAAATAGAACAATATAAGCTGTTTATAGTCAATCTATTTGTTTTTTCCACTTCATAGTACAGGGTGGGCCGTAAAGGAATGCACTTTTTGTCTCGCTCTAACTCGCGGACATAGCAACCAAGCCGCGTGAGGAGGGTATCGCCGTGTAGCTTGACATCAGAATTTTTAGTCACAATGAATTCGTTCACGGGAGAGCATCGCGCGTTTTGCGTTCGCGCCTTTTTTGAAAACAATTGCTCGTACGTGACTGTTCGCAGACTTTTTCGGTTCAAGTTTGGATTACGCAATATCGGCGAGTGTCCAAGCACGAATTTGATCAAGCAATGGATCTTGAGATTCGAGGCAACAGGGTCAACACTAAAATCTCGACCTCAAGGACGTGTACGTACCGCACGGACCGCCAAAACAATTGCGCGGGTGGAAGCTTCTGTGCGCGCGGACCCGAGATGCTCTACACGGAAACGCGCTTCGGCTCTGGGAGTTTCCAGAACGACCTTACGTCGCATTTTACGGCTGGATTTGAATTTACATCCTTACAAAATACAGCTAGTCCATGATTTGAAGGATTCCGACTTCGTTTCACGATCGAATTTTGCAATCGAAATGTTACAGCGATTCAAAAACTTCAATAACATTATCTTCTCAGACGAAGCACATTTTCATGTGAACGGATTTGTTAATCGCCAAAATTGTCGATACTGGGGAATTGAAAATCCACGCTTGAAACATCAAAAGCCGTTGCACTCTCCCAAAGTGACGGTTTGGGTTGGAATACTTGGAATAGCCAAGTGGGGCATCATAGGGCCGTATTTTTTTGAAGATCGTCGCGGCCGTGCAATTACGGTAAATTCACACCGTTATGTATCGATGCTGAGAGATTTCTTGGCCCCAGAACTGCAAAAATCAAGTGGTTACACTATCAACACATGGTTCCAACAGGACGGCGCTACTTGCCATACAAGTAATGACTCTATGGAGGTCATTAGAGAAATGTTTCCTCGAAGATTGATATCGAGGAGGGGTGATATTGCTTGGCCTCCTAGGAGCCCCGACTTAACCCCGACGGATTTCTTTTTGTGGGGCTACCTTAAAAGCAAGGTATACTCTAATAATCCGTCGAACACGGCCGAATTGAAGGCAAATATTGAGGAAGAAATAAAATTGATTACTCTACAACTTCTCACCAGAGTGTTCCAAAACTTACGTGACAGATTGGAAGAGTGCTGTAACCGGAACGGCCATCATTTGGATGATTTGATTTTTAAAAAATAAAATTCCTTTAATTCTGTGTCCTTTAAAATAAACATTTCATTCAAAACATTAACCGTTGTTTTAATAGAGATTTTTTAAAAGTGCATTCCTTTACGGCCCACCCTGTATTTGCGTTGTGATTGTGTTAAGTCACCACAATTTACTTCCGATATTCCGATATTATTTGCGCTGATGACCCGTGTGGCGCAATGCTTACACATGCCGGACTGCCGATCGCAGGGTCCTGGATTCGATTCCCGGCGAAGCAGGAGTTAAAATTTCTGTTCTATGGTCTGGGTGTATGTGTTTCTGTCTTTGTGTGTGTACGCCATGGACAAATAGGTGCCATACCCACGACGCAGGGTATACCGTCCCATACGGTGAGGGTATATGTGTGAAACGTTATTTTATTTAAGTCATAATGCCTTAAAGAGCTTACGCTAAGCGTAAGCCTTGACTCTAGCTTTAGCAATTTAGGCGATATTTTAACGAACGAGTCAGTCAGTCCTTCAGGATCTCTACTTTTATATCTATTGATTTATATCTATATATATTATTACAGTTTTGTTCGTATGTTCAGTGTTGTCAACGGTAAGCAGTGAGCTAAGTGGGCAGTCACGGTTCACGCTCATTAACTGAGGCTTGGGGCTTCGCCCTTCCATTTGACATCGTTATTAGTTTTTACTGGCAGAGACCTTTTCCGCTTTTAACGCGACAAAAATTATAAAGTGGCAGTTTCTGGTTTATAAACTATCAATAATCGGAACATCACATCGGACAGCATATTTATATTTTTATTACAACCTATTATTATTTTTCAAATTAAATTGTATGTAAATTATACGTTGTTACAACTAAATAGTATTTATTTTTAATCTGTAAATGTGTTTATAATTAAAGTAAAATAAGTTGTAAGTGAAATAACTTCTGTTTTCTAGAGAAAATACCGAGGTAACATGTAAGTATAAAAATACAATCTAATTGAAAGCCTTCTTTTCTTTGAATTCGACCAAATAACAAGAAACAAATTGGAGAACAACCAACGATACAATTTTTCTAAGATAAATGTTGTTTGTTGTTAGGCGAAACAACTAATACAACTTTATAATTACATCGTGTGTGTCCTCCGACATATTAGCTAGTACATACAATACAACGCCAGGATGGATTAACTTGGCTAACTAACGTAAACCTAACCTGACGTTGCCTTCTAATCAGCTACATGCTAATCCTAGGAGAATAGATCTTACTCAACATTTAGTCATAGAAAATTAACGTCGTAGTAATTTAAACATTCATTGTATTCTATTACATGTTTTAGATCCTATACTACTAATGTAATAAACAACACTCACTACTACTTATACCAACCATGTAGCTGCTTTAAGGTCACTTTCTATTAAACTTAAACTTGGCCTTACATCATTATTAAAATATCTGAAAGCAAGTAATGAACTAGCGAACTTCTTTCAAATTAAATGTGTGGTAAGGGGGTCCCCTTACAAAGGGGTCAAAAGCAGACGGGCCGCATGACCATCAGTATATCTATAAAAAAAGACAATTATCTCAGAAGAATGGCTGCGTTTTGCATCCCACTGCTGCATACTGCACCAATGCGGGTAATTGAAGGCATCGGAGTCATCTGGAGGTTTTCGGTCAACCCGCAGTCGCCTGTTTTCAAACCGACGAACGGTTTTACGTGCCCTCTGAAGCACGGAAATGCGCAAGAAATTTTTGCCACTATCAATTTCCCATCTCACACCCGCGACTGCTTGCGCTCTACGCAACGGGGCAATGCGCTCAAGATAATAATGGTCAAAATTTTTGAGCAATTTGAATACGTTTTCAGTCCGCAGTGGAGCCGCATTCAACGTTAATTATACTGAATACGCTAAACAATATTATATCATTCCGAATTTTTTTTAACTTTTAACGGAAATATTTAAAACGACACGGAACGGCATTCAGAACTTCAGAAGCCTCGATAAGATATTACTGACATTAATTTAGTTTTAAACAGCCATGTTATACATTAAGATTGTAGTTCCGGACGATAGAATTTGGATAATAATAAATGTACCTATCCTGAAAGAACTTTTAATGTTTACCTTTTAATTAGAACATAATCTTTAAAGCTTATACGCGAACATTCCCTGAGATATCACAAGGATAAAAACTACAAATAGACTGTAATGCCATAACAAAATAAAACATCTATGAAAAATGTTGAAGAGATCAAAACATTCCTACATTCGGCGAGTTTATTATTTAGTTAGGCTTTCAACTGCCTATCCAATTGGCACAGAAAGTACTGCCAAGTGGGGCGAATAGGAAGTGAAACGAGCAGAGAAACAATTTTCGGTTCCAAACTTGAACAAGGTAAAGTTCTGTGTTACAAGGTTGCCATTTTCCTGTTAGCTTGTAGAAAGTAGAAAAACAACAGATATAGAGCGATTGGCAAATATGGGACATGAAAAGTTTGCTATGTCCGTTGTAAATAGCGGACAACCTGAGCCATTCTCTGTGGCCTGTTATGGGTTTCTTAAAATAAAATAAAAGTCAGCAACGCGCAGGTGACTCTTCTGGGATTGCCTAAGTCCATGGTGACCGTTTACCCGGTTAACCATCACGCGACCCATAAAACTGTTTGCTAGACTTTAACTCACAGCCAAACTTGTAGTTCTGATCGATAAAATTAGAAATTTATCAATTGATACTATCCTGGGATTATGTGTAAAGTTAATCTCGAAAATTTAAAACTGTCCTAATAAGAAACTAAACATAAGATAGGTGTATGGTATTATAGAATTTGAAATTGTAGGTGCTATAATTTCTTTTAGTTGGGATTAGGAATAGAGCTACGCTATCCCCTGCCTGATCGTAAGAGGCGACTAAAAGGGGGCTTCCGGGGTTGCGGACGGTTTGGAGGACGAACCTTTTGGAGGTCCCCCCCCCCACCCGATACAAAAAAAGGTGATAGAATTTTAATGGTTCCACTGGAGAAGTACCACCGCTGCACCCACGTCTGTCGTGAAGCAATTCTGTTGGTTTTCGGTGCCGGTCAAACTTACATGAGCAGAGCTTTCGGAGTAGCAGCGCAACTACATACGAAAGACGCTTCCGCTGGCTTGCTGTGTGTAGATGTCCATGGGCTGCAGCGAACACTTAGTTAATCACATGACCTGCATCACTGCTACTACATTCAAATTTAAAAAAAATCTCAAAGTATGAGGTAACTTCAACATTGTCTAATTGTGGCAAACCTGACGCTTAGCCAACCGCTCATAATTATTAAGGGCTGCTTAGCTCAGTGACGTCAGGCTTCACGAGCTTACGAGCAGCCTTCGACGCCGGGTTCAGTTTCAGTGCTAATTCTACTCAATACGAATAGGCTTAAGGAATATACATATTTATACCGACAAAGTAGTTGCCGGTACAAATATGTGGGATGAAATGAAAATGTTTTTTGAATTTGAATGCTACTATTCCAAATAATTATTTAATTCATTTGAATAAATTAATTTATTATTAATTACTTTGATAATGAAAATGTACCTAATAATTCATTATACTTGGACGAACATAACCATTAAAATGGTAAATTGTGACATATGACTCTCTATGTAACAACTATGTAACCACAATTTTGTAAAAAATTGTTGAAACTGTATAGAAGGTGGTAGAGCTTTTATGGTTCGCCTGGGTAAGGAGCAACTCTGCACTCACTTGCGCCGTGAAGCAACATGAGGCAACCATCAGCCTCCGGAGTAGCTTGCTGCTGCGTCACTTAACACCACGTGGCCTACATGTATGCATCAATTATTATTCATTCATCATCTATTCAAATATAAAAAACGCTTTTAAAAGTTTTAATTGTTTCTACAATGAAAACTTTTGAAAGCTAAAGTTAAGTTAAAGATAATTTCATTTGATCAATGGAAAATTTTATTGGTCTCTGGATTCTGGAAGTTGGCAAATGGTAACCTTATTAAATCTCTAAACGCTGATTAGTACAAGTTAGTACAGTACAAAGTTAGCTTTGGCGTTGAACAGGCTTTAAGGGTATTCTAAAACCTGTAAACAGACATTTACCACTTCAGATTAGGCTTCTACTCTATTTTAGCTTTTGAGTACAAAATGTAAGCCTAAGACATAATGCCTCTATAAAGCTTTAAATCGCGCTTTGAAGCGCGCATGGCCCGGCGGTTAGCGTATAACGCAAGAGATCTATGCGACTAAGCCAAACAGGTGCGGTAAGTACGGCACCAACCCGCATTGGAGCAGCGTGGTGGAGTAAGCTCCAGGCCTTCGCAACAATGGGGAGAGACCCGTGCCCAGCAGTGGGACGTAAAAAGCGTTGCAGCCAAAGCTTTAAATACTTTGAAATTGTCAAAGTAAAAAACACGACTTTTTGAGCCATTAAGTTCTTATATGCTTAGTCATAACAGCTTTTAAAAGCCTAAGATCATCATGATCACAAAGCAAGTAAAGGCATGTCTTAAGTCTAGAATCTTTATTAAAGGATGGCTCCAGAAAGTGCCCTCTTTGAGTCTACTGCCGGGTTTGAGGGAAAATGCAGAATATTACGTCTTTCTTATGTCATGGTGCTTTGAATGAAGCTGATTCGCTGATTTCGCTTATTTCACACATAATATTTTGCAGTTAAAATACAGTATTTCCATAATAATAATCTAATACATTACATACATAGCCACTTATAGCTTGCGTCGTGAATTATAATGCGAATTTTAGGTTACTTTAAAAGATTTTTAATTATTAATAATTTGTTTTTTTAGGAAACGGATTGATTACTGAAGTTAAATAAATTTTATGAAAGATTATTCCAATTAGCGGAATTCAAATGCAAATTAAGGCCCATTTTCTCTGAAAATTGACTAAGTTCAACATTTTTTATGTTTTTATTTTTTGTTGATAGTGGTAAAATTGTCTGATGAATTATATAGGCGATTTTCGCAGCAATACATAGCATTTTTTAGTCCGTATAGGTTTCTAAATGATCCGGAAATATATGTAATATTCTATACCTATTACAGCAAAAATTCACAAAACTGTCACCGCCTTCAGGTAATTAAGCTAGAATTATATATTATAGTTTATGCAGTACGAATTCTTTCTGTCTGTAATGCATTCATATTAAATTGGTGATAAAGTCAGAGTTTTTTTTTCAACCCGGTTTTATGCCATACGGCTGAGCACACGTCTCTACGAGTGAGAGGTATGTACATATATACATAGACAATAGTTCTCTACGCTGGTCAAGTACATCTGGTGGAAATCATACCTTCAAGAAATTATAAGTTTCTCTCATGCATGCACAGTGATGAAAATCATCGTAATCAATTACGTACACATCACTATATAAGTAGTTATATACTGTGGACCAGCGATAAAATCCAAACGCTTTGTCAGAGGTGCGAGAGTTTAGGAAACTACTATAAATACATCAGGTGATAAAATACATCAGGAGAATTACGTATGAGTTTACGTAATATCGAATATTCCACACAATGATAGGTAGTTAACGAAATAATTCAATAACAAGCGTGCTTACATACTTAAACTTTCACAAACTCCAAATGATCCCTTTGAACTAGTTTGAACCGACATAAACTTAGCTATAAACTTTTCTTTTGTTTGGTATCAATAAGCAAATACGATAACATAGACATGCAAGAATTAAAATTATTTTTAAGAATGATTAGGATTACAGAAGCTAAATAAAGCCAATAATATTAGATGTACTATATGAACCAAAAATATCATAAAATAGTTTAACGGGCTATTGGAGTTTTTCCGTTTGCTTTTTCTCCTGGCTCATCCATATTATATGTAAGTCTTAGCGCACTCTAAGGGGATGACGGTCAGCCGAAGACCGCACCATAACTAACATTAAGAATATGTTACCCAAGTGTGTGTAACCCAGGATGTTAACAAGCTATTTCATTTCATTTCATAATGTCGTTCATTTGAATAGTGCTGCAGTGGTTAAATTTGAAGTATGACTCTGAGAAATTTACTACTAAGCAATTACTACTCCGCAAATATTTGGCAGATGCCTAAAATAAGGGAAAAACAAAGTGCTTTTGAATAATTAATGAGCAAGTAATTGGTCAATTAGGACTCAAGCAATACCCAGAAACATAAAAGCAAGACGTATCAGGGTTAGCACCTATCAAGTTTACGTTAAACATTATACTTATTACTTAGAAGTATCCTTAGTAGGTGTACAACCTTTTTTTACCGGGTTATGTGGGATTTGTACCGCACGAAAAACCCCCTCGGTGGCCTGCCTCTGCGCTTGCGGAGGTCTCCGGGATCTCCAGTAGAACACATCGGTGTCCTCCACCCGCGGCGCCCCAGAACGAGCCCATCCTCGGGAGAGCAGATGTGCTCTCCTGCACCTTCCGATGCTTACGGCAGCATGCGGCCACGCACACACTCCTGTCCTTCCCGGGGCTGCTGGCTGGACGGATCGATTTCCCACACTCACCACCCACAACCCCGGAAGCCCCCTGTTAGTCGCTTCTTACGATTAGGCAGGGGATACCGTAGCACTATTCTTAATCCCTAAGCTGCAGGGACTAGTGGTATTACCCTCTAGTCATAAGCAAATAAGCATTGATAGATTTAAAGGTATCTAAGAAACAAGTAGGTAGCCCTGCGTGGTCGGTGCTTAGGAATCAATTAAACAAATTCAAGCTGCCCAATCCATATTTGATGAGACCGTTAAACAATTCAGCATATTGCTTTGCATTGAGGAACACTTCTCGTTATTTCAATTAGAATTTGCCCAAACTCCATGTAAATTTCATTACGGCGACGCCTTGCTAATGTTAATGAATGGTTTCCCAGAACCTTCGTGGAAAAAGGCACTGTTGTTTTAAACGAGTGTTTTCAGTTATTTTGTTTGTCACCGAATGCTTATACATAAACTGCGGCTTTCAAAAGAAACGGTCGGTATTTTGCCACAGTTGATCGAACGACTTCTTCAAGGTTTTGGTGTCCAAGTAACCTGTGCAATGGGCGTACCGAGAGGGGGCAAGCTGCCCGGATCAAGGTCCAGATTCAGGAATGAAGAAGAAACCTATAAAGATTAGGCTAGATATGCTACCTGCTGCTGTTTCCTTTGTATATATAATTTGTGTGCGCGTCTTCGTGTAACGTGGAAGGCTTTACGCGCGGTACCCAGCTTGAAAAAAAAGTTGCCCACCTGACCAAGAACATTAAAATTTGAAACCTAGCGCGCTGCAAATGAATTAGGTAGGTATATTCCTAAGGTTTGTTCAGTTTTGTCCAATAATGAAGTCCAAAAATTTACGATGTTTCGTACGGATGAGTAGAGAGCAGGATCCCTGTGATTAAGATTAGGGCTACAGTATCTCCTGCCTGACCTGTTGTATGTGTATGTACGAGAGCACAGAACATTATTAAGAAAGGTAGAACGGCAATAATGCGCCGTTCGTATGAAAACTGGTGTCGCCGAACAAGCCCCGCCTTTCACCTCCATTACTTCTGTACTTAAATAAATACGAAGCTTACGCAGATATTTGCAATTTCAAATATAGCCAATTTTAGCGCCGCACAATCACGCCATTTCAAATGAACGAATCACACCCAAGTACGCACACAAGCACGCATATCGTAGCACGATCGCGTGTTTCTGTAGAGATTTAGGAATTTTGAGCGTTTGCTCATAATTCCTTGGCGCGTCAGCCCCGCCCACATTTCCATTCTACTCTTTTAATATGTTCTGTGTACGGGAGGATGCAAAAGTGCACCGTAGTCACAGAATACTATTATCGTAGCTCTCCCACGATTGGACACATTTGGGCAATGTAACAAATGTGTTAGTTAGTCAGTTTTTACTACGAAAATTAGACTTAAAGAGGTTGAAATAAGGGATGAAAACATGAAACTTTATATTTAAGCTCTGGATAGGAAGCAAATAAATATTTGTAGGTACTAGAGTTTTTGACATTTCGACCAAAATGGAGAAGGAAGGAAAGGAAGGAGACAAAAATTCGTATGCAATTATAACCGAATTCCACTCGAAGCCGCGAGCGGAATGCAAGTTTCTATAGAAATAATGATTAAAATAGGACAACTATATATAATAATCCGACACAGCACCCAGCGTACTACTCTACTAACGAACTCTCATTAAAACTTATTTCATAACTGACTTGAATATCGCATGGACTGCATGCTCTTCCGTCCTGCGAACGTCCAGTAAAGTAGGTCACAGCACCCGTCCCTCTCTCTCCCGCGAGATAACTCGCTCTCTCGCTCGCACCGGGACTGACGGCGAAGGAATGTATTGAACCTCTCTAGGACTGCATTGCATCGCTGCATGCTACGACCATAATAATATGTTGAAGGAATTCTGTTTTATACGTTTTATAACTAAACAATAGTATAACCATAATGTTTTTGTATATTAGAACTAAATTGAATTAAAATATTAAATGGTACTGTATAATTATAGAGAAAATCTTAGATGTTTTACAATTTTACTATTTTAAGCAGTGATGGCTGATCGATATAGAGCCATATGTATAGAGCGCGGTCTTCGACACGAAGATACCGAATTCGATACCGCGACGAGCACCTCTGTCAAAGTAGTTTGTTACGTGCGTATTTATCGCTGCTTCACGGTGAGGAAAGCTTTGTGATAGATATTTAATTAACTACGAGCCTTTCCATCACCGTGCATCCCAGAGACCTGAGGGTAAATTATTATTTCTCGAAGACATGATGTCTTCGAGTACTATGACGAGACCACGAGACTATGACTCTCACTTTCGGAAGGAGACCTATGCCCAGCAAAAAAAGAAGGTTAAAAAAAAGTTGTAGCAGCAATGCTACGCCCGAGGCTGATTGTAGTACTGTGTATCTAAAGTCCATCGATGGTAGGTACCTTTTCACCGAAATTGTAAGTTTTTTACAAGGCAGGGGTGTAAACTTACCCGCCATTACATTTACCTATGTACGAGTACCTACCTCAAAAAAAATTTACAATTACATTATAGAAACCAAGTTCGCGCACCCAAATTGAAGCATGTTGATTGGTGTCATTAATGGCACCAAACGCCAGGCCGCTCCGTAAGTTTTATCACAACATTTTTTTAAAACAAAAGAAGTCTAATAAAATAGCTTTTCACAGTGTTTTCAATATTTTGTAGTATGTTATAGTTAATTTGGTCAAAATAAAAATATTTTGTTTGTCAGATGTGATAGCTGTAGCTCAATTTTGACAGCGCGCTTGTATGAAGACACTCATTCTATACGTATTTATTCTAAGCTACCTCTATAGAACATAATTCAAATTTTAAGTATACTTCAAGATATAGATTATATAAAAAAAATCAATACAAAACAATCGTGACCAAACAAAATCTCTGTTTGATCACTTGATGGTGTGAAAAATGATAGCAGTAATTCAATTAACAATGTGACATCATCAACATCGTATTTCAATTAATTAATGTCAAATATGTTTAAGCAGGTAGGTTATGCATGTTTTTTAATTGGCAGCATAATTGAGTGATGTCAACGTAATTGCCTATGTAAAAAGTTTTTCATTTACAAATTGGTCGCACCAGTATGCAGATGTTACATCCACATCCTCTGCGACTGTGTCGCACTCGCACATAGCAGAAGTCGGATACTGGGCGGCAGCCTAGTCACATCGGAAGATGTCAAACTTCTAGATCCCAAGCGCATCGTACGGTTCCTAACAACCGTCGGCCTTGGGAATCAGATATAAACGCGGGGCTAGGCTACAATAGATCATTTACAGGTCGCAGTGGCCTTAGGGTTGTACCCTTCCCCATCAACTCAAATAATAATAATAATAATGCAGATGTTAAAATAACATGAAAGCCTTCTTCATAATATCATTGCAGTTACATGGAAGACGCTACTAAATGTGAATGGTCCTGTATTGTGGGTATCATAGACACACAAAAAAAAACAAACACTCAAACGTAGAACAGAAATTTAGACTCGACATTCAAATTACTGTTTCGCTGAGTATCGAACCGGGGACCCTGGATCGCTAGTCTAGCGTTATACATTTATGCTTTTTGGGTAGTTAATAATCCTTAACATTATTAATGTGAAAGTGTGATAGTTTATTTGTTTGTCCTTCATTCACGTCGCAACGCCGCGCCGGTGCTAGAGAACTAACTGGATTTTTGTATGGAGGTAGTTGGGAGCCTTGAAAGTGACATAAAATATCAAGTGATACGTATATCTCTCTCTAATGACTTTTTTGTCATATTTATTTATATCATATTATTATTATTATGCTGCTCAACATGCTGATTGTTCTTCATTTTTAGTTTTTCAAAAGTTAAAGCAACAGCAATGTCATTAAACTTTAAGCTAAAATGCCTCATTTAACATTTCATAACAGAGATAATACTTAATTATCTAAACAATCTTCACAGCAAATGTGCTGATTCTCCCGAAGATGAATCCCACAATTATTATAATATATTATAATTACCCGGTATCATCTCCCAAGATGCCAAAAGGCGCTCTTTGTATTGTGGTGCCGAGTACCTTATGATAGTTGCCAGTCCCCCGTCCCGATAAAAAAAATGTTCTATCAAATCCAAATAAAAAATCAAATACAGTTTAAAAATGGAATAAAAAATCAAATTGGCACTTTCCATAGGAGGCCAAATGCATTCATTCGAAGTCATTGGCTTTTCACTTCCCTCCTACCGAATAAACTTTTTAAATCGAACAAAAATATGAATTTGAACGTGGAATTGCAATAACTCATCTGTATTCAAATTCTATCTAAACAAGGGTCAAATGTATGCACTACGAATGACAGCGGTGACGCAATCCACGCATGCGCCGGGTGCAACGATCTGCAACGAATTCGCGGAATTAGAGTGCTCCCTTTATATGCGTACCTACTAGCGAACGTACGTAAATGATGTGAAATGTGTTTAAAACATATTTTAGGGTTGTACGTATAAATAACTCAATAGATTTGCTATGCGTTGCGACAGGGACCAACGGCTTAACGTGCCCTCCGAAGCACGGAAACACACTTTTTTTTTTGCCGCTAGCGGTCTCACATCTCACACCCGACCGCGCCCGTTTGGCTTAGTTGCATAGATCGCTTTCGTTCTACGCTAATCGCCGGGCCATGCGCGCTTCACTTTACTGAATTTACTACTCAGAAAACATCTAATAAAATAATAGTTAGGTAATGAAATCATTATAATATAACATCTAAAACGTAAAAAACCTGTGATTTAACCGATTGAGACCTAACGCAGCTAATAAAACCTTTAAAGAATTATAGCACATTTAAGGAATTTTACCAAGTGGGCCACATTGACTTTGGATGGTCGCCAGATCTGCGCACAGAAGTACAAATGTGAGCACAGAAGTACAATAAGCTAGCAGCTTAACGCCAAGCACCCATACATTGTCAATTTAGTAACATAATGCTCCTATTTATCCAGTTACCTACTAGCTACGAGTATTTATATTCCAGGACGGTTTCCTAGACAGATTGTTCTGAAGATACCGGCTAGGCGGCGACGTTGAAACATTGAAATGTAAATATATTAACGGGATCTTCCTACCGTTTTTCTATATAAAGTACACGTTTTACTGATAAACTGTAAGCTTGAAGATATTTATAGTAAATCAGCTTAAAATAATAAATTATCGCCTAACTTATTGGGAAAATTATTTATTAAAATAATTTCAAAGGAATATTTTGTCAAAAATTTACTTAATATCAAAGATAACAAAAAATACAATATTTTATTCATAATAATATGAATAAAAGAAAAGCGTCAATTTAAAACAACAACAAAACTGGAAATTGACTACTAAGGCTGATTTGAGGCTGAATATATATAACCAACTCTACTGCTGATTTGAGACTGAATATATATAACCAACACTAACGCTCTGTACAACATTCTGTTTAACCCAAACACTCCATTTTATCTTCGGAACAAATTTGAATTTCTTGATCAGTCTCACAGCCGTTTGCTTCGCTCATCTAACAACATGATCTTAAATGTTCCAGTACACTTTACATCCTTTTTCGATAAATCTTTTACCATATCAGCTATCCGCTTGTGTAACTCCTTACCAGTGACGGTACGAAAAGCACCAAATCTCGCTTCCTTTAAAAACTTGGTTAAGGAGCATTACCTTGCTACTCTGTGAATAGTATCATAAAATTGCAGGTGTGTGTATTCAAGTTATTATAATAATTATTGTATTTTATTTTAATGTTACTTGTAATGTTGCATTACCTGTATGTTTTTAATACATTGTTCTTTTGCTTTTTAGGGTTGCCTGGAAGAAATCGCTTTTAAGCGATAAGGCCGCCCATTGTTTGTTTAAATGTTATTTTGTATTTTTATTTTATGTCATAATGATTGTTGTGCATTACAAACAATAAAGAGTTTATCTATCTATCTATCTATCTAACCAAGATGGTTCGCCTAAAAACCTGCTTGTAGCATATTCAGCAGCAGTGAAACGCGTCACTTAGTTGTTTGTCTCTTCTAATACTCTCCGATTATCGATGGCGATAATCCGTAGTGACGTATGCCTTTTGTGGGGTTGTCAATACCTTGCTTAGTAATGAAGATAATAGCTCAGTGCAGAGGAACTAGCGCGTCTGGAGTCTGTCTACTGCCGCCGTCAGCCTTGGCCTATTAACCCAGATCTGGTTAGGTAATGCGCTGAATACAGGAACCAAGAAGGAAAAAGTAGTTAGTTCATAGTTAGTATTCATATGAATAGGTACATGTCACGATAATTTATATCAATTACAAAGTATACAATTGAATATTACATGTTTTACAAAATCTATGGTTATCATTTTATCTTTGCGTTTACAAATACAATTGTCAGATATTTTACACGTAACTTCATAGACAACACGACGACACAGATGTTCATAATTAATTATTATTTGGTTCAGAACCTTATTATGATATCATTTATCTTAATAAAGCTCAACACGCAAAATTATTAATTAATATATTATTTTAAACAATGGTTATACACTTCTGTTATTAACTCAAGTACCGAGGATTTCTCTTTATTGTCTTAATAAAATAAAATAATCCCTATTTAAAATTTTAAAAATGTTAGATAAATCCAAGCATCGGTTTTAATTGTAATCAATTATCGGATAAACTCCGTCGTCTATTGAACTATAAGTACGGACTATCTAATTTACTTAAATTGACTGTTATCACAATCCGTTATAGACAATATAAGTCTTTAAATATTATTTAAACTATCTTCTTTCATTAACTATTAATTTTAAACCCAACAAATGACGCTAAAAGATGCTATTTCGTCGTAAAAGCTGATTTTGAAATACCAATATCGGATGTTTTAGTTCTACTCGAATAACTTTGAATAAATAAGGCTGACTTTGAATCTTTCAAGGTCGGTATCGAATTTACAACGTAAATTTTCATTTTACAGATAGCTTTAGTCCTTAAAATTTACAGTAGTATTTTATATAAATATAAAATACAATATTATTTAATAGTATTCTAATCAAAACTTTTAGACTTAGTTCAGACATGGCGGATTCCGCGCAGATGCAAATCGCGCGGTTCTAAACGCAAGTGTTCAGACAGGCGCGGATGTACATGCGGAGTGCCGTTATTCGCATAGGGTGACAGTCCAATCATGGAAGTCGAAGAAGCAATATGTGTGTACTTGTTGCTCCGTAAAAAAGAAAGAAAGAAGAAACGGCAGTATTGGGTGCATCCAATATTACGCGATCGGTTTACTCATGGTCAGTTTCAGACTTTATATCCAAAATTACGAAGTTTTGAACCAAAATTCTTCAATTATTTGAGAATGTCGATAAATTCATTTGATGAATTATTAGAAATGATAAGTAAACAAATTGAATCTAATGATACCCATATGAGGTCAAGCGTGTCCCCAGAAGAAAAACTCGTGATCACATTAAGGTAAGATATTTATTTTATACGTCAGAATATATATTTTGTACTATAGAAGACTGTGAATCGTCAGTGCTATTGCATGATAAAGGCGATGGAGACTCTCCTGGTACTATTGTAGAATATCCAGTGAAATATCCTTGTGGGTTTGAATATTGTTGGTTTTGCCAAAATACTGCATTAGGCGTGTTTTGCTGGCTCGTGATATGAATAGGCGATGGTAATTTCTGCCCTTTCTGTATTACCTGGAGCAATTCAATTTTAGTAGCCAATCGTTTATTTTCTGGAACTTTCTTTAACTCTTTATACAATGACATGCAAAAAAGTTTATCATCATCATCTTGCTTTGACATACTTTCTTGTATCTGTCTTTGTATTTTATCTCTTGATTCAATACTATTTTCTAATATGTCAGCCAATCGCTCTTCTGAAGTAATTTTAGTTTTCTTCCTTTTATTGGGTACCGGTTGTATTTCACGTGCATTTACAAAATTATCTAGCTTTTGGTCAATGTTCCGAATTTCTTCATTTTTGGCTTCATCTATGTTTGTGATAGTTTCTTTGTTTTCTATCGTCTTCTGAAGAAAAGAAAGCCGGTCGAAATACATGTATTTTGAACCTTTACATGCACCAGAACCAGAAGGAATTGATTTGCCTTTCTTGAATTCCTTATTATAAGCATCACGGATGTTCTTCCATTTTTTTTGTAATGATACACCTGGAACAGAAATCACTATCTTTAACAAATATAAATACAGTAGCGGTTAGGTAATTCAAGACACTCATTATGCTTTAACTAGCGGACCCGGCAGACTTTCAAAACGATACAGATTAATATTTTATTTTTCAGATATCTGGGTACTGGTTGTTCCTTTGGAGAACTACATTACAACTTTCGTCTTGGCAAATCTACAATCACAGGAATTGTCCGTGAAGTATGTGAAGCTCTGTGGGAAAAAGTCACAAAAAACGTCATGCCTGAACCCAGCGAAGATATATGGAAGAAAATAGCTAAAGATTTTGAAAAATATGCAAATTTTCCCAATTGCATAGGCGCCATAGATGGCAAGCATATAAGGATTACAAAACCCAAAGATTCGGGTTCTTTGTATTATAATTACAAAACTTTTTTTTCCATAGTACTGTTGGCACTTTGTGATAGTAACTATTGTTTTACTTTCATAGATATCGGATCTTACGGAAAAAGTAGTGATTCTGCAATTTTTAAAAATTCAGCATTTTATAAAAGGTTAATAGAAAAGTCATTACACATACCAAAACCTAAACCAATATCTGAAACAGATCCTAAACCATTGCCATACGTCATAGTTGGCGATGAAGCGTTTGGTTTATCCGAAAATGTAATGCGACCCTATGCAGGTAAAGGGCTATCATACGAAAAAAAAATATTTAATTACAGGTTATCAAGAGCTCGACGTTTTATTGAATGCACTTTTGGAATTCTGGCAAACAAGTGGCGCATTTTTCATAGGCCTATAAACGTGAATATAGACTTTGCCGAAGACATAATAAAGGCCTGTTGCGTGCTACACAATTTTGTTAGAACTAGAGATGGTATACAGTATGAAGATACTTTACATACTGCGCCAATGAGTAATCTTATTACATTACATGCAGGAAGGGGTACACCATCATCATTAAACATTAGAGACAAATATGCTAATTACTTTGTGAATGAGGGTCGTGTAGAATGGCAAGACACGAAAATATGAAATTAAAATTGTTACAGTTCGCGCCAAATAACTAAACTCAAGATGGCGCGTCGCGTTGGTGGGTTGTACATATTACAGTTAATAGCTATACGTTACTGTGGTAACGTGATAGTTTTCCCGCGCTCGTTACGTACCGCCAAACAACGTTATACACATTTCAGTTATTTGGGGTGGACTGTCTATTACAAAACATGTAAACTACCCTGGTAAAATGTATAATTAAATGTCTACTGACCAAAAAGAACCTTCTTTTCCAAAGAATCCTCATTTTCTCCAAAAATCTCCACCAGCTCCTGCCAAGCTCCGTTTTTAATCGTTTTGTTAGAATATTCTGCACATTGGATGTTCCACAAAGCAGGTCTTTTTTCCACCTCATCGATGAATAGCTCGGTGTCGAAGCGATCCATTGTCACCGTCCGATACGCGCGGCTTCCGCGGAGCAACTGAACGCCCTCTGGGTACGTCAAGTAAATAAAACCGAGCGGCGACCGCGCGAATTCATTTTCTAGCGGTTGAGTGGCGGGAGCCGCGCGGATTGTCAATCCGTGCGGACAGGTATGAACGATTTGTAAGGCGCTAATGTAATTAGGATCCGCGCGGTTCAACCGCGCTGTTTGAAACCGCGCGGAATCCGCCATGTCTGAACTATCGCTTATACCGTAGAGTTACACCTGAATTTACGGGTTCACATTAAACTTGTATTGCATTTGGCAAATTCGGCCTGAATAATAAGCGCCAACCCCACAAATTATAGCTTTAATAACGCCGAGGAACAAAAGCACGCACCCTCATAAATCGAGTGGGCAGCACTGCGTCAGAATTCAGCAGGCAAGTCGCTCGCATACAAATAAACAATTACATTAATAATTGTGCTAAGCGGAGGATGCCATGGACGTGAGTGACGTCACATCCCCCTCCCCGTGACGTCAGCAGATATATGGCCAATTCGTGTTTCCGCACGCATAAGTATAAATATTTATGCATATGCAACGATTGCATAATTTATCATATTGACTCATAGCTTGTGGGGGAATCTGAGGAACTTTCAATTGGATATTGTTGAGGAAGGGCCTGTATTAAAGAGAGCAAGATAAGATTATTATTTGTACGTAATACCTTTTGTACTGGCTTGTATTTGTATATAGATTTTACAAGGACTAAAAGTGGTCGTAATCAATTTATTGGTCTGGCACTTGAAATTTGCATGTTACGTCACGATAGTGTTTTGCTTTCCCGTTCTTAATACTTTAACCGCAACAGTAGGTACGTGTAAGTATCATAGGTTCAGAAAGTTAAACGTACGTAGGTACTCATGATAGGTTGAAATCTACCTTTTGACTACACAAAGGTTAGGTTAGAGCTGTATTACAAAAAAATCATTAAATCAAAAAATAAAAATATTTTATTTATTTATGGAACAAAAAGATTAGCTTAGTGAACGTAAATCTTTCTTGGTATGGGCTGTAGGTGTCCTATTGGGCACAGGATTGAGGTGCGAGAAAAGTCAGAAAAAACTTTCACTCTTGTAAATGCCAGTTACATACATATCTCGTGACAGGCTATATGAAATCCCAATAAACCTATAGTCAGTTGAAGGGTGTAAAAACAGTATCGACGCAAACCGCAGAATGAACCCGAGACCGCACGAGGCGCCGGGCTCGCCGCTCTAACTGTTCATGAATATTGAGGTCGGGGCTGTTTACCATATTATTATAATAATATGATGTTGATGAACAACTAATATTAAAGGACTAACAAAATACATCTCCTCCACCAACCCGCATTGGAGCAGCGTGGTGGAGTAAGCTCCAGGCCTCCCCAATAAGGGAGAGACCCCTGCCCAGCAGTGGGACGCAAAAAATGTTGCAGCCAATAAAATACAAACTATTGAAACTATGATAGATTTGACTTCCAAACAGAGATTTAGAGTAATTGGCTTTTAGTTAGTGAGGTAAAGTGTTTCACAATAGATTTATATGTACATAATGTAGGTATCGTGTGTACTACGGAAACATATATGATGAGTTAGACTTTCAGTTGTAAAGTGTAACTTATTAATAAAATTTCTGCCTTGTCAGCATAGCCATAGGACTTGTTGCAAAATAAAAAATATTAATATTATTATTTCTTATATTTTATTTTCTCTCCTGACAGGATTGTTATTTTGCTCGGCCTCAGGGCCTTATTATTATTGTTATTATTATAGTAAAAGTTTTTTTTATAGTTTAAAAGAAAATGACAATTGAAGGGTGAAAAGCACCGTAAAGCACGTAACTTATATAAAAAGAGAGTGCCTAGAAAAATTTACGACGATGGGTTTTAGGACTTACGAGAATATGTCCTTATCTCAAGCTTTCAAATGTTAAAGTCGGTTCAATTTAGCGATCACCACTAACAGTCAATGGATAAAGGCATATTTCTTATCAGTGTCACACATAATATGTACATAACTGCGAAATTTACTTGTTTACGTGTGTGTACGAGTATTGTGACGATTTACTTATAAATTGGTTTCCATTGTACAAACAATATGTTTCGCGGAATAAAATGTCTTTTATCTGAAACAATATTCTCACTCTTATCGATGTTACTATTTCAAATCTAAGCCTTCCCACAAAACAACAGGTAAATTTATTTCCGTCGTACAATTCGTACATATTCAGGATACGAGAAAACGAACATTTGTGTTTGTAATATTTCATTGGCAGAGCGTATTTCAAGGAATTGGATAGAAAATGCTATATTTGCATAAAAACGGGCATAAAAGTTTTTATAAAAATACTTAGTTCGCCATATAGCCCGTAGAGTGCAATAAAGTGAACAATTAAGTAAATTGATAATTTTTACATTATTAAAATCCTAATTATTAAAAACTAAACCCAATATTTATAATAATGAAGAATTGGTAATATAGACTTCCTTATTTCTAGGCTTAAAAATATGATTGATCCAACTTTTATAATTCTATAACGAAGTTGGTACTGTAGTAAACCGTAGGTATAACGGGGGTTAATTAAAACATAAGCCCTGATAACTAAGTATACGCAGACGAAGTCGCGGGCAAAAGCTAGTGCTTTATAATAATTGACTGATATTGAATATTTTTCATTTATTGATAGAGTTTAGATAAAATGGCAAGATTGTGTTAGCTATTTAAATCTTACAAAGTTCACTCCGTTACATATCTTATTGATATCTATCACAGATTTTTACTATCACGGTTTAATGAATCCTTTAGACGGTCAACATCTTTTTTTTTTTCAACACAGTTTATTTCGAACTATGGCTATGAAATACAAACCAGTAGCAAAACAGAATAATAGAATCGGAAAACTTCCTAGAACCAGATCAAAGACAATACCTAGGTCGAAACGCAGGCACTTCCGTTTCCTTCCCGTGGCGTGGCGGTGCATCAGAATGATATGCTGATGGTGCCTCCAGCTTAATGTCGCCGCCATTTTGGGAGGTTTATTTCTTTCGAGACCGCCTTTCCTGTTTACCACCCGAATAAATGGCAGTAGTTTTATTGCTGATTCAATCAGTTGATATTTGTGCATATTGTAGTCCTCAGCGCCGTTTATAGGTTAACGACTGTGGATTTTAAAAAATAAAATTGGTTTAATGAGTAATCAGACCACCTACTCAGAAGTTTTTTGCATTCAATTTCAAAATCAACTCTTGTTTGCAATTACTAAGAAATTGAGTTTCGATGGAAAAATATCGGAGTTTTCTTTTATTTTTATTTCATTCGCGCATTTTGATGACGCATGATCGGCATGATACGGAATGAAGTACTTACTTAGGTTACCTACCTAATTACAGTGTCCGAGTGTTAAAAGAAAAAACCAAAAATAAAGAAGACTTTCAAAGTAAAAGCAGGTAGAACTTGCAGCTTCATTGGCTGCAACCCTTTTTACGTCCCACTGCTGGGCACAGGTCTCTCCCCATTAATGGGGAGGCCTGGAGCTTACTCCACCACGCTGCTCCATTGCGGGTTGGTGGAGATGCGGGCTAGTGGCCAGCCCGCTGTCGGATGTCCTCAAACCGCCCATAAGGCCTCCGACAAGGTTTAACGACTGTTATCGATCGACAACAACCGGGACCGACGGCTTAACGTGCCCTCCGAAGCACGGAAACGCGCATGACATTTTTTGCCACTAGCGGTCACCCATATCACACCCGACCGCGCCCGTTTGGCTTAGTTGCATAGATCGCTTGCGTTCTACGCTAACCGCCGGGCCATGCGCGCTTCATTAGGAAGCACTAAAGATGCACCTATTTACCGACTTCTAAAAGGAGGAGGAGGAGTATTCGGCTGTATGTGGCGCAATGGTTAGCATGCCGGACTGCCAATCCGAGGGTACCGGGTACGATTCCCAGCGAAACAAAAATTTGAATGATGAGTTTAAATTTCTGTTCTCGGTCTGAGTGTTTGTGTTTCTGTCTTTGTATGTGTCCATGGTACCCACAACACAGAGTATATATACCCTACTGTGGGACTGAGTGTGAAACGTAATTTATTATTTAACGTTATTACTCGTAATTACCCTTCCGTGCGATCTAAAGTCGGGTAAAAAAACCGTGTATAAAAAAATTAAATCATTACAGTAGAAAATAATCCGTCCAGTGTTTCTTAATTTCGCTTAATTTTCGCCACCTAATAAGATGTATAAAAGTATAAACGCCTCCGGTCTCGCACGTGACGAGAATGCTTGGAGCGTTAGAAATATATAATTCACTTGCACCGGTATGACTTAGTGACGCACTCGAGCAGGATGTTATTTCGCATCCAGGACTACCTTCCTGTCCTGTATGTTCCTGTTCTGTGGAAAACTGTTTTTAAACGAGGCTACATTTATAGTCTGTACCTGCGATACCCTCTTGAAATTGAGAGGGGTTTAGGGCAAAGTCCACCACGCTAGTAACGTACAAGACAAGGCTTGTCTTCGATGTAGGACTTTATAGGTGGTATAACTATGCCTTTTCTTCCTGCCGTGAATCATATCTATTGTTTTTCGGTGGAAGTGCAGTTGCCGGCCAGACTTACGTAAGGTGGCCATCAGCCTCCGGAGTAGCAGCGCAACTGCATTAGGTAGTATGCAGTTGCGCTGCGCGCGACAAGGCTTATGCTTGCTTGATAATATATAGAAGTCCATGGGTTATAGCGACCATTTAGCACCACGTGGCCTGCATGCTCGTTTGCTACTCCACATTAAAATAATTTTAAAAAATGTGTAGGTAACTCTCAAGCGACAGTGGACGATTATTGAATAGTGACACCTGAAACTTATATTTTACTAGTCTTCCGCCAGCGGCTTCGCCCGCTGGTCCCGTTTTATGGGTTCCCGTAGGATAAAAACCATCCTATGTCCTTTCCCAAGGTCCACTTTATATGTGTTCCAAATTTCATTAAAATTGGTTCAGTAGTTTAAGCGGGAAAGCGTAGCTGACTGACAGACAGACAGACAGAGTTACTTTCGAATTTATAATATTAGTAGGGATTAATATCAACAAGTTAATAAACTATGATTTGTTTTCAAGACCCTTCTAAATTCCTTCAATGACAAATCAAACAATACTAGTGTGTGCACGCGTTTTGAATAGCTGAGTACAAATAGATAATACGGCCTTTGATTTATTGCGCTCCAAACAGGACGCTTTATATCTTGTACACATAATTATTCACATAATTAGGTGTCAAAGGGCCTGCTGTACAAGAATGTTTCTCTTTGACAGCCTCCATGGTGTAGTGGGTGATGAGCCGACTGCGAAACGTGAGGTCGTGTGTTCGATTCCCACACAGGACAAATATTTGTGTGATGAACATGAATATTTGTTCTGTGTCTGGGTGTTAAATTATCTATATAAGTACTTATGTATTTAGTATATATATAAGTATGTTTATCAGCTTTCTGATTTTACCATAGCTATAGTACAAGCTCTGCTTAGTTTGGAATCAGATGGTGTTGTGTGAATCGTCCAAAGATATTTATTTAGGTATTTATATTTAAATGAGAAATAGTTTTGTATGAGTAGTATAATTAAGTTATAGCTAGATATCTATTAAGTTAATTTTATAGACGCATAAAATTTTAGCCTACCACTGAGACACCCTTTAAAAATTAAAACCGTACTTATGACAGTTATGACGCTATGTCGTTTCTTTGTTTGATTTTAATTTTATGTAGGTACAATATATTTTTAGTTGCAATTTAACTTTAACTTTGTTGAACATTACAATACCTGGGTTAGCCAACGGTTTATTTAGTAAATTGTTACGATATTAACATTGAACACCATTTTTCAATAGGTTTTTATGTCATAGCGAAATGAAAAAAGGATCTAATTCATAGGAAATTATTGGTTGGGAAACGTCAAAGAAATCAGAATAGCAAGTAAGCTTCCAATTGTAGCGAAATCAAACGATTCAGCGGCTGCCTACGGACGCGGCGTGAATGTGCTATTACGACCGGAATCAGTTATATACCGAGAACCGAGCGACTAGAAACTACAAGCATTTTCTATATCGTAACCGAACTATAAGCTCTTTGGTATATTTTAATGATTTCAATATTTGGAGCACGTTGACTTATAGTTCAACATTGATCAATGATCAGATACCCCTAAGTTAAACTTAGACTAAATTGTTATATACCTTTTATTTCACGACCTATGAACACCGATTTACCATGGTTGTGGATTCGTATAGGCATGCGAGCAGCAGCAGCGATGGCCGAGTGGTAAAAAACCGCGGTCTTCGACGCGACCGATCCCGGGTTCAAATCCTCGGCGCACACCTCTGACAAAGAAATGTGTAATGTATGCATTTATCGCTGCTTTACGGTGATAAAAAAACTTCGTGATATTTAATTGATTACGATATTCTCCATCTCCGTGCATGCCTGAGAGAAATTCAAAATTTCTCAAAGCATGACGTCCACCAATTCGCACTTGGCCAGCGTGGTGGACTATGGCTTAAATCCCTCTCACTTGTGAGAAGGAGACCAGTGGGACATAAAAAAGGTTGAAAAAAAATAGACATGCACACTGCCTCAGAGTGCATTACGTTGAAGCTTTATCTTACACAAGACAATTTATTTCAATTCTTGGTCGCTGGTCTCCCGGAACATTACAAGAGACGGTAATGAGTCTCTTTGATTTATTGCCCCGAAATAGGATGTTTATTTCTTTTGTACGATACTCGAGCATTATGAATGAACGCCTTATTACACGTACCTACTGCTTGTTGACTACGGAATTGCGTAGGTATGTTTGGTAATTTATTTTAACTACGTAGCAACCTCAGGGCTTTATTACTCGAATATTGAGGAACGAATATTATTATGTACATATGTTCTCGTATGTATTCGTTTTGAGAGTCTTCATTTTCGCGAGTTATTTCTCATGTTGTGTTATGTAATAAACAAAAATATATTGTGTGTCTACTTTTTAAAGAAAATACTTGAATATTTGTGATTTTTACAGCTTTAAGTGGCTCTCTTCAATCTAAATATTTATTTTGATTATTACTGGACATAACATTATGCCTGCCAAGGAACGACTTTGAGCCCGAGTTTGACTTCCATTGCCTAAAATAACTTTTACGGGTGTTCCGTATAAAATGACTATAGTTAAATAACCCATTGCGAATTTAATTATCCTAATTGATATTAGGTATAAGTGAAGCAAGTGTTAATTGAGAGCATTCCAATTTATGAGGCAGCAAATTGAAAACCTATAGGTATTAATTGTATTTTCTATGAATGTTGTTAACGTATTTAATACAAATAAACATGAGGGAAATTTATATAACAATTTTATTTATGAAATGGTACTCTCAACTCCTACATAGTACGATATTAATTCGACGAATGTATCGAAATATTTGTCGCTACTTTTTCATCAATTCGTATCTATCAAATCAAAATCAAATAATTGGGACTTCATTTGCTACAACTACATTTAAATAGTAATAATAAGATAATTAAATATTTAGTGAGACAAGAACAATTTTAAATATAAAAATAGTTCTATAAACATAATTCCATAAATTGACCTATTAATAAAATTTAAACTATGAAAATGTTGGTAAAGTTTGGTTCTGTTTGCTGTTTGTTAGCTAACAATTAATTGTACCAGAAATAGTTATAATATGATAAAGACGTTCATGTATAGGGTTTTGTATTTTTAGACGATATCAATTTTAGCAAAATACACAAACACTGAATGAGTGCAAAATCAAAATTTCCAATACCTAACAAAATTATCTAATAACATGACTACACTACGCATAAATAATACCTATATAATTTTTTTTGTTTTCATTTCCATTTTCAAACCCCATTACAAAGATGACAAAACAAATTGTTCGATGAAGTAAAAAATCTATAGTATGAGTTTAAAAAGACCTCCTAAAAATTATATAAGCTAATAATGGCCTCAAAGTATTTAATTTTCAAAAAAATTCAGTTCCCCTCGATTATTGAAATAACCATACAGAAAATTATTGTAGTCTTTTGTAGGCGAAACTGTAAGAATACAAAAGAGATTGTTAGTTGAAAAGCTTCTTACACATGGCACGGATTACTTCTCATTTCCATAATTATCATAATGCAGACGGTATTATTAAAAATGTACACGAGGAGTGGCTGGGAGTAGAGCTCGTGAAATATTCAGGGTGGAAATGACGAGGGGGTGTTTCGGAGGTTGCCGGGGAGGCGCGTGCCTCAAGGCTCTGATGCGGACTCACGCGGAAACGGTGACTTGTTAAATTATTATAAGTTATTTTTGGGTAAATACGGTGGCTACTTCCTGAGAGATTGTTAGGATCGCCCGACGTAGTATGTTCTTAACGATATTAAGAACAAGAACGTTACTTTCAAGTTGTTAAACTTTAAACTAAACATACTTAAGAGGAATATAGTAGTATTAGTTTGACCTTAAAGGTACTAAACAAATTTCTATTCGTTTATAAATATTAAGAGCTTGCCATCCCTACTAATATTATAAATTCGAAAGTAACTCTGTCTGTCTGCTACGCTTTCCCGCTTAAACTACTGAACCAATTTTAATGAAATTTGGAACACAGATAGAGTGGACCTTGGGAAAGGACATAGGATTGTTTTTATTCTACGGGAACCTATAAAACGGGTACCCGCATGCGAAGCCGCTGGCGGAGGACTAGTAGGTTTATAAATATAATAATCTAACCTTATACTTGCTACAATAAACATTATTTAGACTGTGGACGAATTGTTGAATAATGCACTACATGGAAGAACTTCTTACTGTGTAGGTACATGGTTAGCCCCACAAGACACACAACATAAGCCTTGTTCTACGCATGCCAGGAATTAGGTATTCCCATTATTATAACAATAACACAGGCAATATTGTTAGTTGCTTTGGAATCAGGTACAATGGTTTCTGTAGGATTAGTTTAAATAAATAATTAACAGTAGTTTGAAGTAAATTTTCGTCTGTTTATGTTCCTGTCTTTACGCGCGGCTATTTGTTTATTTAGTATTTATTTGCTTACGTAGATCATCCACATAACGACATTAGCACAATACAAGGAGCGCCTTGTGATATTAGCGCCAACAAGAATAAGACAGCAGTATTTTACGAGTTGTGACAGATGTTGGTAATGTAGAGGTATTTTTCTTTCGCCGAAAGATCAGTTGCAATAATACGGACGTGCAAATGTTTTTGAAGACAAACAGAAATACGTACCTCTACTAGTGGGTCGCCAGCATCTACATTTAGCCCCAAAATTATATGGAAACTGAAATTGTTGTTGTTTTTTATTTATTTCATTGATTTAATATTAAAATGTTCATTTTCCTTCACATCTACATTGTATACATACGTCTGGAGCTCTTCAAAATGACCGTCACCGTCACCATCACCGTTTTTTATGTGCAGATATCGACCCGTAACGTAATGACAATATCGTCTTGCGCTATTAATATATATATATATATATCCTACCCGCATTGGAGTAGCGTGGTGGACTAAGCTCCAGGCCTCCCCATAATGGGAAGACACCCGTGCCCAGCAGTGGGACGCAAAAAGGATTGCAACCATTAATATATTCGTGTAGGATTGTATTTAGCAGTGCTGAGTGTTATCGGTATACGACAAGGGGGTCCGGAGTACCAGTGTGCACCTTAACCTAAAAAAAAGCCTGTCTGAGATGAGAGATAAGACGAATGGGGATGACAAGAAATGCCATGGATAACCTCGGGAAATTATGGAGGAACAGAAAAATTACCAAGAGTACCAAAATGAGGCTTGTTCATACACTTGTGTTCCCCATTTTCTTTTATGCTGCCGAAACGTGGACCTTGCGCGAAATTAAAAGAAAAAGATAGACGCCCTGGAGATGTGGTGCTGGAGACGAATGCTGGAAATATCCTGGACTGAATTTAGATCTAACGTTGTACAGAAACACATTCTAACATTCTTTGGCCACGTCGAAAGAATGAGGAATCTATTGTGCAGTTGGTTGTGCAGGGTAGGGTTGATGGTACCAGACTTCGCGGTCAGTCACTGACTGACGGACTGACCAAATTCGTCGCAATAAGTGGCCCTATCAATGATTGTACCAGGATGACCGTCAACAGAGAGAAATGGCGGGACGTCGTGAGGCTAATTTCAAGTCAAGTCAATTTCATGTCAAGAGTATATCGGATAAGAAGATATAAGAGAAACATTGAAATACTAGATTACCACCAGCGGCTCCGTACGCGTGAGCTTTTTTCACCTTTTTTCATAGAAATGAGGTATATAAATGGGTAAAAAGGAGCCTCTATAACTCTACATTTCCCCTAGAGATAGTTATCTCCATATCTATAAAAATCAGGTCATTCCATAGCAAGGTTGCATCGTAAAAGAAGGACAAACGAACAAATATGCATACAAACTTTCACATTTAGAATATTAGTATGGATATCATTCCAATGTTTTCCATCATCACGCACTTGGCCAGCGTGAACGACTATGGCCTCACATATTATTCCACTTATGACCTTACGACATATTACATTCCAGTGAGACATTCAAAATTATTGAATAAAAGTGCCTGTATTCATAAACTCGTAGTTATAACCGGCCACACTTACATGAGGCGACCACCAGCCTCCGGAGTAGCAGCGCAACTGCATACGACCTCAAACAAGACTTATGTATGCTTGCTTCAGGTTGTATGTAGATGTCCATGGTCTGCAGCGACCACTTAACACCACGTGGCCTGCATGCTCGTCTGCTACTCCATTGAATTAAAAAAATCCGGTTCCTATAAAATCACAATCTAATATACCAAAGTGGAACAAGATTAAAGTAACATGAAACGAAAACTGCCCTCATGAAAGATTCAGACCAGGAAGTGACGCGGGGAGGGTTGTGGTTGGGGGAGGGGAAGGGGGGACGCGATTCGCGAGTTGATCCGTGGGAGGCCAAGGCGCAAATGTCAGATATAACGTATGCGGTTACGTCATACTTGTCAATACAATGAAATAAATGTATATTATACGACGATTATCTAATAGATATTCTGTTTCACAAAGTCCGATCAGCCCCGTTTGTAGTGATGTCTATAAAAAACAGGCTTATGTGTGTAAGCTTTTGAAGCTTTATCAAAGAAAATTGAATATATCAGGCATTAACAAAAAATTCGGGTGTAAATGTTTAGTGAAGTACACATTACATGAACTTGCATTTGTGTGAGATGGGATCTGAGCGATTTTTTTTTGTGTTTTTTACTTAGAATATTTTTATTACCTATAAAACTTATAAGAAACGGACTTTATGACTATCAAGTAGATAATTATTAACGTAAGTTTTTATGTAAAGTTTCAATAAAAATATTTCTTTGAATTACTCCAAAAGCCGCCTCATAGTAGTAGTAGTAGTAGTCTGGCCGGCTACTGCACTTTTCCTCCGAAACAAAATACAAACAGTAGAAATGGGAGCAGCGATGATACTTCTCCGGTCGAAAGTTCTACCTATAAAACGAATAATAATGCAAATAGTGATGATGAAAATAGTAATTTTTGTAGGTGGTAGAACTACTATGGTTCGCCCGGGGAAGCCCAATTCCATTGTGTTTCGGTGGAAAGGTGCAGTTGCCGGCCACACTTGTATGAGGCGACCACCAGCCTCCGGATTAGCAGCGCAACTGCATACGACTTCAGACAAGACTTACCTATGCTTGCTTGAGGTTGTATGTAGATGTACAGGAGCTGCAGCGACCACTTAACACCACGTGGCCTGCAAGCTCGTCTGCTACTCCATTCAAATAAATATTTAATAATAATAATAATTCTGTTATAACACTCATAACCCTAAAATACGAGCTTTAATCGTAGCTTAAGTTATATAAAACTGATACTTTTCCCCAGAACTATCAATTCGTTTCGTTACTCCTTAACAGTAAGTGTTCCCTAACTTCGTAGTAACATCAAAGTTAAATGCGAGACAAAGTTTGCAAACCTCATCGGGGAGACTAAATAATGCAGGAGGTTCACCTCAAACTTTGGCTTTGTTGGTTTAAGTTATCCATCTTGATAAATCCGTGTGAATGGAAATTTGTTTGTTTGTTTTCATAAATAAATAACGATTTGTAATCGTTGTCTCAAATAAGAATTGTGTTTGTGATTCTTTTTAAGGCAGCTCCACATTACGTTGAAGTGCGCATGGTCCGGCGGCTAGCGTAGAATGCAAGCGATCTACGCAGCTAAGCCAAACGGGCGTGGTCAGGTGTGGGATGGGTGACCGCTTTTCCATACGCGTTTGCGTGCATTTCTTGCCCGGTTGTTATCGATAGACCTTGTGAGGGCGGTTGAAAATATCCGACAGCGGGTTGGCCACTTACCCGCATCTCCACCAACCCGCATTAAAGCAGCGTGATGGAATAAGCTTCAGGCCTCCCCAATAAAGGGAAGAGACCCGTGCCCAGCTGTGGGACACAAAAAAGGATTGCAGCCACACACACAAGAACAAGAACAAAACGGAGACCTGAAACTTCATCTACCAACGTTAAATATTTACATTATTTCATTACTGAAAAAGGAACTTTAAATTATGCCAGTCAATAGTTAGTTTTAAATAGTTAGTAGTTAAATTTAAGGTACTTGTTGGTGACGATGTGCGAGTAAATACTAGAAAATGCATCTGTTATCAAACCAACTGTTCGTGCAGATAACAGGCGAATTGCCTTTGAACATACGTCTGATATGAAGCCTGAACAAAGCTCGCACTAGTGACTCAAACGATGGCACACTGAACTTTAACCTATCTTCATACATTGCGTTACTTGTCTATGCACCGATCGTACAATAGATGCTTGATTAATTTTAGGGATGCATCGATACGCCTTTTTGTTTGGACAGGATTATTAAAACTTAAAAAAATACAACGGTTATCGATTTCAAAGCTACGTAATAAACAAATTAGTATCAAATTTTCGAATATCGTGCAATTATTGACTTTTATATAGATTAACAAGATGATTATGATAGTGGGATCTATATTGATGATATATTGAGTTTAAATTTCTGTTCTCGGTCTGGGTGTTTGTGTTTATGTCATTATGTGTGTCCATAGTACCCACAACACAGGGTATATCTACCCTACTGTGGGGTGTGAAACATTATGCATGTACCTATGTACAGTAAGGTGCAGAAGTAATGTAGCATTTTGAAGACACTATCGCGTCAACCCGTTCTTTGCACATATGATATAGGTAACCTCCTTACATGAGCACATTACGCTAAAACCATAGATAGAAATTCTTGAAGCGTGCAGGCAAAATCGACCAGAAGAGGCCGCTTCATATATTTTAATTAAAAACTTTTGGACAGCTAAAAAAAATTTTGGACAGCCTCCGTGGCGTAGTGGGTGATGAGCCGACTGCGAAGCGTGAAGTCGTGGGTTCGATTCCCACCCAGGACAAATATTTGTGTGATGAACATGACTATTTGTTCTGTGTCTGGGTGTTAATTTATCTATTTAAGTATATATTTAGTATTATATAAGTATGTTTATCAGCTTTCTGATTACCATAGTACAAGTTCTGCTTAGTTTGGATTCATATGGTGTTGTGTGAAGTGTCCAAAGATTTAAAAAAATATATACATTCTTCTCTCATGAAAAATGTGTATAATTTGTATTTGTAATTCGCATAGTGACTATATTTCCACACATTGAATTTTCGTATCGTGGATTACAGCAAACAACTTACAAATGAACACGCACGATACCGAATATATACCCTGTCGATTACAGGTATAAGCCGCCTTTTTAGACGTTTTATTACTTTTACGATATCGCGGAACAGAAGCCTTTCCGTGACTAACGTATCGATTGCTAGATATTGCGTTTCTAATATAAGCCCCTGAATACAAATCTAAAATACATGGACCTTTGATATTTTTTATTTGAGAAGTATAATAAAAACAAAATATCCAAAAAGTTTTTCCAAATTCTGCCAATTTCTCGTAAAGAATTTTTTAATACAGTTGCTCAAAAAGTGGCGTATCGCAGGGACGTATAGCGTTCGGGAAGTGGGCTATTACACACTCGTGCGTTTTCTTTACCTTTTCCGAACTCGTGCGTTCTCTTTCCCAACTGTCAAAATAATGTCTATTAAAAAAAAAACAACCACGAAGTTTTAGAAGTTTTTATGATTCATGCACATATTTCTAAAAAGAAGCTAAGTACTAATTTGTTTCAATATCAGATTTAATGATTTGATTCAATGAGTTAGGTTAGGTTTTATTTCATTTCATCTCATAAACATTTTCATTTCATATCAATAAAAAAATTCTACTGAAGACTTGGCTGTATGGGCATAGTTGCTTGGAGTTTTGGCGGGAAGTCTGAAGGGAAAAGTTGTGCTCTTGTTTTATTTTCATTTTCTTGGTGTATTTTTGAGTTATATCGGATAAAGTTGATGGCGTTTTTTTCGATATAGGTTAAAAACAGTGCACGAGTGTTGTGAAATAGAATTTTCTGGCTTGCCTCCAAAATTCCTTCGGACATGTTCTCGTAAAGTAGCCAATGTAGCCATCGCTTTACTTGAACATCTGACTGACTAGACTGACTGATACCTGACGACTTACTGTTTTATATAGAATAATACATGCAGAAATTATACTTGACACTGGCAATATGCACAGAGCGCGATGCCATTATTTAATATTGAAACGAAAATATTGAATGGCTGCAAGGATTTTATCCAATGCCGTAAATTGAATTAAAAAAAAAACTTTTACTGCTGGCGCCATTTTTCAAAAATGTTCTTTGCAAGTTTTTATTATTTTATAAATTGCTTCATTTTTTCGCAACTGTATTAAAAAAAGTTGTTCAGTACACGTGCGGAACCGTCATTGGAAGGAGTTCCGACTGTCAACCCTCACCTTCGGCTGCGCCTCGGCTCGGGTAGACATTTGTCGGAACTCCTTGCAATGACAGCCTTTCCGCACTTGTAATGAAATATACTATTTCATCAAAACAAGTTCTGTTATGAAAATATCAGTGTAGCGTAGTGTTGATTACCGACTTCCAAAAGGAGGAGGTACTGTATTCGGCTGTATGTATTTTTTTTTATATATATGTTCACCGATTACTCCGCCGTTTGTGAACCGATTTTCAAAATTCTTTTTTTGTTCGTTTGCTGATACTTCCGAGGTGGTCCCATTGTCACCAAATCAGGATCTGATGATGGGATCCCAGGGAAATCGAGGGGAACTCTCGAATTTTATAGGCACACACATTGATTTTGTTATACTTTCTGAAGCATAAGAGATATTTGTGCATAGTAATCATCATTTCATGTTGCTGAGCTGATGATGGAAGGTACTGCGACAGTGAGGAGTTGAGAGCAAATTCTTTCAATAAATAGTTTTTTAATCGAAATCTTACATTCCTGAGGTGGTCCAACTGTCACCAAGCCAAAGTCTGATGAGGGGATCCCAGAGAAATCGAAGGGAACATTCAAATTTTATAGCACAACAAAATGATTTTCATATTTTTACTAAAGCAAAACAGACATTTGTGTATAATTTTCATCATATCATGTCGCTGAGCTGATGATGGAAGGTACTACAACGGTTAGGAGTTGAGAGCAAATTCTTTCTATAAATGGTTTTTTGTTCAAAATATTACATTCCTGAGGTGGTCCAACTGTCACCAAATCAAAGTCTGATGATGGGATCCCAGAGAAATCGAAGGGAACATTCAAATTTTTTAGCACTTCAAATGATTTTCATATTTTTACGAAAGCAAAACAGGCATTTGTGTATAATTATAATCATATCTTGTTGCTGAGCTGATGATGTAAGGTACTACGACGGTTAGGAGTTAAGAGCAAATTCTTTCAGTATGTATTTTTTTGTTCAAAACCTTATACTCCTTAGGTGGTCCAACTGTCACCATGTCAAAATCTAATGATGTGATACTAGAGAAATCGATGGAAAAACTGAAACTTAATAGGCACACACATTCGTTTAGTCACAATTTTTAACATAGTACAAATATTTATGTCCGGTAATTATCACCTGATGTTGCTAAGCTGATGATTGAAGGTACAACTCCTCAAAGGTTAGGAGCTGAGAGCAAATTCTTTCATTAATTTATACGTTCGGGTGGACTGATAGTAGTTTCAGGCTATAAGATGGCTATTAGATAAACATGATTATAAAAGGTAAATCTCTTTAACATTTAGAAGTAAGGTGAATTTCTTTTCCAATTATGCTTATACATATGTACAGAATTATTAAAGTTACTAAAAAGAGTGAAATAAATTAAGTTTTTAACAAAAAAATAGAACCGACTTCAAACGGTAAAAAATAAAATTGTTCAGTACCTACTTCTTCTTGCTTATGGTAATTACTCTTAAAACTATTTTTGGAGTCGGGCCCTTAGTAAAATGTCCTGTTATAGTAAATATAGTGTACCTTACGTTCTGAATGGGCACAGACTCCAATATAGTTTTAACATTCATTACCATAAGCAAGAAGATGTAGGTACTGTCCCACTGTCTGTACTGTCGGTGCCCATTATAGTAAAGGCCCGCCTCCAAAAATAGTTTTAAGAGTAATTACCATAAGCAAGAAGAAGTAGGTACTGAACAATTTTATTTTTTACCGTTTGAAGTCGGTTCTATTTTTTTGTTAAAAACTTAATTTATTTTACGGTTCTTTGTTGTTTTTGGTTCAATATGTTGGAATATACACATAAATTACACTAAGTAATTTATATAGAAAGTCTGTGGTTGACTTTATGCAAATTCTATGAACTTACATTGTAGTTCATACCACAAAAATATCTCTACATTTGTGGTAAGAACTACTATTATCGCTTTGTAAAAGATAGGTAATATGAAAACGTAGACACAGTTTTTTTCGGAGATTTAAATCGTGTTTTCTTTAAGTATATTGTTTGTAGATATAATAATAAAATGTACCTACTTTAATTAGGCCGGAAATGTGTATATTGTAAAGACCAAAATTAATGGAAATAATTGAAGATACCGGATGATTTGAACATTTAATTAGCTATATTTAATGGCCAAACTACCACTTTTATAGAATAACTAGCCTTCCGCCAGCAGCTTAACCCTTGAACCCGTTTTATAGGTTCCCGTATGGTAAAAACCATCCTATGTCCTTTCTCAAGGTCCACTTTATCTCTGTTCCAAATTTCATTACAATTGGTTCAGTAGTTTAAGCGGGAAAGCGTAGCAGACAGACAGACAGAGTTACTTTCGAATTTATAATATTAGTAGAGATTTTGATGCCTATAACTTTTCATGGCTACCATCGGAATCTCAAGTAGGTACCTACCGCTCTCGCTATCGTATTCTTGTCTCTGCTTACATTTTCATGTATTCTGTTATTGTCACAATTTATATAAATATTCTTTATTTGTATAATATTCGTGTCGCGTGTCTCACACTTGTGCCAATATTTGCGAGCCTGTTTGCTCTGTAGTAAGAAAATAAGTGGGTAGGTGATTTTCTGAGGCGCCAAACCAGAGTAAATACGGGTTTCCACAACACTTTAATATTAATTTAAATTTCCAAATTTCCTACTGTCACGTACAGTAAGAAACATATTAAATTTTTTGTCTTTAAAATAAAAATGTTTTTTTTGGTAATTAAAGTAAAATTTAATGCAACTGGCATTGTCAAGACATAAAGATAAAATTTAATATTTTAACAATTTTTATGTCCAACTGGTAAGCACAAAAGTCTCAGAATTGAGAAGAATTTATCTGTCTATCTTTTCCTCTATGCGATTCGAAGATAAATTTACTTTTACTTCTACTCAGGAAAAATAATTTTTAAGTAGTTATCTCTTTTTGAAATGAAATAACTGCAATGTATATGCAAAAAACAATATAAAACATCTACAATTTGATTTCCCTTTATGGAGAGTAAAAATATAAATATATATAAATTTTCAAAAACCTACTGCTGGGCACAGCATGGAGAGATTTACGCCATAACCTATAACGCTAGCCAAGAGCGAGATGGTTGACGAGACAGGTTTTAGAAATATGTAATTATACCTTTTTAGAAAAAAATTACGTACCTAGCTCTCAGGAATGCACAGTGATGGCAAACATCGTAATGGAATACATATTATGTTATTCCTCACGTGTAAGTATATGTAAGTATAAGTAAGTAAGTAATAAATTGTCTCTTTATTTTCTTGTCAATATTTCAGGAATTTAAAGTATTCAAGGATTTTCGCACGTGGCATTCAATAGGATAATGTGAATGACCTCAAACGACCTCGCAGACCTTTGAAGCCGATGCAGATGTCAATGGGCCGCGGTGACCACTTAGCGCCAGGTCAACGGAGGCTACGACCAATAAATAAAAGTACACCTGCTGGGTTGTCGATAAAATCCGAAAACTATGAGTCTACCTGCAAGTACTATGGATCCTAACGACTAACTTAATAGAGTCGTAATGTAAACGTAACGCTTCACACTCATAGCGCCACAGTAGGGTAGATATACCCTGTGTCGTGGGTACCATAGACACATATACAAAGACAGGTACACAAACACCCAGACCGAGAACAGAAGTTTAAACTCATCATTCAAATTTCTGTTTCGCCGGGAATCGAATCCGGGACCCCTCGATTGGCAGTCCGGTATGGTAACCATTGCGCCACACAGGTCATCATATAATCGCAAGTACAAAAGAAATTAATCCGTAGTATCTCGAATGGTTTCAGAACGCCAATATATGTTAAGAAATATAGTGACCGGCTGAAGCATTTCAACATCCAACAGCTATCCTTACACCGATCCCTAGATCTGCTATTTCTACAGAAAAAATAAAATGGGGACATTGACGGCCCATCTCTTTTCAATACGAAACAACTCGCCTGTATAATAAGTTAATAACTATAAATACTCTAAATAAATAAATACTCTTTCTTTAGTCCCAGACATTAATTTCGACAGACGTGCCAATTTTAAATCAAAACTTGTGAATTGTGACGTACCTCTACCCTAATAGTTTAAGACTGAATATAACAACCTGCAACAACGCACAATAAATATAGCTTATAAACAAACAACTAATACTATTGCTGTAATATCTTGAGATAAATCTGGCTGCAACCCTTTTTGCGTCCCACTGCTGGGCACGGGTCTCTCCCCATTATTGGGGAGGCCTGGAACTTACTCCACCACGCTGCTCCAATGCGGGTTGGTGGAGATAAATCGAATAATTGTGAAATTACAATAAAACAAAAAAAAATGAGTTTTTTTAAATTAATTAATTAATTAAACGCCGATCGCTGAATCTAAAAGTAGCTAGTGTGGCTAAGAAGGCAAAAACGTAAACATGCCAAGTTAACATAAAAATTCCGCAATTAGTTTCAAAGCTTGATCCGTTCTTTTACAGCTTTTATTTTCCGAACATGCGGTGTGGCCAACTTGCACGGTGTGGAGGCAACCTAAGTGTCGGTTCCGCTGGCATTTTAACTGTCGTTAGGTCGCGTGCCTGACCGCCATCGCGGGCCCAGGTTCGACGCCCGGCGCCACCCTCGCATGCCGTTCCTGCCATTCTCTATTTCATTGCGTTTTTGTGTACTGTATTCTGTTTAGCGTTGCTTATCTGTTGAACTAATGTGCACTAGTTTGTATCAGTACTTAAAAATAGCATTTTGCTCAGTTAGGGACATACATGTAATATGTTTGCTCAGTTAGGGACATACATGTAATATGTTCACTATCTACTTGCCCATAATAATATACTCGTAACAGAAAAATTAATTGGCAGTCGTTCGAGTATTTAAAATCTGAGTTAGACTCGTTTGCGCAGATGGAAATCAATAATAATTATATTTATTATTTTATATGTCGTTTAAAGTAATCACAAAGTTGGAACATGAAAATAAAATATAAAGCGTTTATCCAGCCACTACAGATCACCTATTTTATTATAATATAACACAAACGATATAAAAACTTCTAGGGAAACAATGAAAAAGTCACTCGATATCGAAAATATGAAAACGACTGTAGTTTAAAGCTTTAAGTTATTATTTGGATATGAGATTAAATACCCTAAGTCATATTAGCAGAAGAAGAAATAATGATAGGTAATTAATTCTGCGTACACAAGACTATCTGTTCAGAAAGAGAGGGAATAGACATGGAAGTAGGCCCTCTGCTGATTGACATTTCTCATAATTTCACCTCTTTATACATCTAAGAACAAGAATGCTATAATAATATAATAAATATAAGATTCTATAACATTATAGTGTATAATTTAACAAACACTATAATAACCGTTAAAAACATGTAAAAGAATCCGGAAATTTTTCTCTTTCAATCGTTCAAAAAGCACACATTCCTAAGTTTACGATATTTTTATTGTCTAATGTCACAAAATCCGAAACAACGTCATTACCGGCGATAAGATTTTATCTGGGACTTTTGGCGGGAACTTAAAAGATGCATGATGAAGTCTTGTTTTATTTTCATTTTCTTGCTATGTTTTTGAGAATAGAATAATTATTTATATATACAATTAATAGAATTTTGATCAATATAGCATTATCATCTTACCCGAGTATTTTAGAATGAAAAATGGTGTAAAGCTACACAAATCCACGACACATATGTCACAAATTTTACTATGCGGGACTCCCAATCGAGGTTCTCGAGTCGATTCCCGGCGAGTAAGTAGTTTGACTGATGATTTCAAAAGTCTAGGTATTTTTGGTCCTATCCGTATGTGTGTTTAAAACATCCATGCCTTAACTATTCCTCATATCCTACTTAACTTTTAAATGTATCTATTGATTGAAAAACTATTCCTATATTTAACCACTAGAAAACAAGTCCTTCAGCAATAAACTGCAATAGAACAATTTGCAAAATGACTCGCAAAGTAGGAACACAAAAGCATTCCCTGTGAGTCACGGCAAAATTTAGTGGTCCGCCGATCGGCTAAGCTGGGTGAGATTTGCCGTTAGCGGCTAGCGCATTCCTATGCAAGTGCCCACAGAGCAGGAACAAATAGAAGTGCCACTAATTTGACCCTTTAATATCCCATTGCTAGGCATGGATGACATTCAAAGTTGAATTGAAAAGGTACCAAATGACTTTATGATTTTTTGTTTTGGTAATGACTGTAATGAGTCTTTACCGTAAAACTATACCTCTTTAATGCAATTTTTTTCTTAACAATTATAGAAACGATGCTTTGGCGCGTTGTAAAAACAGAAAAATCGACTTAAAATTATGTAATTCAAAAGTATTTAAATTATTATATATCTATAACTTCCACTTATAAACGCAGTCTCCCAAATTTAAAAAAAGTTTCTTTTCGATTGGTAAAAACTTAAAATTTTTTTAAAAAGTAAAGTCAGTTTGTTTTTAATTGATCTACTATTTGAATTGCTGGTTAAAAGCAAAATAACATCTCATTGAAATGAGCAGGGACATGATTTTAGATTTACATTCAAAACTATTGCATACAAAATAATAGTAAAAGCTACATTCCAACGCACAGAACTTATCGATACAGATATTAAAGGCATACTATTTGCATTCAAATAGTCACTTCTATACGTTATCTGTTCTTCAAAGTACCGATCGGCATTCCTAAGGCGAGGTCCCACGAGGCTTCGCCCCCCACCAGCGCCCCCCACCGGCGCCCTCCGGAAATACCTGCGCTGGCGCACCGAGCATGCAAAACTAGCCTTAGGGGTGAACGAACTAACTTTAGGGGTCGGAAATTGTTTGAATTGTTGCGAGTTTTGTGTAACTAGTTTTTTATCTCCTACGGCAACGTTGGGTCAGAGATTTTTGAATCTAAAGTAACTCTCAAGTAATGGTAGGATTTAGGACTAACGCATGTGGCATATTTTGAGCAAAGTTGGGCGAATTCAAGATTTGTCTTTCGATGGATTCGCCCTTCTGCCAAAAAAAACTAATTAAAAGATACGAGTATTTTACAATCTGAATGAGACAGACGAGCTTGTCTATTATGCCACGATGTTTTAAATTTTAGAAAAAAATTGTGCGCATGAATTTTGAAGACACCGGTAAAACGTAGTGGTTATAATAATATCCTCTTTGACAGCGGTCTAAATACTCTGAACATGATTTTGAAGACTAAGTATATACATAAATGCTGGTAACTAGCCAAAAAGAAAAACTTAGGGACATTGATGTAGTTAACTTATGTCTTGGTTAAAAATAATTGCTAAATGTCATAAAAAAGAAAGAAAAGAGACGAGAGTTTGCATGGAAAAAAGGCCCGCCCGCATTACCTGTAAACGTGTTATATGATTCACTTATTAATCTTATTATACAAGATCAATTTAAGTACTCATACATACATACATATTATTATATTAAAAAGTATATTTTTAATTGATTGCTCAGAGCATGAAATGTTAAGGGTTTAACGAACTCTAAGGTCGGAAATATCATCGGCAGGTGAACAATTTCGATTGTTTTTATTTTAGTTTTGTAAAATATCTACTTTTTGACTTATGTTAAGTACTTTGTATTTATTTTTATAGTGTTTGAAAATAATTTATTTGCACAAATATGGGTATTACAAAAGTTGTTTTATGTACATTTATTAGTTCGCCATATTTACCTCAGCGAGGTATGCAAATTTGGAGGACAGAATTAAAACGTAAGTAAGCAGTATAACTAAAATTACTTATAACTAAATTTATTATAATTGTTTCGTTGTTTGTTGTTTCGTTGATAATTATGGGCTTATACAATAAATACTTGACTAACTTTTTTTAAAACTTATATTTATAAATAGTAAAATAATTTATCTTTATTATTACCACATAAAATTAAAATTAAGTTTTTAACAAAAAAATAGAACCGACTTCAAACGGTAAAAAATAAAATTGTTCAGTACCTACTTCTTCTTGCATGGTAATGACTCTTAAAACTATTTTTGGAGTTGGGCCCTTAGTAAAATGTCGTAGGTACCATTCGTTCTAAATGGGCATCGACAGTACAGACAGTGGGACAGTACCTACTTCTTCTTGCTTATGTTAATAACTATTAAAACTATATTGGAGTCGGTGCCCATTCAGAACGAAAGGTACACTATAGTTACTAAGACAGGACATTTTACTAAGGGCCCGACTCCAAAAATAGTTTTAAGAGTCATTACCATGCAAGAAGAAGTAGGTACTGAACAATTTTATTTTTTACCGTTTGAAGTCGGTTCTATTTTTTTGTTAAAAACTTAATTTATTTCACTCTTTTTAGTAACTTTAATAATTCTGTACATATATTATGAATAATATTGTGCTTATTAAGTTTCAGTGTTTCCCTCGATTTGCCCAGTATCACATCATCAGATTATGACATAGTGACAGTTGGACACCACCTTAGGAGTTTAAGTTTTAGAACAAAAAAAATATATTGAAAGAATTTGCTCTCAACTGTTTTAGAACAAAAAAAATATATTGAAAGAATTTGCTCTCAACTCCTAACCATCGTAGTACCTTCCATCATCAGCTCAGCAACATGATATGATGATAATTATACTCAAATGCCTGTTTTGCTTTAGTAAAAATACAAGAATCATTTGTTGTACTATAAAATTTGAATGTTCCCCTCCATTTCTTTGGGATCCCATCATCAGACTTTGACTTGGTGACAGTTGGACTACCTCAGGAATGTAAGATTTCGAACAAAAAACCATTTATTGAAAGAATTTGCTCTCAACTCCTAACCGTCGTAGTACCTTCCATCATCAGCTCAGCAACATGATATGATGATAATTATACACAAATACCTGTTTTTCTTTAATAAAAATACAAGAATCATTTGTTGTACTATAAAATTTGAATGTTCCCCTCCATTTCTTTGGGATCCCATCATCAGACTTTGACTTGGTGACAGTTGGACTACCTCAGGAATGTAAGATTTCGAACAAAAAACCATTTATTGAAAGAATTTGCTCTCAACTCCTAACCGTCGTAGTACCTTCCATCATCAGCTCACCAACATGATATGATGATAATTATACACAAATGCCTGTTTTGCTTTAGTAAAAATATAAGAATCATTTGTTGTACTATAAAATTTGAATGTTCCCTTCGATTTCTCTGGGATCCCATCATCAGACTTTGACTTGGTGACAGTTGGACCACCTCAGGAATGTAAGATTTCGAACAAAAGACCATTTATTGAAAGAATTTGCTCTCAACTCCTCACCGTCGCAGTACCTTCCATCATCAGCTCAGCAACATGAGATGATGATTACAATGCACAAATATCTGTTATGCTTCAGAAACTATAAGAAAATCAATGTGTGTGCCTATAAAATTTGAGAGTTCCCCTCGATTTCCCTGGGATCCCATCATCAGATCCTGATTTGGTGACAATGGGACCACCTCGGGAGTATAAGCATACGAACAAAAAAAGAATTTTGAAAATCGGTCCACAAACGGCGGAGTAATCGGTGAACATATATAAAAAAAAAAAATACATACAGCCGAATACAGTACCTCCTTCTTTTGGAAGTCGGTAAAAAAAAAATACATACAGCCGAATACAGTACCTCCTTCTTTTGGAAGTCGGTAAAAATATAAGTAAGGTTATAAAGTTGACCTTTGAATAATGAAGTACCTAAATATAAGAAAATACTCACCATTTAATATTAAGTAAATAGAACACAAGCCGTCTAAGCAGCTATGCGAAACTGGCGTGGTCGGTTTTGAGATGGGTGACCACTAGTGGTAATTCCGTGCTAAGGGAACGACGGGTTCCCAGTTGTTTTTAAAAGACAGCAATCGTTAAATCTTGTCGGAGGCCTTATGGGCGGTTTGAAAACATCCGACAGCGGGTTGGCCACTAACCCGCATCTCCACCAAACCATATCCAGCCTCCACAATGAGACCCGTACCCAGCAGTGGAATACAAAAAGTACAGGGTATAAAAGTAGAAAACTTTGAACAAAGATGATTTTCATGGTATTAGGTACCCTCATAAAAGTCTTTGTCAAAGACATATAACTTTAAAAGTATGACAATGTGATTACAGTAAAAGTCCAAACTAATCTAATGTATAGATTGCCAGTTGGTCTAATCCATTATCCGTCAGAGTACAGTTAGCGGACGCAGGACGGCGGACGGCAGATAAGCCGCGCTCGTGACCAGTGACCACCCCGCATTCCTCGCAGCCTCCGATTTACTTCGGACCCGACCACGAAACCTATGTGGATGATATGACTTTTAACTAGACAATATAATAAAGTTAGGTTAAAACTACTCTGCAACAACCGGCAATCAAAAAGTAGGTACGTGATGATTTTATTAATTTAGTTACGTATTATTTAAGAATTTTGAAATAAACATTGTTAGGGTTTTCATATTTATTTATCTCTAGCATAAATGTTGTCCTGTCTTAACTATGAATATTAAATTCGAATTTTAAATTTTAAAAAATAATACTATGGTGGTGAAGCATTCTTAAACATTCTATTTCTCAATTTATTCTTTAATAACAACCAAAAAAACACAACAAAAAAAGGATTAACGAAATCGGTCCAGCTATTCACGCGTGATGCCGTGACCAAGGAAAATAGGGTTTCATTTTTATGTACATAATATATATAAATAATATATTCTTTTCTGATTTGAATTTTTTGAAAACTATAATGTTGTCATTTTTGATGCATGACGGCCGTTTTGTTTTGTTACGGGCATTTTCTATGCAAACCTTGTAGTTGAATTGTTTTAAAGATGAAAGCGATAAGAGATTATGATACCTAATTATAATCAGTTACAGTGAATTTATGACTTGTAAATGTTGTAATACAGCAATGAAAGCTAAAGGATGTAATCAACGTAGATAAAGCTATGCAAAAAAAGTAGAGACAGCCGTCAGACGAGCCGTCATCAGCTGTCACCCCTCCGTCTTGGTCTAAGAGCCGTTGAAGACATTCACTCGTTCGGTTATTACAAGAGTGAAGGTGATAAGAAAGAAAATTGATTAAAATTAATTAAATTAAAAATAGCTATGAACTCTTTTCGATAGTCAAGTTATCATAGGCATATATGTTTATAAATTATATTTGGTAAAAAATATGTCTCATCGAATTATTAGATCGGTGAAGGTCGATCTTCCTCGTCCCCTGTACTATCTTACGATCAGCACACGTGACCTCGCGCGAGTTTCACAGTTTTTACTAGAGGTGAGACGTATTTACTGGAATAGGTTTTTGGAATAGGTTTTGGCCTGGACGCGTAAGTACGCGTTCCCGCCCGCGCGTCTTTTAGCGTATCGAGTCTTTTCTTTAGGAGTACGACGACTCTGCCTACGCGCGTTCGGAATAGAGTTGGGTAGGAGTAGGACACACGATATCGATGAGTATGTATGAGTAACTCATTTTGAATTGTGAGTTGGTACATTGTAGTAACTCAAATGAGGTGGGACAACGTCATATTGATAAGACATTGTATGAGCGAGGTATACCGTGATAATACTAGAATTAGGACATTGTATCACCTCATTTGAACGAGGAGAAATAGTAATAATAGTGTCGCAAACTCTGTGCATTTTGTCAGCATCAAGTGAAATTTTTGCATCACTTTGTAGTCGTAAAAAAAATGAGTTAGTCGTCAGTCAGTCTAGTCAGTCAAATGTTCAAGTAAAGTGAACTCTGTACTTTACCAGAACATGTCCAATGGAGTTTTGAAGGCAAGCCAAAAAAACATGTTTTCGCACTGTTATTTTATTTCACAATACTCGTGCACTGTCATTAACCTATATCGAGCAAAATGCCATCAACTTTATCCAATATAACTCAAAAATACACTAAGAAAATGAAAATAAAACAAGAGCACAACTTGTCCCTTCAGACTTCCCGCCAAAACTCCTAACAGTATATTATAGTCATATTTCGTTGACTGACATGACAATGTATTCATCAACGCGTATTGGAGGTGCAGAAATTATAATTATATTTTGTTTGTAGCATAGACTTAGGATTGTAGTGATATCTAGTGACGGTCTCGCATAGAATATGGAAAGATATCATATCTCGCGACAGAATAGATTTTTGTAGCAAGCAGTAATTCATGCCTCATTTGAAGTACCTATGACAATTTACATTTTTGAGGAAATGTGACATCTTGTCATTTTGTATTTTATTCGTACCTCATTATTGATGTATGACAATTAATTTTTTTGTAGTGATGGGACCTTCTATCAATTTGTATGGGACATTTGAGGTGACTCTTGTATGAGTTTCCATTCACTAGTTCGGAAGTAATCGGCGTCGCCGCACTTCGGGTAATGCGAGTCGTCGAGTCGCGATGGATTCCGGTAATTAGGGGCGTGTTATTGTTTGCGTAAATAACACTTAGATAAAACGCAATAAGGCTGTATTCTTTGACAAAATTATTTGTTTTGATTTGAAGTTAGTTTCATAAAAAATGTGCTTTAAAGTATTTTTTAGATTGAAGTTTTTACAGAAACTGCTGGCAGTCCTAAGCCTGCATAAAGTATGAAGGGAAGTTTTTGATCGTTATTTATATTAGAATAAAAAAAGAAAGTGTAAAAATCTATATACTTATATACCGAAGTCGTTTTATCCAATTTGTTAAGTATTCTCGTGTATACATTTTCTTGTTACGTTACGTACATAAATGTATATTCCCATTTATCCATATTTAAATTTGTAGACCATCCATATGAAGTACGAAGGGAAGTGGAAATGTTAATGTTTAGTCGTATCGTATCGTAAGAAAAGAAACAGAATTAAAGTGTCAATATTTAGGTATGTACCTACCAATGTATGTACCTTTTTAGACTAAACTTGCTTTGGAACACTCGCTACATCCGACATTAGCGTGTCGTACAATTTCGATACTCTTCAAACTACAAGAATTAGTACGTATTCGCAAGACCCGCATTTACGGGAATCACTTGTGTACGTGTTGAATCCCGTACTCGTAAATACTCGTGGACCTAGTTTTTGGATCTAGTATTTTTGTGGACGCGTACTCGCAAGACTCAGTACGCGTTTTGCCTAGTACGTCTCACCTCTAGTTTTTACCCATCCTACAAAAAGTGCTCAACGCCGCTAAAAATTTGTCCAAAATAACACTTCCACTCATAGCCCCACAGCAGGGTGTGTCTTGGGTATCATGGACACATACAAAGACAGAAACACAAACACTCAGACCGAGAACAGAAAAAACTCATCATTCAAATTTATGTTTCGCCGGGAAGCGAACCCGGGACCTCACGATTGGCTTTCCGGCATGGTAATCATTACGCCACGCGGGTCGTCGTAATAAAAATAAAAACAACTTCATAAAAATAAAATAAAAATTCATTCGTTCACACGTTTGGTTCGAGATGAACCCATCACACCGCTTTTCCATCGAATCAACCGGTCATAGACCGACCAGTCATCGATCCATCTCGGCTAAAGCCTAAATTTTTAATTTGACGTCCCATCTGGCATTTACGAGTAAGTACGACAAGAACTTTATTACCTACTTGAGTAGATTTAAACTTTATGTGAAATATAAAATCCATAATGATCTCAAATTTATTTATTGGCTACAGCAATTTAACATTCTATAAATAAAACTAAGATCTATTAGAACAAAAAAGCTTAATAAAAAAGATTTCTATATTTAGAAACTGCTAGTACAAATACAGTGCGTTTATAAATAGGCACAAGAAGTACTTAATAAAATTTGCGAACTCGATCCACGAAAACTTATTACATCAATTATATTCCCGATTACACCCAATTTGTGGTTTTATTGCGTTATCAAAACCATAATGTATTTTTTCAATCGAACAAGGCTATTGTTCGTCTAAGAACTTCGGCTGTTCAAGGCCTTTTTATTGTCAACAATGACACGAGATTTACAATTTTTTGTACTTTATCTAAGATGGATCAAGTGGTGGAAAAAACGCAAAAAACGGTTCTTCCCACGACTTTGCTCAGTAACAGGGGAGCATGAAATGGTATAAAATTGAATTTATCGCTGCCTAGTTCAACGGAAACTCAGTCCCTGTAGCTTCGGGATTAAGAGTAGAGCTATGGAATCCCCTGCCTGATCGTAAGAGGCGACTAAAAGGGGGCTTCCGGGGATGTGGACGATGAGAGTGGAAGCTTGACCCGTCCAGCTGACAGCCCCGGAAGGGACGGCGGTGTATGCGTGGCCGTATGCCGCCGTGAACACCTGAAGATGCAGGAGAGCACATCTGCTCTCCCGAAGATGGGCCCGTTCTGGGGCGCCGAGCGTGGAGGACACCGGTGCGTTCCTATGGAGATCCCGGAGTCCTCACAAACGCAGAGGCAGGCCACCGAGGGGGTTTTAGTGCGGTCAAATACCACATAACCCGATATCCTCCCCCAAGGTGTATACCTTTTGAAGGTATCCCCCCGATACCGAAAGAAAAAAGGTCAACGGAAACTCATTTATTGAACAATGAGTGGTTATTGGCAAGAGAATTGGTGTTTATCGACAGATGGCAGCCACCAGCTGGTGGAGATTCATCGGGGAGATTAACCCCGATTGTCTGTAACGACCGGTCAACCTAACTTGCGATTAGACGTTTGTTTTTAATGTCTTAATCGTTAATTGCAGAAAAAATCTTTGTTTTGTTTTATCGATTTTTAAGAAATCAGTTTTGTGTATCCATTTATCGGGGAATTACCTATTTTCATTAATATATTTTCATTTATTTCCTTATTTGTATTGCACTATGTCAAGTACGAAGTGATAACTTATCACTTCATGTTGTTATATATTTATAAGAACAGAGTTAATCTCAGCGATAAAAGGATTACATGAGCCAAAAATAACATAATAATAACTTTATGGTGCTTAGCTCTATTACTCATTGACGTTACGAACCTTAAAATACTTACTTCGGCTCTTGCATAAGATTTGCGTGTATGTTTCTCTTGATTGGTATGGAACTTTAACAATTTAATCACACAAAAGCGAAGAACGGTTTATTTTCGTGGCGTGAAGGTGCTAAGATTTTGGCGTGTGAATCTAGTATTAGTTCATACCAATCTCGGGCGTTTCGCTTCGCTTCGGTTACGTGTTTGCGTAGGGCTGTCAAAAGTGAATTGATAGCACAAAACATAAACGATGACGTCGATGACACATGACAAATGTTAGGTTCTTGATAACACAGTGCATTCTAAATATATAAATAAACTACTGGCCACCCGCGACTTTGTCCGCGTGCATTTTTTTTTATTTTTTCTAAAATAAAAGTAGCCTAAGTTACTCCCTATCGCAACAGCTACCTGCCAACAAAAGTCTCGTCAAAATCGGTCCAGCCGTTTCCGAGATTAGCCAGAACAAACAGACCGATAGATCGACAGACAGACAAACAGACAAAAATTGTAAAAAATGTTATTTTGGTATATGTACCCTATATACATTAATCCAACATGGCGGACATCCAAGATGGCGGATTGGCTATTTGAAATGCACCCCCATGATATGGGTATTAAATGAAAGGTTTTGCTGAATGGGATACGAAATTATTGAAAAAAAAAAACAACTAAAAAATCAAAAATAAATAGGTAATGTAGTTAAAAAACTAAAAAACACGCTTTTGTAAAAATACGAACTAAAAAGTAAAAAATAAGAAGAAAATGTATTTTACTGTAAAAAAGCGTGGGGTAGTTTTTAAGATACTATTGACACCATGCACCCCACGCTTTTTTTTTACAGTAAAAGACATTTTCTTCTTATTTTTTACTTTTTACTCTTTTTAGTTCGTATTTTCACAAAAGCGTGTTTTTTTAGTTTTTTAAACTACATTATTTATAAAACTGAACATCAAATTAGCCAAAGAACATCCCCTAATATGTAGATATCTTATATACCTATACGTATAAATTAAAAAGATCAAGAATGCATAAAAATAAATAAGTACATAAATAATTATTTGTTTAAAAAACTTTTGTTCAAAAAACCTGGACTAATAACCACGCTACCATTAGCATAAGTTCTAGTAACGCAACCCTAGTGGTAGTATTCAAATTTTTTACCACCACCGTCGGTTACGGACATACCACGGAGGTATTGAAGTGTGAAGCGACCATTTTATTTGCCGCAAAAACCTGCCGCTAATGCCTCTCCACCCTCGATGACATGTGGAGTTGCCGCCATCTTGGAAATCCGTTGGACGTAATTGTTACGTTATGTATGCTAATTGGCGATTACGAGAATGATTTATAAGTATGTAGAATACTTTGAAGTGCAAATCGATCTACAGTAAGAATCTATTTCGGGCGATTGTAACCGTGTGACTTAAAAGAAAGACTTCGTTCACGTTTTCGCACTTTAGAGAAAACATTGGCTGCAACCCTTTTTACGTCCCACTGCTGGGCACGGGTATCTCTCCATTATTGGGGAGGCCTGAATCTTACTCCACCATGCTAGTCCAATGCGAGAGCGACCCAGAGAAAACAAAAAAAAAAGAGGCCGTCGTAACCAATTGTTAGCTATAAATTCGTTATTATGTCACACCGAAGTCCTTATGCCGGAGGTTTAAAAGTATCCAACTACTACTTGCTCATATCTTTACAATTTCACTTTTAAACAATATGGTAGAGTAGATACGGAGTAAAAGGCTTTGTAGCTAAAGTCGGAGCCGACTAGTTTTGGTCCTGACCAAGGACCCTAATCATAGTCTCTATCGTTGTAATAGTAAAAAAGCCGTTAAAAAGATACGCCCACAAACCTGATCCATTAAAACCGCCAATCGATATTTCAAAAGGTCGGCTTGAATTAGGACCTACTACCGAACACCGTTTCTTTAAAAACGCACAATTGAGTTTCAACATTCCTTTAGAAAACACAAGTACATACAACTTGGACGTCTCATAAGAGCATCTTGAAGGTGTGCTGGACCCAAATTCGACAACGGAGCGTAATTTTATGAGTACCATATAACATTTATAATCGAAGCCGAATCCCCAATAACAATCTACTACAACTATCATTTCGTTATTACATTAGAAGTAAACATTTCTATTAACCAATAACATGGCTTTGAGTAGGGTTATATTCCCGATACGGCAATAAGGTACTCCACAATCCGGGTATTACGAGCCGGGGTGCTTCGACGTGATTCCCTAACGACCCGCCTTCCGGGCTAATGCCAATAAATACCACAGTATATCAATATAATATAATGTGGAGTTTCATTGTTGAGGTGTTTTTAGAAGATGATTGCTGAAATGATGGATGGATTTAAAAGGTTGTACCGGGGATGCACCACTACCGCATTAACTTTTTGCCAACCCCACAGAGGATAGGCCCGTTCTGGGGCGCCGCGCGAGGAGGACACCGGTGCATTCCACTGGAGATCCCGGAGTCCTCCAGCGCAGAGGTAGGCCACCGAGGGAGTTTTAGTGCGGTAACAAATCCCACATAACCCGGTAACACCTCTCGCAAATATTGACAGTATATATATATATATATATATATAATATAGCTGTATTTAAGAGTTATATCAGCTGTAACATAGCACATTTACCTCTATTTTTGAAACCCTAACAATAACGAGAGAGTATACTACCCGCCACCTACATATTTTTATTTTAGACCACTTCATTCAAAACGTTTTCCTCGCTTTTCTGCTTCCACAGTGATATGGCCCTATCTTCCGGTGTCCTAACGGGTGTAGGTACCCAAGACGGCCAAGACTCCCCAATTATACCCCAGTCAAAGCCCGGCCGTAATCGGAACAGGACACGAGCCTCAGGGCCTTCCGGTCTTATCGATACGTGTCGTACACACTCGGTTATTGGAAGTGTTACAGAAATCGGATGTACCAATGTAAATACATATGCATTTGAAGATAAATATTTTGCATGTCTTGTCCTTAAGGGGAATGAGTTAAAATGATAAAATTATGTTATTCCTTTTCTATATTATTGCTATCTTATATATGGCTGCCATCACCTAAATTGCACGAATTGCCAATTGGACGAAATATGGTTTTTTCCCTGGACATCTCTGGAAAATTATTTTTTGCAACAGAAATAAAAACATCGTTATATTTTCTAATTCCATTCGATCGTTGACTATTTTGCCGAGTCTTCTTGAATGCGGGTTATTGTGGATGAAGTTTTAATTAAGATTTATTTCAATTTATCGCTTATCTATTAAAAAATGGATTTCCTGACAACAAAAGTCACACTTTTCATGAACCCCTGCCGGACGGACCCCGGACGCCCTTCAAACTAGGACAAATCCGGGGAAATCCGGACGGATGGCAGCCCTAATCTTACGTAACCACTGAAGTAGTAGAAATATAGTTTTGTACTACAATATTAGTATTTCAATATAGCTTTGTGTTATTATACTTATAATAGATAATCTGGCATAATCAGATCGTTTTTAATTTCATGAATTTGTAAGATTAGGGTAATCTACGTACAGAGAAGGCCCCTGATCGACCAAATGCTTTTTTGAGATCTGGGTATGTAAGTACTTAAAGCTTTTTAAAGTACAAATATTTGTAGATATAGGTATGGTGTTACAATATAGCCACGTTGAAAGTAGTAATAAATTATGTTACACTCCAATATTTCATTTCAATGTAAATTTTAGCAAACACAAAGATATGTTCAAATACCAATATTGTATTACAAAACTACATTTCTACTACTTCAGTGGTTATGTAAGATAGCAATAATATAGAAAAGGAATAACAAAGTTTTATCATTTTAACTCATTTCCCTTAAGCCAAAGACATGCAAAATATTTTTCATCAAATGCAAAGGTGGGTACATCCGATTTCTGTAACACTTCCAATAATCCCAGATCAATAAATTCGCCCCGGGGTATCAAATTCTCTGGGTTTGCGAAAACGGAGGATGGGAGGTAGCGGTGCGCGACGCAGCCTTCCTTTGAGGCCCTGTTGATGAACAAAGGAACTACAATCACTGCATCTCGCGGTTTGTTGTGGGAAGGAAATAGTTCCGAGGCGAGGATCACTTCTTATTTTGCAAGAAATGTTTAGATGAGGCCCCAAATTGTTACTGTAGTTACTAAAAGTTGAAACTTTTCGTTTGTCAAAGAATATCTACTTAATTTTAAACTTATGTTAGAGTTAGAGAACATACCACAATATATATAATATGTAATCGTATAGTGGTAGAGCATATAATAGAAATATTACCTAATGCTAACAAAATGTTTGTTGTACATATAATAATTTTTGTTTCAATGGCAACGTATGGTAACACTTATATGGAGTGACCAACACATTCCGGCGCATTCACACAACATTAAAAAAGTGCCTCAGTTAAAAAAATAATGTTTGAAATTTCTATGTTTTTACTTCAAAATATTATAAATCAATAAATTGTATCAATTACTCTACTGTGATGGATGAAATATCATATTTTAAAATATATTGTAAACGTTATCCGAAAACATAATAACGATTTTAAAAACGGCCTCTTAACTTATTGACACAATGTATACTCAAAAGAATTATAATAATTTTCATCTCTATTATAAGACTACTAGATAGAGTTGTATAGCGGACTAAATACTAAGAAACAGCCCCAACTACTATTAGAATAGCGTCAGTAATCCACGAGGGGTTGGAAGAAGGCTATTTTCTATTTTTGAGATAATTAACCTCTAAGGACTACAACTCCCTAGTAATCCACCCTCCGGACATAGTTTTTAGAAATTAGAATATGCTTTATTTTAGGGTATATTGTTTTAACAGCTTTGAAATTATGCTGACACGGCCTTCTCGGAATTCAGAAGGGTTTAGGCTATCGCTGGGCGTACTAGCGGATCCAGGGGCTACCTAAACCATTCGGGTTCACCCTTGAAAATTCTCAATTATTACTTTAGCCCCTCTAAACTAGACGCAGTCCAAGTAAACGTGATGCGTCAGTCAAACCTCCCCCCTTCCACCCATGTCAACAAATTCAGCCCGTACCTGCCCCAAACTAAATTCGAGAAAAACTGAAATCATCCTGGATCCGCCCCTACACTGGCTGCGCGAGTGTGGGTTGGTGGGCATGGCATATGATATGCCTCTGAGATATTTGTAAATTATTTATCTTTTATGAATAAAATTATTACATATTTACCCTGAAACAATACTAAGGGGCTCTTTCACTACCTTCAAGTGACAAGTACGCTAATTGTCGGTTAAAGTCACCCGTAACTTCAGTTTCACGATGTTCGAGTAGCACTAATCATTATGAGAAACTGACCCGTACTCATAGCTTTTACTTGCCAATTAACTTTACTTGGAACGTAACTAATCAACGCTTTACTTGGAGATGGTGAAAGAGGCCCTAATACTTAGTAAAAAAACTCAAATTGTTGTACGCAATAAATATAATTATCAGCTACATTTATATTTAGGGTAAGTGAAAAGTAACTGAACCTGATGGAGCTTTATTGCAGGCAACTTGAATGTTGTAACTACTCAGGCAATGTAATAGACCTATATCGAACAAATATCATCAACATTAAAGAGACAGAAATAACTCACAATAAACATAAATAACTGCAAATTACTGCAAAAACCGAAAACAGTACAAGACTACGACATACCTGTTTTCAAATTTCTACTAAAACCTAATGACGTGTTGATGATAGGTAAAACACAACCACTTCAAAAGCTTATATAGACTTAGACTTAGAAAACTTGGTTACCGTATTTCGTAGAATTCCCTTAAATTTACTCGCAGACATTAGATACCGAATTAGGTTGTTTACAAGTGGGAAAATAATACAACATCAAAAACATAATATATTTACACCTTATTTACAAAGCCTTATTTACATTTGACGACCTGCGTGGCGCAATGGTTACCATACCGGACTCCCAATCGAAGGGTCCCGGGTCCGATTCCCGGCGAAACAGAAATTTGAATGATGAGTTTAAATTTCTGTTCTCGGTCTGGGTGTTTGTGTTTCTGTCTTTGTGTGTATCCTTGGTACCCACGACACAGGGTATATCTACCCTACTGTGGGGCTATGCGTGTGAAGCGTTATGAAGCGTTATAAAGACATCGCGCTACAAACTCCATATTTCTGTGTTTACTGGTAACATTAAATATCACAAAGCATTAGAACCACATAACAAGCATTCTAATTATTTCTTATCAGCCTATTTTTCCTTAAACAACATGACAATAAATTAATGACCAGAAAATACCATTGCTGCCACTGTAAATAATATATTATTAAGCATTAATTTACAATAATTAAAACATAGTTACTAGGCGTTACATTTAAGTTAATTAGGATTGGTTCATGAATTTGTAAAACAAAATAGCATACTACAATATCCTCTGCTATCTAACAAACGGGACCAACAGCTCGTTACATCGCTGCCCATTAGTAATTACAGAAATTAAAATTTAGTCAAAATTGCTAATTTAATGTATTCGTATCTATTCGACACAAACAGTATATTATTACGAGGACTCTTGAGTACTAACGATTTACTTAAAATGTCCAGTTTGTACCTACCCTTCGACCCCTTGTCTCGTTCCTTAACTGTAGGGTACCCTATCCTCGAGGGTACAAGGTAGGGTATCTTATAGCATTATATGAAGACTTGAGAGCAAATCTTTTCGAGGGTCGCGGCATTTGAATAATGTTTATTTGAATACGTATATCTTTTTAAAGTAGATGTGGTCCTATCTTATGCCGGGTCAGATTGAGGCAGTCTTTACGACGAATAGTTGAATCATACTCCTCACCTTCACTTAGGTTTGTTTCGAAAATACTAGTTACTAAGGCATTTTAATATTGGAATTGTTTAGACAAAACTACAGTTAGCCTTTTCCATAAGCTCAGGGTCGCCCAGCGAGCGATGGAGAGGGCTATGCTTGGCATTTCTCTACGCGACAGAATTCGTAATGATGAAATCCGTAGAAGAACTAAGGTTACCGACATAGCTCTCAAAATCTGCAAGCTGAAGTGGCAATGGGCAGGCCATATAGTTAGGAGGACCGACAACCGATGGGGAAGAAAGGTCCTTGAATGGAGACCACGTCTCGGCAAAAGAAGTACAGGCCGCCCTCCAACCAGGTGGACTGACGACCTGAAGAAGACAGCGGGTAGTCGCTGGATTCAGAAGGCCCAGGACCGGGAGGAGTGGCGAACGTTAGGGGAGGCCTATGTCCAGCAGTGGACAGTAAAAGGCTGATGGATGGATGGATGGAGACAAAACTAAGTTTTGGAAAAACCGTTTACTGCTTTTTGTTTCGGCTCTCTGGAGGATTTGTAGGTTTGATTTATATTTACTACAACTTCTTTAATATCAGTAGCCAGTAGTAATTGCTGTAGTAGATGCAATATTGCAGTAGCGGGACGTAAATATTTTTTTTTACGTTCGTAGAAGTAGAGCTTTACACCGTGCGGTGTGCTGCTCTAACAAATGGAGGTATTAACTAAACAATGCCAAACCACTGTCGAATGTTGCTAAACCCTAAAAGCGTCTAAAGGTCTATGGAGGAAAAAACACTGTGATTTTTAAATGCGAAGTTTTCCAAAACAATAACGACGAAAATACGTACAACAATATTTTTGTCAGGAAAATAAAATCGTTGCTTTATTACTATACTTTATTCTATTTTTAGCCGTTTAAGCTTTCTTCAATTTTATTAAATTAGCCGCTTCTATGAAATTGATACTAGCTGAACTAAATAAATACGTACTTAAATAAATTTAAATTTAAATATTTAATTGTTTATAGATCCATGATGTCCGTCTGACTGTCTATCCGCCCATATTATATACACGAAAATAAGCTGCTTTAGTTTTCCGGGTACCTATAAACAGCTAATAAAAAAATCCACACGAGCTTACCGAAGCTTATTTTCGTTTTTACCAATCCTAATCTAGACTACAACGCCTACAACCTACTGCTATAATGTTTGGCTTTGCGGATCGCTTACGTTATATGTTTTTTGCTTAAATAAATATGTAAAGCCACAGCTTCTAGGAAACATTTCCCGGCGGAGGCTGCGACCTGAGCTCGGTTTATTTTCTATTTTCTATCTCCACGTGCCATGTGACTTCGTATGAGTTTATTTATATTCGGCTTTTATTTTGCGATTGGTTATACATGTAAAATAATTGGTGCGTTTGAACTGTTCCTATTGGGTACTGTGGGGCTGCGCGGAAGGACGGCGGAGTGTGCGGGACTTTCCTGCATGCCGCCGTGAGCGCCTGAGGGTGCAGGAGAGCGCATCTGCTCTCCCGAAAATGGGCCCGTACTGGGCGCCGCACGCGGACACCGGTGCGTTCCACTGGAGATCCCGGAGTCCTCCCAAAGCGTAGAGGGAGACCACCGAGGGGGCTTTAGTGCTGTACAAATCTCATCTCCCAAGGTGCCGGGTATCTTTTGAAGTTTTGAAGGGGGACCTTCAAAAAAAAAGGTCTTTAGGTAGAACTTTAATGATTCGACCGGGAAAGGACCACCACCGCAGCCATTTCTACAGTAAAGCAATTCTATTGTGTTTCGGTGGAATGGTGCAGTTGCCGACCGAAGGATGATAGTCTGGAAGGCTGGTGGTTCGGTGAGTAAATTTAGCTGCCAACCTAGCTGACTAGTGTCTGCTACTCAGCTACAAACCTAGCTGAGTAGCAGACACGAGTAAATTCTCCACAAACCTGAGATGCAGATCTAATGCAAATATTGTGGATATCCCTTTCTAACCTATCCGTAACAAAAGATTATAGAGTACATTCTGGATTTATTTTCATTTAGAATGGATCGCTTCGCAGTCGCACCATATGGCATTTAGACCCGGCATTTACTTAGCTCTTCGTTTCAGCGAAACAGAAATCAGCCTCCATTTTGTCCATACAAACATTATTTAAATCACTGCGGCCCTTTCGTACGGAAGCGCTTTCCCTGGGGATACAATCATGAATCTAAACCCTTAGTTTCGCACTCCATATGGCACATTCTATACGAGTGTAGGTTTTATTATCTCTTCTAGACTTGTATGCATCATTTATTTTGGGTTCGTAAACACGCATAAGCTCATATGAAGAGCCCATGGCCATGGCACTGCGGCTGCTGTAAAATGTAAATTATCTGTGCAGCAAAGCAAAATGGGCGCGGTCGGGTGTGAGATGAGTGAACGCTTATATCACGTGTTTTTGTACATTGCACAACACGCTAAACGCCAACGGTTTAGCCAGTTACCGCCAGTTGTTACCGATAGATAGCATTCGTTAAACTAGGCCAAAGGCCTTCATTTTGTGAATATCCGACAGCGGATTGGCCACTAACGCGCGTCTCCACAATTTCGCAATGGAGGAGCGTGTTACGAGTAACCTCCAGCATTCGTCCCCCCTTAAAACGCGGTGCGACTCTAAAGGATTGCAGCCACTAGGTAAAAGGATTATTGTCTGAGGTTCGTGCCCTAGTATAATGGCGAAGAGCAGAGGATTATACCCGTTTGTTACTCCGACAATTAAAACTAAAGAACAAGACATTTGTCTGACAACAATGAAGCATTATCTACATAGCTTCAAATAAGACGCCGATAAATTTAAAACGTATCTCGGCAAGTCATACTGTCGGCGAATTAATTGACATTTGACTTGCATCCCGTTTAGAAATCTAGATAGCCTAGTGAAAGTGGCTGTGACGTCACGCGTCTAGACCTAGTTCTAGCAATTTCCGTAGTTAACTATCTGTTTCAAGTTATCGACTAATAACTCGGTAGATATACAATATATTCGTGGCAGTGATTGGGGAAATAATGGCAATAAAGAGTCTGTTCAGGAAAAGAATGAGTGTGGACACTTCGTGACGTAATGTAGAATGAAACGCCAAATATTAATTTTTAAGTCAATTTTATTGTAGAGCTGCGGTACTCATTTCTGTCAAAAACAAATAGATAATTAAAAATCTTTACGTAGACAAAGCCTATTTTATAAACAAACACTTCAAACTCAAGTGAAAACAACAGTCATTTTTTTTCAACCTTTTTTATGTCCCACTGATGGGCACAGGTCTCCTCTCACAAGTGAGTGGAGGACCCACGCTGGCCAAGTGCGGATTGGTGGACGTCATGCTTTTGAAAAATTATGAATTCCTCTTAGGCATGCACGGTGATGGAGAACATCGTAATCAATTAAATATCACGATATTTTCCATCACCGTGCAGCAGCTATAAATGCGCACATTACAAATTTCTTTGTCAGAGGTGCGCGCCGAGGATTTGAACCCGGGATCGATCGCGTTGAAGACCGCGGATTTATACCTCTCGGCCATCGCTGCTCTAGCAGTCATTAACCATGACAAATAACTTTTTTCGCCCCATTCAAACTACAAAATCCCATTGCTCCGTACAAATGACCTCATTTGCAGTTTAGGTCTATTTAGAATGCGAAGGGTTTCAACATTATTTTAATGGATAAAAAATGTGTGTTTATTAATTATACATTAAATATATAACTAATATTAACCTACATATGTCCAACATGAAACTTTAATCAGGAAACTCAGTCACTATGGCATTAAAGATACCGCCCTTCGTCTTCTGAGATCTTATCTCAGTGATAGGACTCAGAGAATCGAAGTAAATGGTAAAAGGTCGTCCGGGTCAAAAGTGGAGATGGGGGTCCCACAGGGCTCGATATTAGGACCGTTCCTATTTTTAATTTACATTAACGACCTTCCTTATATGGTACAAAATGGTCATGAGATAGTATTATTCGCAGATGATACTTCTTTAATATTTAAAGTTGCCAGACAAGCGTTTAATTATGACGAAGTGAATAATGCTCTCTCTAAGGTTGTTAGTTGGTTCGATGTAAACAATTTATTGCTAAATAATAAAAAAACTAATTGTATTAAATTTTCACCACCAAATGTAAAACATATTGATGTAAAACCGCAGTTAAATGGCGAGGAAATCAATTTTGTTGACACAGCTGTATTTCTTGGAATAACTATTGATTCAAAACTTCAGTGGGGACCCCACATTTCCCGGTTAGCGAATAGACTTAGCTCTGCTGTTTTTGCCATTAAAAAAATTCGCTCACTTACTGATGTCGATACAGCTAGATTAGTGTATTTCAGCTACTTTCATAGTATAATGTCCTATGGTATCTTGCTGTGGGGAAATGCTGCTGATATTGGCATAATATTTACCATGCAGAAGAGGGCTATTCGCGCTATTTATAATTTTAGCTGTAGAGAATCTCTCAGAGAGAAATTTAAAGAGATAAATATTCTTACACTTGCATCGCAGTATATTTATGAAAACATAGTGTACGTATATAAGAATAAACCGACATTTACCACATTTAAGGATTTACATAGTTCGAACTGTGCTTCGACCAGGAACGGCCATAAGCTTGCATTCCCAAAGTGTCGGCTTCGTAAAAAAAGTCACTCTTTTATTGGGATGTCTGTTAGGATCTATAATAAAATTCCAGAAAAAGTGCAATCCTTGCCTTTACACAAATTTAAGAAAACTGTTAAGCAAGTCCTATGCCGTAAGGCCTATTATGAAACCAAGGACTATTTAAATGATAAAAAGGCTTGGGATTAAACTTAACTCACATAAGGCTGTTTCTATATACCATGTAATAATTTTAACATTTTTAAATTTTGTGAGCGGATGGCAGTGTGATAGCATTGACACACACGATAGCTGTCTCGTGTGCTCCTTGTGGCCCCACAGTCATGCTGTATAATAAATACCCATTGTACCTGAACATGTATTTAAAACAGGGCTGGAGTTTTTTTCCGCCCGCTTTTTTCTCCTAGCCCATATAAGCCTTAGCGCACCCAAAGCGGATGACGGTCAGCTGATGACCGTAGAACAATGACAAACATCAAGTGTATATTATTACCCAGGATGTTAATAAACTATTTCATTTCAAACTATTTCATTTCATTTCATTTCATCTATGGTTAAAAAAATAACAATGGGTTGCACTCCGGGAGTGCCGGCAGAAGTGAAAACATTAACGTTGTGCATTTTTGATGTCTTGGAATCGTTAGGGAATAATTCCGCACGAATTGCTTGAATTATCAGTACCTATTAATTTCTATCTAGTATTTTTACAAAGTACTCTCTCATTTTCTTTCACTATTTCTTCGTCACTTTTTTCATTAATAGATGCACTTTGTTCAATGTCCATATTTTAAATACTTGATATAAACGAATTTTAAGATAAAATTATACTTGACGCTGGCAATATGCAGAGTTTGCGATGCCATAATTGAAGAAAAAAAGTATAGACAGCCGTCAGATGAGCCGTCATCAGCTGTCACCCCTCCGTCTTGGTCTAAGAGCCGGTGAAGATATTCACTCGTTCGGTTGTTACAAGAGTGAAGGTGATATGAAAGAAAATTGATTAAAATTAATTAAATTAAAAATAGCTATGAACACTTTTCGATAGTCAAGTTATCATAGGCATATATGTTTATAAATTATATTTGGTAAACAATATGTCTCGTCGAATTATCAGATCGGTGAAGGTCGATCTTCCTCGTCTCCTCTACTATCTTACGAAATTTTGCGATCAGCACACGTGACCTCGCGCGAGTTTCATAGTTTTTACCCATCCCACAAAAAGTGCTCAACGCCGCTAAAGAAGTTTTCACTTCAAAAAGTTTATAAAAAAGTGTATTCATTCGAAAAGTGACAAAAGTCAAACTAGAATCGTTAAAAACTGTTTAATTTACTCTTAGGATAGTAAATAAACAAAAGTAAAACTATCAAACAAAATCTCTGCTAGATATAATAATACAAAGGAATACGCAGTAGTCAGTCTCTATATTTAGGATAAGTAATTGCTCGTTAAGCTAACTGGAATGATTAATTACTAGAGCTGCTACTACGAGTACAAACCAACGTTAGGTTAGGTTACGGTTATGTCTTACGCAACTCGAAAGTGAGACAAATGGGTCGTTTACACTATGTACAGAAAAAATTAAAATGCATAACTCAAAAAAGTGCTCAAAATTAAGTTGTTTTGTAAATATTTTTTATTTTATTTACAATCAATAATAATACAGTAATTGGACTATACCACCATGTATGTAGATGTCGCATTTTGACAGCTCATTAAAATGTAAATTGATCTGTAAGTCATCTACCGCATTCTACATAAATATATATAAAAGTAAAGAAAGCTTTATTCCCAAAGTCATGACACCCATAATATAGTGATTTATTTAAGGTTAATAAATTACAATAACATAAATAAATAAAATAAAATAAAAATCTTTGAACAAATCACACAACACCATCTGATTCCAAACTAAGCAGAGCTTGTACTATGGTAATCAGAAAGCTGACAAACATACTTATATAGTTCTAAACACATACTTAAATAGATAAATTAACACCCAGACACAGAACAAATAGTCATGTTCATCACACAAATATTTGTCCTGGGTGGAAATCGAACCCACGACCTCACGCTTCGCAGTCAGCTCATCACCCACTACGCCACGGAGGCTGTCATTACATGTAGCTTATAAACCAACAACGAAATTGAATTGAAACAACAAAGTCACTTTTTGAAAAGTGAGAATTTAAGTTATGAATAAGGTGAAATATATAAAACATACGTAAAAATATAATAGTGGTATGAATCAACGGAGAGTAACTAACGACTTATCTCATTTCAGTCGTGAGTCAATATTTTTAAAATTTTAAGTGCGATCGTCGTCCACACTTACATGAGCTTCAAGAAGCTTATTTCTATTCAATGGTCAAATGAAGTAAGCTCAACTTCATTTGACCATTGCAATTGCACCATTCAGCTCATATAATATGGACTTGTGAAGATACGGGTTAGTGGTCAACCCGCTGTCGGAAATTTTCATACACTATTATACGTCCAATTGGAAACACGAAAACAAGCGGTCACCTTCTGACCGCGTCTGGCTAGTCTTGCTCTTACGAAAGGTTGTGCCTCAGAGCTGTATGCGCGCATAGTAATTTTTTTTCTTCTTGTTATAAAATCATATCCATTCAATTATTTTTTTATTGTTGTAATACATTTTAATCTAATATAATTAATACCTTTAGCAATTCTTTTTCCGAGATTCAAAAAACATATACTACCTAAATATATTTTTTGAATCTCGGAAACGGCTCCAACGATTTTAATGAAATTTGGTACCCTAGTTTCGAGGGTGATAAATACTCAATACTCAATACTCAATACTTTATTGCACATTATTTTTACAATCATGAGTTGTAAAATAATAATAACCCTAAGAGGGTATTGCAATTTTGTCTTTTGTAGGTCAACCGATTCATTTTTCTTAAAACACTATTTTATACGATTGATATAATTATATTTATTATAATTTATTATATTGTATTATTGACTTTCGTATAATTATCGTTTCAGATGTCACGGTGTTTAATTTCTTCAAATGTTTTATTACTTTCTAGTCTTTTCCGCAGTCAAAGAATTCTTTTAGTGTGTAAAAACATTTATCTATCAAATATTTTTTTAAAACGGCACTAAATATTTTTGGATTTTTCTCCTCAACAATTTTTAGTGGTAGGTTGTTGAATATCTTTACCGCCATAGCGTTTGGACTGTCTCTGTGCATCTTTAATTTAGATATTGGTGTTTTAAGTTTGTGCATATATATAGTTCTAAGTTTATTGCGTCTTGGTTCGTCAATAGATTTTTTAAAGAAATGTGGGTATTGCATAACAAATTTACTTATCTCAAGAATATAGATTGATGTCAATGTAAGTATACTGTTTTTAATGAAATGTGGTTTGCAACTTTCTGGTTCTTTAATATTTACTAGTATGCGAATGCATTTTTTTTTGACAGATAAATATCTGTTGTGCGTCTACGCTATTTCCCCAAAGTATAATTCCATATTTCAGCCAGGCGTATGCGTATGCGTAGTATGCACTTAGCGCAGTTTTTAGGTCTGTAGTTTTTCTAAGTTCCCTAAGAGCATAAGTAAAACTTGCCAGCTTTGTTTTGATTTTTTGAATATGTTTCTTCCAATTTATGTGACTGTCTATTTCGAGACCTAATAGCGGGAAAGTGTCAACTAATTCAAATTTATAATTGTTAAACATAAAATTAATGTCAAGACGAGGTTTTTGATATGGTCTAAATTGCATGATTTTGGTCTTAGAGAAATTTAAGTCTAGGTTGTGGTCAGTCATCCAGTCAATAATAGTATTTAAAATGTCAGAGAGATTATGGTTTAAATTATAATTATTTTCGCAAGATGTCAATACGGATACGTCGTCAGCAAATAATATACTAAAGTCACTTATTACTTTTGGGAGGTCATTTATATACAAAAGAAATAAAATACATCCAAGAACACTTCCTTGCGGGATTGAGTTTATTATAGGGATAGTTTCAGATCTGATCATATTGATTCTCCCTGTGTTGTGATCAAAATGTTCTATTTCCACGAATTGCTGCCGATTTTTAAGGTAAGACGTGAACCAATTATGAGCTATGCCGCGTATACCTATGTCATACAACTTTGTTAATAATATATTGTACTGTACTTTGTCATACGCTTTTGTCATATCGAGTAAGATTCCAATTGCATATTTTTTATCATTTAATATGTCAAGTACTTTTTGCATATAGTTATATACTGCTAATGTAGTTGATCGATTTTTTCGAAAAGCATTTTGAGACTCGTCGAATATGTTATATTTTTCACAGAAGTGTTGGACTCGTGTTTGCATTGCTTTTTCAAATATTTTAGAAGAAGTAGGTAAGAGGGCTATTGGCCTGTAGTTACTTGGGTCAAGTTTTGAGCATTTTTTGTAGATTGGTTTGATAATCGATATTTTTAATAAATCTGGGAACGTTCCTTCTCGTAAAGATTGATTAATCAGGATGTGGTACGCTAAGGTTAGTTCATTAGCACATTTTTTTATAAGTATAGGTGGTAATTCGTCTATGCCATGGCTATATTTACTTTTTAAGTTTTTTAGGATTAAGTTTATTTCCGTAAGGCCTACTTCGCTAACATACATTGAGTTCTCGAGGTGATGGAGAGTGGAACGGCCGCATGGCGCGGATGTAACCGGCTGACTGCTAGATGTGCTCGTCGATCTCCCGACTGATGCAAAGAATTCGTTGAAATGGTTCGCTATCTGGCGTGGATCGGAAGTTAGTTTATTGTGGATTTTAAGTTGGATATTTACTTTTGTCTTTTTAACGCATTTATTTGTGCGTTCTTTAATTAGTCTCCACATTGATTTTGTTTTGTTTTGGGATTTGTTCATTTCTCTAATGTATTGATTACGTTTACATTTTTTTACCGCTTTTTTTAATATTTTAATATACTGGGTGTAGTGTTTTATTAAGATGGGATTTTTAAAATATGTTACTAAAATTTTTAGTTCTCTTTTATGTTTACTAGAAGTTTTTATTCCACGAGTCAGCCATGAAGGTTTTTTCTTGTTTTTCAGAGTAATAAGTTTTATGGGCATACAAATGTTTAGTATTTCGAGTAATTTATTGTTAAATATTTTGTAGTTTTCATTTACGTTGTATTTTGTGTTTAATTCGGTTGTCCAATCTACTTTTTTTAGTGCATTTTTAAATTTAAGAATGTTTTGATTATTAAATAACCGTTTTTTAATTTTCCAAACAGTTTGCTTGTTCGATTCTTCGTTAGGAGCTTTTAATTTTAAGATAACTCCTTTATGGTCGGAAAAGCCGAAATCATGAACTTCTGTGCCTATTTTAGATCGATAGATTATATCGATCCACGTAGGTTTTATTTTTAGAAATTTTAAATGATAAAAAAATATTTTCAGCGATAATCAATTTAAATATAAACTGAAAAATACGACTCTTACTGACATCGTTTGGCGAGTATTAATAATATTGTGGCGTAGAACGCCGTCAAACGCCACCTGCTAATCCGACGTTCAAAGAAATGACAATGTCGATTTGAAAGAGCTCTATAAAAATTTCATTATTGAATTAAAGCTTCCTTCCTTGGTCGAATGGTTACGTGTTACAAAATATTCCATATATAACGTTAACTCATTTATTTACAGATTAAATCCCAGTATCATTTCTAATGATTTCGAACTATAATTTCGAATTAGAATTTTATTTTGGCACTTTGTTACTAAACCTGAAATTCCGTTTAAATTAAAAGGAAATAGGTATTTTAATTTTTAAGGAAAATTACTCAAACACTGCGGTTCATCGTAATAAGCATAGATAATAAGCATCAAGATTATCTTAATCCTACCCTAAATCATTTAGGAACAAAAACAAAGCCTCAAAAGAATATTAGATGAACAATAACTTTGAAACATTCTTATGCCTTTTATTTATCCTTGATACCCAACGTTGCGTTTTATGGTCTCCGCGGAGTACAATGCTTTTATTCAAATCAAAATCGACTGCGGCATTCACGGGATCCACGGGATTCACAATGCAATGGATCCCTTTGTGTCCACGAGCGCAGTGGACACATCTGATGGAACAATGAATATGAAATTGCAATTTTTACACACTTTTTATTAATAGGAGCGACTTTACGGCTTTTGTTATTGGAGCAAACATGACGGGATTTATTTTTGTTCGTTGAGACGCCAAAAATGGGAAATGAGAACTCAATTTAAACTTCGAAGTGACTATTTTATACAGTTACTTTACAAAATATTATCATTATTTGTCCTGGTATCAAGTCTCCTGTTTTCTTTTTAAATAAGTGATATCCGCATGATTAGGGAGTGTGTCTTTATCGGACTGCATATTTTATTTTGGTTGTTTACTGAGCTGATCTGATCTGAAATCAATAACTTACATGAAATGGATGAAACCCAGTAATTAATTTACGTGAATGAAAAATGCCCTGAAATTAAAAGTTTGGCATGCATGCAGTCGTCTTTATTTTCAAAGTGTCATTGTAGTCAAAACACGTGGGTGCGGCATATTAAACGGACACTATAAAAAGTCCAGGTACCATTAAACGTTAACGATGCAAATTAAATGCATTAGATCACGCATGTACGACTACACGTACTCATACACATGAGATATAAGATATCCTGTAACAGAGAACTCTGCCTTACAAAACTTTCTCTTTAAATGTCAAAGGACATAGAACTGTAAACAAAAAGACAATTACAGAGTGAGTTGCCTTCAACAGCAAGTGATCTTTGCTCGCGGACACCTGCGGCCGCCTAATGATCTGTCTCAAGTAGATCAGGTGCAATGCCACCCTACTTACTAGCTTGCTTTCACTCTTTATTTTATATTTGTGTCTTTACAAAGATGATTTAATACTAAAAGCTCTGTCTGGAAAATCTACATCTCACTTGATATCTACATATAAATGTGAGTCCACAAACTCGCGCTTGGGCAGTGTAGACTGTGGCCTAAATTGCTCTCTATTTCGAAAGGAGAACTGTGCCCAGTGACAATAAAGAGTTGAAAAAAATAAATGTAAAATTATATATAAACCTACCTATATAAAACTTTACTACTACAATGTGTAAGCCAAGAATTATTGACGATGTTTTGTTAATATGTAATTTCATAATTATTTGGTAGATACGAAATGCTTCACCAAAGTAGGGATGCCCGATTTTTTGCTTTGAATCGATCTTTTGAATCATAATGGATCGTAACCCCATGAATCTCTGAATCGTAGTGCATTTAATACTTGGCTGTAACCTTTTTTCCGTTCTACTGCTGGACGCGGATCTCTTCCCCTTATAAGGGAGGCCGAGCTTACTCCACCACGCTGCTCCAATGCGGGTTGGTATTTTAATACTTACCTAGTTAGTAACAAAGAAAAAATTTGTTCCAGTAATTTTACCACCGATTTATTTATCTCCTACTTAACTATTTTAAATGGTTTATTACCTCCCATCACGCCTGGAGATAAAGAAAGAATGAGAAGCTACGAGAGAAATATACATTCTTATGAACAGGTCATTCAAGTATCATTTACAATTACACCCACGCGTATATAATAAAATTAATTCAGCGCGAGAGAACACTTCAATTATAATGAAATATACGCACATTTATAAACTAAACCATAATTAAAAACATTCTTTTATTCTCCTTAGCACTCTTTTGTTCCTGGCATTTTCTTTAAACGTCGTTTTTAACGACGATTCATCGACGTTCGTTCGACGATTCGTTCGACTTACGATTCGTTCAATAAGACTTTTTTTCTTATTGAACGAAGTTTTTTAAGTTTATTAATTACTTTAATCACATAATAGCGCAACTCTGTCGTCACTTTAAAATTAAAGATATTTTAGATCCTTATAAAGCGCTTTGTAAATTCGCTAATTATGAACATTACAACAACATCCGGTTAGTATAATAATTGATTTAATTTCAGTTCTTATTAAAACCCGCTAATTCTTTTTATATTTCTCAATCCCGGGAACTTTGTGCTCCCGGGATTGCTATTAGAAATATAATCATCTCTTAATTATAATGAAGCACCTTTGCAGACAGTAAATAAATACTCGATGTTGTGAATGTGGATTATTCAGGAATTCGCATTACAATAAATTATAACATGAGCAAGAAAATAGCTCAAATACTTTATGTGTTTGGCTCTGAATACTAATCCGACGGGTTAATATTTACACCTTGCATACTAATTGCCTCAAACATTTTGTTTTATGGTATTTTTATTATTTAACAATTAAAATTTTAACATTGAACAACTTGTTTTGTTTGTAGATCATAACAAATTATCACTATTAATGTATGGAGGGTCCTGATGGCCTTGAAAAAAAACAATGTATTTCTAGGCTTCATTACAGAATAATAAAGAAAATGAATGAAGGAAAGGTAGGACCAAACCGTCATAGCTTCCGGATTAAGAATAGAGCTACCGTATGCTTGATTGTAGGCGACTAAAAGGGGCTTCCAGGGTTGCGGACAGTCAGCAGCCGCGAGAAGGACGGCGGTGTGTGCGTGGCCGCATACCGCCGTGAACACCTGCCTGAGGATTCAGGAGAGCACATCTGCTCTCCCAAAGATAAGTCCGTTCTGGGGCGCAGCGCGTGGAGGACATCGCGTCGGTGCGTTCCACTGGAGATCGCGGAGTCCTCCCCAAGCGCAGAGGCAGGCCACCGAGGGGTTTTTAGTGCGGTATAAATCCTACATAACCCGTTATCTTCTCCTAAGGTGCTGGGTACCTTTTGAAGCTTTCCCCGTGATATCAATAAAAACATGGACGAAACCATCATACTAAGCTTTGTCAGTCAGTTCGTCTGTCTTTCATATACTTTTGAATTGTATAATATGATTTTTTTTATTTAATTGATATGACATATGTTTCAATATGTTTACATAAGTTTTAATAGGTATTCTAAAAGACAGGCTAAATATAAATAAAATAATACTTTAATGGCCCAAATGTTCAAGCTATTAAGGACTCTTAAATATGCTAGGGAAAACAAAACTTTCATTTTTGAGAATTTCACACGCAGTTAAAGTTCCTACCACCGTATTTTAACTGCTACCCTTATTGCGTATCACTTTTAGGAACGGGTCTCTCCCTACCGTTTGGGGAGGCTTGGAACACCATCCCGCATCTCAACTATGGGATGGTGGAGGAAATCGCAACTAGTCTTGTTTTTTTTCATTTTATGAATCAAAAATATGCACTAATTTTGAATAGAATTTTCCTTATTGTATCTCCGCACCGTTGCACAGCAATCTCAAGTCATTGTTCAAACACACGCAAAAAAACTTTTTCTACATTCATATTGAGCTTACATAAAATGTAAAATCACAACCGTTAAGTGTGATGAAAGAAGAACAAAAATCGTTACGATCCGCATTTAAATCAGCGAGGTTTTATGAATGAAGAACGATGTTTCGCAGTGCAGCCTCCGCGGGGTCGGCGACCTTTTGACGTGGCCGCCATGTTGCAACATGGCCGCCTAACGCGGGAAACCCGAGAGCACGTATTCCGATTGCTTCCACGCTATTTTTTATAACAATTGTGGTTTAAGTAATTTTGTAGTGTTTTAGGATTCAGCAAGCGTGTCGCCGAACCCGATAGTATTAATATTATGTTGTTTGTTGATGTACTCGGCTTTGGGAAACTCCGCTACTTTCTGAGGCTTCTTGATTAAAAAGAGCCTTCCAGAGTTATTCAGGAAATCGGTATATTACTGAAATTTTATTGAAAGCACACCCGTGTAAGCTCCAAACGCAATATAAATCGCATCATTCAATAATAATACAAACGTTACAACTCCCAACATTAACATACGAGTAGTTCACAAAACTTTCTTGAACTAATCGCTACCAACATAACTTCGTTGGAACCCTCATCTATTAACTGCGCACACTTGTTGTAGACTCAGCTTAGAATAATTACGTAGACTCAGAGTAATTAATGCATTTAATAGAAAGCTTGTTTTAATTCGTGTGTTCAGTGGCAGCGGTAAGCTATAAGCGAGTAGCGATCAATTAATTAACCTCTCTAGACATAGTAAGTAATGAGTTATGCCCAGTTATTTATTTATTTTGATCATTTAATATTACTTATTGTTGCTTTTACCAAATGCGGCACTGTATCATTATAATAAAGTTTTTTTAATGAAATATGAAAATTTCTCTACGAAATTTCGAAACGATCACTACAGAGTATCTACTACTATTGCATAGAACTAGATTACATTTTCTATTTTATAATAAAGGCCTATTTTAACTGTATAAGAAAAATATTAACGATGGATTTCAATGACATGCATTAGGAGAGGGCTATCTGTATCCAGCAGAGGACAGATGTAGGCTGATGATGATAATAAAGGCATGTCCTATGTCGTCTAATAAGACACTTGTGGCTATGCTGTATGTGTACAATATGATTGTTATGTAACTGAATATTATTTAAAATATAAATAATTTGTTGTTTTTGTTGCATCTTTTGTTTTTGTTCTTATATGAATCCAGAAACCAATTCGAAGCTTTCTGCCGCCAACATGGGCTTACGTAACTCGCAGACACGGCAACAAATCCTTTACACTAGAACAACAGCCGCCACTTGTGTCAGTTTAAATCAACCCTTTTCCGATTCCTCCTTGTCCCTCCCCCAATGTAGCACCATGTCACAGCTCACTACTAAATCCTTTGTAAAATAGATTTCCTATTAAGAAGTCTATTGACAAGTGTCATAGAAAACCATAGAATATCCGTCGCCTTTGATAAGATTTAATAGAGGTACTAAACTATCCACCCTCTATTTTTAATTCAAATCAAATGTCATTTATTGTGAAAAGGGCTACAATTACAGATGTTGTATATAAATGTGGCATACTTCCCTATCCTGCCATACAAGGGATACAATAATATTGTATCCCTGCTGTATTATATTATAATATGATAGTACAATCAAAGCAATTTATTAATTGACATTTTACGCGGTCAAGATTGAAAATTACAGTCCAAAAGCTCCTGGATCGTGTAAAATGTTATTTTTAATAAAAAATCTTTTAATTTCACTTGGAATCTCAATAGATCTATTTGTGTTATACTGTTTGGTGGTTTTTTATAGATTTTATACCTAGAACATTTTTCCAAAACAATGCGGATTTTGAAGGATACTTACTTATTACTTGTTTATTTTTACAAAAGTGTATATTTCAAAAATATATACATATGTATACAAGTTTCTGTGAGGACTTTTAGTTTAATAAAGAAAGGCTTGCAACTATTGGGTGTTCGAATCGCTCGTATGCACTTTTTCTGGCTTATAAATACTTTCTGTATACTGGTAGAATTTTCCCAAAATATTATTCCATAATATGTACGTGTTGTCGTAACGTATGTGTGATATGCCGTTAAAACTGTAGATTCACTGACTAAGCTTGTTAATCTATTTAAAGCATAGGAAGCACAAAAACCAACTTACCACCCAAAAGTAATAACTTTTGATTTACAATTTACTTAATTGCAATTTAATTAACGATCTGACTGTTGTTTTCCAGTGAACTCATAATCAGCTGGAGCAATATTCGTGGGACTTTCAGAGGCAGGTTAATGTGGTAAGAAGTGATCCTAATTACTGTTATTTAAAAAAAGAATAGGGTGATCCCGTGTAAAATCTGTCGTTTAATTCAGTCATATATTTAATTTTTTAACATTAAACTAATATAATCGTTTTACATACGTAGTCAAACGACCGCCACATATAATACCAAAATCCAATTTAATAGTTCGCCGCATCTAATTGCGGGCTCCCCGGCCCGTGGTGTAATTTTTAATCAGTGTCTCAAAACATGTTATACACTCTAGAACTTAAGTCTACTAAGGATACACTAGGGAATAAGGATACTTAAGGAATTCATGAATTATTCTCGATTAACTTTGTTACAACCAGTTGAAATACAATAATGAAATTTACTGGTACTACTTGGCGCCATAACAAATGTTTTGGGTTATCCCACAAATCCTTTTTGAAGATTTTAAACGGACGGGTAAAATATACAAAGAGCGCGAACGATCCAGGCAATGATTCTCAATGGCCTTAGGAAGAACAGCAATGGTTGCTTGGCCGCACGCTGCATCGCGTCGTATCTAACGATGTAGAAAAGATTGTTCTCCCAATATTGGCTCCGCTACCTTATGTCAGCTAGTGATCCCGGACCCCTTTCGGAGAAGTTTTAGTTTTTTTATTTATTTGAATGGAGTAGCAGACGAGCATGCAGGCCACGTGGTGTTAAGTGATCGCTGCAGCCCATGGACATCAAATACAAATCAAGCAAGCATAGGTAAGTCTTGTCTGAGGTCGTATGCAGTTGCGCTGCTACTCCGGAGGCTGGTGATCGCCTCATGTAAGTGTGGCCGGCAACTGCACCTTTCCACGAAAACACAATAGAATTGGTTCACGGCATAAGTGGGTGCAGTGGTGGTACTTCCCCGGGCGAACGATAATAGTTCTACCACCTACAAAATATGCGGTGTAAAGTCTCCAAATCCAAAGGACAGAGGAGACCTGTGTCCAGCAGTGGGATATAAAAATTTGGAAAAAAACACACGGAATTGTGTCGCATTTTAAAATACTATGAAATTATAAATTTTACAATCTACCTACAGAACGTGTGCAGTACTTACAGTAATGTAAAAGCAAAGGTTTAAATGGTATTCCTTAATAGCGTATGTATTTAAAATACTACCTACCCCTTTGTATTTCTATCTAACCTTTCATCCGAACCCCTCCGGAGCGAGGATGCAATTAAATTAATTAAAAAGTTTTATCCAGCGCATCTGAACCATGAACTGTTATTTTAGCCGTATAACAAGACCTTATAATAGAGAAATTGCTTATATTCTTTGTAAAAGCTTCTCCACGTTCATTGCTGCATTAGGTAATGTGTGATGCGGAAGTAAGAGAGGTAGAGTCCGCTCAGGAAGAAAATAGACGTGGTCATTTTGTAAAGCAAAGAACATTGAGCAGCGATGATCGAGCGGGAAAGACCGCGGTCTCTCGCATGGAAATACCGATGTCAAACCCTCGGCACGCACCACTGACAAAGAAGATCATTAAGTACGTATTAATTGTCGCTCCATTATAAATAAAAATATTTTGCTAGGTATGTAATTAATTACGAGTATGATGCTTTCCATAAAGGTCCACCGACACGGAGTTAATTAATAACCAAATTAATGCGTCATTCGTTTTCTGTGTCTACCAGTCCAAGCCAATATACGAGTAATAAACTAGCCCTCCGCCAGCGGCTCCGCGCGCGTGGACCCTTTATAGGTTCCCGTAGGATAAAAACCATCCTATGTCCTTTCTCAAGGTCCACTGTATCAGTATTCCAAATTTCATTAAAATTGATTCAGTAGTTTAAGTGGGAAAGCGTATGTTTTCAGTATCTAAATACCGACTAGATAAATCTACGAGTACCAGTACGATCAACTGGAAGATAAAATAACAAATATGGAAACAATTTTATTGTAACAAAAAAAAACAAAAGAAGTGAATTACTGTGCTTTACTAAAATTTTCGACAGCTGTAACAAATTTTCTAATGCTCTTAATCCAAATTCATACCGCTGAGCCCGAATGTCTAAATCTGAGCCTACCTAAATACTAATCTAACAATTACGGCCCGGAGGATTTATAGCACATTTTACCCTTTAGATTAGGCCCAAGCTCGCAATGAGGCCTAATTGTCCAAACTTGGGTGATAGAGATCTAGGGCCCTAAGCTAGAACCTTGTGGATTCACACATTATTGTAATGGTGCAGTTTTCATATTCATTGCTTAATTTTTCTATAAAGATTTAATAGTTATTTGAATACTGTAAAAATTTTGAATCAATAAATAAAATTAAATCAATGGGACACTATAATTAACCTTCATCGACCAAACTGCCATCAACTTTATTCGTCATAACTCAAAAATACTCCACGAAAATTAAAGGAAACCAACACGACATGCCTATTTAAAGTTCCCGCCAATACTCCAATACAAAGTTTAAGTAATACTTCACGCAACTACATTAAAAATGGTGCATAAGTCCAAAAGCTTGAACTTTTTCAATGAACTCCACGTGGTACGCTGAAACAGCTGACGGAGGTGCTCCAGAGGGCAGCCACCTCCGCCGTTGACGATGGAGGAGTACTCGACTCCTCTCGACCCCCGTGTAGTGTGTGAGATTCACGATGTCAAAGCAGTTTTAAACTTACAGACTTGTCATTTTAATAATGGTGCTCTAGCTAAACATTAATTTATAATTTACTTGAGATCCGGTCCGGCTTCACTCAGATTTGAGTTAGTACGAATATGTATTCTAAGGGAACAGTACATTTTTCGGGGATAAAAAAGTTATGTGCAATTCCATATTATAAATCTGACTGTTACCCAAATATCATCCCGATCGGTTCCGCGGTTATTTTGTGATTGAGCAACAAACATCCATATACAAACCTTCGCTTTTATAATATTAGTACAGATTGAATTATGGTGACCGGCGATTAATTCGTTGGGCTATCAGTTTGTGTTTGGGCACCTTAACAGTTTCATTTATAAATCCAAAATAAAGTCAGAATAATAAAAGTTTTTTTTTTCAATTATGGCATCGCAAACTCTGTGCATACTGCCAGCATCAAGTATTATTTTTGCATCAATTTTTGCCAGTTTAAATGAAACTGGACGAAGTAATAACAAAGTCAGTAGGTAAGTCGTCAGTAATCAGTCAGTCTAGTCAGTCCAACATTCAAGTAAAGCGATGGCTACTTTACTAGAACGTGTCCGATGGAATTTTGGAGGCAAGCAGAAAAAACATATTTTAGCAATGTTATTCTATTTCACAAACACACGTGCACTGTAATTAACCTATATCAAACAAAATGCCATCAACTTTATCCGGCATAACTCAAAAATACACCAAGAAAATGAAAATAAAACAAGAGCACAATATGTCTTTTTCGACTTCCCGCCAAAACTCCCCATACTAAAAGTTTCGTTAACGTAAAAATACCTACTACTACCTATTTCTTTATTCAAATTTTTCTTTACTAAAAGAAGCCCACAACTATTATTGTTCGTAGATTTACACTAAAAACAAAAAAGGTAAGAAACTACCTAATAATAAATTTCAACACTGATATCTCTATTATTAAACGTTCTATGAATTTTTTACATTTTGTTGTTATTCGCACACCTTAGTACTTAATAAATACACTGAAATATAAAATTAATAGAATCAGGCGTTACTTTGCGGAACTCCATTGTTATAAAGTTAGGTAAAAACTACTTTGCAACAATCCGCAACCACAACGTATGATGGTGTATACCTTTTTCATGCAATAGCACCTCCCTCCCTCCCACATAGGACACATGCACATGCAACAACAAAAAGTCTGCGGGTGACCGTCGTAGAGTCAATAACCCTGATGATGCTCTGTTTTGGGGCGAAACACGTGTTGGTGGTGGTACGTATGTTGGTGTATACTTTTTGTTGCATGTGCATGTGTCCTATGTGGGAGGGAGGGAGGTGCTATTGCATGAAAAAGGTATACACCATCATACGTTCTGGTTGCGGATTGTTGCAAAGTAGTTTTTACCTAACTTTATAACACTGAAATATGTATTGTTATTCAGCGGCATTTTCAACGGATTTTCTTTAACGTGTATTCTATAGGTGTTATACGTAGTTCTCTATATTAGGTTTATATAATTAACATAAAAATTCTGTTATTGATTATTATTCATGTAAGACCAACCTATTTTAATAACCCATAAACATAAAATTATATTATTATTTTCATGCCTCCTTGATGATAGGTCGTTCATGCTTTGCATGTTAAGTGGATATAAAACAAAAACTTCAAGTGAAAAGTAATTTGAATAAAATAACAGCAATCATAAGTAATTTATAAACCTTGCTGGAGTTGAATTAATGATTTAACTAGCTATTTTTATGCTTTGTTTACATATACATATATAAGTACATGAGATTGTTATTTTTGTTATTTATAAAGTTTTTGTTTCCTCGCTTAAAATCTTACTAAAAATACAAAGTGCATTAGATCAGCTATGATCCGGATTATTTATTACTTCATAAATATAAGAACCTTAATATTATTGACCTGAAAAATAATGCTTGTTGTGGTGTCAAATGTTCCATTACATATTTATGTGCCATTACACGAGTCATAAAAACTATTCTCGTTTATTCTTTTCAATAAGAGCCAGTTACAATGCGTTAAAAACAAACTAACACTATTTCTAAGAATGTCCCACAAAAAGCGTTCCATTTCACTTGACGCCAAACTAATAACTATTGACTGGCATTCAAATAAGAGCACGATGTGCCTTTACACATCGCCGCAAAAAGCCAACAACAAAAGAATAAAAGACCTAAGAACACCCTGTTAAATAAGCTAAAATTTCGGAATAAGCAACAACTTAGCGAACAAACAAGATCAATTTTCTGTGTTTACAGGAGAAAATTTGTAATCTGTGCCTTTTTGTTATCTGGGCCGAGTCCCGCTTCCAGTATTTGTCTTAAACTTTTTTTCACTGGATTCTTTTTCTATTTTTCGTTTCATTCTGCCCAATAATTCCAGGATCTTGAAATAAATGAGATTAATTGCCTGAAATACAATCGTATTTCGCTTATTCACACTATACATTTTACGCTCGATGAGTTCAATTTTGTTTAATTTATACTTACATTGCATTACTGAGACAAAAAAAATAAGCCTATGATCTTAGAATAAATACGTATAGAATGAGTGTCTTCATACAAGCGCGCTGTCAAAATTGAAACACTAAACAGATTCCTACAGCTGTCACATCTGATAAACAAAATATTTTTATTTTGACTAAATTAACTATAAAATACTACAAAATAATGAAAACACTGTGAAAAGTTATTTTATTAGATTTCTTTTGTTTTTAAAAAGTGTTGTGATAAAAACCTTAAGTCTTACGGAACTATCCGGCGTTTGGTGCCATTAATGGCAAGAATCAACATGCTTCTTTGGGCGCGCGAACTTGGTTTCTATAATAAATTCATCGTGGTATAAGGCTTCCACTGCAACCAGATCAATTATTAACTACTACTTCTTCGCCCCAATCATCTCGTCTTGCATGCCCAGCCTCAATGCACGAGTCTTTAAAGGCTAGATTTGTAATAGAGTACAGAGTAGTCTGTCGCTTTTCAACACGTGTTTTCTTTTCACCTTTGAATTCGCATGCACAAAAAGGCATCGAGTGTTTATGAGTTCCGGTAGGCCCAGCGGATAGAACACATTTTCTCAGATCAGCTTTAACGCTGTCGGGTCTCGTGTATTCTTTTCGACAAGATGCGTGAACCCTCACTGACTTCAAGTCTTTCTTGAAATCTTTATTGATATTTTTGGGAATTTTAGCCTGTTTAAATGTAAACTGTTTCCGCCTTCACCACGTGGAGGTACTCCCAGCTTATGTTTTTTTTTTAATAGTGTGTGGCTGTGAGTGTTTTTAATAGTGTGGGTGAGCAATAACAAATGATTTTGGCAAATTTTACAATGTGCTACAGAGAATTTAACACATTTTTGAAAATCGGCCGTTTTTTAGAGCTCATAGCTAGGCAACGATTGGAGATAGATAAAAAGTGTAAGAGCCAAAGTTGTAGAGAATTTTATCAGTTTCCATTATGTAGTGCAACAAAATTTCGTACGATGCACCGTTTTCGAGATGTAAGCAAAAAACCAAAAAACGGGACCTTCTTTCCCCTCCCCCCCCTCGAACGGACCTCGGAGGGGTAAGGACTTTTAGTATGTTTATCTCCTAACTAGTCCAAACAAAGTTCCTAAGTCAAATTTTCTGCTTTCGACTTTTCCATCCACAATTATTCATTCCCTAAGCTATGACTATTTAAACTTCCTGCCAAAACTCCACAAAACTTTTTTTCTTCTGCTATGGCATCGCAAACTCTGTATATTGCCAGCATCAATTTCAATGAAACTGGACGAAGTAATAGTAAGCCGTCCGTAATCAGTCAATCAAGTCAGTACAACATTCAAGTAAAGCGATTACTACTTTATCAGAACATGACTGATGGAATTTTGGACACAAGCAGAAAATATTATATTTCATTACAAGTGCGGAAAGGCTGTCATTGCAAGGAGTTCCGACAAATGTCTACCCGAGCCGAGGCGCAGCCGAAGGTAGGGTTGACAGTCGGAACTCCTTCCAATGACGGTTCCGCACGTGTACTGAACAACTATTTAGTTGCAACAATACAGTTGCGAAAAAATGAAGCGATTTAATAAAATAATAAAAACTCGCAAAGAATATTTTTGAAAAATGGCGCCAACCGTAAAAGTATACCTATATGCAGAGTTTTTTTTTTGTTTTCTTCACCCATTCTGGGTAGGCAAAGAGAACTATGCCCATACAGCCAAGTCTTCAGTAGATTTTTTTTATTAATATGAAATGAAAATGTTAATGAGATGAAATGATATGAAACCTAACTCATTGAATCAAATCATTAAATCCGATATTGAAACAAATTAGTAGCTTCTTTTTAGAAATATTTGCATGATCATAAAATTTCTAAAATTTCGTGGTTGGTTTTTTTTAAGACTCTATTTTGACAGTTGGGAAAGAAAATGCACGAGTTCGGAAAAGGTAAAGAAAAAGCACGAGTGTGTAATAGCCCACTTCCCGCATGCTATACGTCCCTGCAATACGCCACTTTTTGAGCAACTGTATTAAAAAAAACATTTTAGCACTGTTATTCTATTTCACAAAACTCGTGCACTGTAATCAACCTATTTCAAACAAAATGCCACCAACTTTATCTGATATAACTCAAAAATACACCAAAAAAATTAAAATAAAACAAGAGCACATTATGTCTTTTTCGACCTCCAAAAACTCCTAAAACTTATTCTTAAATTTCTGCTTCTCTTTCTTACATTATCTGTGGAACCGCGTTCCCGCTTTCCGAGCACGTTTTCATATGTAGCACTACGGCAACGGTTACGAGGCTATTCAGCCTAATGTGCCGTAAGTTTCCGACTGATATTGTGACTAAATTATTGTTTGTTACACGTCCGCCATTCCCGTTTGAAGTTAATATGAGTACAGTGCGTCTTGCTTAAATGTAAGTGAAGTTGTAGGTTTTTTATTTTACTTGAAAGGCATAATGTTTAAAGACGATGCTTTGACTCTATATTCTAAATTCTAAAAAAAGTTCTTTCAAATTTTCTGTAGCTATCTATAAAATACTAATAATGTAAATCTAAAGAGTTTGATTGAACGCGCTAATCTCAGGAACTACTGGTTCGAATTGAATAATTATTTTTGTATTGAATAGTTCATTTATTGAGGAAGGCTATAGGGGCCTCATATCCCAGTAGTCAAACCCAAGAATAATAAAAAAGACTTCCAGAATTGAAACCCTTTTTTCCCATAAGACAATATGTGAGGACAGGCTAGAGATACTGCTGACAGCATTTTTTATTCAAGTGGGGGATAGTGTGTACGTCCTATTGAAAACTACAGGTACCTGTGTTCTACAGTGGTCCCTCGGGAACTGTTCCGACGCTATGGAAGTGTCCCTCTTATGGTGCTTGGCCCCGGATATTGAAGTATTATGTAAGAATTTATTATGTAAGAATATTGTTTTTTATTAGAATTAATATTTTCTTTGGTAAAGGAAGCAGCGACTTTATTGTATTTTTATGGTAATACTAGTTTTGTGGCAGTAGTGGTTGATCCGGCCTGCGCACTGAAAGTGCAAGTTATAATTATAACGGGAGACCATAATTATCTGATTTTAACCGATATAAATATTGATAAATTGATAAGTCTTGCAACTGTGCTAAATGTGCAATCGACGTTTCTAGCGTACAGGAATACAGAAAGAAAATCCTTTTAATTTCTTTAGAATAAAAATAGATCAGATATACTTTTGAGATATTATTCTAAGTCCTCCTTATTTCTAAAAAGATCAGCCCAGGGTACTCCAACCTATGTAGATTGTTTGTACCCATAAATGGGGTTGCCCTTCCTTTACTACCATAAGACAACGTCAGTTTTCAAAATAGAATTAGCATAATAAAATAAAGTAGCATAAATTATCAATCCATCAATCAATATTTTATTTGTCAATAAGGTTATACATGGTCTTACATATATAAAGACAAGTGCGCTTATCGTACCATTATATTGACATACAAATAACAAAGATCGAAAACTTTATATATTAATTAATTTAGTTTAGTTAATTTAGGAATTTATTGAAATACAGAAAATATTGAAATTATATTAAAATAACAGAATATGTAAATAGTATTATAATAAATTGTTACTTAGAAACTCTTTAATATTGTAATAACATTAAATGTTATTTGTTAATTAAAAGGGATTGTAGCTTTTTTAAAATTCATTGACATCAACAGTGGTACGAATTGATTTAGGCAATCTGTTAAAAATAGTAGGTGCCATTCCCAAAAAAACCTTGTCTTTAAAGATATGTCTTACAGCTCGTGAATGAAATTCTCATCATATGACCTCAGAGTTTAATACAAGATGTCCTAAAGGCAGAGATTATGTTTAAATTAAATGGAATGGATTTATTACTTTTTTTTTCCAATTATAGCATCACAAACTCTGTGCATAGCCAGCGTCAAGTATAATTTTTGCATCAATTTTTTGCCAGTTTCAATGAAACTAGACGAAGTAATAACAAAGTCAGTAAGTAAGTCGTCAGTAATCAGTAATCAGTCAGTCTAGTCAGTTCAACCCAACATTCAAGTAAAGCGATGACTACTTTACTAGAACGTGTCCGATGGAATTTTGGAGGCAAGCAGAAAAAACATATTTTAGCACTGTTATTCTATTTCACAAACACTCGTGCACTGTAATTAACCTATATCAAACAAAATGCCATCAACTTTATCCGATATAACTCAAAAATACACCAAGAAAACGAAAATAAAACAAGAGCACAATATGTCTTTTTCGACTTCCCGCCAAAACTCCGGATTTATTACTACAAGTCCTACATGCTCGTATGTTGCTTCATGTCATACAAATATAAGTACGAGTGTAGTTGTACACATTGCGACCAATTGTACCAAAAAAGCTGCATCGTATGAATCAATGCGCTCTCAATCAATCAATTGGTTTGTCATTAGTTTGACAGTTTACGAACATAAATTTGACTTTAAATGGGGTCGGAATCAACGGCCGTGGCCCATGTTGACCCACCGCAACTACTTGTCCGATTTATTGAATAACGACAAATATTGGAGTTTTATTATTGCTGCTGTTAATGGAATACACTCGGGTGCGAATTATTCTTTAAACGTTTGGCTACAACCCTTTTTGTGTCCCAGTGCTGGGCACGGGTCTCTCCCCATTATTGGGGAGGCCTGGAGCTCACTCCACTACGCTGCTCCAATGCGGGTTGGTGGAGATGCAGGTTAATGGCCAACCTGCTGTCGGATGTTTTCAAATCGCCCATAAGGCCTCCGACAAGGTTATACGACTGTTATCTATTAATAACAACCGGGTAATACGCTTACCACCGGGCCAACGTTTAAGTTTGTGTTATTAAGGTTATTATGAAAGAATGGGTTTTATGGAGCTCTGCAAATTGCTATAACAGTTGACTCCAATTTAACTATTTGATTGACTATTTATTTATTTTACTCTGCAACACCGATGATTGCTGTTAACATATTATAAAAACTTCATAATTAACTAGATGTGCCCTGCGACTTCGCCCGCGTATTGGCGTGATCTATGTTAGTATAGATAATCGAAGAAATTTTAAATATAAAAAATGAAAATATAAAATATAAACCTTAGAGCATAGAAGGTAGGTACTAACTCTCGAAATTAACAGTAAAGTGTAAATGTGCCATATTGTAATAACTAATAAACATCATAATTATCCTAATTACTAGATTCACAGTTAATTTAAAGCATAATAATATCAACATAATAACCATTTTAACCAGGAGATACCTTCAAAATGTACCAAGCAACTTGGAAGTGCTATCGAGGATTTCTGCCGCACAAAAATGCCCTCGGTGGCCCCAGCGCTTGGAGAGAACTCATGGATATCCAATGGAACGCAGCGGTGTCCTCCATGTACGGTGCACCAACGGATTAGGACGGTTCATCGCTCTCCCAAGATGGACTATCTTGGGAGAGCGATGAACCGTCCTACCCGGGTTCGCTGGCTAGACGGTCTGACGGTCGCAACTGCAAGCAAACGCAAGCAGTAGCGTTTTTAATCGTAAGCTACAGGTACTGAAAATCTTTTTAGCGTTTTTAAACGCGAGTTACATGGACTGAATCTTTTTTTAATATTTATCGTCGTTACAGGTTCTCTTACCTATTGCGATAGAGTAGCCTTATATCTATACAATTATAACTTAGAAAAATAAAATGTAATACCTACATAAATTTTGTAAACTTAAATATTTACGAATAACACCATAAATAAAGAGTCGCCTTTGCGAATTCACCCCAAAGACAACAAAAATCGTCAATTCTTGACTATACCTCACTAAACATGTGTGCCGCTCGCGTAAGAGGCGCCTTGGCCAATAGGCCGCCGGACACCAACAACAGCAGTGGGATTCTGCATAGCCATACGTACCGGTCTTGCACACAAATGTTAGGACTTTGGAATACTCCTGAGTTGTATGCGACACCAACGCAATCAATGCAAACTCCCGACGCACCCTTAGTTCGTTGTACCCTACCATTCCTACTACAAAGAGGGTGGGGTACATTAAGGGATAAAAAGAGTATACACCGTAAAGTTTCATATACAGGTGTCTTGTGAATTTGTTTTGTACCAACTCCAGCATTACCATATATTTTGCTTCATACGGGCCCTATATGACTGCACTGTGTTCCAGATGACTCTTGACCAGAGTATCATACAGGACTTTGATAGCAGTTATATTGGTAAAGCCTCCCGACTGTCGCAAAACTAATTCTAGTAGGCCTTTTTGCAAATTGTTGAGATATGGTTATAAAAAGTTAGATCAGCTGTAATAGTAACACCTAAGACCTGTGATACCCTCTGTAGCGACATCGCATGTAAAATAATATAACGCAAAACTTTACAAAACGTTATGTGTTTGTTGCTACGACACACTTACGTTTAGGTGTGATAAAATAAATAAAAAACTTGATATTTTATCCGATCCTACTTAATAAAAGCATGTTAAAAACCAACAAAATTCTTCATTCACATACCTATCAGTTAATTCTCTGCCCTCACAGAGCCCAGACATATTGACTCATCGCTGAAAACAAACATTGGAATGACAGAACTCTAGTCCTACAATTCGGTCGGCGGTCCCTTCCCGTGGTATTTTCGACACCGCTATTTTTACCGGTATTTTTAATCTGTGGATTAAGTAACTGTTGAACAGTTGGCGGGTGTTTGTCGTCGACTAATCAAACATATTAGAACACTTTGATGTTTGTTTCAGGGTTCAACGTACGTGGATTTTAAACATGGAATGTTTTGTTTTATTAGTTACTAAATCTTATATAGTGACATAGCTGCAACCCTTTTTGCATCCCACTGCTGGGCTTGGGTCTTCCCATTGTTGGGAAGGCCTGGAGCTTACTCCACCACGCTGCTGCAATGCAGATTGGTGGAGATGCGGGTTGTTTTCTAACCACCCATAAGGCCTCTCCTACTAGGTTGTAAACTTCTAAACTTAGTTATGAACTTCTTGCTTCAAAACTAAGTGATTCCAATAATATACTTTTTTCAGGATAAGTATACATATAACGGTAGGTAAGATGGGTGATAACATATGTACATACATATAACACACAATCTATCGCGCAATATATATGTAGGTACTTGATGAAAATTATCAGAAATTAGCAAAATTTACCCATAAAACGAAACATTCTTATTGCTTAAATATATAAAACTCCCATGCGCACACAGCAGGAAACATTCTTGAGAAAACTCACGATTTCCTTCATTTTCAAGTGATAAATACAAATAAACGTTCTTTGAAAAAGGTGCGTGCTAAGATTTGAACCCAGGACTCGAGTGAGAATCTATGACAATGTACGAGTACTTTATCAAATTACTTTGTATGCTACTTTTCATGTGACGCCTAAAATGATCAAAATACGATTTGATACGTACTCATAAAGTTAGGTAAAAACTACTTTGCAACAATCCGCAATCAGAACTTATGATGGTGTATACTTTTTTCATGCTACCTCCCGACCTCCAGATGGTGCCGGTGGAACTTTAACCTCCGTCTGGTGGTATAATCATGGAACGTGATGTAGGCATCAGTTTGAAAAGTTCCTCGGAGCATTCACCATAGTAAAGTCGGTAGAACACGCAGAGCGAGCCTATGTCTCTTCGCAAGCTGAGCGGTTCTAGCCAGTCAGTTAATCTTGGGTCGTTGACAATTCGGACTGCGCGCTTTTCAACGGAGTCAAATGGGTGTAGCTGGTATTTTGGTGCACCTGCCCAGAGATGGGAGCAGTATTCCATGTGGGGTCTGACCTGGGCACTATACAGCGTCAGGAGTAGCCCCGCAGTGAAGTATTGCCTCGCCCTGTTGAGGACACCAAGCTTTTTGAATGCCAATTTGGCTTTGTATTCCAAATGACTCCGGTACTGCACTTTACTATTTTTATATATAGACAAAAAATAGATCAAACTGTACTGAATAGGGCCACAAGTTTACGATAATATATAATAATAAATAAATAAATAAATATCTTTGGACAATTCACACAACACCATCTGATTCCAAACTAAGCAAAGCTTGTGCTATGGTAATCAGAAAGCTGATAAACATACATATATAATTCTAAATAAATACTTAAATAGATAAATTAACACCCAGACACAGAACAAATAGTCATGTTCATCACACAAATATTTGTCCTGGGTGGGAATCGAACCCACGACCTCACGCTTCGCAGTCGGCTCATCACCCACCTACGCCACGGAGGCTGTCATATAATATATATATAACGCAAGCGATCTCCATAGCCCATAGCCCAAAGGGTCGCGTGGTCGAAGTTAGACGGTTCCACCGATATACAATTATAACGCATAGGTATGCGTTTTTTATGCTTTTAAAGGCATATCCATGGGCATTTATCTTAGTTGTATTCCATGGATAGCGGGTAATCCTAATCAAAGACCTTATGGGCGGTAAACATTCACCAGCGGGTTAGCTACTAACCCCATCTCCACCAATTATTGGAGCAAGCATCAAACAGGATGTGATGGTTGATGGAGTAATTTCTAGACCACTCTAATTATGGGAACAGACCAGCTCCAAAGCAGTCTTCGTTTTCATTTAAAAGTTTTGTAGGTGGTAAAACTATTAATACTATTATGGTTCGCCCGGGGAAGTACCACCACTGCACCCACTTCTGCCGTGAAGCAATTCTATTGTGTTTCGGTGGAAAGGTGCAGTTGCCGGCTACACTTACATGAGGTGGTAGTCGCCTCCGGAGTAGCAGCGCAACTGCATACGACCTCAGACAAACTTACCTATGCTTGATTGAGGTTGTATGTAGATGTCCAAGACCACTTAACACGACGTGGCCTGCATGCTCGTCTGCTACTCCATTCAAATAAAAATAAATAGGTAAAGAAAATATAACGAATTTATTTTTAGAAGATTGGATGACACTATCTGCCATGTTTTGTCTGTAATCCGCTACGAGTATGTGCGTATGGCCCTCGTGCGTACTTTTACGCACAAATTACACTTGTGACGCAATCTGCTGTTGCTTGTACCAACAAACTGACATGTGGTATGTAATCGAGTATTCGCCAATTAGTACAAATTACGATAAATGTTTATAGCAGCGTGGTAGAAACAGATAGGTTTATAACTGTTAAAAAAATAACAACTCAAATTGTGTACCAATAATCATTTTTAATGTTATCCTCATTGACCTCGTGTTGACTTTCTTTTATGTCTTGACTTCTGACCTCATCTTATTAATGTTAATTAATTAATGATCTCGTCTAAAAGAACATTCTCCCAGGGAGGGGGGGTCATAACCCCCCATGACACTCTCCCCTCCCCGGAACCGCCACTGGCAGAGTCGTTAAGACACGGAAAACCAAGGCGCGTATCTAAGAAAGTTATGTCCGTATTTGTCACTGCTCCATGATGAGAGAAAACTTTGTGATGTTTTATTACGTTTTTCATCACCGTGAATGTCTGAGAGATAGATACAAAAATAATCTCAAAGATGTCGGCTGGCGTAGTTGATTAGGTATAGCCTATATCCCTGTCAGTCCGAGAGGAGATTTTGTACAGCAGCAGTAAAAAAAGACATCGATAGAAAGCTACATTATACATACATCATACAGCGAGTAACATAGGCTTTATTTTGTTTCCATAAAATCAGGAATTCTTACGAAAATAACAATAATGTAAACCAAAGTGTAGTCTACGTATATGAGTTCACCACAGAACATATTAAAAGAGGTGTTCACCTTATAAAGCACGGCCGTAAATGCCTGTACCTCAGTGGCGGCTTTAGAAATTTGCCGCTAGAAGGCGATTCAGTCAGGTTGTCTTTAAATTTAGTCAAACAAAAATTTTGGGCCAAATTTGCGCCTCCCAAAATCTGCCGCCCTAGGCTTCAGCCTACTCAGCCTTTTGATAAATCCAGCACTGCTGTACCTACTTAATTAGTAAAGCACCTTGTGGCGCCAAAGAAGGTATAAAAAATGTAAGCGCAGTTAGGTTTTACGTCTTTTTATAATTTAAGTACCTACCTTCCTAAATTCATTAAACATCAATCTTTAGCTTTAAATAGAGATATCCTGTGATGTGAGACACTCGCTGCAACTAATTATTTTGATAAAATAAAGTTGTCTACAAATACAATACGCTCGTAAGATTGGGTATCTTTGACATTGATACTGTCATCAACTGTAAATATATATTTTTTTGTTTCTAGTTCCTAGTGTCACAGGCAAAATATCATTTCCCATGACACTACCCGTTTTCACTAAGTAGCATAGTTTTATTGGCCTTTAGTGAAAGGGCTAAAGTTTAACGATGTTTTAAAGCCTCCATTATATTTGTGATATTATTTTGTAGACAAAAAACTCAGGAAATGAAATGCCCTATCACGCTACAGCTTTCTCAGAATAAGTACCTATCTACCTGTAAACTGTACGTAATTTCACTTCTCAGGCGTAGGTAATAGCTTTCAATTATTTACATCCAATTTCTTAAAGAGTCTACAATTCATTGTTTACTTTAATTAAATAACTTAGAACAATTACGTATAGTAGGAGTGTCTTCATACAAGCGCGCTGTCAGAATTGAAGCACTAAATAGATTCCTACAGCTGTCACATTTGTCAAACAAAATATTTTTATTTTGACCAAATTAACTATACAGTACTACAATACAATACTTCTTTTGTTTTTAAAAAGTGTTGTGATAAAATCTTACGCGTTTGGTGCCATTAATGGCACCAATCAACATGCTTCAATTTGGGCGCGCGAACTTGGTTTCTATAATGTAATTGTAATTATTCTAAGTTTAATAATAATTTTGAAAGGAAGATTATTTGTAAAATTGTACAATGGCGTCAGCCTCTGGTGTAGCAGCCCAACTATACTTAACCTCAGACAATTAGAGAATCTTGTCAGTCGGTAGAACTTTAGTCCCTGTAGCTGAAGGAGGCTTCCGGGGTTGCGGGCGGTGAGAGTGACAGTTCGATCCGTCCAGCCAGCAGCCCTGGGTAGGACGGCGGTGTGTGGCCGCATGCCGCCGTAAGCATCGGAAGGTGCAAGAGAGCACAATGACATCTTTATTTTTTATTTTGTATAGGGGGGAGGACCTTCAAACGGTACCCGGCGCCTTGGAGGATACCGGGTTACGTGGGATTTGACAGTACTAAAACCCGCTCCGTTCCCTTCCCGTACCGTACCGTAGCTCTATTCTTAATCCCGAGGCAACAGGGACTAGGAGAGCACACTGCTCTCCCGAAGATGGTCCCATTCTGGGCGCCGCGCGTGGAGGGCACTCCCGTGCGTTCCACTGGAGGTGCCCGAACCTAACAGTAACATGCAGTAACCTACAGTCTTAGTAAGTTATACCATACAGATAGATAGACTTCAATTTAAAAAAAGTCTGAATAGGGTCTTGGACACTATGCACAAAAAAATTCTAAATCCTTACCTTAAAAAGGTTGCACTAAATCACGCTTGGAAAGCAATATAATTGTTAATTCTTTTTTATACACGATTTTTATTATCGCTTAAATCATTAATAATGAAGTCAATTGACTATATATGATAAGTGACGTCACTTATCATTTTCTCATACAAAATGTATGGGGATATCACGTTTTGACAGCTCATTAAAAGTATCTCAATTGACTTGGTAATCCAAGACCGGATTAAAGCCTAAGAGTTCTAAGATGTTAAAGATGGACAACCGAAGACATGACATAATAATAAGAAAAATAGCGTTAAGATCTACCCATTCCCTATTTTTTTACTATTATTTTTATGAGTGTTTCGGCCACTTTAAGTCTGACATGAACAAAACTGTCCGTCAAGCTACCTAACAACCTATACGAATGCGTTTTTCTTTTCGTATACATAGACTAAAGTAGCGCATAAAATTATGACGATAAAATGGCACCAGCGGGCAACGGACGGACCTACGTTATTAAACTCTAAATTTTATTTGTAGCCAGAGTACTTACCTACTCTACATTTTATTTAAATTAACCTTCGCTGTTCGTACAAATTCTGTCCCAGTAAAATACCATAGCCGCTGCGTAGACGCATACGTAGGTACGTACTAAGTACTAAATTACGTACGGTAGATACCTACTAGTACGAGAAAGGCTCGAGCCGCGGCCCCCTCAGGCGCCTCATTGCCGTTCGTACAACGTTTTGTTATTTGTAACGTCTAAATTCGTCTAGCGCAGATACAAGGCCACTTGGCCTAGCACGCCGTGCGTAATAGTAGAGGCGCCCAGAAGGGGATTTTTAAATTTTCTCGAGCGCGTCAGATTGATATATTTTGCATCTTGTTTAGTACTCCAACAATTTAACTTCAAACTGTTTTTTTATGTTTTCTCTTGCCGTAAGTTTGTAAAAATTGGCAGATTAAAATATCCCGTTACCGTTTCGATGACCCGTTACTCTTAAATATTCGACCCGTCCTTTTAAATAGAAAAAATAAGAACAATTCAAACAAGCCCGAGACTACCGAAGAATCAGTTTTTAATTTCGCAGTTTTGTTACTGAAATATTACCTACCATTTTGTTTAATCTGGATACTCCTTATTTAATTTTCTGAACTCCATATGTTACCTACTCGTTCTTTTTTATAAAACTTTTGGAACTTACTCACGCTCACTCCATCTTTAAAACAAAAACATGATGCTCAATTTTATCTTCCTACCGCGATACCGCCCAACGCACTAGGTTCTCATGAAACTCGAAGGAAATTCACATTTAGCATCATGGGCTCCCCTACTATAAGACATCAGAAAAAAAACTTCATTAACCACCGCTGCCGTGACGCTGCGCAAAGATTATCGTAATTACAGACGCGGCGAGATTTTAATTTGGAATCCGATATTTGCTTTTAATTTCCGGCTGCTTGGGGCTTTGCTATTTTTGCTGATTTCTGAAAATATTAATATCGCCAGTGTGTTTTCTGTTTTTTAATAGAAAAAGAAAAAGCAATTATTTATTAATAGGCAGCCTCCGTGGCGTAGTGGGTGAAGAGCCGACTGCGAAGCGTGAGGTCGTGGGTTCGATTCCCACCCAGGACAAATATTTGTGTGATGAATATGACTATTTGTTCTGTGTCTGGGAGTTAATTTATCTATTTAACTATGTATTTAGAATCATATAAGTATGTTTATCAGCTTTCTGATTACCATAGTACAAGCTCTGCTTAGTTTGAATCAGACGGCGTTGTGTGAATTGTCCAAAAAAAAAATAAAAAAAATCATATGAGAATAATTACTTAATTAACGTATTAATATAATACACCTAATATTAAAGGCTTTGTTGCCTAAACTATTCACCTAATGATGAAATTATCATAATATATACATTAAATATTATTCTGTAGGCATTATCAGGGCTAAAGACTAAGTAAAAGGATATTATACACATACAATGCTGTTCCCGCAGTATATCAAAACACAGGTAAAATCGTACAAAGCCTTAAAAATTTCGTAAAGACCGAATCTACTCAATGGCCTTAATTTTTTTACGTCCTAAAATCATTAATTTGCGTGACTTATTTAAATTATATTTCCATTTAACTGCCTAATTGTCATGCCTTAATTTAAATTAAGGAAACAAAACCAGTATAAGCAGAGGCACCCAGGATCATAACAAATGAATAGAACCTAGTACTTATATAAAACAGTACGCAAGTTAATTGTGATAATTGCTATTCATTAGCGCTTATTACACTTTAAAAATTCAAGTAAAGTTGTTATCTTCGGATAATTTCTGACTATTTTCGTACCTCGAGTAATTGTCTCGTTGGAGACCGGAATACTGATCAAATAAAGGCCTTTTTACCTTTTTGTAACCCGAGCAGTAAGCTATCCGTTCATTAAAATTTTATTACCACCCTACGGAAGGGCTTTGTTTTACCTTTAAAGATCAGCGATGAAGCGCTAAGCGATTTGATTTAACGAGATTGTTTAAGTCGTAATACTCGTATGTAACGTCTGTTAAAATTTCGATTTACATCGTACATAAAAACTTGTTACAGTTACGATTAAGCCAATCTTGTATATCAATATTTTTGAGAGCAGCGATAGCCGAGTTACCGTGGAGGATAGTCCACGTCCAGGTCCCGGGTTCAAATTGATAAAGAACATAAATAAATAATTGTAATGATAATAACTTTTCGCTTTTCGTTTAAAGTATGGTAAGTGAAGGTCCGGTACAAATATAATTGTGTACGTGTAATACGTTCAGTAAATTGATGTAAACTATAGTTTATGATAATATAGCTATTTAAATGCGTATTGTCGCCACTTGAGCTATAAATTCCGTTCATAACTATGAAAGCACCTATATTACACGGAATAGCTGGTTATATATCTCATAGTAATTATTTTCCTTTTGCGTAATAAGGTATTGTAGTTTGGCGCATATTAATATTAACTTAAATTTACATTAAGGTAGCGTAATGATAATCACATCCGCTTTTCTCAGTTCCCGTTGAATGCTTCAGTTCATAAATAAAGTATTATTTGATCGGGATAGAACTTCGTTAAATATTGATATTATTTATGAAAGTACAGAGCACATATAGTAACACAGTCAATATTTTAGTTAACTGTAGTAGCGCCTATCGCAAACTCAAGTTCTGTACAAAACATTATCTTAGCGTTTGAAAATGTCTCATATAAGATTAATTTCTCGATGAATTCAGTACCCATGTAAAAGCCTCTCTATCTTTTTTAAACAGCCTTCATGTAAGACGGTAACGGAGCCCCTTTTCAAGCATATATACTTATAGATCCTTTTAATTTACCACATTCCGCCTGCGCCGTCCTACACGCATGACATCGTCAGCGTTTGTCACAGCTAACGAATTTATTGCAAAAGCCAATTTGCAGACGATGAATGCCACCCAGGGGGTAGTGTCCGCTCTCATCTCACGGCGCATCTGACTAGAAAATTGTGTAACACCCCTATTCACTCAGTCAATGGATGATGTCAAGCATCGTAATTGTTTTAAATACAACTGGCTAACCGCACAACCCCTCTATGCATGACCAGCTCTCTTGACAACATAAAAATTTACGAGTAAAAAACATACTTCGAATCTAATATTATACATGTGAAAGTCTGTTTATTTGTTTCTTTGTTTGTCCTTCTTTCATGTTGCATGTGTGCTACGGATTGATCTGATTTTTTGCATGGACATAATTGGAACACTGAATATAGGCTTTTTAACCAGGGAAAATACCACATTCCTATAAGAAAACGCAGTCCACGCAGGCGGAGCCACGGAAAGCCAGTATAAGAATAAAGTTTAGAAGCCTAACTACGCTCTTAAAATCTCTGACAAAAAGGAAGAGCATGCAATAAGATAAACTCAAAATATTTTACATAATATTACAGTTTATTTAATTTAAGTAAGAAGTACTAAAAATGGGAATAGAATTTTTTCTTTTTTTTTGTATCCCACTGCTGGACACAGGTCTCCTCCTACAAGTGAAAAGGATTTAGGCGAATAATTTAAGTCAACACGTTGGCCAAGTGCGGATTAGTGCACGTCATGCTTTCAAGAAATTATGAATTCCTCTCAACGTGCACGGCGATGGAGAAGATCGTAGTCAATTAAATATCACGATATTTTCCGTCACCGTAAAATGCGCACATTACAAATATATTTGTTAGAGGTGCGCGCCGAGGATTTGAACCCGCTACCGGTCGCGTCGGAGACTCGCGTAACTATTTATTAAATAGTTACGAATACCTTATCTAAATTTATCTCTAAAACGTATTCAGGTTCCAATGGTGACATTGTCTACCATGTAATATGAATCTTCAAATATTATAATGACCTTAAAGAACGCACATTCTACGCAGAATTTCCGTCAAGGTTTTATAGTTTCATAATAATATTCTTCTACGAATGTTTGTCTATAACGCTTTTGTTCTTAGAAATATACTGTAAATCTGTAATACGATAAAATTCAGTATCTATTTAATTTACAATATCTATTATATTACGAACTGTATTCGTAGAATGTTGAGTAAAAATACTATATCCATAGTCCATACCAAAGTCCGCTAATCCTCACCTAATCAACCCGGTTAACTATGTTCTAATAATCGTCCTAATTCCACTCCATCACAAGAGAAAACCTGTGCCCAGCAGTGGGACATTAAAAAGCATTTAGAAGACTGCATCTTTACTCATTTTCCAGGTATACATACTATTACTTATATCAATCTATCAGCCTTTAAAAGTCCACTGCTGGACGTACATAGGTGTCCTGTGTCCTCGAATGTTTGCTACTACGTCCGGTGATACGGTCCTGCGCCTGAGCTACTATTACTTATATGCGCAAATAAAATTTTATTTGATTGAAACGAATTTCGCTAGAACGTGAGTAGGTATAATTCGTAATGAACAATCTGCCGCGTCTATGATCTATTCGACTAGTCTTTGGGCGGCGAGAGCGTTGTCCGGGGCCCGGGCGGTTCCGCGCCGCAATGTTTTTCATTTTCATACGCCACTACGTTTCAAAACAATGCTTAGTATTTACGCATTCGAATTATAATGTATGCATGTCTGACAGACAATTTCTTTTTCTGTAGGTTCATGTTTTGTCTACTGTGAATGTGACAAGTTTACTCAACCTTTTTATATCAGACAATGAGCAAGGTGTCTACTTGGTAATAGTGGTCCCTGCAGCCCATGCTCTATACTGACCTTTAACCAAGCCTTGAATCTTTTCTGATCTCGTGTGTTTGCGTCGCTACTCCAAAGGCTGATAATAACAAAAATAGATTAACGCCACACTCATGGCCCGGAACTAGGATACCCTGAGTCGTAGGTGCCACGGACACACATAAAGACATAATCACAAACACCTATATATCAGAAATAGAAACTCATCATTCCAATTTCTACCTCACCGGGAATTGAACCCGGGACCCTTGTGTGGCAGTCCGGCATGGTAACGACTACGCCACACATGTCGCCGGCTGAATTGCTTTAGGACAGAAAATCATAACTTCCCAGGTCAATAAACAACAGTTACTATAATATACAATCGTGACTATTTCTCAACTACTTTTTATTGCTTTACTAGTCTGCTTACCTATTTCGTTTTAAAATAAAAATTTAACAAAACAAAAACACCTAAGTACCTGCCTTACTTTGATTTTATCTACCTAGTTCCTTACCTACGTAACTGTAGTTAAAGAAAATGAGTATTTTACAATATTGGCTACAGAATTTAAAAGTCTAGTCCTAACTTCACCATCGCCAGGCTATATTATAAAAAGTATTAAAATACCAAGAACCTTCAAGTCCGTTTTACACCCATAAACATTCGCATTATGATACGAGAGGCACTAGAAATTGAATGTTACGATGTTTTAGAAGCGTGAGTCATAGTTACGCGGTTACAAATTATGTTTGGACATTACGCGGCAGGATCGGTTATGAGTACATGCGAGTTGTGAGTATTTACGACAGGGTTGATTGGCAGTGGAATGTTACGTTGTTTTTATTTTCATTGCGTTTCAATTCTATTTTTAAAAGTAGTTTTAAGTTGGTGTTAAGTTAAATGGGTGATAGAATTTTCATGTATCGATCGTGGAGGTACCACCGCTGCATCCGTTTCTGCGGTGATTCTGTCGTGTTTCTCTGCGGTTGCTGCTCGTACATGAGACGACCCTTAGTCTTCGGAGTAGCAGCGCAACTGTATACGATCCATGAAGGTAGGAAAGTAACTTCATGATACGATCTCAGACAAGATTAAGGCTGACTAGAGGGAGCGTATGATGCCCATGAGCTGCAGTGCCAGCTTGACACCACGTGGCCTGCACGATCGTCTGCTTCTACATTTAAGTAATAAAAAAAGACCAAATTTAACGTTCACCCAGCTAGTAATACCACACTAAAATATTTATGTCAACAATTTAGTCTATTAAATTATTTATTTAATCTTCATGTACCAAATATAAACATTATGTACAAGGCGGACTTAATGCTATAAGCATTCTGTACCAGACAACCTGGGGGTCTTCTATCCAGATGTAAAGGGCGCAGCGAGTAACGCAGAGGTGAAACCTTAACGTATTGAATAACATCAGATTCGTTTGAAAGAAATTGGTAGATTCTCGGTAATTTTATTAAAAACAGTAAAGAACTAAGGTCACACAAACGCACAGCGAGAACCTAATTGCTGAACAGTACTCGTGAAACTCAGATCAAATAAAAAAATTGGTGGTAAAGTCCGTTGACGGTTTAGTTTAACAGAAATAGCTTTTTTGTGATTTTCAGCACTTCAACTACACAGTGACTATTGATTACACATAATGTAACTGTAACACAGGTCGAACTTACCACAAGGCCCTTGCGCCTTGCTGTATTTCAGTGTGTTAATGTCAATAAATAGTTTTTTAGGAATATAATAAACAAATATATTATCCTCATAAGTTACTGACAGTTCTCCGAAAACTCGAAATGAAACCAAGTCTATAAAACTCATTATCTTAAAAAGTTTAATCATGAACAAAACCTATTCCAGCTACTTTAATCGAAATCTCTTTGTGTATGTGAATGAAACTGTAAAACACACCAATCCGAAGTTCCGTTGCGTGATAATGAAACTTCCAAACTGGCGAAAAAAATATTTGAAAGTTATTACCCGAAAATCTCGCAAAATTGCCTAAACTACTTAATACGAAAACAGTTACTTAACAAAAACCGTTCCAGATTTGCTCTTCAAAGTATTTGGGCATTTAACAAGAATAAGAACGAGACTTTTTGCGAAACCTTTCCGGAAAAAGTCTCTTTTTTTATTAAGATACAATGGCTAGTCTATTTTAATCTTGGAAAGCTATTTATCTAAACGCATAATAGGAATAGGAACAGGTACTCGTATATCATAATAGGAACAAGACATTGAGGAAACTTTTCTATAAAACCTGAATCTTAGGAATCGGTTTACAAAAAAATCCTTTTCTCCTGACAATTTTCAAGGTTCTAATATTTCAAATATACCTACCTAGCTAACAACTAGGTAAACTGTTTGCCTACTGTCACATTTTTTTTTTCAATTATGGCATCGCAAACTCTGTGCATACTGCCAGCGTCAAGTATTATTTTTGCATCAATTTTTTGCCAGTTTCAATGGAACTGGACGAAGTAATAACAAAGTCAGTGAGTAAGTCGTCAGTAATCAGTCAGTCTAGTCAGTCCAACATTCAAGTAAAGCGATGGCTACTTTACTAGAACGTGTCCGATGGAATTTTGGAGGCAAGCAGAAAAATCATATTTTAGCACTGTTATTCTATTTCACAAACACTCGTGCACTATAATTAACATATATCAAACAAAATGCCATCAACTTTATCCGATATATCTCAAAAATACACCAAGAAAATGAAAATAAAACAAGAGCACAATAATTATGTCTTTTTCGACTTCCCGCCAAAACTCCACTGTCACATAAATTCAAATCAACAACAGAATTATAAGTCGGTAGGATTTCTCTGTCCAATGTTCAATTTGAAACTTTTTTTTTCTTTTATTGCTTGTTTAAGTTAGGTATTCAAAGATTTTTGTGTAATCCTCGAATAAAAATGCTTCTTTTGAACTAAAACATATTTTTAGTGAACATCGCTACTAGGTTTTGTTTTTATGTGTAAGAAACGCAAACTTATAGTTTGAAGACGTAATGTACGTTACAAATTACAAAGTTCACAAAGGCTTTTGACCTATGTAATGTTTGTCTTGCAGCGGCTGTCCCCGACGTAAGTGGTTTCAGGATTGATTGCAGCGCTGCTAGTTATCGGGACAATTAATGATTAAACGGCCTGTCAGCTCGCTGTGATGCCTTAATGATAGTGCAACACTTGATGGGTAGGGCCTGCCTAGCCGTTTGTTGGATTAAATACAAATGTGATGGAAAACACTGGTGTTTTTGAGTGCTTGTCCAGGATACGGATGTCTCTTTATAATCGGGGAAGCATGGAAGTTATCGAATATTTTTATAACGCTTTATGGCAGCGTCCGACAAAACTTCTGTATGCCGATAACAGTCGATTTGATCGCTGACCTTTCAAAGTCTTCCTAAGCAAGGAAACGCGCATGCCGCACAATTTGCCCAACTAACAACTCAACCGCGCCTGACAATACTTAGCTAAGTTAGGAAACAGCCACTTAACTAAGCGCGCTTATTATAGGTAAACGCTTGCCGGCGAGTTATACGCCTTAATAATTTTAAGGATAATGTTTTAATTCTGTTACTAACATTAAACGCGTCCACTTGGTACAGTTTTAATGATCAGACGAGCAGACATGTCAATTAATTTTTTAACAATGTAATTAAGGGCATGACCGTGTCCTTTCGAGTGGCCGATTCCAAACTCATCAAGTTGAATAATTAAAAACGTAAATACAGACCGTACCTCATAATATCTCTGGTTGTTGTTAGCACTTACTTTTTAATATCTTGAGAGCTCTACATAGAAAGGACATGTGCACTATATCTCATGCATCTATTTTGATTTTCATGATTCTTTATTTAAAGAAAAGTACCCGGATGGGAGAGCGTTGCTCGGATTAAAATATTTGATTTTTCAGAGACTCATTGGCTTAATTAAAAACGCCATCTATTTCAGCTCATAATTTTAAAAAAGAATTACATACACTCGCTGATAGATTTCAGGAAGTCATATTTTTCAGTTTAGACTTGAAAACACGAATTAAACAGTATTTTCTACAAATGAAATGATTTATTGCCCCCGAAAACCTCTGCATACTAATTCATACTAATACATAATTTCATGAAAATTGTAGGAGCCCTTGCCGAGATTCAAATTTTAAAAGTATTTCGTTCCGTAGGTTTGGTTAGGACAGTCCCTGTAGCTTCCGGATTAAGAATAGAGCTACGGTATCCCCTGCCGGATCGTAAAAGGCGTCTAAAAGGGGGCTTCCGGGGTTGTGGGCGGTGAGAGTGGGAGCTCGATCCGTCCAGCCAGCAGCCCCGCGTAGGACGGCGGTGTGTTTGCGTGGCCGCATGTCGCCCATCGGAAGGTGCAGGAGAGCACACCTTCTATCCCAAAGACGGTTCCGTTCTCGGGCGCCTCGCGTGTATCCCACATAACCCGTTATCCCCTCCCAATATGCCGGGTAACTCTTTGAGTTCTACCCCCCCCCCCCCCTCCGATACCTATGTATTAGATTTGGTTTCGTAAAAAGAATAGAAAACTAAATAAAACGTTTAATTTTTATAGTCTAGTAATAATTTAATAGTCCTACAATAATACAGTATAAGATAACAGTCAAAATTTTAATCTCATTAACCATAAACACATATACACATTATACAGGTACAGGATTTAAGAAAATAATTTGTAACTTAAGGCTCAATATTATTATTAGAAATCCGTAATATTGCTCTTCAGAATGATATCTTAATGTCACGGATTCAATTCAATTCAATTCAATTTATTTATTTGCAAGAACACAGTACTTACATCGATAAGGTGTTACATACATTTTAATCCAATGTGTCCTACCTCACAAAGGTGTGCAAATTTATAATTTTACAATTATTATTGAGATAAATTTATTTATAATAATTTAAATGTTATTGCTGATTATTATTAATAGTCATTATTTAAATGTTAAAATCAGTAAATAATAATAATACAAAAGTCATAAAAACAGGTCACAGGATAACATTAGGTATATTAGTACATTATATCTATATTAGTCATTCAGTCAGTCAGTTATTATGATTATAAAAAATCTCTCTCTCAAATATTCATTCTAATTTCTAAGTCTAATTGAAATGTCTAAATTGAAGACGTAACGAGCAGCATTCCCACAGGAGCGGGACTACGGACAGACAGACAGAACAAACTAAACTGGCCCAACCTGATTTGAACCTATTGTCCACACTCCATCTGTCTCATAGTGATAAGCATTAGCGTGTCGATGGAATGATTCGATAGAAGTTCCGTTATCGACAATTATCAATAGATTAGTTTTTTTACAAAGTAATAGTACTTATAGAAGATATCTAGCCATAGGACTCTATTTCTAATTCTACAGCGAATTGTTTCGTCTTAATATCAGGTATCTCTTAGTAACAGGTATCAATAGAAGACAAACATATTGTATTTTTGTCTCATTCTCATACATTAGATACATGTTTGTATGTGCAATAATTATATTTTTTAGCTGCTTTAATATTATCAACATATTTGAAAGATAAATTGATTATAAAATTTCAATTAAGTCAATTTAAATACAGATAGCCTAAGTAAACTTTATCCTAAACTAATTAAATTGTTTTATTAATACTTTCACAGAGGTCAATGGCAGAACATCGTGCAAAATAGTAATTAGAGTCGCTATACTACTTAGTATTTTAATACACAGAGGATTTAAATGTGCCGAAAAAGTAGTCCAAATTTAACAAAATAATTATAATACAAAGAATAAGCCATTATAAACAAACATGACATGGGACAGCAAAAATGTTCATTATGGTTACTGTATGAAAAAAAGATGATAAGCGACTAGTATTTTATTCAAAGATGATTAATAAAAGTTATAAAAAAACATTTTTTGCACGTATTTAAAAAGAACACTGAGAGATACTACGTAAAATTTATAGAGCTACTACAAAACAATCAAGTAATAATAATGTTGAACCGAATTGTCAATTAACTTTTACAACTGTAGGCATCCGCATGTGTTATAGCACTTTTATTGCAATCTGTTTGAACTGAACTATAATTTGCATATTCGTGGCTTAAGTGTAACTAATTGCTACTTGTATTATGGTAACTAATTTATAGGAATTAGACGGAAAACGGCCCAGAAAAATAGAAAAAAAAGGCAGTAGTTTGTAACCGTTTGGATTTTTTTTAGATGATGACCACTTTTCGCTCGACTTGTACTATAAGACATTGCTTGGTGCCAAATTTAATAATTCAAGGACAACGGAAAGTACGACATATTTCGATTCTTTTTTATAAATATTATGATTCGCAGTATAAACTACTACACTGTTGATTTCTTAAATTTATTGTAATTTTTTTATGTTTTTTTTATGTTTATTTTGTTGATGTTATTTTAAATTTTATTGCTTCAGCGTTCTTGAGATCATGTATCAGGAGGTATCAAAGATGCATTTGTATATGTACATATGTATAATATGATGTATTGGTTACTTTTATTCCTTATATACGGTACGCTAAAATCAACGGCAAGCTCGTTTCCATAGGTAATGATGGGTAATTTCGTTAAATTCTAATTTCGATGGAGATTAACTAACAACATTATTATTTTCACGCTTCAGAGTGCGTGGACGGAAGCAGTAAACTTTACACTTTTGGCAACTCATAATGACCAGTGTCGGATTTGGACTGTTACGAGTAGAATGCTCCTGCAGTTATCACAATCTAATGGATTTTCATAGTTCGAACGGTGAATTTAAATGCGCATAAAACTGCCACTCTTTTATTAGGATGGAGATCAGAAAACAAGGATATGGACTGATAAAGCCAAACCAAATCCTATGCCGCAAGGTTTATTGTATATTTAATTGACTAATGAAATGACTTGCGTAAATAGATATTTTGGATTGAGCTAATGTCACAAAGCTGTATCTGCTGTAACTAAGAATAAATTACTCAGACTTTTAGGACAAACACACTTGATCATCCTACACACATGCTTACACCGAGCCCTTATTTGCGGAACATAACATAACATAATACGCTTAGTTTACTTGTCGCAAAATCCGGTCCTGACGAGAACTTTTTCGTAGGTTTATGCTTCTAACTCAACGGTGCCCCTTAATTAGGCTATTTCGTTTTATCTCACATGATATCTGCGATTGCGACACAGACACGCCCACTGATATGCAAATCAAAAATATATAGGTACCACACACGTTTTTATACCTTTTTATATATTACTCATGCTAAACACCCGTGTTATCGTCGTGGCCAAATTCGTGTAGCGTTGCTAATGGGTCTAATATTCTCGTAATGATCGGCTATAGGGTATGTTTCTATTCTTCTACTATTTTAATGAACCTATTATATTATTAAGTATAATTCAGTCAGTAAGTCACTGTAGGTAACATAAACCACAGAACATATTAAAAGAGGTAGAACGGCAATAATGCGCCGTTCGTATGAAAACTAGTGTCGCCGATCAAGCCTCACCTTTCACCTCTATTACATCTGTACTTAAATAAATACGAAGCTTGCGCACATATTTGAAATTTCAAATCTAGCCAATCGTAGCGCCGCACAATCACGCGATTTCAAATGAACGAATCACACCCATGCACGCATTTCGCAGCACGATCGTGTGCTTCTGTAGAGATACGAGCGTTTGCTCATATCCTTGGCGCGTCTGCCCCGCCCACATTTCCATTCTAACCTCTTTTAATATGTTCTGTGACATAAACTATGTAGGTAATTATTTGTGATGAAATTTTTCATTTTCTAATCTTGAATTGATGTTTGATTATGACAAAATTCTTATTTTTCTTTTATATTTACCACAATAATCATCAGTATAGGTAATCAGGTAACATATTTTTAACCCTCAAAATGTCACATTACTAGGAACGGGTCTCTTCTCTTATTAAGCTTACAATGAGGAATTTAGGCTACAGCTTACATTGGAATCTATCCTAACATGGCCGGAAATAATTTTAACAATGAGCATCGCTTTAGCATTTCGGTGTATGAATTATTGGTCATGTTTATTTGAAGCAGTCTTAAGAGCTATTACAATTAATAAAACACGTCTTTTGCAGTCGACTTCAACGAGAACTCGAATCTTGCTTGAAGTTGGGTGTAGATAATAGTAATACGAGTATCTACGGATAAGTTCTTCATCCTTGAAAACTCGTTCACTGTTTCACTTAATTAAAAAATAAATATAGTGTGGGCCACGCTATCGATAAGTCGTATGCCTAATGAGAATAATTAAAATGAAAATAATTTATTTGCACAAATATGGGTATTACAAAAGTTGTTTTATGTACATTTATTAGTTCGCCATATTTACCTCAGTGAGATATGCAAATTTGGACGACAGAATTAAAACTTTAATTTAATCTAAGCAGTACAACTAAAATTACTTATAACTAAATTTATTATAATTGAAGACAACGTTGATTTCATTTTAATCTATATTAATTCAATTCACCTCCTCCTTTCCCTTCATTTTACAGAGCAGATAATTAACTAGTTTAATTAATGTTACAATTGGGTAGGTACGTTAGCGATAAGAAAAGTGTATAAAGTTTCAAATAATAATGAACCCAAAAATGTATTTCCGTCACAGATGATGGATCTACCGGAAACAATATGTAATAACTAATCTAATTGAGTTACTTAATTATAACCAACTAGTTAGCTAGGGAGTCTAGTCAGTGCCTAGGATCTGCGTCACGCGCCATGAAATTTGGAATAAAATACTTATTATATGTAATTATGTATATAATTAACAAATAAGCATACATTTTGATCGTTGACGACCTGCGTGGCGCAATGGTTACCATGTAGGACTGCCAATCGAAGGGTCCCGGGTTCGATTCCCGGCGAAACCGAAACAGTTTTTTCTGTTCTCGGTCTGGGCGTTTGTGTTTCTGTCTTGGTGTGTGTCCAAGGTACCCACGACACAAGGTATATCACCCTACTGTGGGGCTATGTGTGTGAATCGTATCGTAAGAATCGTTAAAATAATATTCCAATTAATATGTTGTGTAAAATTTACCAGAGCAAGCCTTTTAAAAAAGAGAAGTATGTACAAAATCGGAACAATACTTAATACATTAATCGTGTATGAATAATTTATATGTTTTCCTGATAAAAACTAAATTAAAGACTATTTTTGTGTTATCATTGTCCAAATAACTTCGACAAATTACAGCCTACAAAAATTTGTTGTAATAATCTTGAAGCTCTGTTTGAAAATTTAAAGTTATTTCTTAATGTTTGAAATTTCCCGCTTTAGTTGGACCAACGAATAATACGTTATTATCGCAGCTGATTTTCAATTTAAAATTAAATTTCACCTTACATTCCTGCACACACATGTCTACAAATATGTATATCGACATCGTGTAACGCGTATGTCACATCCCTAGGCAAGCTTAGTTAGAAACGATTTTGAATGAAAGTGTGCCGTCCTTGAGACCTCGCGCAAAAAGTGGTTCTGTACAACTGATCTAGACACATACGAGTACGTACGTCGTACACGGTATGTTGGCCAGTGAACGCATGGGCTTAGATTAAAAATTGCTTACATACATTGCGTACAGCTACGTTTTTTAACATTTTTCGGCTACATCGCAAGAAAGAAATCTCCCTTGAACGATTAGTAGGCCGAGAAGATCACCCATCAATTGGACAGACACAATATTTGTCTTGACTGTCAGAGAATATCATTAGGCATTAAGTCCGCCCATTGTATAGAGAGCAATACAGTATAAATAAATAAGTAAATATTATATCAAAGTCAGACTTCAATAGTCCAATGCCTTCAAACACCATAAATGGGGAAATATTGCTCGAACAGCAGTAACCTTCGACATGGACAAAAACGCTCTCTATGCAATCATCTAAGCAAGCAAGACCACTCTGAGAAAAGTCAACAACTAAGAAGAAGAAAGATGATTAAAAATATTTTATCTTTATCTTCTTATATATGTAACATTTTAGATAAATGTTAAAATACCTAGGTGTGTATATTAAATTTCGCTTAAAGTTTTTAAACATGAAAACAAAAAGTTTAATAACTGTTTTATTACTGTGTTTATGAAAAGGTTTCTTTTTTCATTTATTTAGTCAAATTGCTAGGATTTAGGCCACAGAGGACCACGCTGGTCTAGTGCGAGTAGTGGACATAAAACACCTTTAGACAAATTAGTAAAGCTCACAGGCATGAATGAAAACATTGAAAGAAAACATTTTAATGAATTATTTTAACGTTTTCCAGATAGATTGATTGTTATGGAAGACAAAAACGACCCTTAGAGCATCAAAGTTACTGACTCATCCTTCAGTAGAGACGGCATAGCGCCTCGCTTCGTTACATAATTTTTGTGCCAAATCTGGTGCGGGGGAAAGAACGCACAAATTTTAATTTTGTCACACATTCACAAATATTCTTTCATCGCTACTGACGCATGAATTTCTAAATATGTCAATTTCAATTAACAACGTCATTTTCTATGCACCGACAACACTGACACCGACACACACAGACAGTATAACTAGAAGGCAGATTGTGAATGGACGTTGAGACGAGGGGTTCGCCCGTAAAGGCCACTCCTCTGACGGGTGTCATACCTGTCATACCTTGATGCTCTAAGATACGACCATTATAAATCATAATGACAGATGCGCGTTCAAAGTAGGCCTCCCGAAACTTTATAATAATAATCATAACATACATTATCGGAAAAACTTTTGTACTCTAAAAGATAAAAGAGCCCTAATCCTCAATCTGACATTTTTAAAACCATCTCAAAAGGTTTTCTTAATCAATCACTCTGGAACACTTTCTAGACAACTAAGAAACATTAAAAAGTTTTAGGTGGGAACAATGTTTTTGTAGCCGGGCTTATTATGGATTAAGTAAAAATCTTTACTTTTTTTCGTGGCCTTTCAGAGCTTAAGTAAAGTTATACTGCCAGTTACTAATGTTTTTTCTGCCTTCTTACTAATTTCCAAAGAAAGCGTTGCCATGTTTATGTATATATAGGTAATGAAATGAAATGAAATGAAATGAAATGAAATGAAAATATTTTATTTGCACAAATATGGGTAGCAAAAAAGGTTTTACAAAAATATTTAGATCGCCATATTTACCCTTTAGGGTGTACAAATTTTATTGTAATATTTATATAATTACAAGTTAAATTATAAACTAATTATGTACAGTAAACACTAAAACACACAGTATACTTAAATAATTTTACATTATTATCACTCCAGCTACCCAAACTCAATTTAACCCAAGTTTGTGCTTTTTTATACAAATTTATTTATTTTATTTGAACCATACCATATACCATAACCAGGTAGATATACAGTTTCCAAGGATGGTTGTTGAATGACTCTCGGGTGTATATATATGTGTGTGTCTAGTGTGTAGGGACAAAGGTTGAATCAAACAACTAAAGAAGAAAGCTAACTTCGGACCGTTTGTATATATAGGTACTGAGAATCTAAGACTAACTACTAACTTCGATAGCGTGATTCAGGATACGTCTTTTGATTGGCCAGTTCAGTTTACAATGTTCGATGCTTGCGTCATCTTGCATGGTCAGCATTTTATGTGAGCCGCTACAATGGTCAAAAAGGAATATTTTACGAATTCATGTAAGTATGTATAAAAGTTTCAGAACTAAACCAAACCCGCAAAATATTGTATGTCCTATTTGAATGAAGAACTTCTATGTATATTTAAATCGGTTGTACCATTCGTAATAGTATCTATATTTCTACACCGATTCCACGTGCCATGGGTACTATGGATAACATACAAGACACCAACACAGAGACTAAAAATTTTGAGTCATCAATCAAATTTCTACTGGGAATCGAACGCAGGACCAACGAACGTCATAACAGTACAGTCTTACAGGTCAAAACATAACACTAGCCAAACCCTCACATTGTGTCAAATAGCAATAATAAAATGGACTGCAATAATCTCAAAACGCGGGCCAAAAACGAGTCGCGTAAAAATTCTGTTACTTCCCCTCGGTAGGGGGTGAAAGGGCTTGAGGAAGGTCAGGGCTTAGGGTAGGGCGCGACTGGGAGCGTTTCAAGGTCTCAGTCCTTTTTGCCCAATTCAGGTTTGGCGAGCGGTCCGCTTCTATTGTTGTAAACACGTTGTAAGGATTTATGAGAATCGCGCTTTGAATTTGGACAAGCTTTGATGGTTTTTGCGTCGTAAAATTTGGGATGAAATTGTTCGTAATACGTTTTTAATGTTTGTTTACGCGGTTATTATCAAATTTTTAAATATTGATGTCTGAAAAGATCTCATTATTATTTTTATTGCTTAGCAAAAAAATATAATATTATCTACCTAAAAATAGCAAAAAACTAATCTTTATTAACTTTTATATTCATACTTTTTTGTACATACATCTATAGATCTATAGTATTTTGTGCATTAGAATTTATAAGTTACTTCGCAAAGTCCAGCTAAAATTGACGAGCTTTTAGTATCTCTACGCATCGTAGAGTTTATCTACAAAGAAGTTTTTTATGGAAACTTCGATTAATATCGGGCTGCATTCATGGTAACCTAATGGTCCATAAGGTGATTTGAATGTTAATCATTTAATATAAAAAATAAATAATCCTGTCACCCTTAACCGACAGAAAACAAACCCTCCGTCTTCGCTAAGCCTTCGCTAGGGACGGTGCGCTCAGGGTGAGGTCCGAACTAAACATCCATACACCCATATAGGTACCCTGTAGGGGACACGGGTCAGCGACTTCGCCCTCCTCAATATCGTATATCAGGAGGGAAGGGCCTCGGATTAAGTTAATTACGTCGTCAAACGTGTTGGCTACTATTGAGCGTCTGACATAGGTCAACACTTAAGTGTTAAGTCTAAGTCGGCCCGCAAGGTGCAAGATCTATTAGATTAGAAACCTTCTTTAGTTGTGACAATTTCATCTGATTTTTTTATGATTCAAGGATAGAAATCTTAACCCATATGCGTACATCTTGTCTTATCTCGTGATCAATTGAAACATGCGATAAATTAGTATTAATTAGTAAGATACCTATATTAGAAAATTAGAAGGTTTAGAATTAAAAGGTCTTTCTTAAGTTAAATTCTACGGTTAGAAGACATGAAACCACTAAGCAGTAAGTTATTGTTAAGCTGTTATTCCGTCTTAAAATTGACTTTTTTGTATTGGCTTACTAACAAATAAATTAGTTCGACCTAATATGAACTTAAGAGAAGGCTTCGGTCTTAGTTTTTTTTTCTTTAACGGCGCTTTCGAAACCTAAACTATTTTCCTTAGTCTGTGTAAAATCACAAAAAAAATGTAAATTATACAGTACATTAAAATTGTAAACATACTAACGTCAAAATTACGAAATCACGCAACGTTAATTATTATCAATAGACTTTCTTATGTTGAAAAGTATTACATATCTTAACTATTATAGCACACAAAACACATTACATTAACGCAGTCATATTATTGTTTGTTTACAAGACTAAATAGGCAGCTTTAACTAAACTATAATTAGTTATAATTTTCCGCCCAACTTTGTGGAAATGGTTTTTGATCCGAAACTACGCGAAGGTGTTATTTCTCGAAAGGCTTATTTAGGAGTAACATATCCCGCACGTGTTCACGTTAATCCTGACTCAATTAAGTACTTAATAACTAATTCATATTAAGCGGAGTGCCGAATTATGTTTACACCACAGGAAAATTACCCCTATTACACTAAGCATTCTACAACGTACTTAATTTCCTTCACTCGTATAGGTATTAGACAGAAAATGTCGTCGTACATAGAAATACACGTCTTCAAATAAACTTCAGGGCGACTTACTAATCTTTTAGAACTGAAAATGCAACTAGACTATTAAATTCTAGAAGAATAGGTACGAAATATTTTTTTTTACTTTTTAGTGCATATTAGTACCATACCATACCATAGCTACTCTGTAAGAAAGCTTATTATTGTATACCCCATATTTTAAAACAGGGCTGAAGTTTTTCTCCGTATGCTCTTTTCTTCAGCTCAGCATTGCCTAAGCGCACCCAGAGCAGACATAACAAAAAAATAACGTTCACTAAGAGTTTGTAAATGAACCGTACAGTGAATAAAGAATATTTCATTTCATTTCATTTCATTAATTTGTTTTGGAATAGTTTTCTTTTGAAGTCGTTTTTTTTTAATTTTTCTAATTAATGGTGCCATAATCAACGCGATGCGAGCGGACTGATTGTCGCTGTAGCCAATGAATGGGCCATTCACAGATAACTCTCAGCAACTCAGATTCTTGTTTGAGGTCATTTCACTTTCCATTTAAGATTTGAGAGACCACCTATCCAACGAAAGGCAAAAGAATTGCTTCAGGCAGAAACGGGTAGTACTTTTTCGGTTAGTAAGAGTATAAAACTCTACCATTTGCATATTTTTACTACAAGCACTAATTGTTTCCTAATTTCTCACTTTTATACTTTCAGCATTTCATTTAAGCCCTCGCTAAACTCAAAGGATTGAACCTAGAGAATTTTATTATGACAAGAATGATCCGGTATTACCTCGAATTTATTGATATTAACATATTTAGAATTTCCCTGTCTCCCACTGTAAATATAACGTAAGAAAAGCTCTCTTCGGACAAATTACTCCACAAGGAGTCGGCTGGTTGATTCGCATTGTTTATTACATTTTTCATATCTTCCATCAGACATAATCATTGCTAATTAGTTAGCGAATCATCAAAGCACATCTTGGTCGTTTCTTAGAAATAATTACAGACTTCAGTCGCTTTGATTAAAAGTAATAACCAATTCTAACAAATCTGATGCACGTTCCCTTTCCGTTAACTCTGCGCCGCTGAACAAAACAAATCTAAACACGTAAAAGTAATATAGGTATTAGGTATAGAAGATTCTTCCATTACTCTCAACTCAATTCCACAGGGATCGTCAATTGGATTTCATTTCTTAATTATTAGAATAGTTTGGTACTTGGTACTATCCGCGCACAATGAGAATGGGATGGAACCTTGTCAAAGTAAATCGAAAATGACAGTAATATTTTCCAGAGGAACTAGTCATTCAAATCGATACGACCCACACTATATTGTTGTGTTGAATAGTACTGAATAGAGACTATGCGTCAGCAATCTTACAAAAACTATTAATTGTAGACCCTACAGACATAACAAGTGAACTGACTGACTGTCAACCACAGAACAACCTCTTTTAATATGTTCTATGCTGACAACACTGCATGATTTCATGATGCCGTTTGATGACCAAGATTCATTATAAGTACTTTTACCCAAACTAAAAAGGCGTTTTAATATCGTGTGTATCTGCGTATAAAGCAAATTTCTAAAGAAATTACATTTATATCTAGAATTACTACTTGTATTATTGATACGAACGCATGGCTTATTTTCATTATGTACCAAATCCACGAAAAACAGCTGAAAGACTTAATAAATACTTTGAAGATAGAAGGCATAACAAAAAGGATAGGAAAATACTTTCGAAAACAATGATAAAAGAGATAATATATAGTAAAAATAAATATAAACACGTTCCAAAATAAAACAAGTACAAAGACAAATGTTCTAATAGTCAGTATTTCACACACGGAAATAAGTACTCTGTCATCTGCTCTGCTCCCACGTGCTTTTTTAATTCAACTCATTCACACTCACACAATAATTGAATCATTTATGCGTACGTAAGATACAAGTTTATTTTAACAAACAATTCTCGAGCGGATTTAAATAAATATTGCATTGTTTTTACGTTGGTACATATTCGCGTAGCGTAATGGAAAACATCCGTGGAATGCCTCTAAAACTGATATATAGTAAAATATATTTATGTAAACAAAGTATTAAAATATTTAATTGCAGCAAGGTAGATAAGAGGATATAAAGCGTTCATTCGTTCAAATGTTTGAAATATTGAATCGTTATTTTTACAGCAAATGCAGAAAGACGCTACATTTTTTGTGTAGATATCACAATCGTATTAGATAATTTTACGTGAAAATGCACAGTTTACACGTTAAATATTCACTCACCTTACTAGGCATTTATTCATATTACTAGCTTTCTTCAATTCGTTTGCTAAAACTTATCATTAAACATTTATCATTTTGTAGCTGTGACCATACTTTTTGCTAACCTATTTCTCTCTGTTTACGTCAAATACGAAACGAGTAGGTCAAAAATTGTGTTTTGAGAGTTTGCCGGGTAAAGGTTGCCTCCAAAGCTCCGTAGATCCATTCTATTAAATTGATTTGATTCGATATTTGACTGACCTGACAGATGACTTACTGATTTTAAATTTCCTCCAGTTTCAACTAAACAAAAAAGTAAAAATAAATAAGGAACCATATTTGTATTTCTTTCAGAAACACTTAAATACACAAAAATAGGTTCGTTGCAATTTATAATGGTATAGGCAGGCTTCGTTCGCACGCTAGTTCTATCGCTCAACATAGCTTTTTATGTTGTTTTTTCATGCGAACAAACTAGACGGGTCGGAACCAACGAAGTTTTTATACCTATTCGTATGGCAGTCTACGAGCTAGGCTGCCAGTTTTTTCATCAGCTTCAACAGGTGTTATCTACACATATAATAAAATTAATTGATCGCCGTCTAGGCCAAAATATTTCAGAAAAAGTATGTTTTTAAAATTTGAAATCATTTCTGGGTTTTTTTCCATGTCTGTGAGTTTGCGTACTAGTTGAGGCTTGACTGATTTGAATACGGTTTTCATTGAGTTGTTTTTAATTTAAAGATAAATTGAAACACATAATCTCTCATTATAAGCTTGTTTTATTCAGATTATTACTATAAATAATCTGTTACGCATAGTTTTGGCAAAAGTCTATAAACTATAAAAAAAACTTTATACAACATTTGCTAGTGGGCCGATAGTTTCCATTTTATTTCAATCTTTCAAGCTTACATAGAAATAATAAGGTCGCCTTACGTTAACATTTCTTTACTTAATTTGGATTATTTCAACTGGTGCATGTACTCGTTATTTGTATGTGATTAAAACGCATTACTGTACACCAGAGGTATTCCTTATAGTTTCTTGACAGTAAAGATATAAAAGACGGAAAATCATATCTTCTTCAATGTTCAAGCCAATTTTTCCGTGGCTTTTACTGCCCCTCGGCGCCCCAGAGCAACTCCTCACAGTAATTTGAAAAGACTCTTCAACACAGACGACGTTAGAGGCGCAAACAACATAATCATTCATTTGCTTTGATTATGTTTTACATTGGATGTTATGTCAATTGTCAAGGTTATATTCAGCTAGTCAATAGCATGAAAATATTTATTGTAGTGTCTCTATAGTCGTACACTGTTGACAGAGTGCTCGTGGCTTTATGATGAGGGTTAGCCACACAGTTGCCCTGTACAGCAACTCTCGCGATCCTGCGCCACCGCCTTCCATTGCTGGTATTGCGGCAACATTGAACATTGTGTGGTCGATTTTATTAGGTCTGTCCGGCGTATAGGAGATCTGCCACGTGACATTTTTGCCTCCACCTGCCCCTAAACAGTGAACTACAAGCCGAACCATTAAGCTTTCGTCTCTTCATATGTGACCGAAACATTTTATTGCTTATCTAGATAGTCGTATATAGTTTTTTTTTATATTTAGCTCTTTTAAGGTCGAAATATTGGAACGGTGAGGAGTTCTACATTATGTTATGTACTTGTAATATAATATGTCGTTATTTTAAATTATGATTTAATAAATAGTACCCGGATGACCGAGCGTTGCTCGGATAAATCCTGAGGGGGGCTGGGTGCGCGTTATTTGGAATGGAACTCCGTGGATAAAACAATTGACGCTTCTTCAGAGAGACTCATTGGCTTAGTGTTGCCTAACAACGCCATCTACTGAAGCAGCTCGTAAGTAAAAAAAAGTATAACATACTACTCAATACTGCCAATAGATGTCAGGAAGAATCATGTTTTTCAGTTTATGTTTAAGATAATTATTGCTGATAAGACGAATAAAACGACGTTTCCTCTAAATAAAAACTAGCTAGCCCAGATCCATTAACGCCTCTGAATCTCCTTACATGCTAAATATAAAAATCGTTGGAGGCGTTTTCGCGATTCAGGTTCTATGCATATATATATTTATAAGATTGCTTAATGTTAAAAATATATATTTTAGTAAAAAATACTGATAAGTCATTCATTTTGATAGAAAAATTAGTATACATGATACACATACCATACAAAAAATACAATGTTAGCGTGAAGGTGGCAGAATAACTTATGCACTGCGCATTTCACATAGCCGCAACGGTTCAACAGTTCGCCAGTTTGCGCATAATAAGATTTTCAATACGCTTACCTTGTTGTGACGCAAAAACTATTTTACATTTACTATTTTGTTGCATGTTGCTCGATTGTTATCCGATTCGATCGAAATGCAACTTTTTACGAGTTTTTTAGCGAGAACATTAGGCGATCAAAAATGATAATTTTTATGGGCCATGTGCAGATATCATATATTTACATATTTTGTATGAAATTGCTTATCTCATCTAGATATGTCTTGAAATGCAAACAAAAATTTAAAAAAATGCCGGTTATTTTATTTCTATAATTTACTGGTTTCCTATAATCAAATTTAATATTCCATTTCTGTAATCATTTTTAGGGTTCCAAATGGCAAAAAACGGAACCCTTATGGATTCGTCATGTCTGTCTGTCTGTCCGTCCGTATGTCACAGCCATTTTTTTCCGAAACTATAAGAACTATACTATTGAAACTCGCTACGTAGATGTATTCTGTGAACCACATTAAGATTTTCACACAAAAATAGAAAAAAGCAATAAATTTTGAGGGTTCCCCATACTTAGAACTGAAACTCATTTTTTTTTCCATCAAACCCATACGTGTGGGGTATCTATCTATGGATAGGTGTTCAAAAATGATATTGAGGTTTCTAATATCATTTTTTTCTAAACTGAATAATTTGCGCGAGAGACACTTCCAAAGTGGTAAAATGTGTCCCCCCCCCCCCCCCCCGTAACTTCTAAAATAAGAGAATGATAAAACAAAAAAATATACATGATGTACATTACGATGCAAACTTCCACCGAAAATTGGTTTGAACGAGATCTAATAAGTAGTTTTTTTTAATACGTCATAAATCGTAAACCAGAATTTACCTTTCTTCAATCTTAATGCAATGATTTCTATGAATAATCAAATGCAATGATGTATTTCTGTTGCCGCTATTGTTATACAAATTCTAAAAATAGAATAAAATAAATATTTAAGGGGGTACCGATACAATAAACGTGATTTTTTATAGATAATGGCACAGAACCCTTCGTGCGTTAGTCCGACTCGCACTTGGCCGGTTTTTATAAATGTGGCAGTGTGTTTATTTGTTTGTCCTTCCTTTACGCAACGGATTGGCCTGATTTGTATGTAGATAGTTCGGGGGTTAAAGAATGACAGACAAACCTACTTTTTATCCGAGGAAAATGTCTCAGTGCTATGGGAAAAAACAAATAACACTTCACTCTGTAGCCTCACACAAGAATATACTTAGAATTCTCTGAATTTTGAATACCAAGGCAACCATAGATAAGTCCTTACTTATCACAACTAGATAGAAATGCTCATAATTTAAATATCTATCTCGCCGGGAATCGCACCCAGGGCCTTTGATCCGCAGTCCGGTATGGTAAGCATTGCGCCGTACTGGTCATCTGTATTGAAACACATAAGTAATACAAGAAATAAGCTTTCAAGCTTACGCTAAGCGTTTGTTAAATACAATGTAAACTAGAGTGGGTATACTGACTGTTAGCTAATGACCTACCAAATATAATGTATTGAATTTTAACTATTGTATAAATTATTACTGAAATATTAATTGTCAATGTAATTGTAAGATAATTCAGAACTAATGTCTTAAAATATAGCTAATATGAAATGGAAAGGTAAAATAAAAGGGTCACATGATGTTTTAAACTCATTTATTTGTATTTTAATGATTTTAGTTGTTTTTAATGATTACCCAATGATCGTTTGCTCTGCGAGGCGTAATAACTTAACATGTAAAGTATAAAGTAATACGTTTTAAAATATATGACCCATCAACATCAGCATAATATTCTAAAAACAATCAAATGGTATATAGTTGACCATGGCACCCACTACAAGACAAATACATACGGTATTTTAAATATCGGAAACCAAACAAATTTGATTAAGGCTAATCTTTAACTTATTTACTGACACTGACCTATTATATCGTCCTGTAGCGTTACCACATAGAATAAACTTTATAAAGGTTGGTACTTAACTTGTATTCACTTCGACTCCAATTACAAAAACTGAACTCACAAATGACAGACTGCCTCTTTTATAACATTTGATACGTACCTCCACCACGCTCATGGCGGGAGAAGTGAGACTACTTCCGGAACTTCCGTTTAATACTACGATTACCTTTAAAATACATATTTACTAATCGAATTTCAATAATTCAATAATATTATAATTAAATCACACAACAATATAAAATGGCTAATCTTACATGTTCTGAATATCTGATATATTAATGGTAACTATATAGATTGGATAAGTGGAAGTTATTATAACGTGACATGTCGGTAGTTTAATATATCATTGACAAGAAAATTACCGTGGATAAACAAGTAAGTCTAATTACAAAATCTTATAATCTAACACGGCCATACTGACAGTACTTCGTTCTCGAAGTACAAAATTATGCAAATACATTTTTTTTTTCAAATATAATCATTATAGTACATCACCATTAATTTCTATTTACATATGTATATTTACAGTTCAGCATTGCCACCGTCTTACTTCTCACATTAAGAAGACTTTGTGGCAACGGTCAGATACTTTCAACAACATTCATCTCTAGCCCCACACCTGCTGCGCATGAGAAAGGCTAGGCAAAGTAAATGACTTCAGCAGTTCCAACCAACAATCACATTATGTACATTTTATTTGCTTAACATTACAGTCTCATAATGTAATGTCAATACAATGCCATCATTGAAGATTATTATTGCCAAGAACGAGAAAGAGAGAGGAAAGAAAAAAAATATACATCATTTGATATATTTAATCAGCTGTGATGGCTCTGTGTTGACAAAAAAAATCTTTTTAAATAAAATGTAAAGAACAAAAATATATTTTTTTTTATGAAAATCAGCGTGTAAACAAATCAAACAATATGTATGTGCAATCAAGATACTGGAATTTCAAATTCGTTTTCATCCATAAATTCCCCTGGCCATAATCTCAATTTGTCTTTAGCTATAGTCATATTTCTTAAATTGCCTAAACCTCTAAGTGCGTACCTGCCATTAGGTAGTAGAGCAGTAATTTGGTACGGACCTTTAAATCTGGGGCTTAATTTATCACAACGTCTGTGGTCTTGGTTCACATATACCATATTGCCGACCTCAAAGTCTTTATTATTACGCCTAACGCTATCAAAACGCGCTTTCACACGATCATAAGTCAATCATTTGACATGCTTAAGTAAATATTGTATATTATAATTATTATTTATTTCATTAGAAAATACAATAATATATTATAATCATCAAAGCTTGTCAAGGACAAATTAGTGTATAAATATAATTCAACATCACAATATCAGTAATTTTCATCGAATAATTCACTGAGTCAACACCTCAACTTTCATTTTCTCTTAATACGCCATAACTACCCTAAGCCAAGCAGAGCAGCAGAACGAAACCATCATTATAAAACCAATCGATCGATGAATAATTTTATACTTTTATATTTTTTTTTAGTGTTGTTTATTTATTTTATGTAATAATTTTAATTTTAATATTTAAATATTTTAAGTTTTTAAAATCCGATAAGAGCGGTCTTAAAGGATCTTCGGCTTTTGATGCCTACCCACCGCTGGGTCAATGAGAGAAAAAAAAAAAGCCGGGGAAAAAAACTCTCAGGCACTGTTTAATTTAATACTAATCGCGATTATTTTAGCAAAACAATTCTGACTGAAGTTTAATTATCGTATAATACGAACTAACACTGTTCTTGTTTTGAATTTCACCTCTTTTTATTTACTATAAACAATTTAATTGCTTTTATTTCTTATTATTTTTTAATTACAAAGCCTACCACACATTTTCATCGTCACCCAGGGTTGACAACAAAACAATGCCTCTAAGCATAAGGTTTGACCCTTTGTATCTTTTAATATAAAAAGAAATATTAATATATATTACTCGATATGATAATTGAGAAAACTAGGTTATCACCGTTTCAAATTATCAAAATAATAATTTATTAAATACACATGTATACTACACATGACATCTACCATTTCATTAACGTTCGGCCAATCTGACAATAGAATTTTCAGCAAACACAACACAAATATGTCATAGTATTAGTCAAATAATTGTATAAATATGCAATAGGTTCAAGCAGGGTAACTGAACAGGGGCCATTGGAAAAGTCGATAAATAAATTAATGGTTTGAAATCGTAGTTATGCAACCTTAAAAATATAACATAATTAGGTTTTATGTCATCAAGTAATAAATTTGAATTTTGGAATTTCAAATAAATACTAACCGAAAAAGCAGAAGTTTTTAAGATTATAAGATGTAATAAACGAGCAATTCTTGTATAATAGATATATACGATATATAGAATTTGAATCTCGAAAACGCCTCCGAAGATCCCTATGAAATTTAGTAAGTATGATTTCGGAAGCCATAAATCGATCCAGCTAGGTTTTCTTTTTAGAAAACGCCGTTTTATCCCTGTTTAAACTAAAATATAAAATAAGAAAATATCACGTACATCTATTAGCGAAATGTGTATTGATGTTTATAAAGTCATAATATTGGACACAATTTTGTATTTTACTATTAATATGGATAGGAATAAAAGTAAATGAATATTCGAGAAAAAAAATAGAAAGAAAAAAATTGGACACTATGCCCAAAAAAAACTTTTATTTATAGCTTAAAAAAGGTTGCACAAAACTACGCTTGGGAATTAGGATAACTGTTAATTATCGCCTTTAATTTAATCCATAGACCCTTTGCGATGTCACGAATCATTTTATCACACAAAATTTATGAGTATGTTACGTTTTGACAGTTCTTTAAAGTATCTCAATTGATTTAGCAGTCCAAGACCGTATTCATTACAATATTCACGATTACGTTTTAGTTCGCATTTTCTTTTTACATAAAATTGTCAGCTTACCCTTGACCATATGCATAAAAAAATTATAAGTTGTGAATTGTGTTACTGGTAACCAATTTTCACCTTGAGCATATTCCAAATGGATATCTCTTCAAACTATAATTATATAGGTACTTAAAACTATGCCAATTGAAATTAGTAAAGTCCAACTAAAAAGAATAGCCTCTTAGGGCCTCACCGACTTTTTCAAATATAACCACGTAACGGTTGCTGGCTCGAATAATGTCAGTGTCCCAACGTCCTCCGTAAATTCTTTTTTTTCAGCTGTTCCAGCAGCAATCCGCAAGGTTGTTGCATACTCGCAGATTGCGACCAGACCTTCTAAAGTGGCAGGCACAGAGTACCTTATATATGGTGGCAGGATCCATTCTGAAACTCGAAACAATTGGTATTAGTATTTCCGTAGTCAGGGCCGATCCCACTTCTGATGTTAAATACAATGTAAACTAGAGTGGGTATACTGACTGTTAGCTAATGACCTACCAAATATAATGTATTGAATTTTAACTATTGTATAAATTATTACTGAAATATTAATTGTCAATGTAATTGTAAGATAATTCAGAACTAATGTCTTAAAATATAGCTAATATGAAATGGAAAGGTAAAATAAAAGGGTCACATGATGTTTTAAACTCATTTATTTGTATTTTAATGATTTTAGTTGTTTTTAATGATTACCCAATGATCGTTTGCTCTGCGAGGCGTAATAACTTAACATGTAAAGTATAAAGTAATACGTTTTAAAATATATGACCCATCAACATCAGCATAATATTCTAAAAACAATCAAATGGTATATAGTTGACCATGGCACCCACTACAAGACAAATACATACGGTATTTTAAATATCGGAAACCAAACAAATTTGATTAAGGCTAATCTTTAACTTATTTACTGACACTGACCTATTATATCGTCCTGTAGCGTTACCACATAGAATAAACTTTATAAAGGTTGGTACTTAACTTGTATTCACTTCGACTCCAATTACAAAAACTGAACTCACAAATGACAGACTGCCTCTTTTATAACATTTGATACGTACCTCCACCACGCTCATGGCGGGAGAAGTGAGACTACTTCCGGAACTTCCGTTTAATACTACGATTACCTTTAAAATACATATTTACTAATCGAATTTCAATAATTCAATAATATTATAATTAAATCACACAACAATATAAAATGGCTAATCTTACATGTTCTGAATATCTGATATATTAATGGTAACTATATAGATTGGATAAGTGGAAGTTATTATAACGTGACATGTCGGTAGTTTAATATATCATTGACAAGAAAATTACCGTGGATAAACAAGTAAGTCTAATTACAAAATCTTATAATCTAACACGTTCGTTCTCTTAAAGGAACAAACAGAAGAACTCACTTTCACATTCCAAGGCCTGCGATAAAAACAGCTTACTCACCACCTATAAACTATCTCTTTGCGAAATTACGAATTCTTTTGTATTTTGTCTATATCAAGAAATACGATATACTAACTCCTCCCACTGGTCCTCATAAACTCCTGGAAGCCTAAATGGGTGGGAACCAAACTCTTGACCCTTTGCACAGAAATCTGACGTGGTGACCGTTGGGCCATATAGATCATTCTCAGAATCGAAAAGGATTTAAAACTGAACTGCAAAAGGGCAGAATTTAATTCAATAGAGAAAAACTAGTTTATGCATGATAAATATGAGATAAGATAACATAAGACAGATCGTTCTATTGAGAAGAATCCAGTACAGCGAGCGGTCACGGAATGTTAATTGTCGCTGTGACGAATAGTCAGGACACGCCCAGTCACATACCGCGATTACTTACCTGTTATGTGTAATATAGTATCAGTCTGTTGGGAACGAGTTTTGACTCACAGCAAGTCTATCGCCTAAATAGACCAATTACTTACTTAAAGATTTATGTGAGTAATGCTGCCTGAGATAAATCATGATTGATCGTAGGATTTGTTTGGTTCGATCGAGAAAGTATCACCGCTGCACCCATTTCCCTTGAAGCAATTCTCTCTTCAATATTTTGACAACCCACGTGGCGCAATGGTTACCATGCCAGACTGCCAATCGAGGGGTCCCGGGTTCGATCACGGCGAAAAAGAAATTTGAATGATGAGCTGAAATTTCTGTTCTCGGTCTGAGTGTTTGTGTTCCTGTCTTTGTATGTATCCATGGTACCCACGACGAGGGTATTAATTACCTTAATGTGGGTCTATGAGTGTGTAACGTTTATTTATTTATCTTGTGCTATATCGATTCGATCGATCGATCCATCATGTCTGAGAGACCCTGTAGTGTTTAATTTACAAATTTATAAGATTAGCGTAGTTATTGATGACACGAAGCTACCGAATGAGTAGCAGTTTTGTCCAAAAGTGAGGCCCGAAAATTCACGAAGTTCCGGAAGAATGCGCTCCCTGTGTTGGGAACGAGTTTTGACTCATACCAAGTTTGTAGCGTCCAAATAGACCAATTACATACTTAAAGATTTTCATGACTCATGCGGTGTGAGATAAATCACGATTTGTGGTTTACATTTATAGCATGACAGGAACAGGAAGGTACCAATGCTGGCTGCTGCATCCATTTCTGCTGTGAAGCAATTTTGTTGTTTCGGTGGAAAGCGCCCATTTTATGGTGTGAACGTCACTCTTCGCAATATTTTATGGGTATTATTAAATGCTACAATATTGACTGCCTTTCTTATATTTCGTGATTTGTTGTTATGTAATATTGTACGATATATTTTGCCTTCCATACCTATAACGAAACTATAAACGACGGTGGCTTATTTGTCAAAAATATAGGAAATATACTGATCGCATGAATGAATTTTATTAACTTGAATTGCATGATTCGACTGCTGTTTTTCCTTTGAATACAAATAAGATAGTGTGCCAGAATATAAATTAGTGAGACAGTAAACAAACACTTTTGCAAATACTTATCTATCTGTACACAATTAGCCGCGATCAATTGAAGATTAACTTAATTTATAATGATGAAATTAAATAAAAGCATGTAAATTCAACTTAATTTTAAAGGCCTCCGACAAGGTTTAACGATTTATCTATAGATAACAACCGGCACCGACTGCTTAACATCCAAAACACGGAAACGCGCTTCGAATTATTTGCCAGTAGCGGTCATCTTCTCACACTTGACCGTGCCCGTTTGGCTTAACTGCGTAGATCGCTTACGTTTTACGCTAGCCGCCGGGCCATGTGAATCAAAGGGAGATCATGAAAAAATAAACACTTTAATTAATTACTTTAATAATAAATAAATTTGTAAAAATAAAAATAAGTGAGTAAAAAAATCGATGTTTTGATTAATATTTAAAAGCTTACTATTTTTTCCAATCACGATATTTTTCAAGTACGTGATAAAGTTGTACTTTCTGTATGTATCTAAAAATTTATAAGGTACGGTTGGCAATAATTTGTGGTTACGCATGCCTAAACCGCCAATAGGCTTTACCGATCTCGATAAAATTTGCACGGAAGTAGCTCAATTGAAATGGCCTATAATAAGCTACGCTTTTTGCTACGAGTACGAGCTACGAATTCGAGAAACTTTTTTAGATTTGTCGTGATTCGAAAAATGTTTCCATCCCCTGATTTATGTATCTCTAGATGAAAGTACTAAGCAATTCTTGTGATGAACATCTTGTAAACAACACAATATGACGGGGGTTTTGGAGGGAAGTCGGAAAACACATGTTTTGCTCTTGTTTTAGTTTCAATTTCTTGGTGTACTTTTAAGTTACATCGGATAAAGTTGATGGCGTTTTGTTCGATATACCATAGGTTAAGTAAGGTGCACGAGTGTTGTAAAATAAAATAATAGTCCGAAAACATGCTTATTTAGCTCGCCTCCAAAGCTCCATCGGACACGTTCTGGTAATGTAGCCATCGCTTTACTGAACATCTGCCTGACTGGACTGATAACTGACGACTTACTGATTTTTTCTATGACTACTGAGTAATGTAAAAATTATACTTGACGCTGGCAATAATGACAGAGCTTGCGAAGCCAATATTGAAAGAAAAAACACAACATAATCTAGTGGGTTCTTAGACTAAGAATAGTGTACTTACGTAGTGGGTTTCTATTCACTTCAGTTCTGACGTTGGAGATATAGATAATAAATAATTGTTGGAGAAAGGCTCTATTTCCATGAATAAATCTGTAGCTCTAATAACTGGACCAATGCCAATTATCTCAAACATACAAACAGATAGATACACTTTTCATAAATTTAGTTTTGTATACATATAGGTATATAAAAGCTAATCAATAAATTCAGATAACCAGATAGATCTGTGTTTGAATTCTGACCTGTTATCTTCTGTTTAAGACACAGTTATACCCAACAGGGACATATAAAAGGTTAATTTTTTTTAATTATATATCAACAACAGCTGAATACCCTCGATAATTAAGTACTGAGTATGAATAATGCCCTTTTTTTGCCAATACAATACCAAAATTGTAAATATTGTTCAAAATTACTTAAAAATAAAGGCTCTTTCGGAATTAAGAATAGAGTTAAGTAAGAGGCGACTAAAAGGGGGCTTCCAGGGTTGCGGACGGTGAGAGTGGGAGCTCGACCCGTCCAGCCAGCAGCCCCGGGATGTGAGCGTGGCCGCATGCCACTGTAAGCGCCTGAGGGTGCAGGAGAGCGCATCTGCTCTCTCAAAGATGGGCCCGTTCTGAGGCGCCGAGTGTGGAGGACACCGGTGGCTTCCAATGGAGATCCCGAACTCCTCCGCAAGCGCAGACGAAATCCCTCTCCCAAGGTGCTGGGTACCTTTTGAAGTCCCCCCCTCCCCCCCGATACAAAAAAAGTTAAAGGTGGATACGTTTGCGTATGTGTGTCGTCTATTTTATCTATGAAAACCTTAGCTTTGTTCACAAGAGGGCTTTACTCGAGTCAGAGAGAGTTAGAGATTAATGACGGATTTCGACAATTTACAACTGAATGTCTGTGATTGTCTGGAAATGTCGAACATCGAGATACGTGGATTCTACGGTCAAACTTAAAATCAACATGATGCCGAAGGTAACGAGACTCAGGAGCTCTACTCTAAGCGCACAAGTCCGAAGATTCGCATATTTTTCAGCACACACCTATTTGACCCTTCTCTGAATTCCTATTTATGGATATATGACTCTTTAGTAAAGTTATCTAGAATATGAAGCAATTTAGGAGATAAAATCTTTTATAATACTTCAAACTTTAACAAAATGATCGCTCAAAAATTATTCAGAGCAGGGCCCCAGCACCCAGTTCGATTGAAGGGTCGATTTTTCACGACCACTCGATTTGCAAAATTTTGTCTGTTGGGGACCGCTGATTGACACAAAGGGTTTGTTGAGAGATGACAAACGATCGTTAGACATCAAAGGTCCTACCATTTTGAAAAATTGCCTGGAAAACCTGTGACTTTAAAATAATACTGTACTGAAAACGTAGTTCGGTATTTTTGAGAGAGATAAAAAAGGCAATTTTTGTTCCTAAAGTTTTTTCCAAGACAATATTATGAAATTTAAAAAAGAGGACTGAGTGTTACTTTTTATTTCATTATAGTTTATGGTAATTAGGGGGATAAAGGCACTAACATCGTTATTATAATTATGAAAACTCAGTAGTCATAGAGAGAATATTTTACTCACGTTGTATCAAAAGCTGGTGACTGTAACCAAAAATTTATGGCATCCAACTACGGCGATAAAGGGCGTTGAACTAAATGTTGCGTAGTAAGGTACGATCCTAATTGAATCCGGTTTTACACGAGTAGCTATTACATCATAGTGGCAATATTAGTTTGTTAAAGTATGAATTACCTATAGTCCGATAGTTTGCATTATAAGTAGTACTTTTATACTATATCTTTGCAATAAATTGTGAGATGGGTGACCGCTAGTGGCAAAGTTCATGTGCGTTTCCGTTCTTAGGAGGGCACATTAAGCCCCCTATCCCAGTTGTTATTGATAGATAGCAGTCGTAATTAAACCTTCCGACACAGTTACCTTCAATTGTAAAGGAAGAAAAAATTAACAAAAAAAAAACTCATCTTTCATTTAATAATTCACCGTTAACTATGAGGTGGCTCCCATCTTGGAAACGATTTTCTTTCAGGGTATATTGCATTCTACAAGTTAAGTTCTTCTATTTAATGCCCATAAAAGGTGGATTGCTGAAAAATATGTAATTCGCCATTTTGTTACAGCGGCCATTTTGAACATAATAATATGAAAATAATAGTATGTTCTTACTTTCTGTATTAGAAAACCTATTTTGATATTTATATATTTTTTAATTAAAGAAATGCTAAACGCCAAATTATTTACACATACCAACAATATCTCACCATCGCCATGGGTTGACTGGGAGAAAATAAATAATAAACAAATAACATAAAAATACACACGCATAGCCCCACAGTAAGGTAATTAATACCCTGTGTCGTGGGTACCATGGACACATACAAAGACAGGAACACAAACACCCAGACCGAGAACAGAAATTTAAACGCATTCAAATTTCTGTTTCGCCGGGAATCGAACCCGGGACCCCTTAATTGGCAGTTCGGCATGGTAACCATTGCGCCATGCGGTTCGTCAAAATGCCATTAGGCATTAAGTCCGCTTATTGTGAACCTAGTTTAAGGTGATCAATAAAGTATTAAATAAATAAATAATAATAATACTGAGTACCTATTTACAAATGCATTGTCATTCAAGTAAAGCGTATAAAATTATACAAAATTTCAACTCAATCAGTTGAAGATATCTACTTTAAAATTGAGTTGTAAGATTACACTCCAACAAAAGGCATGTTTTTCCCAACAGCAAGTTATATGAAAAGCTTGTAAAAAGCCACGAGTCTCGCTAATATGTTCAGAGAGTAGAGCGTGTAGTGACGCCGCGAATTCCCATCCATTAGGGTCCATTAGCCATTATGCCATTACGCAATACCACTACGTTGCTTCCGTTTTGACCCACTTTCTGACTACTGTGCCCACCGACACAGCCGCTGCCAATATAACCCAGCACCAGGGAACCAACAAATTTATTCATTTACATAGTAATGTCGCTATTAATTATTACAAAAACTATAACTATTATTAAAGTTCCTAATTACGTACATTCTCCACAAAAATGTGTAAACAATTATGTTATTGCAATGAAATGCTATGACTGTATAAATAATCACAGAATTATAAATAATAACATTTCAAGCTCATAGCCCCACAGTATAGAAGTATGTATATCTACTCTAGATATACCCTGTGTTGTGCGTACTAAGGACACACACGAAGGTACGAATACAAACACCCGGACCGGGAACAGAACGTGACACTCATCATTTCAATCTCTGCTTCGCCGAGGATCGAACCCGGGACCCCTGAGTAGCAGTTCAGCATGGTAACCGTATGCCACAGGGGTCGTAAAAATTTATCGCGATAGACAATTAATCAAAATCAAAATCAAATCAAAATCAAAAATATTTATTTCATATTAGGAATACAAAATATTCGCTTAATGAATGTCATTTTTTCCCGGTCATCGCCTTTAGGTTCCCGTTTGGGCTAGATGTTGAGCTGAGAGAAAAAAGGCGGCGGAAAAAAACTCCCAGCAGCACTCTTTTAAAAAAAAAACTACATATATAATTGAGATAACAGTATGGCTATGGGTCCATAATGGGCACACGTGACAGCTGATCGTATGAGACACTAATAAATATTGTCTAATATCTGAGTTTAAAATCTTACGTTTTTAATTTTTATTAATAACTTTTCTAACTTCTTGGTGCTCTACTTTTATGAAAAACCCACTGACCTAGACTATTTAATACTTATTTTACGAAAAGTTATTTTTAAATCGCAGCCATATTTAGAAATCGTTAAACAAATGACTGATTTCGCGTAATGCCTCCAAAAAGGGATGACGATAATTTAGAAGTTCAACGGAAACAATGAGCATCTTAAATAATACAGACCGCGTAGGCGTCTCACGACCTAAGGAGTCGGTCGTACTAAGCTTACTTACAAGCGAATAACGAGAGAATAGAAAAACCCGCATTGGAGCAGCACGGTGGAGTGGGCTTCAGCCTCCCCAATAAAGGAACCACAGAACATATTAAAAGAGGTTATAATGGAAATGTGGGCGGGGCAGATGCGCCAAGGAGTTTTAACCAAACGCTCAAAATTCCAAAATCTCTACAGAAACAAGCGATCGTGCTACGATATGCGTGCTTGTGTGCGTGCTTGGGTGTGATTCGTTCATTTTAAATCGGGTGATTGTGCGGCGCTAAGATTGGCTAGATTTGAAATTGCAAATATGTGCGTAAGCTTCGTATTTATTTAAGTACAGATGTAATGGAGGTGAAAGGCGGGGCTTGATCGGCGACACCAGTCTTCATACGAACGGCGCATTTACCGTTCTACCTCTCTTAATAATGTTCTGTGTGTGGAACGCTAAAACGGTTACAGCCAGATAAAAAAAATTGATAAAACTGATTTGGCTCACAACAATTATATGGGTATGAGATAAAAGTGTTGGAATAGCTCATACAGCATAAATAGACGCAAAACAACTGGGCTAATGATATAAACAAGATTAGTCTTTTAGAAAAAGAACAGGCAGGAAAGTAGGAGTTGCATCATCCACACCACATACTTTATATTATAAATTCGAATATAACTCTGTCCGTCTGCCTATAACGCTTTGCCGCTTAAAGTACTGAACTAATTTTAATGAAATTTGGAATACAGACAGAGTGGACAGTGGGAAAGGACATAGGACAATTTTTATCCTACGAGAATCAATAAAACGGGTACACGCGGGCGAATCCGCCGACGGAAGGCTAGTTGGTCTATACCTATGGGTGATTAATTTATGGTCACAGCTGATCTCTTTGTGATCAGTATTTAGCAGGACTTGTTGATACCACAACGTAGACGACCGATATTCAAGTGTAGTAAGTTTATACATAATAATATAAGCTCCACTTACGTGCGAGGTGGTTAAAAGATGAATTTAGAGATATTTTCTAGGTCTGAATGTGTGTCCTTGTGTCCATGGCACCCGTGGTTTCCTACTGTGAGACAACAAGTGTGAAGCATTAGTTACCTAATATCCTTTTAGTATTGGCTGAACATCAGTTTATCTTTATCTTTAACTCGCTAGTAGTAAAGCAAGTGGTTTCTACCTTGGCTTGTTTGCGATGATTCCCACATCACGAATACGCGGCTCTCGTAAACCGAGCGGATAACAGAAAGGTTACTTATTAACTTGTTACAAGTTATTATAGGAGAATTTCTTTTATTGGTGCGCTTTACGAGACATTTTCTGCTCGTTAATCTTGAAGGTTCCAAACGAAACTTAGGTATCATAAACTTTGGATTTCTCGGATGTTTTCACGTTAACTGGCAGTGACATTCTACGTAATCGGGGTAAAAATATTAAACATTTTGATGAGTGTGACTGTATTATCAAGAGATCATGAGAGTAAAGTCTTCTGAGAAGACAGAATTCTTCGATTTTCTTACTACACGAAGTGTACGAATCCCGAATATGCCTCTATTCTAGAAATTACAGTAACAAGCAGAAGTGTATTTCTTATTTTATAATTTAATGGTTGGCGACTTCCTGTCACCCAGAAAAATTAAATTTGAAATACTAAGTCACGGCAGAACTCATATCACAATATAGAAACTTTTAGCGACAGTCACCGTACTAAACTGTTCCTTCAGCACTTATATTAATATTTATTGTCTCAGTGACATCCCTAAAGTAAATCTATCTCCAAAATATGCTGAAATGTCGAAGTCATTTAATGTAAACGCCCAACGCCGGCAAATCCAGCTTCTGCGACGATCTACGTCAAGATGTCGTCATCCTGCCTACACACATTTACATAAATACAATCCTAGCTACAATACTTTTTAAGAGTATAGCCCACATCGATTTAACATTACATAAAACGGTGGCTAACTTGAAAATGAAAATGAAATTAAAATAATTTATTTGCACAAATATGGGTATTACAAAAGTTGTTTTATGTACATTTATTAGTTCGCCATATTTACCTCAGCGAGGTATGCAAATTTGGAGGACAGAATTAAAACGTAAGTTAGCAGTATAACTAAAATTACTTATAACTAAATTTATTATAATTGAAGACAACGGCTTTTTTTCTCTCATTGACCCAGTGGTGGGTAGGCATCAAAAGCTGATGATCCGTTAAGAATATTCTTAGCGGATCTTAAAATAAAACTATTTTATACTTTAATTTTAATTAGTAATATAATATTGTATGCCAGAGCATGGTAGACTGTTTAAACTCTTATAATAATTTTAAACATCTAACTGTATGTATGTAAACAGTCAACAATAAAGTATTTTCATTTCGTTTTATTTTCATTTCATTTCATTTTCATTTCATTTCATTTCAACGTTGATTTTATTTTAACCCATATTTCGCGGTTTTTATTGCGATGTTTTATCAATTCTGCTTTAATTATAAAAGGTGTTTATGTTTATACGAGTTATATTTTTATCCGAGCCATCGGCTTTGGGCACCCAATTTACTGGGTTTTTATACACTGAGTATAAGAGATCTAAAAATACCACCGCAGCACGCAGGAATTCTGTCGTGTTTCGGTGGAAAGGTGCAGTTACCGGCCAGACTTACGAATATATGAGGTGACCATCAGCCCTCGGAGTGGCGGCGCAACTGTATATACCCTCAGGCTTAGGCTTGCGAGAGGTTGTGTGTGTGTTGTTGTGTCCACTGCCTGCAACAACCACTTAACACCACGTGGCCTGCATGCTCGTCTGCTACTCCATTCAAATTTAAAAAAAGTCAGTCTCTGACCCAAACATATCACATGTATCTCTCAAACTATTTTTATCTAACCAAGTATGGTAAAGCACCATGGGACTTGGTGTCAAACAATCGCTCATTTTTCTCAATGGCAAATCCGGTCCTGTCTGTGCGAAATCTTGAAGTCCTTGTAACGCTTACTCATGCTCACTGCGATCGAAAAGGTGTAATAGTTTTGAAAATCTATTTGCATATTCAAATTATTGTAGAATTAATCAGGCATAGGTAGATTCAAATAAATGTAACTACTGGACCACTAACACCAACCACAATTTTTCTCCACTTTAACAACTTCTGGTTTTGCGATGTTTTCTATTGTTTGCTTACTTAACGCGTTCTACCACTGACAGAGCATCATCACTCTGCTACTCTGAAATCTCTGCCGGACTGCGAATCGAAGGGTCCCGGGTTCGATTCCCGGCGAAGCAGAAATTATTACAGTTTAAATTTCTGTTCTCGATCTGGGTGTTTGTGTGTGTAGTTTGGGTGTGTGTCCATGGTACCCACGACACAGGGTATATCTACCCTACTGTGTGGCTATGAGTGTGAAACGTTATTTTATTTTTGAAATGTTATACAATGTAATCTATAGTTCTCTACAAACTAATCTCTATCAAGCCGCATTGGAGCAGCGGGCCTCCACCAGTAGCTACACGTCCCTTGCAAAGGGAGAATAAAGGGGAGAATCCCCTGCCCAGCAGCAACAAAGGTTGCAGCCAAACCTACGACCTGAAATATGTTTGTAAACTCGCGGACCATTTGTTGTGCATCAAATACACAGAGCTTTTGCGCGATGGACATCTGACATATATTTTCCACAGAGCATATGATTGTCTTTAGCTTTAGAAATCAAATAAATAATAATAATAATAAATATTTTTGGACATTTCACACAACACCATCTGATTCCAAACTAAGCAAATTAATTTTAGTTAAAAGACGGTGACCCTTAACCACATTCTGCCTCGTGTGGAGGTCGCGACGTGAACCCATATCAACGAATAATTTTACGTTATCACCGAATATCCTTGGTATGTCAGAAAATTGACAAATAAAATTAAAACGTAGACGAAAGTCTCGTAGTTTACAGTACAAGGTCTTCGCCTAATATCTTGAAGTAGATGTTATTGGAATGGTTCAGTTTTGCATGACACTATCGATGTGGTAGTATGCGGTCATTTGTGATGAATTCATCGTGTCTCGATAGAAAAATATACGTAGTTAGTCTACTTAATTAGTGGATGTATTCGTAGGATAACTAATTTAAGCGTTAAAAAATCAACAGATTACAAGGTATTTAAGAGATTTTTCCTAAAAAGTTAATTTCCCGGAAAATAAATTCAATAATATTCGAGTAAATACTTCCATAGCTCAATAGTGGACATCAAATACAGTTAATGTTATCTATATCTATACTAATATTATAAAGAGGAAAGATTTGTATTTTTGTGTGTATGTCTGTAATTAATAAACTCAAAAACTACTGTTCCGATTTCAAAAATTCTGTCGTCATTAGTAAGCTACATTCACCCTGAGTAACATAGGCTACTTTTTACAACACGGTAGAATCAACTGGCTAAACGCCTATGATTTTAATATAGCAATATTATATCGTCTTACGTCGTATTTCAAAAATGGATGGAAGAAAGTTAGAGATATAGCTTGGAATAGCACATAGGCTATTAAACGGGTACACGCGGGCGAAGCCGCTGGCGGAAGGCTAGTTACTTAATAAGTTCTTTGAGTTTGCCACCACCAATACCATTAACAGCACATTTTTACGTACCATTTATTTTGGCTAATTTTGGCCTTGCGGATTAGTGGAGTTTGGGTTTTTGGTGTTTGGGTTGCCGTGGGCTAGTGGTGTGAAGGAATCAGAAGGATGGAAAACCACGCAAGCTTACCTTTGCAACACATGGAGGCGGCAGGTCGGGCGGCCGCGAGGCAAATCCAGTTCAATCCAACAGTTTTCTCCAGTCACACACTACACAACACTTGTCCAGGGTCCCTGTTCCTGTTCCTGCACTTTCAGCACTATATTTTGATATGACACTACACCATTACTACGATATGCATTTGCATGCGAGCGGCGCGGAAGATTATCCAATTTACTACTCTTCTCTCTTGTTTCAGTTCTCTTCTTGATTCAGCGCGCACATAACCAGCGTCAAGCTGACCATTACAAAAGTGTTCTCTGATTTCCCCATAAAGGACTTCAGTTGAGATTGGTATAAATTTCCACGGGAGCAATGACCACTTATTCGTGTTACCTCGATTATTTTTCATACGCAAATATACATCGAACTGTGTATATATATATCACTATATTCATTAGGTAATTTAAGCGTGTGGCCTTGATTACAAGTTGTAATCAAAACGCCGCAGGCGTTGCTACTACACGTGGCCTCTTTAGGGGAACTAGTGATGATGTTATGAACTACCTACTACTAGTCTACTTGTAACTAAAATTAACTTTCCTATCAGTCCGAGAAGCAAGATGAAATCCAATTCTAGTTACATCAGGGTTTAAGATAGTTAAATAACAAACTAGGCAACCAAGCGTTAAGATTTAGATTTGAAAATATTAGAGGCCTTTAAACGTTAAACGTTACACACTCATAGCCCCACAGTAAGATAATAATTACCCTGTGTCGTGGGTACCATGGACACATACAAAGACAGGAACACAAACACCCAGACCGAGAACAGAAATTTAAATTCATCATTCAAATTTCTGTTTCGCCGGGAATCGAACCCGGGACCCCTTGATTCGCAGTCCGGTATGGTAACTATTGCGCCACGAAGGTCGTCAAATAAATCAATAACTTGTGTTAGGTACCTAATAATATACAAGACAATAGTTTCAGACGCGTCGTTCGACAAAAAACCTATGTACGGTAGGTAAGTACCTTTTTCTGTTCGTTAAAGTGAATCATTAAAGTTTTGATTTTTACGTAATAGTTTTGACTTTATTAGGTAATAGAACCCTTGCTATACTTAACTATACTAGCGATAACACCACTAAAGATTAGAATTTGAAAGCTCAATGCGTATTATTTCAGTACCTATATAAATCTAAATCTATAAAAAAGTACGTTAGTTATTAGCTTTATTCCATCTTATTTTTCTTCTCCTTTTTTAAATACAAAGGAATTCCGTGAAGCCTCCGCTCAGTAACAAAACAATATTATGTTTTTGTAGAGCGTCACATCAATCAAACAAATAGTTCCTTCGCTCAAAGGCTCACTTATTACGAAAGTTATTCGTACAGCCTTCTCTACTCAATCTATCATTTACGACATTTATTGGTTTCCGACTCTATGTAGAGTTCGCCGAAACAATACCAGGCCTAGGTTAGCCAGGCTTCTGGACTTGTCAGGACATGCATGATGATCAATATAGGCATGTAACATAGGTGGCTATAACTCGGGTGGCTCCCCTGGGGTTGCCTGTGTCCATAGGCGACGGTGATCGCTTAACACCACGCGTCCCGTCTGCCTTTTCGTACGGTTTATTTATAAAAAAAAAATTAACATGACTTCGCATCCTTAATTTTTTTTTGTTTATTTTAGGTGAGGTTGTCGGTTTAGTTCCACGACTGCTTTTGGCACTAATAATTAAATAATAATATTTGGTTCCATTTTAATAAGATAAAGCAAACGGCGGGTTTATTTCAAAATTTATTTTGTCTTATTTGTTTTATTTCAAACAGACTTTATGGTTTTAGTGCTTGAACTACTTCAGCATCATTTTCTTCTTTAAAATACATTTAAATAATGATTTTGAAATTTTATAGGTAAGTTAAGGCTAAGTAGAGCGTTATTTTTCGTTAAAAGTTCACGCTAGGATCGCAAATCCTTGAATCGAAAAGCAAACATGATATTAACAGTTAACACCCTTTCTCCCTTAGTTAGACAAAACTACTTAGAATCGAACTCTTTGGACTAGACTACTTTGGAAAGACAGGACTTTCCACTTTCCCATCTGGCAACCCCAATATTTTACAACCTTATTTTCATTATGCAGCAAAATTCTAAATCTTCGAGTAAGTACAACTCATTCAAGTTTTGCAATCAACTAAATCTCATTCAAAATTAAATGTAACGTATAGTTTTTCGATGTAAGTTCACGGATCACGAATCCTCGAATCGAATAACAAACAAGATATTAACACCCTTCTCCTGTAGTTGGACAAAAGTACTTATAATCGAAAACTACTTTGGGAAGTCAGGACTTTCCACTTTCCCATCAGGCAGCCTCTGTCTTGCCGAAGCCTGACGTGAGGAGAGTGCGTAAATCTTTGTGTTATTTCTGCGACATACGAACTTTGTCCTATTTCTGCGACATGTGGACTTCGGCGGATAACGCGCAGTTCGCCAACTTCGCCAAATAACTCAGCTAATATCACAGTCTTAGGGTTTTCTTATTATATCTGTAAGTACTTAAATACAGTTGGAATGAGGTATCAGAACTTAATGTTTGTTACGCGCGAGATTGGCGTGAGAAATAGCAATCAATGTAAGACAAAATTTCTTCGCTTGAATTTTAGCATTATTATTTTATATAACATCTACGACGACCTAGATAATGTCTTGTTAGACGCATGTATTTAAACAAAATTAAGTACATTTTATAAAATCTTAAGCATGCCAAAATAGGCAAAATTTAATACAATGGTACTGGTAATGGTAATAATACAAATTTAATACAACTCCTACTGCCTACGTCACCATTTTATGATTACACCACCAGACGAAGGTTAAAGTTCCACCGACACCATCTGGACTCGTGGCGGTCCTTCACAGTCCGCTTTGCACGCTCCTTTTTACCACGGACGTGTAGGTTATGGGACAACCTTCCAGCTGAGGCATTTCCTGTGGACTATGACATGGGGTTCTTCAAGAAAGCTGTAAAAAGCTCTCCTCCAAAGCCGGCAATGCTCGGGTGGCTCCCCTGGGGTTGCCCGTGTCCATAGGCGACTGTGATCGCTTAACATCACGCGGCCCGTCTGCCTTTTTGTTCGGTTAATTTATAAAAAAATGGTTTATCGTACTTTTCTCATTTAAATATTACTAAGTATCATTTTATCAATTGTTTATATTTAAACGTATATTTTATATGTTTAGTTTAATTAATATAAATGAATTGAATGAATATGTTTGAGCGCGAAATCTAACAAGCATTTCATCATATTATTTATGTAATTATTATTACATATATACATAATTATTATTATTTTAACGCTAACTTCCTTCCGGCCCGGGCGTAGCAAGCTCAGTCCAATTTACAATTAGATACCAAGAACACAAAGGTCTAATAGACTATACAAAGTTATTGCTTATAAATATTTATCGTGTTCAGAATAATCTAAAAATGCTAAGCATTCTATAAATATTAATTTCTCGAGCCCACAACATGGAACAGATTACAAGAGCCTCTGTATTATACTCGTATGTTGCAGGATAATGATGAAAATCTAATTCTACGAATGTACTGGGAAATGTTAGTCACAGTCCTGATAACATTGTAGTAATTGAGGTAGGCACATTTTCGCTATCGTCAATTAATTATCAAAAAACTGTTTAATTTTACTGTGGTAGGTAACATAATTATATTGTTTGTATACTCAGTTCAGCATGCAGCAGCATAATGCAGGTTCAGTTTGTGCAGTCCCATTATAAATAAATAAAAAATATCTTCGGACAATTCACAAAACACCATCTGATTCCAAACTAAGCAGAGCTTGTGCTATGGTAATCAGAAAGCTGATAAACATACTTATATAGTTCTAAATACATACTTAAATAGATAAATTAACACCCAGATACAGAACAAATAGTCATGTTCATCACACAAATATTTGTTCTGGGTAGAAATCGAACCCACGACCGTTTATACGGGGTTTTCGGTTCGGTTGACGGTTCACAAAATGGTAAAATATTTTGCACAGGCTTTAACTTTTTTATTATATCTGAGGCTCTAATAAGAAAATTTTCCATTTTTCTGACGAAGGGTTTTGTTTCAGGTTAAATAGAAACGCCTACCAAGTATATAAATTCCATAATCCGAAAGCATTGAATAAATGGGAAAGGTTGCAAGCTTGTGGGATTTTCCACTCATTATAAGAGTTGTAGGTTATTAAATACTGAACAGAAATAATAATAGGTAATTACTAACTGAAATAGTGTTTTTAAAATTGTTCTTAATGAGATTTTTTAATAATCTGTTGAACACGGTTACACACGTATTTAAAATGAAGCTTATGATAATGTTGTTAAAATATCGTAATCCCTGATATTTTTATATAGTCGTACTTGCTATTTAACATATAAAGAAAACGTACCAAACAGAATAATGGTTCAATTAGCATAGAAATTTTGTGACTTGTCTTGATCCTGTAATATGACATTAATTTGAATTATAGCATTATTCCATAAAATGAATCAATTTGAGTAACATTGAATCGGCCTATTGTATCAGCCTGATCTTTCAATTATAATTTAAATTGGGAATTCGATTTTCCATTTCACACAAGATGGCCGTCTCGATCGAATCTTACATTCGAACAATGGTTTTGGCACGTACAATAGGCACCCGAAACATGCTAGTAGGCATATTAAATGTGTAAGTTTTATTGTCATTTTATCACTGGCTTTTTAATAAAGTTGTTAATTTTGCTATTTATTAATATTGCTAAGTTTTGAAATAAGAATTGTCAGAAGAAATACAATTAAATCAAAAAATTAAAAAGGTTTCCTCTTCAAGGGTCTCAAGTTCCTTAAATACACACCACTTTATTGCCGACAGTTGAGTTAGGAGGTGTTGAATATTTTAAAAAGAACCAATGCAAAATTGTTTAAAGGAAAACTACAAAATTTTCCTCACGTTTAAAGTTTTCCTTACGTTCTCAACGAAAAATTAGAGTACATAATAATAAGCTAATAAGTCAATCATAGATCTAAGAAATCGAATGCTAACCCTAAACTTCGTATGAAGCAGCCTCAAGATACACCTACAAAAGTTAGTTTATCTGAATCTTCATGAATCTATTCTATATGGTTTTAGTAAGTACAGCCAGTTTTAACAAACAATTATTGCTAAGGCATTTCTCGAAAAGTAATACGAAACCTTATAACGAGCTTGCCACCTTATTGTTTACTAGCGGCCGCACGAGACTCCGTCCGCGTGGACTTTATTTTTTGAATTTTTCTAAAACAAAATTAGCCTAAGTTATTCCATAACATCAGCTACATGCTCACTGTCAGTCCCGTCCCGACAAAATCGGTCCAGCCGTTTCAGATATTAGCCGGAACAAGCAGACAGACAAGACGCATGTGCCTATACGCCTATACCCCATATAAGCATATATGGTGTACAGGTAAGTACACCTAATAAAATGCAGTTATTTTAATATTACAAACAGACACTCCAATGTTATTTATTTGCATAGAAGGAATTTAGCCTACTTATGCAGTAATGTAATCATTATATAATGTTTTTATATGTTATTAATAACACACCCCCAAAAAAATAAATACAGTTTCAGTTTCATTGAATTTGAAAGAAGGCATTTCATAAGTTTAAGTGTAGAGCCCGTTTTTACATACACAACTACTGCTAAGGCACTTCTCAGAAAATAATACGAAACCTAATTATGAGTCTGCGACCTTATTGTTTACATGAAAGTGAAAGGTGGTTCGAGCCCTCATCTCCCTCGCAAAGGGTGACTAATGATATTTAGCGTTTTTAGTATTGTATTCATTTCATGCACATTGTTCGATATAACAATTAAATTAAAAGAACGTCACATATAATTCGTATAATGATAATAAAATCAGTAATTAAAACTTTTTGCTCATCATTACTAAATTACAATGGTTTTTTAACCCTCACAAGTATGTCCCGTTGCTAGTCACAGGTTTCCTCTCTGAATTAAGAGTAAAATTTGGCGGTCTTGATAATGATAATAAATAAAATATAATATTAACTAAAATATAGAATAGAATAGTATTTATTTGTCAATAAGTATAGGTCAATAAGGTTTTCATAAAATTGTCAACAGTTCCAATATACTTAGCCAAATATTTTTGACATACAAAATTTTATCCAACATGCAGTATTTAAATCTAATAAAACTAATAAAAATTACAATAACAATCGTAAATAATATATCAATATGACAACAATACTAATTAAAAATATATATACTAATAATCCGAACAATTAAGTCAAAGAAAATTACAAATTCTAAAACACTAATTTAAAAAAAATCCATGGCAAATACTTAATATCAAGTCATATCCATGAATATTACTATAATTTAGATCGACCTATAATAAAAAATACTTTTAAAGCGTAACATGCGCTGACACCACGCTGCTTGGTCTCGATTTCCGGAGATTCCGGAGGGGCCAGCGCGCTGTCAGATATTTTCAAAAGCTCCATAAAGCTTTGACGATTGCTATCTACGCATACCACTTAATCGAGCTGTTCTCCGAAGCAAAAAACGAAAATAAAGTGACATTGAACCATAACTTATTATATTTACTCGTAAAGTAATGAAATAATGAAAACTTACAACATCCTGTGACCTTACTGTTTACGCGAAAGTCAAGGGTAAGGGCACAAAATAAAAAATATCCAGAAAGTCCACTCCCGCCGTTTTCGAAATTAACTACCTAAACTTGGTTGACTCCCTAGGGTTGCTACTGTAGTATTTGTTAATTTTGAAATAGTCTACTTTAGGTGCTTTATATTGACAGCGATACATCGATTCGTTTACACATTCATCTTATACGTGCATACCTAAATGGGTAGACCATCATCTTATAATCGTTTATCTAAAAGCATGAGTACATACGTATACAAAACATCTCACACGACGACTACTTTAACTATGTTATGTTGGTTTGCCGCCATTTTACGTAGTGATCCCGCCAAAAACATAATAATGTAAACTCATTAAATCACTCGATAAAATAAAAAATAAAATGTAAACAAGTGCACTAAGTTCGAACAAAACCAAAATGCAGAAAGGCGCCAAGTTCGGTTAAAAAGAGAGAGAAAGAGAGATCGGTAAATAAACGAAGTGATCCTAAAAGGGTTCCTTTTTCCTTTTGAGGTACGGAATCCTAAAAATGAACCTATTTTTATTGTTTTTAAAACATACTTATGAAACAAAAAACAAGTTATATTTGATAATAATAATAATTTTTACAAATTAGTAACAAAAAAATATTTTCTTCGATTTTTACATTGCTTGAAAGCACAATTATTATTGCATATTAAAGTGTTAATAAAGCATTTGCATTTTCAGATATATTTTTTAATAATCTATGGGAAAATATTAAATATTACAATTTATGTACTACTTATTTTTTAAAATTTGTGTTGTTTTAAAACATCCGAATACACTGCAACAGTAATAAAAACTCTTATCCATTTTTTAGCTCGTCAAATTTTAAACACTTGCGAGCGACAGTTCGACTATAGTTCTGTCCCAGATTGTCCGAGACGGCCTGTAAACGCAAAGTCAATGTGTGCGTAACAATATTGCGCTTTAGTTCCGAGTGGACCATCTGTCTCGGCGCGCCGCCGCCGATACGTAATTTGTGGTAAGGGCCCATCGGGGCTGATCAGGTTCACCTCAATTCTCCACAAGGGGAAGACCTAACGTCTTTTAGTGCTGCCTACTTTCGATCTGTGTAACTTGGTAAGGACTTTAGAACTTTCTTTATTTCAAAGCTCCTTCAAAGTCCTCGTGGTTTTAGGCTGTCGTTGCAACCCATGGACTGTTCAAAAAGGCGTGAAGAACCCAGGATGTTCTTAAATGATAATAAATCCTCTATTTTTTATAACCTTATCATCCAAGAAACGGCTACGCCTATTTCATTGAGCTGTTCGTAGATGAATAAACTGGCTGTCTGGTTGGCTTTTTACGTACGTGCGTTACTGCTGGTCACGGGGCCCTCTTCGTAAGGCCTGGAGCTTATAGTACCAGGCTGTTCTAATGTGGATTGGTGGACATGCGGGTTAGAGTCCAACGTGAAGTGAAGTGCGACAAAGTTTAATGACACAGCAATAAACTTGCAAGCAAAACTAAGGACATGAACTTGGCCGCGCCCGTTTAGCTTATCTGAAGATACTTGCGTCCTACGCCAGGACTAATGAAACGAACATTTATTGATTTGTTCTTTTGCTATCCGATATTGTTAATCCGATTTCCCAGTTTCGGAAAACTTTAGTCATTCCCTAATCTGTTTCTAAGTTTCCCGCCAATTGGAGTATCTTTAGTAATAAAGTTAACGGGGAACTTACACAATTACTTAATCGAATTGCAATCTTAGCTTATTGTCATGAGAATTCATGAAGTGTTGACTTTTTAGTGTGAATTGCCATACTGCATACATATTTGGGTAAATTACAAACGGTTCGTAGTATTTTTGCCTAAAACAAGTTTATGTGAGTGGCGTAAAACGTTTTGTATTTGTAAACTGACAAAATTACTCGTAAATTAATTGGAATTTGGCGGAGGAGGCATTCTGTTCAGGCAGGGATTTTTTTCCAATGTCTGTCACCAAAGAAGAAAACTTCATAGTCAATTAAAAACAATTAATTTGCAAGTGCAACTACAGATTGCTTCTTAGGTTCGACTGAAGAAGTACACCTACTTCTGCCCTGAAATAATTCAATGCAAATTATGTTTTAGTAAAAAGGTGCGGTGCGGTGAGAAGCCACAGAATACATAATGCGCTTGGCTCGGCGGCTAGCGTAGAACGCAAGCGGTCTATGCAGCTGAGCCAAACGGGCGCGGTCGGGTGTGAGGTGGGTGACCGCTAGTGGCAAAAAAATTCATGCGCGTTTCCGTGCTTCGGAGGACACGTTAAGCCGTCGGTCCCGGTTGTTGTCGATAGATAACAGTCGTTAAACCTTGTCGGAGGCCTTATAGGCGGCTTAATAACATTCGACAGTGGATTGGCCACTAACCCGCATCTCCACCAACCTGCATTGGAGCAGCTTGGTAGAGTAAGCTCCAGACCGCCGCAATAAGAAGAGACCCGTGCCCAGCAGAGGGACGCAAAAAGGTGCGGTTGCCAGCCAAACTTACATAAGGCAACCATCGATCTCCAGTATTCTCCAGCAGCTGCGCAGCTCAGGCAGTACTTAGCCTTATATGCTTCGGCATCATCTACTACTCCATTAATTTCCATTCCAATAATAAAAAGTTAATTGACACAATTTCAGAAATTCTGTCAACTGTACTGTAAGTCTGTAACTGACTGTAATAGGTTTGAGTTGTAAACAAGAAAGTTGCTAACAAGACGAGCAACTTTGTCGGGAGTTCGACAGCTCGGGATCAGTTGCAAGTTTCAAATCGCTTTCTTCTCGTCATTTACTAATTAACGAAGGGTGGGGCAAAGAAAGAAATTTGTCATGTGCGTATTTATCATTGCTCCAAAGGGAATATTTTTAACATTTAATTACCTACGATGATTTCCATCACTGTACATGCCTGAGAGTTACTTGTAATTTCTCGAAGGCCTACATCCCTCTCACGTGAGGATACCTGTGCCCAGCAGTGAGACATAAAATGGGTTGAAGTTGTTTTTCCGCGATTGACTTCTAAACTACTTAACCGATTTTAATAAAATTTGCACACCATGTGCAGTTTGATCCAACTTCAAAGATTGGATAACTTACGTTTCAATTTATTTTATTTCTGATACTTTAAGGCAGGACGCGCTTGTAAGCTCCAGGCCTCCCCAATAAGGTGGAGAGACCCGTGCCCAGCAGTGGGACGCAAAAAGGGTTGCAGCCAAGGCAGGACAACGTCTGCCGGGTTAGCTAGTAAGTCTATAGATTTGTAAGTTATAAAGTGTAGATCTATATATTATTTCAGTGTATTTCTGTGTTATGTGTATTTCTGAGGTAGGTAAGACCAATCAAAGTTAATACAATAGATATAAAATAGGAAACAAACATGGTGGTCAACGCAGTCCATGGATGGATGGAACTCCCAAATTCAAGTAAACTAGAGTCCTTCCTGAAGTCGTATGTATTTTACCACCACCACCTTACCACCACTAAATAAGACCGGCAATCGCGCATTTCCACAGAACCACAACAGGATTGCCTCGTGGTTAATATGGTACCTCTGGGTTAATCAGATCGACTGTAAACAACAAGATATGTATTATATTTTAATGGAGTAGCAAACGAACATGCCGACCACGTAAACTATCTATAGTTTAGGCACGATACGAGTATCTCTCATGTTACAATTATGTGAGGTCAACATGTCATCTCTACTTATCATAATACTAAAGTCATAACTTTTAACGGTCCGTACCACAAAAAAGAGGTAATTTTTAAAAGCAATCTTTGATTAGAAAACTAGCCTACCTACACATGTCCAAGTTTTTTCATATTTTACTCAAATAAAAATTATGAACTGAATTCAAAACTAATACAGATGTCTAAACATGCAATGTACCTATCTTTAAACGGGTTTGATTATTAAAATAAATGATATTTTTAAAGTATATAAACCTTTGATTAGTCCCTGTAGCTTCGGCATTATGAATAGCATTATGATTATGAATAGGGATGCGCTACCCCTGCTGACCGTAAGAGGCTACTAAAAGGGGGCTTCCGGGGTTGCGGGCGGCGAGAATGAGGAGTTAACCTCCCAGACTCGAGGAGGACTGTGTACGGGTTGCGTGTTGTTTATATAAAAATCCCACAAAACCCCTGTCTCCCGTATCTCCATTGAAGGTTTCCCATAACATTTAAAGGTTTCTCCACAGATATAAAAAAAAGAAGTACAATGCCCTTTTAATTGACAAATGTCATGATAATATTAGAGAGTTTCTAAGTCAAAATTTATTATAATACTATTACACATATTCTGTATTTAATATAATTTCGATGTATTCTGTATTTCAATAAATTTCTGAATTAATAAATGTATGATTTTTTAGATCTTTAATATTAGTATGCCAATATAATGGTACGATAAGCACACTTGAATTTCTATAAGACCATGTATGACGTTATTATTACTATATTTTAATCAAATCAATAAATATTTTATTGACAATAGAATAAATAGAAATAAGAAATATTTTAATCCTATCTAAATTTTATACTGTAAAAAAATTTGTTTAAGTAGGTAAGCATTGAATATTTATGTTCAGTATAACATATTGCTATACATTTATTTGGCTGCAACCCTTTTTGGGTCCCACTGCTGGGCACGGGTCTTTCCCCATTATTGGGGAGGCTTGGAGCTTACTGCACCACGCTGCTCCAATGCGGGTTGGTAGAGAACATTTATTTATATTGTAATTATTCTACACTATTATTCTCTCTCTTATTCTCTCTTATTATTCACATACATTTATTTATATTATAATTATTCTATTCCTATTCCATATTCACACAATAGCCATTAAGTCCCTATAGTTACAATCCAGAAAAATAAGAGCCGCTGAACAAATGCGATTTATAACCCTCGAAATTTCAAAGGTGACCGAGGAATACCCTGCAATGACAAATTCCTCGAATTTATTACTCAGATATCACCCAAATCAAATAATATTATAGACACAACTCATTTTCTCAATTTAGAGGGATAAACTAATTTCCCCGCGTAGATAACGAAATTGTCTATTAAATAGAGACGTCGGCGTAATGAGATCTGTTTACCAATTTTGAGACGCCCTTTGATTTTCTTACACACTTGCTATAATGTTAATAGGAGACGACTTTCTATGTTATTAACGGGAACATAGACAAACTTATTTTTTCCAAGGTAGGTATAATTTTATCATAAGGAATTCAGTGCCGAGGAAACGTAGTTAATTGTTGCTAATTGTAACTACGACAAGTTAACATTCATACGTGACACATTTTGTTAATTTATGGAACTTAAATAAAAAGCAGAGCTGAGTAAACATCGACGGAGGAGAACTCTGAGTCTTGTCCTTTTTGCAATGATACATAATTTGTTTCATTGAAATCAAATGACTTAAAATTAAACGATAATGCATAAAGGAATTTGAGAACAAAAGACTCCTAACGTACCTATCGTACATGCCCCACCGTACTTGACCGTACCACCGAACGTACCACCAATAGCGTTACAACTCCCTATCATCAAGTATGTTAAAAAGCTCTACACTGCATTAGTAGTTAAGTAGCCTTGTATTTTTGTCAATAATAAATTTATATCTAAAGTCTTAAATAAAAATATTAGCCTTGGTTGAAATTGTGCACCAGAAGTATTCCTATTCCTGAAGTCATTACCTCTTAAACCCCCAAGTCGTAACCACGCACATATTGCTTAGCTTTAAGACACTTAAGATTTACTAACATCCAGCTACTCCTTTCAACTAAGTCAACAAATAAAATTATATCTTTGTTCGTCTTTATGTCGATAGCTAAATGCGCACATAAGAAAAACAAATTCGACCAGGCCACAACCTTGGGCCGAATAGCTATAAACCAATTATGTAATTAAATACGCCATTGTTTAAATACTTTTCCTTTTCTGTAAGTCTTCCGCGAGTTGCTCCGGAGGACGCCAATATTGGATTAACCTTGGTTTGTTTGTTTATTTCTTAATCATAGTCTGATTTGAATGAGTATTCAATGTAGTCTTATTGGGATATACGAGTACATGTGCTATCTTGCTAGAAGGGTTGATATATAATGTGTGTACCTATAAAATTCACGAGTTCCCCTTAATTACCCTGGAGTCCCATGAGTTTTTGACTTAGTGACACTGGGACTACCTCGAGAGTATAAGTTTTGAAAGAAAATAATTCAAAATAAATAACAGTTTAAAAAAACTTAAAAAAACACGATTTGATAGCTAATGGAAATAAAAACTAGAAAATATTTTTTATTACTAAGAATTTATATTACAGTAGTAGAAAGTCGAACAATTAATCATAATTAATTAATTACCTCAAAATATCAATTCAGATTAAAAAGCGTGGGGTGCATTTTACTACATTTTCATAACTCTCCTCTCATAGATAGTTGCCAATAGAGTGATTGTAACATTTTATATATCAAGCACCAATTCATATTATTGCATTGTCATCGGTCCTTGATAAGTCCACATAATCCACCAACCCGCATTGGAGCAGCGTGGTGGAGTAAGCTCCAGGCCTCCCCAATAATGGGGAGAGACCCGTGCTCAGCAGTGGGACGCAAAAAGGGTTGCAGCCAGCCAGCCAGCCATCGGTCCTTGATAAGTATGCGAAGTTTCAAACTAATCCGACATCTAGAAACGTCATAATCGTGTTCAAAATTTCCGTTACATAATACCGAAGGTAATAAAAGCGTGTTGATAAAAAAGAAAAACGATTTATTGAAAGAAATTGCTCTTAAATTCTAAACGTCTTAGTATCTTCCATCATCAGTTCAGCAACATAAGATGAAGATCATGAAGACAACAAGGCACAAATATTTGCCTTGCTTTAGTAAGTAGTTATATGGCTGCAACCCTTTTGCGTCCCACTGCTGGACACGGGTCTCTCCCCCTTATTGGGGAGGCCTGGAGCTTACTCCACCACGCTGCTCCAATGCAGTGGAGAGAGAATCCAGTGGAGATGCGGGTTAGTGGCCAACCCGCTGTTGGATGTTTTCAAACCGCCCATAAGGCCTCCGACAAGGTTTAACGACTGTTATCAATCGACAACAACCGGGACCGACGGCTTATCGTGCCCTCCGAAGCACGGATACGCGCATGAATTTTTTGCCACTAGCGGTCACCCATCTCACAACCGACCGCGCTCGTTTGGCTTAGCTGCGTAGACCGTTTGCGTTCTACGCTAGCCGCCGAGCCATGCGCGCTCAAGTAGTTATATGAAAAGGAATAAATTAAATAGGTAGACATAGGATCATTCCGTTGTAGATCTGTCAACATATGTTTATGTTTCATGTCTGTTTGACGAAACCTTTTTTTACCGAGCGAGACTGAAGCTGAAGAAAATAATCAAATTTCTAAGCCACAACTTTCAGGGAATTAAAATTTATTGGATACTCACTTGACCTAACACAACTAGGACAAAGTAAAGGGAAAACTCAAAAAACGCCATATTTCCTTTGTTTACTCTTAATGTCAACGGCATTAGAAGGTTTATTTTTGTTTTACTTAAATACTTTATGATAGTACGGAATCCTATATTATTCCAAATCGTAACTCGGTATTGTTTGTTTGTTTCTTACTCTGAAGGTTATTTTAATGTTTACAAAATGTAGAGTCATTTTGAATTGTGTGTACGATATCTTTTCCTTATAGAACTAAGTTTTAACCTTTTGTTTTGTTTTTATTATTCTATGGCTTTTTTAGTTTCTATCATCAGTGATCAGATAGTAATTTAATGTCCTAATTTTACGTGCTAATAGTGTTTTCTTATTAGGAACAATTAATTGAACCTTCACCCCTTTATAGACCCAAACGACAACATAAACATAGGTACCTACCAGAAAACAAATATTGCGTTGTGTTTTAATGTAAAGTTACGATGTTCAGCCAAATAAACTAAACAATAACTCTATATTTTGAAAGTAACAATAACTACCATTTGCCTATTAGACAAAACATTACGGAGCCTTAAAAAATTAAGTACATAAATATGAATGAAATCACACGAGCTCTACATTTGAGAGGTTGAAATAACTTCGGTATGTTTTTGTACCTAAATCAACAATACTAAACACAAAGATACCTAATAATATGCGTATTATATTTGAATATATTTACAATACAAGCGCTCTAGCGAGCGACTCTACAACTGTATACGTAGTAGAGTCTGGTCGGTTCACTTTTCCAAGGACTCTACTCGTGTTTTGATTGCGTTTCGTTTTAATTTTACGAAGACCGTGGTCAGATCCATTGATGCAAGTTGATTTGGGTTTGATTTTACATGGTAAGACAGCATTTGTAACATTTGTTCCGATTCAACGAGAAATCATCGCTCGTAACGCGTAGTTGATGGTTGGTACAGGCAACAGGAACTTTCGTCCTGATGTTTTGGTCGCACAACGTGTCTGCCGGATGACATAATCGTATCGATTGGCTGCACCGTCTTACATCTAAACTTACCGGACCTCAATTGTTATGTATAGAGGCTTCGTAGGTTAGGCCGGTGTTTGACCCGAGGACGCAAACAAGCGGCACGCATGCGTCGGCGTGTAAACACGGCAGCACGTGGTTGTTTGCACAGAACAAGACACTGACCGTGGAGGGCCGCGGCGGTCACAGCCAACACCAACACTTGTAGAAATGTGAGCGCCATAAAAACAGAATCATTTGCACTGCAGTACGCGGGCTGCGAAACACGAACGGCGCAGCCCGCTGCCGACGGCGCACTGGCGGCCACTGGCGGCCGGCGGCGAGGGACGGCGAGGGACGCGCCGCCAACTATCGATACGTAAGATGAGCGAGTCGCTCGAATTCGGACCTCAGAGGTACCGAAAAGGGGCTCGCTCTACGAATACTTGAGCTTTAAGAGGTACCACACTTATAGTACTGAGTAAAGTAATAAAAATATATTTGTTAATAGTAACTTCTTGTGTGTGACAGCATTTTTAACGGCCATAAATTATGAATTAGAAATGTAGAGTCGTGGTTTTTATTTTGCTTATGTTGACCGGAGACGTCCGGAATACCCTTAGAAATACCGAAAAGGAGCTCCAAAGACGCGACTCGCTCTATGAATGCTTGAGCTTCAAGAAGTACCCCACTTGCAAGACTGAGTTCACTTACAGCTCAGTTTGATAGTCAAAAACTCGCTATCAAGTCCTTCTTTTGTGTCACACTATTGTTAGAAACCAAGAGTTTTTAATAAAAAATGTAAAGATAAGCAAACAAAGAGTTCTTATTTCCAAATTTAAAAGATTAAATTATCTCTATACATATCGGTTACAGTAACGCGAGACGAGCAAGTCGCGAGTGAGCGTATACGGATCTTAGAGGCACTGGAAAGGGGTGACTTGCTTTACGAATGAGCTTCAAAAAGTACCCCACTTACGGTCCTGTCCTTAGTTTAGTAACAAAAATATCTTTATCAATACTATCTTCTTGTGAATGGTGACTTGGAGCCGTCTAAATAATGCTGATTCTTAAGGTCCATGAAATATGAATTATAAAGTAGGGTCCAGGTTTTTATAAACAAAAAAGTGCTATTTTCATATTTGATAAGGTGAAGTTGAAGTTGAAGAAGTGAAGAAGAAGAAGAAGATATGCGAGTTGTTCACGAAACTTTTGGAAGGACTTGTGTTTGGTTTGGAGGAACACGAAAGATTTTGGAGGTAAACGAAAGGTGCTGAACTGAAGCTACGAGCCCTACGCCCAATTAAAGAACTGAGTTTGTTTCTCTATCAAGCCTTTTCCTCATCATTCATTAGTTTCTTCGTAGTATAAAAATGTAGAGTCAGGGTATTTATAAATAAAAAGACGTAATTTGCATATCGATACTTGTATATTTATGTATATATAGTATAGAGATTTCAACGATTATTAAAACGATTTATTATTTAATTTAAGTCAAGAATAAATACGCAATACAACTGCTGTCTCGCTAAAAATATACAACTTCATAAATGTACATAATATACAATAATATATCTGTTTCTTTCTATATTATTTAAAATAAAATAAAGTATAGTCTGTTCACTTGTTGAACTATATTTGCTTTCATATAAAAATCAACTACATGACATTGTGACTGATCGTAACAAACATCAAATTGAATATCAAGACGTCACGTTTAGTTTACAATTTTTTTTTTGCCAAATTATAATAAATATCAATACCAAATCAGAGTATTTTTATAACAAGCTCTAATATAGAATATTTATATAAGTATTTACGCTGTATAACATATAAAACCTGTAGTTTAGAAATAACAGCATCCTTAAATCCACGCCTAAAATGAAAGTGAACAGGTTATAGTAGCTTTTATGTAACCATGGTAGGTTGATGACTTTCATTAGTAATTCTAACTTGACTTTGTCGTATACCTATGCCTTAACAACTTTTATCTAATAATAGACTGCATAATATAAATATGTATATTTATATCTATGTAATTACACATAGGGATGATTAGAAATAAAATGAATGTTGAATTTTTTGTTAAAATTTTACAGCAAGTATAAAAGGTTTCCTCATTCTAATAAGGGCCTCTTTCACCACCTTCAAGTAAAGTGACAAGTATGATAATTGTAGGTTAAAGTCACCCGTAACCACAACTTAAATTTTAATTTCACGATGTTCGAGTAGCACTATTCATTATGATGAACTGACCCGTACTCATAACTTTAATTTTCCAATTAACTTTACTTGGGACGTAACTAATCAACACTTTACTTGGACATGGTGAACGAGGCCCTAAAGCGCATGGAAACTTAAAACAACCAGACAAAAAAATACTAACTCCAATAAGAAACAAAATACTAAGTCCCTTCACTACTCAACTTTACCGTTATGACCACTGTACAAAGCTGCGAGTCGATGGTACAATACAATCGAGTGGAGCCTTCAAAGCTCGTCACTAGCGCGAGCACGCCGCGCCGCGCCCCCTCCCCACTCCCCTTGTCCCTCCGCGCCCCCCTCGCCCCCCGCGCCTCGCATCCTTGCCCATTCAACGCATTTTCTGTCATAAGCAAATCGATAATCGCATTACACTTCCGCTTTTAAGCACGCGCATAGCATCAGGACTACGCTTCACCGTACACTGACCGCTTCCCACCATCCCCGTCCACCTAAATTTGACCGACGCGGCATTGGACTGAAAAGTGTAAATGTTTACGCACAACTTACAACTTCGAGTTTCACGCAAAAAACCCAACGTGCTTTCTCACGCGGTGCGATAAATATTACAATGTCGTAATCTCACTGTAAAAAACTAAACGGAATGGCGGGCATCCGCGGTGATTTGCTCTTTTATTTCTGCAATTGTTGTGTATTACGTTAATGCCAGTTCTTGTGTGGAATTCGGATAAGTTTAACTATTGATGTTGGTGACGAGCTTGAATGCAAAATGTTTCACAACAACAACAATTTTATCGTGAATTCCTTATTTCTACTTTTCCATATTAAAGATAATTTAATTTGTGTCAATTAACGAAGATTTAAAAAATGTAGAGTTTTTTTTACACTCATAACCCCACAGTAGGGTAGATATTCCTTGTGTCGTGACGTGAAACACAAACACCCAGACCGAAAACAGAAAAAACACATCATTCAAATTTCTACTTCGACGGGAATCGAACCCGAGATCTTCCGATCAGCAGTCCGGTATGGTAACCATTACGCCGCACGGGTCGTCAAAATAGTCAACACAAACTTTTTTTATTTAGGTGTTATTTTATTGGTAGCTTTTACTTTATCATAAAGCTCTGTAACAGCTTTTGTAAGGGTAATATTAAATTTTATTAATTAAAATTTGGAAATCCTGCATGCTAAAGTTATCATTATAATATATAAGTACAATTTATTAGAAGTTCACATACGTATTTATTCTAAGAATGTGAAGTTATTTGCTAATAGGTACGTTTTTTACATTAATTTTCTACTTAGTTGCAATAAACCGGTGTAATTATGTATATTATATTGAAAGATTTGTAACTTTCGTAGTAATTTACAATACTTTAAATTAAAAAGATTTATTACTTTTTCGATATTTTTTGTAAATAATTAGCGTTTTAATATACACATGGCGTCAGTCGAAATAGGCATTAATAAAAGCACAATTACCATTAAGAATGTGGTATTAAAGGTTTCTATATATCTACGACTATATAAATATAATATACCTATATGAGAATAATTAGACGTTTTATTTTCGACATTTTTAATATGCTTTAGTGCGCGAAAGCAACATTTATTTAATAGTCATCTTTAAAAATAGTCAATCTGAAAACAGTTAATAATTTTAAAACTACCACATAAAAAACAATCCATTTATCTTGATTTACTGACAGTATTGTTAGCGCATTATATATGAAAAATAATCAAACTTTGATATTTTTTCTACTTTAAAAAATACAGAAGCGGTCCACCTAAATTTATCGGAAAATGTAAATTTTCACATGATCATACTTTCGATTAACAAAATTTTTCATCATTATTCAAATATTGTACTTCCGCGAAATCAACATTTATTAAATAAATTGTCAGCAACACAGTTATTAGTCAACCATTACTTTGAATTTCAATTTAATAAGTCTTAATATCTATTTAATATAGGCCACCTACATATCTAATCCGCTTACCATTATAAATCTACCCCTGTAACCTGTAGCTACCCTTGCTCCCGGCGTCAGTGGAGGTGTCAATAAAAGCACAATTACTGTTAGTTGTACGTGCCATTATGGTCTTCAATTGTTCGCTACGAGTGTGGATGTGCATTATTGTGTAGCGGTGTTGCGGCAAGTGTAGAAGTACCTTTACAAGTGCGTAGATAAAGGGTTTTAAATACGAGTAAATAAGTATCACACGATCTTAGTGTGTTCAACTTTTGTTACGGCAGATTAAACTGCACTTAAACAACACAATTTTATCTATCAATTGTCATAAAATCCAATAAGATAAATAAAAGTAATGCACACCGACATATTGTTAATATCAAATATTTAAAGAAGTCATTATTTCGTTTACTTTCAAGTTGTTGGACAATAAACATCTATTGTTTTCAAACACCGACAAACACTGCGGTAGAGCCAGGTGGTAGAGTCGTTATAATATTTTTATGATGTGCTCATTACTAATGACTTTGCTTTTGTTTCGCATTGGTCAATAATAAGGATAATTTAGCTTCTGAAAACACGTGTTTCCGACTTATTATCACCTGAGTTTACTTGGGTTTGTTCAAAAACAATCTCAATTAGTCTAAACTTGTGGTTTCAATGCAATGCAATGAAGACGACTTAAAATGGGAAAAGCGCGTGAAATTTGCAGTGAAGTGCGTTCTGCTATCGTTGTTTTAAATAATGAAGGCAAATCCGAACGTAAGATTGCTTCGCAACTGAAGTTATGAAGGCTTATGTTCATAGCACAATAATTCCATACAGGGAGACATAGAGTTTACATGATCGTGCACGCTCGGGAAGGCTGAGAGCTACCACATCTTGTGAAGATAATTTCATTGTTGTTACCAGTAAGCGAAATAGATGCTTAACAGCACCAGGAATCCGCGTTGAAGTTAACAAAACAAGAGTTAAACCTTTTCATTGACTGCAGTAAAACAGCGACTGAGAGATTTATGCACACATGCGCTGTAGTTAACCTAAGCAAAATGCCATCAACTTATTCGATATTATCCAAAAATACACCAACAAAATGAAAATAAAACAAGAGCACATATGTCTTTTCCGACTTCTCGTCAAAACACCAACGAGGAACCACGAGGAACTCTTATTATGACTGCTAATACAAGCTTTTTTAATTAAAAGTATTGTTTTTTTTTAATTCAACCTCTCAGTCACTGCGGCTGTAAGAAATTAAAAAAGTATCAATTTAAAAATGCTTCAGCTACTTTAATTTTAGAATTTAGAACATCAATCAATTGGTAATAATGTTTTTGCAATGCTACGATTTCTTCAAATCCTTTGACTGACCTAGTTATGCCATACAAAGGCTGTGAGTATAATGGTGTGCAAATCTGTAGTGGTGACACAAAAGAGTGGTGGAGTAGTTCACCTTCCCTTCCCTATTTTAATAGAAGAATAATAAAATAACCCACTGACATAGTACAGGTTTTTAACGCAGGTGTTCGCCGATGACGCAGCGACGGCAATCGGCATATACGAGTACATACTCGTATTGTCAATTGGATAGGTGATTGGATATCGACCTTTATGAAACTCCCCTGTATAAACTATTGAAGTGTTTTTTTTACACTGAATCTGCTTTATAAAAATAGGTTACGTGAAATTAAGTTTCTTGTCTTACTATTAAGGTGGCTGCAGGGTACTCCTTAATGATTCAGGACAAACTTAATGCTCTGTTTCATGAAAACATAACATTGTGAAGCATGAGATTTTTTTTTATTACTACCGGTTCCCCTTAATAAAAAAATATAGACCAAGTGGCATTTACGGGCATTGCATTATTTGTAGTATTAAATATATGAAACTGCATTTTTTTCACTATTTCTATTTAAATTATAGCCATGAAAGTGTTTACGCGTCAAAAACAGTATTGTTATTTTCGTATGAAAAATGTAATGAAAAGGAATGAATACTGTTAGCGTGAGGAAACGAGAAAAGTATTCAATTTTGGGGAACTTCTGCGTAAAGGCAAATTTGTTTTTCGAATATCACTCCATATTATTATAGTGTAATACAAGAAAGAAGCTCTTTGTATTGTGGTAATACAAAGAGCTTCTTTCTTGTATTACTAGTATGCTTTAATATTTCTATATCAAAAAATAAATAATCTGGTCTTGGACTAACAAAGCAATTGAAATGATTTTAATCGTTAAATTAAATTGTTAAATTAAACGTGACATTCTCATATATTTTGTATGAGAAAATTATTTGTGACGTTTTTTGTGCACAATCATTGAAGTGAAAACTTCTTTAGCGGCGTTGTTCCCCTTTTTGGGATGGGTAAAAAAAAATTAACTCGCGCCAGGACATTTGGCCTGATCGAAAATTCGTAAGACGGAGGGGTGACGGCTATTGACGGCTCGACTGTCTATACTTTTGTAAAATTCGTTTATATTAAGTATTTAAAACATGGACATTGAACAAAATGCATCTATTAATGAAAAAAGTGACGAAGAAATAGTAAAAGAAAATAAGTGAGTACTTTATAAAAATACTAGATGAAAACTTACTGAAAATACTAGATGAAAAATAATACTGATAATAAAAGCAATTCGTGCGAAATTATTCCCTAACCATTCCAAACAAACTGGCCAACGTTAATGTTCAATTTTTCACTTCTGCCGGCACTACCGGAATGCAACCCGTTTTTATTTTTATTTTTATAGTCAGTTTTTTTTTATTTATTTAAAAGGCAATATGTGTAAAAATAAATTAACAATTCTTCTGCTTTCCAAACGTGTTTTTTTTTCAGACTTTTTATGTCCCACTGCTGGGCACAGGTCTCCTCTAACAAGTGAGAGGGATGTAGGCCATAGTCCACTACGCTGGCCAAGTGCGGATCGGTAGACGTCGTTAAGGGCAAAAATAAGTATGTGGTTCTAAAATTTAAATTTCAAATTTAAAATTCTAAAGTTATAAAATTGTAAAAAAATACGGTTTGATTTTTTGGTGCATTGTGTCCAAGACCTCTTCCGACGGTTTTGCCAACGAGCGTTTTAGTTGATTTTTGCACGGTAAGCAATGGTATCGAGTCACATTTCTCAAACGGTTAATTCGTCACAATGAAATGTAGAGACATTCCACGATTTTTCTCTAAAGGCTTCTTTCGTGTGCCATTAATGGTAATTATCGTTTCTAAAAACTAATTAAAGCCAATTAGTATATTTACGGCACGATCGGTTCTCTGCTGTCATTTGGAAGTCGAAGCGACCAATCACTTGGCTTGGCACAGACTGCCGATATGTTACCGCTAACGAGAAAACGTTGGATTTATAAACATTATCTAGCTGGAACTTAAGCATAGATTTATTGAGGTATGTAGACTTTAGACGTACTTTCTAAACATTATACAGTTAATGGAATAGCCGCTGTCATGACTAGGGTATATGCTAAGAGTAGTACATAAATGAATGTACCTAACAGCTTTTAAAGTAAAGTAAACACCATGCGGTCGACCTTCTACTTCAGTATTATAAACTGTTTTTAATTAAAAATTATTTTCTACTTTTCAGTTCGATTTGATATGAAAGCGTGTTTTATTAATTTATTTAAAACTTTTTTTTTCAAATAAGCCGAACAAATAGGCAGACGGGCGGCGTTGTGTTAAGCGATCACCGTCGCCAATAGACACGGGCAACCCCAGGGGAGCCGAGCATTGCCGCCTTTGAAGGAGAGCTTTTTTACAACTTTCTTTAAGAACCCCAAGTTATAGTCCAGTAGAAATGCTTCAGCTGGAACGTTCTCCCATAACTTACACGTCCGTGGTAAAAAGGAGCGTGCTAAGCAGACTGTGCATGCAGGACCGCCACGAGTCCAGATGGTGTCTATGAAAGTGGTGGTATATTCATGAAATGGTGATGATGTAAGTGTAAGGAATCAACGTCGGTAGTTGAATAAATGTAGTTGAAAATGTGACGAAGTAGGAGAAAACGCCTACAAAAGCGAGGCCTCCTCTAAGGGGGGATTATTAGTGCTGTGTTAGTGGTAAGGGCAGTATCTCTGCCCGACTGCGTACTGAAATCTGTATTTGTGCTTACTTATTATTTAATTGTTGTTGTATAAGGAAATGTTAATTAGAAACCTTAAATTGTTACTTTTAAATTGTATAAAAGGCTTTGTGAATTAAAGGGTGATTTAAATATTCTACTTGTTTTCATTCCTGAAATCAGAAGTGGGATAGTCTCCGCCCCACATTTGACGTTGCATCCTGAACAAATGCAGAAATCAGTACGCACGGATTTTTTTAACATTCTTCGTGTATCGATTAAATATAATCTGTACCACAACAACAGCTGGCTAAACGCCTATGATTTTAATACAGGAATATAATAATATCGTCTAACGTCGGGTTCCATATAGTATATAGCCTGGAATCACATAGGCTATTTTAATCCTACGGGGACCCATTAAACGGATCCACGCGGGTGAAGCCGCTAGCGGAAGACTAGTGCTGAAATAAAAATGATCACACCCTTTCTATTGAAAATAAAACTACACAAACCTTCCATAAAAGGGTGTTCTATGTCCAGCTTATAGTCGCTACACTATAAAGTTGGTTTACTGGGCTGAATACTGATTTTGTGCTTTGTTTATCGCATATTTTTTATGTATATGTCAACACTATAAATATTGTAATGGCGCCGTTCGTACCATACTTCTTTATTGTTTATTGCTGCTTTACTGCTAAAGATGAGTGTGTGTATACACAATGTCATAATTATTTACTTTAATTATTAAAGGATTCAATAACATCTTGCATAGTCGACTATTGGGATGTTAACACTATGCTCGTGTGCTCCTTGTCGCCCCACAGTCATGTTGCATAATAAATACCCATTGTACCTGAAAATTTGTTTAAATCAGGGCTGGAGTTTTTTCCGCCCGCTTTTTTCTCCTAGCCCATATAAGCCTTAGTGCACCCAAAGCAGATGACGGTCAGCTGATGGCCGTACAACAATGACAAACATCAAGTGTATATTGCCCAGGATGTTAATAAACTATTTCATTTTATTTATGTACAAAAAAATCAAAATGCATACCGAAAACGTTAGATCTATACATTACATTAAACTACGTTTGGATAGGGGAAGATGGTTAATTCATTTTTGTACACTTGATTGGGCGACCTGCGTGGCGCAATGGTTACCATGGCGGACTACTAATCGAAGGGTCCCGGGTTACATTCCCGGCGAAACAAAATATTTGAATGAAGAGTTAAATTTCTGTTCTCGGTCTGGTTGTTTGTGTTTCTATCTTTGTGTGTGTCCATGGTACCCAAGACACAGGGTGTATCTACCCTACTGTGGGGCTCTGATGACGGGAGAAGATACCAGGTTATGGGATTTGTACCGCACTAAAACCCCCTGGGTGGCCTGCCTCTGCGTTTGGGGAGGACTCCGGGATCTACATTGGAACACACGGTGTCATTCACGCGCGGCGCCCCGGAACAGGCCCATCTTCGGGAGAGCAGATGCGCTCTCCTGCACCCTCAGGCGCTCACAGCGACATGCAGCCACGCCCAAACCGCCGTCCTTCCCGGGGCTACCACTAGTGACCATTACCCTATAGAATTCTACTATTATATAAAAAGCTCAGTTCAGGTAAATTAACCATAACTGCTGGTTACTGCTACTATCGATAATATACCCATAAATAACAGCTCGCTAACCATTGCAGCTAGAACCGATTATATAGCCTTCGAAGAGATATAGGTTCGCTCTGCGTGTTCTACCGACTTTACTATGATGATTACTCCGAGGAACTTTTCAAATTAAGGCATCAATTTAAATCAATAGTCACCATTCCATTATTATACCACCAGACGAAGGTTAAAGTTCCAGCGACACCACCTGGAGGACTCATGGCCGTCCTTCAAAATCCGCTTTGAAAGAAAGAAGGAAAGAAAACGAATTTATTCGCACATGAAGCACACATGATATTATTAGGCTGGAGGCTGGATAATTTTTAATTTAGTTTCATACATGATTTTTATTTCCTCTTAAATGAATTTAAATGTAGCCACATTGACTTATTAGAGCTGCATTCCTTGGACAGATTTTATAGTACCAATTAATTGTTCAAGAAATAATTACTTACACAAACATTTTATATGGAAATTAAATACCGACTAGATATGCAGTCCGATTTAATTGCGTAAAACATAATAAATGTAGCAGGAAAATTAATACAATTAAGCTAAATAACTGCAATAATTACTGCAATATATTTTATTATCTTTTATTTATAAGTTTGTATATAGGAAATTTATTTAGTAGGTAGTATTATGGTAAATACTATTAGTATTATATTATACTAGCTGTGCCCCGCGGTTTCACCCGCGTTAGAGGGGATGATTAGCATAAAGGGAAGTCCTTTCTGAAGTGCCGTGCACCGGCTTTTTTGTAGGACTATTTAAGATAAACATTTCCATCATACATTACATATGTGTAACTCTAGCGGTTTTGGCAGCGTACCTACGCCAAAATAGCTCGCAGATGGTAGATTTTTTCCTACTTACTTGACACTTATCGCCATATTTTAGACAATTCACACAATATCTTTATAAATTGCAGCCTATGTGGTATTATGATGCATAAGCTATATTATTGTAAAGTTTCATTTAAATCCATTTAGTAGTTTTTACGTGAAATAGTAACAAACATCCATACATACAAACTTTCGCGTTTATAATATTAGTAGGATTTTCCAGATCATTTGAGAAATTTCTGGAACTTTCTCGAACATTCTCAATTAATTAAAACAGTTTGCAATTATTTTAAAAATCTTCAGATCATTCGAGAAGTTTCTGGAACAGTAACTTTCTCGAATATTTTCAATTGATTAAAAAAATCATTATCATATAATATAAATCATTATTATAAATATTTTAAAAATCTCCAGATCATTCGAAAAAAGATTACAATTATTGAAAATTTTCAGATTATTTGAGAAGCTTTCTCGAATATTCTCAATTAATTAAAATTATTTTAAAAAATCCAAATGATTCGAGAAGTTTCTGGAACTTTTTCGAACATTCTCAATAAAATTAAAATTAAAATAGTTTGCTAGATCATCCCAGAAATTTTGAGATCCACCCAGAAGTCCCTATTGGTTAGAAAACTACAGATATTTTTTTTCAGATTTTTCCACCCACTTCCACCCACTGCGATCAAACTCCCTTACTATCATCTACGTACTAAAGGGCATTTACCACCCCAACGGGAAGTTGATTGGAGTTAATGATAATAGAGAAAACCGTGTCTTTACGTACAAAGAAAACCCTTTACTTTTTATATATTATTATATATTATGATTAAGATTACTATTTACTTTTACTACTACCTATTTTTTAAATGTTGTCCAATTGTCCATAGTCCATAGGGATAATATTTTCTTGAAAATGCATCGGTGATGGTGTAGCTTCATGACTTTTTTTTATTTATTTGAATGGAGTAGCAGACGAGCATGCAGGCCACGTGGTGTTAAGTGGTCGCTGCAGCCTATGGACATCTACACACAACCTCAAGCAAGCATAGGTAAGTCTTGTCTGAGGTCGTATGCAGTTGCGCTGCTACTCCGGAAGCTGGTGGTCGCCTCATGTAAGTGTGGCCGGCTTTTTGTTACTCACTGTTAGGCTCAAATCTCCCAATAGCATTGGGAGGATTGGCATTGGCCAATTCCAGTAAAAGTTATATTGTGCAATGAAACAGGAAATACTCTTATGTGGCTTACACGCAAGCCACTTTTTGTACCAGAAAATGTGAAATCTTGGCGTATAGCGGCCACACGAGCTTCAAAAAGCAAACAATATAAAGCGCCGAAAATACGCTACGCTATGCTGCAACCCTTTTTTTCGTCCCACTGCTGGGCATGGATCTCTTCCCTTTATTATTGGGGAAGCCTAGAGTTTACTCCACCACGCTGCTCCAATGCGGGTTGGTGGAGAAACCGAAAATAGGCTGGCTTGAAAACGCACCTAAAACCCCATCGGATCATTAGTAGGCATAACTGGTAGTAAACCGTCAGGTAGATCAGTTACCTATGTGATATCCGAAAAGCATTGTATTCTTATCCGATACTTATCGAAAACACCTCGACTAATGTCCTAAAAGGCCGAGTAAAATTGAAGAAAACTGTTGGAAACTTGAAGCGTAAACGTTGAGATATTTCGAGTAGTTTGAGTACAGTCAGCAACTACAAACGTATTATAAGCGTATTTCCGACCTACCCTACACACTCGCCGGTGGCCAGTGTTGGGAGCTATCGAGGTGAACTTACGAACTTACGAGTACTTACGGTTTGGAGTTCGCACGCTGTTAGCGAGGCGTAATGCACGGGTTTCGCGGTATACATTACTAGTTTACTAGTACATAGAGCATTTATCGTTGACAATTTATATTTTAAAAGCTTTTATTTAAGTTGAAAAATGTTGCAATGTATGTATGTTTGTTCAGGTGGAATCTTGCTACTCAATTTTGAAGCAGATATCTGCAACCAATTGAGCTGAAATTTTGTATACACATTTAATTTGGATGACAATACACGATAAGTTGTGTCACGTCATTCTAAATCCGATATGACAGACCATACAAGATGACGGAATGGTTACATTTCTGCAATATAGGTATCAAATGAAAGGGCTTGTTGAGAGTAACTCGAAAAATAATGTGACGACATACTAAATCCAATATGGCGGAACATCCAAGATGGCGGAATAGTTATTTTATGCACTTCTATAAAATGGGTATCAAATGAAAGGGCTTGCCGAGAATATTAAAATAACTAAAAAAAGTAAAAATAAATTAAAAGCAAAAAAGCCTTTTAGTAAGTATACAATGTACATATGTCCGTCAAAATACATATACATATTACCCACATCAGTTCTTTGAAAATGAGATATGCTACAACTCCTCATACTCGTAGTACGGTAGATATTGCCGACCTACCCTACATACTCGCTATTGGCTCTATCACGAATTCACGATTCGCGGTAAACTGGCGCTCTTGTCTTGATGTTCAAAATGGCAGATTTTGGCAGATTTTGAAGATTTTTGGGAATCACGATATTTTGAGACATAAAATCTCATAATTTTAATGTTCAATGAGTATTTTTTTTATAAATGTAACATTTGGTATAATATAACGCAGATCTAAAATGATTTTGCCGAAATGGCAACGTAATATTTAAAACGCACAAGCTTGGATGTTTGTTGCTCAATCGTGCAAAAACAGAAGGGTTGAGGTCTTGAGGAGCATGTCATGTCAGGCCCAGCTTGTGGCAAATTCGCCAATTTTGAGATGGTCACACTGGTTCGGAGTTCGGACGCAGTGGGCATGGCGAAAACAACTCACACAATAAAATGGACCCTTGTAAGGTCTATTCGTATGTCCGCGTATACGTCCGAGTTCGTAATCCTATTATCGTTAAGCATAGACATTTTATGTGTTTTTTTTTATATTTTTGGTCCGTCTGTTTGTAGGTCTGTCTATCAAAAAACTTTATTCTACACAAAACAAAAATAAAGTACAGTTTTACTCTACAGTCCTTTAACACTGTTTACCGACTCCTCGTAACTCTGTAGGTATTTTTGTATTATTAGCGGTGTGACGTATTTCCGACCTACCCTACACACTCGCTGTTGGCGCTATCGCCGCGAACTTGCGGTCTCGCTGTCTCTGATAACTGTTTGCGGTATGCAGTTACTAGTGCAGTCTCATTTATAGTTTTTTTTTCTATAATGGCATCGCAAATTCTGTGCGTATTGCCAGCATCAAGTATAATTTTTGCATCACTTAGCAGTTACAGAAAAAATCTGTTAGTCGCCAGTAATCAGTCAGTCTAGCTAGTCAGTCAGCTGTTTTTAAAGTAAAGCGATGGCTTTACCAGGACGTGTCCAATGGAGTTTGGAGCAAACTGAAAAAACATGTCCGTAAGCCTATATGTCAGTCTATCTGTGAAAAAGTTGTAAGGACACCATATAATAACGTCCGATAAATCACATTTTTATTTATTTATTTGTATGAAATTACATTACTAGTGCAAGATAGCAATGCCACGCCACGATCATACATCTCTGTCTGGCTAAATAGGTTTATGTGAAAAATATTAAGGTGATAATTCATTCACCGTCCGAACCCAACTTATACAAAACTTCTTAATGGCATGTCATATCAACCATGCAATTTCATTGGCCAGCGTGGTGCTTTATGTCCAATGTCCAATCCGTGCCCGGTGACATAAAAAAGGCTGAAAATAAAAATGTATGATTACATGTATATCTAGAGAACAGAAAATATCTAGGTACATCTCACGAATTCAATGCTAACTTCGTTAAGGCAGGTCGGCGGGAAAACGCCAATGTTACATTACTGTACGAGTACCTATATTACCTACGAGATGAGTCATACTTACAGCGGATCGTAAATTATGACTCTCTTGCTTGGCAAGATTCAGTGCTTTTTGATTAAGAGTACTTTATACACACGTTTAGGGTTGCCAGGTCGCCAAACCTAATAGCCGGACAGACCAGCCAGTTTGGCCGGACATTTGGATAGAAAGGCCGGACACCGTACATTATTAAGCATTTTGTGTCTCAGTATTAATATGTACGACAAAAAAACTGCGGCACAGCGGCCTGCGGGGGTGACCGACAGTTGACTCTCCTGCGCTTGGCCACGCTCGGCGCTCGCTCGATTGCGAAATGTAAAAAGCCTAACAATAAAAGGACACCGTTTATTTTGGCCGGACACGCAATCAAAAAGCCTACCTATGTCCGGCTTTATCCGGACGCCTGGCAACGCTACACACGACAAAAATAAATACTAAAGAACTTCAGTTTATTTATATTTATATTTAATAAACAAATTTATGAGTGACACAATGTAATTAATTTTATTCACGTGAATAGTCCATAGTGCCTTCGGAGGTGTGTGTTATTTGAAACTCCGTAATATCACAATAGAGATACATATGGAAAGGCGCTCTTTTTATTGTGGTGATAGTGCCCATGGCAGCCAAATATTTGTGTAACAAAATATTGTAGCTACAAGTAAATATCCGCAATAGGGACAGGAAATATGGTCCAAAAGGAAGCTAATGATTTTATTATTTTTTTGCACAAGTAACAAGATGAAACTTAATCCCTAATGGCACTCTACCCTGGGTGATACGTGATAGAGCTTAAGGTAGGCAGAAAGAGGTATATCTACTTAGATAAAGAGGAGACCTATGCAACTTCTCATGGCATAGAAATGCACCTTATTGACGGATATTAAATGGGCAATAATGGTTGAGATATCCTTTATAGTAACTTACAAAACTAAACTACCCCTCCAATAATTTCGTAGAAGCTACATAGTTACTCCCATTTTTAAAAGTTCTGGTTATACCTACAAGCTTCCTAAGACCTTTTTTTGTATCGGGGGGAAACCTTCAAAAGGTACCCAGCACCTTGGGAGAGGTTAGTGTTATGTGGAATTTGACCGCACTAAATCCCCCTCGGTGGCCTGCCTCTGCGCTTGGGAGATTCCGGGATCTCCATAGGAACGCACCGGTGTCCTCCACGCGCGGCGCCCCTGTACGGCCCATCTTTGGGAGAGCAGATGTGCTATTAATATTGTTGTCTATAGGTAGACAAAGACAAAGACATTTATTTGCACAAATATGGGTGTTTACAAAGTTGTTTATATATATTTAGTTCGCCATATTTACCTTCATGAGGTATGCAAATACACAATGATAAAAAATATATAAAAGGATAAAACTGAACTATAATACAATTACGAAATGTACATTTACATCTATTTTACTATTATTTTTATTTGTCCCATATTGCGCCTTTTATAAATTAAAATTAAAATATTTATTTATTTATATTTCGGAACGGTTCGTCAGCTTTGGGTACCCATATCACAGGGTGTTTGTACACTGAGAGGAAAAAAAGCCGGCGGAAAAAATACCTAAGTAGTAGTTATCTAAGATAGCTATTATTCAAGTAGGTATACTTTATTTCTAAGCTTCTAACTGTAAATATAGTAGTACCTATAGTAGTAGTATAAAATTGCTTTACGACAGAAACCCCGTCTTCTAATTTTTACACTCCGATCCATAAATTCATTCCTCCCAAAATTACTCCATTTGTCTTCGACGTCCGCCCGCCTAGCCGCCTACTGATATACCTAATACCTCCATTATTTTATATCAGAGACCTCCGCCTGTGTCAAACGCAGTTAACCGCTGGAATATCGGGACCTAAATGAAATCACTGTACCTATATCAATTTAAATTACGTGAGGGTAGGTCAGACACAAGGGCGCTGAGCGAGAATGTCGTCCTAGTCTTAACCAATAAACCAATATTGACTTCGTCAAAAGCAATATCACTTTTACACTCACTCAAAATATAAATGAAATATTTTTATCGTCATATAAGAATCAGCAGATGGCTGAGTTGAGCAGCGATGGCTGAGTGGTAAAATCCGCGGTCTTCGACGCGACCGGTCCCGAGTTCAAATCCTCGGCGCGCACCTCTGACAAAGAAATTTGTAATGTGCGCATTTATCGCTGCTCCACGGTGATAGAAAATATCGTGATATTGAATTGATTACGATGTTCTCCATCGCCGTGCATGCCTGAGAGAAATTCGTAATTTCTCAAAAGCATGATGTCCACCAACCCGCACTTGGCCAGCTTGGTGGACTATGGCCTAAATCCCTCTCACTTGTGAGAAGACCTGTGCCCAGCAGTGGGACATAAAAAAAGGTTGAAAAAAAATTAATAAGAATCAGCGCTTTTATACCTGTCTATTCTATTCAATTCAATTCATTTATTAGCAAGAACATAGTACAATAGAGATCTTAATATTAAAATACACAGTTCTTATGTTCTACCCTAATGGATGTGCAAAATATTATTCTATACTAAACATAATTAATTATTTTAAATATAATAATACAGTTTATTATTCTTGAATGATGATGTATTCTTCGACCTCCACCCCTACTCCTGATTTTCACCTGCGCGCATATGTCACGGTGGTAAGCGTAGAACGCAAACCGATCTATGCAACTAAGCCAAACGAGTGCGGTCGGGTGTGAATGTGTGATCGCTAGTGGCAAAAATTTCATGCGCATTTTCGTGCTTCGGAGGGCACGTTAAACCGTCGGTCCCGGTTGAAGTCGATAGATGACAGTCGTTAAACCCTGTCGGAGACCTTATGAGCGGTTTGAAAACATCCGACAGCGGGTTGGCCACTAAGCCGCATCTCCACCAACCCGCATTGGAGCAGCGTGGTGGAGTAAGCCCCAGGCCTCCCCAACAATGGGGACCCCGTGCCCAGGGTTGCAGCCAGCCATGGATGGATGGATGTCACAACGTAGTGTAACTAAGCTAACAAGGTTAGTTACATGGTTAGCTTAGATAGGTAATCTTATTTAAAGAAAATTTAGCCCAGGGTCGATAATTTTTAAAACCAAAAAAAATCATAATAGGATGAAACCCATTAGAAAAGGAGGGAAATATGATAAAAATGAAAGGAAAAATAATTTACGGGCGATCTGAGGTTGGGAAGGGGATGGGGGTGAGTTTTTAAGGGTAAAAAACGGGTTTTCTCGATTTCCGGCAAAACTAAAAGTCCTATCGAAAAAAGTCAAATGGAAAAGTTGTAGATAATAAAAAGATCTAAAACTTTTGTATTTACACTTTTTTCACATAACCTCAAAATTTATGTGAAAAATTCAAAAAACCAAGTTTTTGGTTTTTTATTTTTATCTTTTACAAAAAAATTTTGTTTTTAACGAAATTTTGTGAAAACTTACCTTTTTATGTCCCAAATACGCTGTAATTTATTTAATTAAAAATATTTATTTTTTCACCTTATTTTGAATTAATATCGAAAAAACAGCCTAATTTTCAATCGAAAATTCACCCGTCAAAATATCAGCTTTTTTCAAAAAGTTGGTGTGGTTTCTGTTCGTTGGAATCTCTACTTTCCGATGGTAAAAAAAAAATATATGTTACTATGGTAAATCTTCTCAGAAAATGCAAAAATTCAAATTTTTTTTTATTGCATACACTTGCTTATCATCTGCCTTATTGCAAATGATACAAACAGATTCATCCATACTGATAATCTGAAAAGACAAAATCGAATTAATAATGTCTTCACTATTTAATCGTGAATAAACTCCCATGAAAAAAAAATATTAAAGAAATCAATGTCAAAATGTATAAATAATATATTATAAATCTATAAAAAAGTATAAAATATATATGAAAATCGGCCAAAAGTTTGTTTTATTAGAAATATATTTACGATATATATTTTATATATTTTTTATAGATTTTAAATATATTATTTATACATTTTGACATTGATTTCTTTAATATTTTTTTTTCATGGGAGTTTATTCACGATTAAATAGTGAAGACATTATTAATTCGATTTTGTCTTTTCAGATTATCAGTATGGATGAATCTGTTTGTATCATTTGCAATAAGGCAGATGATAAGCAAGTGTATGCAATAAAAATTTTTTTGAATTTTTGCATTTTCTGAGAAGATTTACCATAGTAACATATATTTTTTTTTTTACCATCGGAAAGTAGAGATTCCAACGAACAGAAACCACACCAACTTTTTGAAAAAAGCTGATATTTTGACGGGTGAATTTTCGATTGAAAATTAGGCTGTTTTTTCGATATTAATTCAAAATAAGGTGAAAAAATAAATATTTTTAATTAAATAAATTACAGCGTATTTGGGACATAAAAAGGTAAGTTTTCACAAAATTTCGTTGAAAACAAAATTTTTTTGTAAAAGATAAAAATAAAAAACCAAAAACTTGGTTTTTTGAATTTTTCACATAAATTTTGAGGTTATGTGAAAAAAGTGTAAATACAAAAGTTTTAGATCTTTTTATTATCTACAACTTTTCCATTTGACTTTTTTCGATAGGACTTTTAGTTTTGCCGGAAATCGAGAAAAACCGTTTTTTACCCTTAAAAACTCACCCCCATCCCCTTCCCAACCTCAGATCGCCCGTAAATTATTTTTCCTTTCATTTTTATCATATTTCCCTCCTTTTCTAATGGGTTTCATTCTATTATATTTTTTTTTCACTTTTCATTATTTTTAAAGGCTTTACCCTGGACTAATTGTTTTACAATCGCAATAAAAATGTTTTAGATTACAGGTATTTTATACTATTCTCGAATCAAATTGTTCGTCGTAAAGACATAATATAATTCGCAGTTATAAGTACATATTCGTACCTATTGTGTAACGAACAGGCAATCAACCCATGTCTCCCTGACCCTTCTTTATTTTTAATCCACATTTTTTGTATTGTACTTTGTTAGGTATACTTATACTGGTGTCCGGTGATGGTGGGTTTTCGAAATTAAACTTAACTTGGTTTGTAATACACTAATAGTTTTATTAATTAGAAAACTTATAGACACACCATGGAGCGTGCCACAGATTACATTAATTTAGTACAGATTATAGCTGAATATACAACATACTTATTTGGTACTAAAGGGTTCCGTATTTAATGAATCTAAATCTAAAACTTTTTTGATAAACGCCATAAAAATATACTTAAGGATGGCGATGTTCTCCATCGCCGTCCATGTCTGAGAAAAATTCATAATTTCTCGAAAGCATGACATCCACCAATCCGCACTTGGCCAGCGTAGTGGACTATGGCCTAAATCCCTCCCACTTGTGAGAGAAGAACTGTGCCTAGCAGTGGGACATAAAAAAGGTTGAAAAGAAAAGCAGACGAGCATGTAGACCACGTGGTGTTTTTTTATTTTATTTTTCATTTTTATTTGAAAACACCTTAAACTAAATTTCACAAAGGGTCAAACCTAGTGCCTCTTGGCATTGTCTGCCGTCGACCCTGGGTGATGTTGAGAATGCGAGGTGGGCTTCTTAAAATAAACAGGCTAAAAGAACAAAGTACACATACATACACTACATAAAAGGACTCGTTAGTAAAAAATACTAGACGATGGTAGGGTTACTAACAAATGCTCTCGGATTCAGCGACTACCTAACAGTGGATTCTACGGAATCCACTGTTAGGTAGTCGCTGCAATCCGTAGACATCTACACACAACCTCAAACAAGACTCTGTCTTGGTTTTTTCATATCAGATGTGCTGCTTCTTCGAAGTTTGATATATATATATATAAGCCTGGTCGGCAACTGTTTCTTACCACTGAAAAACAAAAGAATTGCTTAACTGCAGAAGTGCGTGCAGCGATGGTATTTCCGCAGTCAGACCATTATACTGCCGTCATAATGAGAAAAGGCACATCTAACATTTTATAAATATGGAGAAAATCGAGTTTAAAGTTTTTATTGGTTTATGGCGAAAAATATCGACAATAATATTTACTTTCGAAAAAAGATGAATTAAAATAAATTCATTTTCACGATTCCTATACAAATATTGAGATACAAGTTTTAATTTTATTTGCATTTAATAAATAATTAACATTTTCTCTTTCAACGTAGCAAAAAAAATTAAGAAAATTTATTAATATTACGAATAGAGGGCATAACTAACCAATTGTGACTTTTCACTCTGACATTTTCTGAAAAAAATATGAAATAATACAATGAAAAGGCATATTTATTAAAATGTGCCTTTAAAAACTTTTAAATTGACTAATATTATACAAGAAGAATTTTGGTAATAAAGGCATAACTGCTAGTTGTGACTTTTCTTTTAAATTAAATATCAAGGTCTAGTTGGTAAACTTTAAATCAAAGAGCACATCTGTGTTAATTATGCCTTTTCAAGTAAATAAATATATTTATCGTGATAAAACTAAAAACCGAATCTCTGCATATGTGACCTTTTGACTTACTAAGGTCAGATGTGCTCTTTTTACATACAAAAATTTTAAAAGTGGCTCAGTTGTGCCTTTTAAGCTTACGGTATTTTTGTTTATCTTGTTTCTAAAATTGTATAAAAAATATTAGCAGATGGGCCTTTTTTTCTGATTCCGAATATGTATATAACTCAATTTCGGAAAAAATGTTAGTTGTGCCCTTTTCTTTATGACGGCAGTATAGTTCTACCAGCCAATAGTGTTTAATTTCTCTATGCTACCAGCTACCTGCTGATTTGCAGCATCCGCATCATTTGTTACAGATTACATCATTATTACAAAGATAAATGAGCGCGTGAGATATCGGTTTCCGATACAGGATTCTGACTTCTGGAAAAATGTATTACGTCCTGTTAGGCTGTAAGGCGATCAGGAATACAGAATTCCTCAGGTGTCAATAAATAAGAAGTATAATTTTTAGTGACAAAATATAAGACTTTTATTAACACACGCAAATGTTCAGGCACACAGTTCCCAAGTCCCAAAGTTTTAATGATGTCTAAAAGTATAGTAAAAAAACGAAGTTTGGGTGCTTACTGTGTAATTTATTATATATGAAAACAGTGAATTTATAACATAACGAAAGAGTCAAAAATGCATACATAGTTGTAATAATGTTGTAATTATTTATAAATGATGAAGGTTAAAATTAATCGTAATACTAATAACAGTGCACAGTTTAACAGTGCGTAGGTATTTATCTCTGCTCCACGTTGGAAAGAAACCTTATGGTATTTAGGCGCGGTCGCAGCCTTCAATTTTGAGGGGGGTCGTTAAGAAATTTTGCGGGGGGGGAGTCACAGAGAAAGAAATTGGTAAAGAAATTCGTTAAGTGCGTATTTATCGCTGCGCCACATACATGCCTGGGAGAAATACAATTTCTAAAAGGCGTGATGTCTACCAATCCGCATCTGACGAGAGTTCTGAACTATGACCTAGTATGGTTCAGAATGGCCCCCATTTAGAAAGATTTGGTAGACTCATGGTACTACCTACACAAACTACACCAATGAGTAGTCTCCTTTTATCTAAGAACTCATACTTTTTTTTAAATCTTTATTTATTTAAAGGGGTTTTGTCACAATGTGACTATGTCACCCCCGTACAGGCTAGCACTTAACATATTAATATAATTTTAATACAAGTAATTGTAAAGTTTTAACAGTATCTCGGCTCCCTCGGACACCGGGGTAGCCAAGACACTGTTACAACTTCCAGCTTCATACGGTCTTTTCTGTGTCATTAGTTGTAGCTTGTAGCCTTAAGCTTTCATTCCGAGCACATTCCAACAGCACATGATACACATCGTCAATCACGTTGCACACAGTACAATTTGGAGATTGAGAACGGTCCATCAGATTTTTAAATTTATTTGATGAAATATGCCCGGATCGGAGCCTCATCAGGGATACAATGTCACGCCTATTATACTGTCCCTGAACTCATACTTATAAGTGCTAGTTACTCTTGTCTGTGGGTGTGTGTGTGTATGTCTACCTAAACAACTGAAGCTAGGTTTCAATAAAATTAGGAAAGGACAAGGTTTAAGTTTTATCCCGGAAACATGTACTGTTCCGTGGGACAGGTTAGTATAATCATATAAGCTCAAATCACCCGAGCGAAGCTGTACTAATAAATAAAACACAGTTTTAATGAATTTAAGTTTATTACTAAAACAGACACCAAGAGAGGAACACGAAAATAATGGAAAAAAACTTTATGACACATTTTACTCCTTTTTATCATAGAAATTAATATCATAATTCATAACTTAATAAGAAAGTTATGCCATAAAATAACAAATCATGTTTTATTAAAGACTTAAAATTCAGTACATGTTTACGTCAAATTAAAATAACTACTACCTTCAGAATTTTTCAATTTTAATCATTTATAACACGTTATCCACTTCTATACACACCTTTAGAATTTTGTACAAAGGCATGTAACAATCTTACATATAGTTAACATTTCGAATCAAAATACATTTCGTATTCAAAATAATTGATTTTGATTTTACAAATTTATCATACTATCGCCTAAAATACCTGAACTTTAAGGTATATCTTTTATAACTAATTTTTCTTTTTATGACAGTAAAAATACCTATTAAGTCAAAAAACTAAGACAGTGAGTACCAGTAAAGGTAAAAGCTATAACCAAAAAATAGTTTAGGGCAATATAGGTCAAAATAAACCAAAATTACTTTCACTTCTGAGAGAACTGCGTTCAGCAGTGGGACATAGAAAGATTGAAAAAAAATTGTCGGCAAAAACTTAAATAATTTGTTACCATCATCCTACAATTTAGATGTAATACTCCAAGAAAATAATATAATGGTAAATAACAACCTTTATCATAATAGATTGATTTAATCATGTCATAGAAGAATTTATCGCTGACTTACATGATTAGGATTACACATTTTATTTACAATTAATCGTTTTGCCAAAAAAAAATTTTTCGCACGAAAAGGAGGTTTGAGATAGCATTTAGCAAGGCTTTCTGAAAATAAAATTTAATCTTAAGTTTTTTTTTTCAATTATGGCATCGCAAACTCTATGCATACTGCCAGCGTCAAGTATAATTTTTGCATCAATTTTTTGCCAGTTTCAATGAAACTGGACGAAGTAATAACAAAGTCAGTAAGTAAGTCGTCAGTAATCAGTCAGTTTAGTCAGTCCAACATTCAAGTAAAGCGATGGCTACTTTACTAGAACGTGTCCGATGGAATTTTAGAGGCAAGCAGAAAAAACATATTTTAGCACTGTTATTCTATTTGACAAACACTCGTGCACTGTAATTAACTTATATCAAACAAAATGCCATCAACTTTATCCGATATAACTCAAAAATACACCAAGAAAATGAAAATAAAACAAGAGCACAATATATCTTTTTCGACTTCCCGCCAAAACTATAATCTTAAGTTGCAGATATTAAATATAGACGCACGTAAATAAGAATAATATATAGTTATACCCGCATTCCTTAACTGTGGAAACCGTTGTTGGTTGGTAGGCTGTGAGGTGTGAGGCCGCGAGGTCATGATCAAGATGGCCATAATAGTCCTTTTATACAAAATGAGCCATAAAAAAGCATTGATTCATCTTATCTCAAAATATTCTTGTGATCGTATCGTAGAGTATCTGTTCTCATCACTTTTTTGACAAAATTGTGACAAATTAGTCAGTTTATAACATTGTTTAATTTCATTCGATGTTAAGTTAGTGTCTCTTTGTCTTCTATAATGTAGCATAACGGACGAAGCGGCCATCGCTCACCTTAGATAACAAGTAAAGATAAGATTCTGCAAAAAACGAACTGAGGCCGGAACAACACACTATAAATGAAAGTGCACTTTGCTGCAGGCGAAGTCCCAGCGGATCACAGGGGACATGAACCCCAAAATCCAACAGTCTAAAAGGTGTATTGAGTAGCAGTAATGAATAATAATAAAAATAATGGGGTAGTTTGAAATATGATCGAAACTTCTGTCCCGCACACTTGTTTACAAAACAGGCCTTACTTTGTAGTTTGCAAAGTCTATCTCTATATCTTACACTATCTTTATTTTTTTATTTAACCTGAGGGCCATCGTACAAAGTAAACGCGGAGTTAAAGAGGTGATATCTTGAGCTAGGTCTGACATCAGTCCGGTCACATTTTCTGCAGATACAGTATAGTTGGCCTAGCGTGAAAAAGAGGAACACCGCCTGCTCCGAAAGATACAACTTGCAGTTAGCTTTGTCATATAAAAATTACATTCTTCCTTACAGTAACATGACCAGGTGTCATGTGAACTTGTCCAAGTTATAAATAGTTCCACGGCCATTGCACAAAGTAAACGTGGAGCTGAAGAGGTGATATCTTCCGCTGGATTTGGCATGACCCCCCCCCCCTCCACTGTCCCCACCCCCTCACCCCCTGCAGCCGCAGCACACAGCTAGCGCGATGAAGAGGAGCGGCGGCGGCGGCGCGGCTTCCTCTCGCTGCTGTCACGGCGGCTCCTGTTTGGTAAAAACTGCGGTTAACTTTCTAACATCCGTACTAGATCTAATTTACTTACAAAATGGCTATAAAGAAAACACTACTATCATTTTAGCGCGTTGTTTTTTTACGTTGTTTCATAACGCATTACTTATAAACACGACCCTGCAAATAATATAACTAGCGTGTAACATCTCGCGACACGCTACAAACGAAACACACGTAAGGCGTCCGGCATCGACAGCGCGAACGCATTGACAGTGACTGTTGGTAGGCACTCCGCACTACACTGTCTATGCGCTATAGCGTTATCCGCCCCCTGATTTTGTAATTCTGAAAGAAATTGTTTCATTTACTTTGATTGAAATAATTACAGAAGAATTACAAAATCTGCCCTCTGGTGTAGCGCCCCTTCTCCCGCGTTAAAACAGCGGATGGAATCCCGTATACCATTGCAAAGACAAAGACAAAGACATTTATTTGCACAAATATGGGTGTTTACAAAGTTGTTTATATATATTTAGTTCGCCATATTTACCTTCCATGAGGTATGCAAATATACAATGATAAAAATTTATAAGGAAAAAAAAACTAAACTATAATACAATAGGCATGATGACGCTATTAAAGATCATAGAATAAATGGTGCTACAGAAAAAAATATGCTAAAAAAGTTCTAAAATATGATCCCGTTTTAATATAAACATTAAGATTAATAAGATTTTCAATAAAATAAAAGTATTAAATACAGTAATCGGCCATATTGTCTGAAACGCCAATCAAAAGGAATGACATCACGTCTCAGTGGATGTCATCGTGTTGCTTGAAGTTTGACGAGCAAGCCGACGCCATGACACCTACGAGCGTTTTCGCGCTTAATTCAAATAACATAGCAGAAAATACATAATTTACGTTAGAACTTGAGTTTATTGCTGAAATAAACTTTTTTTCGAAACTAGGAGACGTGTACGTACAATAAGGAAAGGTATTTAAAAATCTGTCATCATGCCCATTACGAAATGTACATTTACATCTATTTTAATATTATTTTTATTTGTCCCATACTGCGCCTTTTATAAATAAAAATAAAAATATTTATTTATTTATATTTCGGATCGGTTCCGATCGTCAGCTTTGGGTACCCATATCACAGGGTGTTTGTACACTGAGAGGAAAAAAAGCCGGCGGAAAAAAAACCTCCCAGGTTTTTATGGAATTCCTTTATGCCGTTTTATCGTTTATGAAATCAGTGACTGAGTAATACGCCTTTTTCAGTAAATACGTTTTAAGTCCTTTTTTAAATTCGTTGCCCGTTTTAATTTTGAGGAATTCCGGTAGACCGTTATATATTTTTGGTCCCATGCAAAAGACACTGTTATGATATTGTTTTGTTTTGGAAGCGATTGAACATAATTTACTGTTATGTCTTTTTGATTTAAGGGTTTCATATTTTGTGATTTCTGTTTTGACCATTAAAGAGATCTCGTAAATGTATAAGGAAGGGAGCGTCATTATTTTTAAATTTTGGAAATGTGGCCTACAAGTATCCGTTTGTTGTAATTGACATATTGCTCGAATGCATTTTTTTTGAGCCTTAAACACAGTTTGAATTCCAGTCGCATTTCCCCAGAATATTATACCGTATCTTAATGTTGCACCTACGTACGCATGGTAGGCATTTAGAAGCGCCGTTTTGCTTACAACTTTGGCCAATTTATATAAAGCAAAAGAAAACTTATTTAATTGTTTACAAACGTGTTCTTTGTGTGACTGCCACGTTAATCTGCTATCTATGTATAGTCCTAAAAATTTTGTTGTTTCTATTTCAGATATCAACTTTCCTTTATAGTTAATATTTACTGGTTGTCCGTATGATACTCTATTTTTAAATGTCATTATGTTTGTTTTATCAAGATTAATTTTAAGATTATTACTATTTAGCCACTCCATCAGTGATTCAAGACAATTATTTATATTACTTTCAAAGGAACCTGTGTTTTCATTTGTAAATATTACTGTACTATCATCAGCAAATAGTATCATCGGTTCTTTTACTGCTTGAGGAAAATCGTTAATATAAATTAAAAAAAGTAAAGGGCCTAAAATACTTCCTTGAGGCACTCCATACAGTACTTTCCTAGAGAGAGAATGGTGTTTCTCTTCAGTTTTTGTGATTTCATTAATTTTTGTTATTTCTGTTATGTGTTCTCTGTCAGTTAGGTAAGAGTTGATTAAGTTCAACGCATTGCCTCTGACTCCATATTTCTCTAACTTATTAATCAGCAATTTATGATCTACATACTCGAATGCCCTTGTCATGTCCATATAGAGCCCGATTACCTGTTTCTTATCATTTAAACCTGTCATTACTTTTTGTAAAAAATTATAAATTGCTACGTTTATTGATTTGTTTTTCCTAAACCCTACCTGCTCATCAGCAAAGATAGAAAACTTTTCGAAGTAAAAATATAATCTGTCATGGAGTACTTTTTCAATTTTTTGCATTGAAACATCATAGTAAGCTCGGTAACGTTGATACCCACACATACAAATCATAGTTAGCTCGGCGTCCGCCATTATGCTGCTAGCATTGATGAAGTGCACTCGTTAAATAATTTACATAAAAAATTATTATGCCAACCTGCGTAGTAAAATGTTGTTCCCATAGAACTTTTTTTTTTCAACCTTGTTTTTATGTCCCACTGCTGGGCACAGGTCTCCTTCTCACAAGTGAGAGGGACTTAGGCCATAGTCCACCACGCTGGCCAAGTGCGGATTGGTGGACCATATTGTTATATGGACCATATTGGTAGGTGGATTGGTGTAATCATAGAACTTTACGTGATATAAAAGAACAAACAATCACTTTCAACGTATGAGTACAATCTTAAACACTTTATTCTCATGAATTTCTAACTCTATCTTTTAGTAATTTATGTAAACAAAACAAAAAAAATGTTCCTTTGACAAAATTAATGTTGCCTACTTTCGGAATGTGATTTTCCCAACTACTTGGTACATCACAATATTCACGGCGGATCTTTGTCTCTAATAACTTCGTGCAAGTAGCTGGATTGTACCCAAAAACGGTTCTAAACCGATCTATTTAGATCAGTTTAGAAAAGATTTTCCGCTCCGCACATGCGCAGTCGGTTGTTCCCCTAACTTCAGAGGGACAGAGATCCGTTGTGACAACTGTACATTCATTCATATAGCTAGCTGAAACTGTGCGGTAACACTTCCCCAGTCGATTTACGCAACTACTACTAGCAAAAAAGCTAATTATTAATTTAACCTTGATACTAACAAAAAGTTAACTATTCAAGAATAGGTTTACATTTCTAGGGAAAATGTCCAGATATGCCTATTAAATTATGAAAACTATAGACTTTTTTACCATACCTTGGACTGCGGCTTCGTTTTGACCGCCGCGAGCCTCCATCCGAGTTAGAAGAGTCGCTCGACGCTGCTCGCTTCTTCATTGCTTCTGAATAAATAAATAAAAATAAAAATATAGGCATCAATCTAATTATTTACATCTTAATTTCAATTCGCATTTAATTGGGTTGAAACTACTATGTATTTAACATCCGCAACCAATACGTATATACGTTATAGGAACATACGATGTTTGCTTTTTCATGCAATAGTATGTATATACATCCCTCTTAAGTAAGAAAAATACACATGCAATAATATAAAATATGCCAAATTTTGTATATGACCTAGTAAGACGAAAAGATTAGTATTTATTTTATATTGTGAAGGGAGGTGCTATTATTTTAAAAAGTCACACCATAATTAATTAGCAGTTTCAACCTGACTTTATACCGATGGAGTACCGCAAAATAACATCTGATATAATAATAGGAGCAAGGGTCGATTCCCGCTGAAAGAGCAGCGGGCGTAAGAGCAAGTGCGTGAGCCTGCCTCTTGTGACGCGGCGCTGGAAGGTGGTGCGGCCTCGCGGCGCCGCGCTGCACCTCCTTTGCGTTCAAATAACAGCTATCTATGTATCACACAGATAAGATTCAAACTTATTTGTAATATTTTGCCTCAAAAAGCCACTGCGGGCCGTTATTCTTTCAGTGGGAATTTACTCTAATTCTTAGAATAATTACGTATAGAAGCAGTGTCTTCATACAAGCGCGCTGTCAAAATTGAAGCACTAAATAGAGTCACAAGGATGTCACATCTGATGAACAATTTATTTTTATTAGACCAAATTAACTATAAAATACTACAAAATATTGAAAACTTGACTTTTGACTTTGAAAGTGTTGTGACACAATTTAACAGCATAGTCATATTTATTTTCGGGAGACCCGTTCGGCGTGCTTTAACTTGAATATTTATGTATGTCTATACCTTACCGACTTTTCCTCTACCCTAAGGTAGTCTGGAAGAGATCGCTAGAAGCGATAAGATCGCCTTTTGTCCACTACAACTAAAATGTATCAATTGGTATGTGTTGATTTTACTGTTTTGTATGGTGTACAATAAAGCATATTTGTATTTGTATTAAGGAGCGGCCCGACGTTTGGTGCCATCAATGGCACCAATTAATATGCTTCAATTTGGCCACACGAACTTGGTTTCTATAATGTGATCATTCTAAGCCCTAATTATATCATACAAGTGCTAGTGTACAAACCTGCAGCCTTGTTCTCTCTATCGCGCTGCCGCGACTTTATGAGACGAACGATTTCCATCAGCTCCTTGCGGGCTTCGTTACGCTCTTCCTCCTATAAGACACATACAATTTATAGTACTCTCTTTAAAAGGCAGGCGGCACGATCTAAACATACATATTTTTGATGTAACAATCCCAACATTTGTAACCAAATACATTTACATGTGAAATGTTACAAAGATGAGACCACCAGACTTGCAAGGCTACTCCGAAAGTAGCAGCGCAGCTGCACGACTGCAGGCCGCGCTCAGGCTAGCTTGACGTTGTGTGTGGAGTGCTATTCCAGTCAAATAAAATAAATAAAGTAGATCTCATGTGCAGCCAAGCTTGTAACTGTTCAGGCCCCTACATAATAATATCCTATTATGTCTCAAATTAAGTTCATGGCTTGACCATATTGTTACCATCCAAGTAGTATTGACCAATATTAATCAATATTAATATGAAGAGTAATAAGAGTTTCTGAATACAGAAGGTTGTGATCCTTTTTACCTTTCTCTTTTCTTCTTCTGATGTCAGCTTCTCTTCATTACCTTCGTTTGAATCTTCTTTGTCAGCTTTATCCGGCGAATTTGGCCTGCAAATGTGATAACAAAATAATAATCACGTTTATCCACACACTCATAGCCCTACAGTGGGATAGATATATTCTGTATCGTGGGTACCATGGTGGTGGGTACCATGTACAACACACAACGAAATGAACACAAACACGCAGACCAAAAACAGAAACGAACCATTTCAATCTCTGGTTCGCCGGAAATAAAACCCGGGACCCTGACTAGCAATCGGGGATGGCAACCATTGCGCTACACAATAATACGCATAATAAGAAAGTTTATAAGATAATCTTTCCAAAAGATTCAATCAACAATTAAAAATTATAAAAGAAATAAGTAAGCTGCTCTTGTATGCGTATTCTGTTCAACATGATCTATGTAGATGGCGCTAAAGTGTCAAGTCTCATATAATTGATTGGAAAAAATAAAGCTAGATGTCGCTGTACGCAGTTTTAGATCACGCCAACAATATATCTACGTAGCTTGTGTAAGAGTGGGAAGAGGTGTAATGTAAACTGCTGCATTAGATAAATTAAATTTAGTTAAGTAGTTCGAAACAAAAAAATGTAGAAGCAACTAAAATGGTACCTTTCTTTGGTGGACGATGATGACCTTTTCTGGTCAGCATCCGACTTCTCTTCCGATCGTTCTTTCTTCCGATCATGATCCCTACTCTTCTCCCTATCCTTTTCACGCGATTCTTTTCTCTCTTCCCGATCTCTGGATCTTTCCCTTTCTTGTCTAGAATCCTTATCGTATTTACGATTCTTTTCTTCCGATTTGCCTCTATCGTCTTTTCTTTCCGAGCTCCTTCTATCTTTCTTGTCGGTAGAGCGGCTCCGGACGTCTCTCTTTTCCGATCTCTTGCTGTCATAGTCTCTCCTTTCAGAAGATTTGCGTCTATGATCTCTTTCTGAAGACATCCTACGGCGACTTTTCCTTTCGGGAGATCTGCTTCTATCCCTCTTAGATCTACTTTCCGAATCCTTTCTTTCTGAAGATCTACGTTTGTCTCTTTTCTCCAAAGATCGGCTCCGAGATCGCTTTCTGTCCGTCGATCGTGGTTCCTTCCTTTCGGATGATTTCGGGCTGTCATCTTTCTTGGTCGATGATTCTGAATCTTTTCTGTCCATAGACCGTTGACGTTCTTCTTTGTTCACCTGCGAAGTTTTGTTAGTATCTCTCTTATGAGGTGACCTGCTTCTAGAATGTCGTCTATCGGCAGATCGGCGACGATGTTTTTCTTCCGATGGAATGTTTCTATCATCCTTTTTATCAGAAGATCTAGTTTCCTTGCGATCTTCGCTTCTGTCTCTGTCTTCGGGCTGTTTATCTGCTTTGGGCTGATCTTTTTGCTCTGTTTCTTTGATTTGAACGTCAGTTTCATCCTTGTCTTTATCTGAAGGGTTGGGCTGTTTGATCCTGTCATCTTTGTCGTATTTCCTGCGATCGTCGTGCTGGTCGTGGTGTTTGCGGTCGTCCTTTTCTCTCTGTCGATCACGAGCTTGGTTCCGCTCCTTTTCATATCTATCTCTCTCGCGATGCCTTTCACGTCTGGCGTCGGTGCGCTCATCTCTTCTAAAATGAAAAAATATATGACAACTACCTAAGACACATTTATGGTGCTAACTTATTGAATATAAATTTCTATTATCTGGGTAATCCGTGAGATGAAAGAGTAATCTAAAATATCTTGTTTTAAATTAACTGTCATGCCTTTAAATGACTCATATTATGTAAGTGTTTACTATCTGTATTGACAAAACTCCTCAAATATTCTGAAGTTATAATTCTATAAAACATTAGGTTTATTCTTGTATCAGTACAGCATTAAAATGTGGAAATTGGTGCTGGTTGTAAATTTACACACGATTATTAGCTTTTATGTTTATACATACATGTAATGCCAGCATACTTCATTCTCGTAAAATGTATTGTGAAGCGCGTGTACGCGCGAATCAGCGAGATTTTCCGGTACAAAAAGTAACTAATTTACTGGCTTTAATAATTGTTTTCACTCTAATCTCAACAGTAAAGCTTAACTAACAAACCATTTCAGTCTATACAAGACAAAAACCAGCTAAAATTAATCCGGTTTCCTCAACAAACAAAACAAACCTCTGTTCCTTGGGCGGCTGTCCCTTTCTGAAGGTGCTCCGGAGCATGCTGAAGGGGTCGTACTCGCCCGTGTTAGCAGCGGGGGGCGCGGCCACGTGGGCCACGTGGGCCACGTTGGCCACGGCCGACTGCAGCTTGGGTGCGTGCCCCACCGCCGACTGTAGGCCTTCGCGACGACGCTCCCGCATCTCTCGCGCTTCTCGGACATCCATCATGTCGCGAGCATTTCTTGGTACAGGAAAAAAACATTAATTTATAAAGTGATTAAAGAAACGTAAAGTATTGTAAGTAGAATTTCAATATAGTGGGAAGCCAAAACATAGCCAATTTTATCTGTGCAATTTTTATAGCATCTGTACTGCAAGCGGGAGTAATCATTGTAAGTTCTGAAAGTTGTGTTATAGTTGGCCCGTTCTCCAAAACATTCCTATGGAAAGATCCATTATAATCTACATTATGATCCTTTCCCACGCAGATGAAACCATGGGGCCCAGCCAGTAATATACAAGTCAATCAAAACAAATTCATTGTGTTGCTTGCTTACTTAAGCAAATATGCTTTTTGAATATGGCTGAACGTCCACGTATAGAGATACACTCTCACAATATTGGTAGACCAGCATTAGTGACATAGAATAACTATAGAACGAACACCGAACAAACTTTAATACTGATAATAGTTAACTTATTTTTATAATTTGATTTCACAAGGCTCTCCTCAAAAACCACTGAAAATGTCATTCGCTGTTGTGTTCTGTAAAACACATAACATCACTGTTTTCAACAAACGAAACTTAATGTTACACTAACCTTTGCTGATCGTGTTTAGGGTTGACGCCCAGCGCCCGGGCCAACATGTCAGCCCTGTTCTCTGGGGATACCCTCCGTCCCTCCCTCCCGTCTCTGCCCTCCCGTGCGTCCCTCCCCTCTCTTCCCTCGCGCCCATCTCTGCCATCCCGGCGACGGAACTCCCGCTCCGGCTTGCGCTTGTATGGGATCTCTCCTTCTTCTATTAAAAGAAATACTATTTTAAACCTCATTAATACCTTTCCAATTTAGGGAGTTTCAACTTGATCAAATACCATCGCAGATAGAAACGTTTTACTGCCTTAAAGACCACCATTAATACTGAATACTGAATGAAATTGTAATGTATCTAATAAACATTATCATTATCAACATATTATGCTTGTTTTAGTTATACAGTGTTTTATCCTGCTTTCGCATACGTCACTTTGTGCGCGTCAGAGTAAGACAAAACAGTGAATAACTATTACAAGCTTATACACCGTTTATTAGTAAGGGGGCTGACAACCAAAAGTGATAGAGAATGCAGCCATCTCTTTAAAATTTGAAGCCTTTGAATTGAGCAGAGACCATAACATCCATACATACATACATAACTAATATAGAACTCAAGTCCTAAATACAACAATCACATCCCAGATTCTTCAGCTTCATAAGTGTGGCAAACTTAGCAAAAAATATAGGGAACTGAAGATCGTAATTACTTTTAGGGCCTCGTTCACCATCTCTTAGTACAGCGTTCATTAGTTACTTCCTAAGTAAAGTTAATTGGCAAGTAAAAGCTATGAGTATCCTATACCAATTTCACAAGCGAAAATAAAACTTCGAGTAACAACTAACTGGTTAAGTGAATGACTTCCCAAATCATTCGTGACATTCGTTCATCAATACGTCAATGGCGCATCGTCAAACGTAATTGAAGGTTGCCAATTATGATATTTCGTTAGTTTTTTTTCTTACAATTAAGTCAAGTATTTGTATCATTTTTTGCCAGTTTTGTTGAAACTTGACAAAGTAGTAATAGACAAAATTTGTAAATCGGCAATAATCAGTCAGTCTAGTCAGTTAGATATTCAAGTAAACCGGAGATACCGGGATCAAATTCTCAGACTATGTAGACATTGGCAGACTAACTATGCTGTGAGTAAATGACGGATCACTTTATCATACGATTAGTGCTACTCATTTTTTCTTTTCATTTTTAATAATGGCGTCGCAAACTCTGTGCATATTGCCAGCGTCAAGTATATTTTTTGCATCACTTAGTAGTCGTAGAATAAATCAGTTAGTCGTCAGGTTTGTCAGTCTAGTCAGTCAAATGTTCAAGTAAAGTGATACCAGAACATGTCCGATGGAGTTTTGGAGGCAGGCCGAAATAACATGTTTTCGCACTGTCATTTTATTTCACAACACTCGTGCACTGTCATTAACCTATATCGAGCAAAATGCCATCAACTTTATCCGATATAACTAAAAAATACACTGAGAAAATGAAAATAAAACAAGAGCACAACTTGTCCCTTCAGACTTCCCGCCAAAAACCCGATTAGTGCTACTCGTACATCGTGAAATCGCACGTGAAGTTACGGGTGACTTTAGGTAACAATTAGCGTACTTGGCATTTTACTTGAGAGTGGTGAAAGAGGCCCTTAAACTTTTAAACTTATTGAATTGCTTTACACCTGAGACTGAACACATAAGACTAAATATATAAATAAAAACATACCGTCCTGTTCAACATCCTCTTCGAAGTCCAAAGCATTATAATCTACTTTTTCATGGCGGGAATTCTCTGTACAGAAATGTAATTTTATACTTTTTGCAGTTGTGGCAGCGTTTGACATTACGGCCACAGCACGCGCAACAAATAAGACACATATAATAATTTGAAAAAAATTTATAAACAAACAACACAAAACAACGTAAAAATAAAATACAAATTTTAGTATAATTATAATAATTTGAAAAAAAAATCAAAAACAAAGTCTGACAAATAACAAACATAAGAATAAAATACTAAATTAAGTAAAAAAATTAATTCAGCAGTACAGAAACAAAGTGTAAGATTGAGATATAATTTTAATAATAAATTCTTTTTCGCTCAGATGCATTATACAAAGATAACAGATACAAAATGTAAACGAACCCATAGTGGTGTCGCATTCTCCCTCCTCCCGCTCGCGAATCGCCTCGGGAGTGCCTTGTTCGCCCTCCTCTGTAAAAAAAATTCTTGTCACTAACTGACATCTAAATTGATTCGCGTGTGACAAATGCTTAGAGCATCAAGGTATGACAGGTCCCGTCAGAGGAGTGGCCTTTACGGGCGAACCCCTCTTCCCAACGTCCATGCACAATGTGCCTTCTAGTTATACAACAAGTGTGTCTGTGTCAGTGTTGACTGTGCATAGAAAATGACGTTGTTAATTGAAATTGACATTTAGAAATGTATGCGTCTGTAGCGATGAAAGAATATTTGTGAATGTGCGACAAAATTGTGTGCGTTCTTCCCCTGCACTAGATTTGGCACAAAAATTATGTATCGAAGCGAAGCTGAAGGGTGAGTCAGTAACTTTTTTTTATATATATTTTTATATTAGGAATACAAAATATTCGCTTAATGCATGTCATTTTTTCCCGGTCATCGCCTTACCCACTATCCACTATCAACCCACTTTCACCTGCTCACAGATGCGAGTAATTACTAAAACTAAAACATTCTATGAAGAAATAGCCTTGTGTGAGCGAGATTCATTCCCACGCTCCTTTATCATTAAGATAGTCCTTAGTGTTATAATAAGCCTTACGGCACAGGACTTGTTTGACTGCCTTCTTAAAAGGTTTGATGCTCTAAGGACAAATGTTAATTAAAAAATTAAAAAGAGTTTTTATTTATATGTTTGAATTTAGTTAGATATTTATATATTAGACGATTGGCTGCAACACGTGTTTCCCCATTATTGGAATTCCACCATACTGCTCCAATGCGGGTTGGTTAAGATAAGGGTTAGTGGCCAACATGCTGTCGGATGTTTTCAAACCGCCTATAAGTAGGTCCTCCGCCAAGATCTGCTATCTCTGTAGCACAGAAACGAGCATTAAACTTCACACCAACAATCACCCATCTCACACTCAACCGCGCCTGTGTTGCTTAGCTGCGAAGATCACATGCCTTAGAAGGCATAGCGTAGACGCTAGCCGTCAGGACAGGTTCCCTTTAAAAATTTATAATTCGAAATTCGCACGATTGGACGATTAGGACACTATTTAGATTTTTGGGCTGACTTCTTCCTTCAGTTCTCATGTCATCTCATTACAATAAAATGAGTACTCACTGCTGTGCTGAGGCTTTTCGGCCCTCCTCTGTTCGATCCCCTCCTGTTCTCTTTCGGCGCGCTCGTGGTCAATGCGCTGGAACATTCGTCTTAGTTAACGTAAGTTTATGGAAGTAGAATAAGAAAACATTAATTAATAACAGTTTTTTTTTTCTAGATAGGGAAAAAAAGATTTGTAAGAATTAACGGTTTTTCATAAGTCGGCATTATATAATTCATTTCTTATTTGTTTATATTTGTCAAAACATGGCGTTAGGATCATCAATTCAATAAATAATTATACAGCGGAGTCAAAATGAATATATGGTGTAGATAGATATTCCATTTCACGAAGTCCCTTTGGCTACGAATGTAGAGGCGTGCACATGGATTTTTTTTAGTGTGCGTAATCTCGAGAGCGCTCAATCTCAAGCATCGACAGCATAACAACGTAGAAGAGTCGGGTGAGTAAAGATTTTTTTTTTTACGTTGTTATATTAATGACCGAGATGTTCAGATATATTTACAAACGCTTAAAAACTATCTACAATAGGGTTATCTTTAATTACAGAACCCTAAAATAATTAAAAACATTTTTAAAAAGCTTTTAATTATTTGCAATATAATTTATATAAAAACCCATTCATTCAATACCCATATTAGGTGTGTTGTACAGATAATATAATCCGCCATTTTGTCACGGCGTCCATTTTGGATTTATAACCATACTGAGTATATATAATTGCATTGCCCATACACTAAAGGTGTATTCCAAACAGCTTATTAGGGCCTTGGACACAATGCACAGAAAAATTCAAAATGCATTCCATAAAAAATATGGTACTAAACCAAGCTTGGAAAGCAGGATAATTGTTAACTTATTTATATACATAATTGTTATTACCTTTTAAATCAATATTTTTTTTAAAGTTGTGATGTCACTAACCATTTTCTCATTTAAAATGTATAAAGATGTCACGTTTTGACAGTTGATTAAAGTATCTCAATTGATTTGGTAGTCCAAGACCCGATTGAACACTAGGAAGTGAGTCAATTTACCTGTAATATTTATTTCAAAACAAACAGGGCAGAGTAATAAAAAGCTTGTAAAAAAAACTGCAGTCGGTTTAAGTTAAGGACGATAGTTTTACGTGATAACGTTATAAAGAAACATTGATGATAAATTATTATCAATGAATTATTATTATTTTGCAGGGGTTAATTGAAAATTACATTTATTTGCACTGCTAGCTCTGACGCGAGAAGAGAGATATACCGGACGATCGGCCCAAGCTCGCGACGATCGTGCTTCTCAACAAGCGATAGTTTCACGCTCTCGCTCCTTCGTGCGGAACGTGACACTTATTCGTGCGTGCAGCCGGTGTTCATCGAATTATGGAGCTGTCACGTCAAAAGGGTAGGCGTACCTCGAACTCGGAGAGCTTGATGATGCGGCGCTGCGCCTGGCGCCAGTGCGGCGGCGTCACGGAGCGCGAGCGCGAGCGCGAGCGGGACGGCGTGCGGTAGCGCTGCAACAGGGGCAACGTCGGAAGTTACAGTGAAATGAAAATATTTTATATGCACAAATATGGGTGAAAAAAGGTTTTACAAAATATTTAGAAACCCATCCCTTAGGGTGTACAAATTTTAATACTAATTAATGTTAATGACTTAATTTAAAATTAATTTCCTAAAATGACATTAAAGAAGGGTACATAAGAAACATTAAAGTAGTTTTACATTTTTATAGTTTTAATTACTCGATCGTACCCCGCGGCGCTCGCCGGACTGCCAATCGAGGAGTACCGGGTTCGATTCCCGGCGAAACAGAAATTGAATGATTTAAAATTTTTGTTCTGGGTCTGGGTGTTTGTGTTCTTGTCATTGTTTGTGTCTGTTTTAATTCATTATTGGTTTTTATTTTAAGAAAGTCTGGTAAATTATTGTATATTTTTGGTCCTATGCAAAGAACGCTCTTGTGATATTGTTTAGTTTCGTAGGCTATGGCACAATAGTTTATTAGTTAAACGTGCCTTTTACTGGTTAGCAGAATGGGCAAGGTTCAGTGGGGAACTGCACTGCACCGCTACATCCAGTCCATGAAAATGTGCTCTCCGGCCAAACAAATAGTTTATCTCTCTGTACTTTACCTAAGAATCTTTTAATAAGAGAAGAACTTCTGGTCACTTTACTATAATTAAAAATATGATAATTGTGGTAACCTTGCTTGGTATCACTCCCCCAACAGACCCGTTCTGAGGCGTCGCGCATGGAGGATACTGGAGCGGTGAATGGATTTTGAATGGATTTTTTGTAAAACAAAGTAAACCAAGTATTGCCGAAGCCTAAGGCCCTTCTTTGGTTAGAAGGTATACAGGGTTATGAAGGATTAGACCGCACTAAAACCCCCTCCCCTCGGTGGCCTGCCTCTGCGCTTGGAGAGGACTCCGGATCTCCTGTGGAACCGCGTCCTCCACCCGCGGCGCACTGGAACTGGCCCATCTTAGGGAGAGCAGATATGCTCTCCTGCACCTTTCGCACTACAGCAATTCCAAAGCACCCACATCAAACGTGTAGGTTACCTCTTGGACAGTATATAAAACATAGATAATAAATAAATAATAATGTTTTGTACTTACGAATACACCTCGTCCTTTAATAATCCTGCCACTTCGCGTGTAGGAGTGACGCTCCCTCTCGCGGTATCGCATCCTGGCCACACAAAATATATCATTAATATCATTTACAAATAACACACATCACAAATATATAACCTACTTTCATAGAAAACTTAGAAAAGTAGAAATGAATTAAACCATTACCACATTTAACTTGTTTACAGATTTACCCACTTTTAACTCAGTATTATACATATTCTGTAAAATAATTCAATAATAACAACAGTTTAATGTTGCAATGTTCACCCTCTAGACAGATTTTAAAAACTGTTCCATTCTCTTAAATGTATTCAACATTCTTATTGACACACCTGTTACTTCCATTATTTTCTTAGACTTACAGCTAAAATATTAATTCCTTTCAAGTATTTAAAATAATGTAGTACAAATTTGTCACAACTTACATTAAAAATTGAGAAAAACTGAAATTAGAATAGTGTATAAATCATTAGAAAATTGCTTAGAAAAAATTGGTGAGTAAACTGTGTAATTTTTATCAACGAATCACAGATGTTTCTTGTGCATGCTTACATACCTCTCTCTGTCTCTCCTAGGGTCATTCCTATCTCGGTCCTGGTCCCCCGAAGCCCGCATGAGGAATTTGGGGGCAGGCACGTCAGGTATCTCCCGAGGGTCGATCTTGGAAGTGGTCACCAGGGGATGGGTAGGCGCGTCAGGGATCTCGCCCTCATCCAACGATTCAGATGAGTGGCGGCTGTAATAAGGCAATTTTTGACACTTGGAAACCAAACGCCAGAAGAATTCCATGGGTTAAGTGGGCAATTAACTATAGCCATGGCTCCATCGTGATTCGTACCAAACGTTGGACAAATCGCGAGCGTTGCACTTCCACTGATGAAACTCACGAGTCACTACCAACAACCATAGTGGCATGCAAACTTTAGGGCCTATCTCATATTTAGGGTTTCGTACCCGAAGGGTGCCAACGGGATCCTGTTACTAAGCCTTCGCTGGCCGTCCGTCTGTCTGTCTGTCTGTCATCAGGCTGTATCTCATGAACCTTGATGGCTAGACATTAGAAATTTTCACCGATAATGTATTTCTGTTGCTGCTATAACAACATACTAAAAATAGAAAAAAAATTCAAGGGGGCTCCCATACAATAAACATGATTTTTTATAGATGATAGTAGGGAACCCTTCGTGCGTGAATTCCATTCGCACTTGGCCAGTCTTTTATATCCACATTGAACAAGTGGCGTTGGAGCCAACAAGGGGCAAACATGTGGAGCCACTCTAATAGTTAATACATGATTTTTTAATTAATAAAATTTAAGTCAATTGATTATAAAATGTCACATTTTGTTTTTAAAAAAAATTCAAGGGGGCTCCCATACAATAAACATGATTTTTTATAGATAATAGTAGGGAACCCTTGGTGTGTGAGTTCCATTCGCACTTGGCCAGTCTTTTATATCCACATTGAACAAGTAGCGTTGGAGCCAACAAGGGTCAAACATGTGGAGCCACTCTAATAGTTAATACATGATTTTTTAATAAATAAAATTTAAGTCAATTGATTATAAAATGTCACATTTTGTTTTTTTGATTATTATCATTAAAACTATCTTGATTTGGTAGTCAAAGACCATATTATTTTACTAGTTGTAGTGAGGGGCTCACATTGTGACTGCGATTATAAGAAACTATCAATCCATATAATCCATTTACAATAATTTTATAGAATACTTCTTGGTACTTCCCCATATTACAAAAAACATTAATAACCTGAAAATGTCCTACATATTTTAGTCTTTTAATAACTTTAAAACTTACTTGAATAACTTTAAAACTTTGTATTGTAGATCTATAATAAAAATATATTGAGATCCCTTTTAACACAACTGGCTCTTACAAATTGACTGTGAGAGATGAATTCAAACAAGTATCACTACAGAACCCAATAAAATATGAAAATGACCCATACCGCTTCTTCTTCTTGTCCTTTTTCTTCTTCTTATCCTTCTTGTGCGAGCGCTCCGACTCCGCATCGCTGTGCTCCTTGTCCTTATCTTTGTCCTTGCGCTTCTTAGCTGCAAGTCACAATTTTGTATTACTAATAGTATACATTGTATGTATGTAACTGTTAAATACGTATCTACATGCTCAAGCAAGTCAGAATTTTGCTCTGAGGCCACAAATGCAACTGCATTGCACTGCTGCTCTAGCGGCTAACGGTTGCCACTTGGAAGTCTGGCTGGTACTCGCAACTTACCATATTTAAATTCAGGACATAATTTCTGTCTGTGTTTATTGGTAACTCACCAGTAAAACCATGAATATTCAATCACATATAACAAAGCAGTCCTTCCATTAACGTAAACTTTACACACTCATAGCCCCACAAAAAGGTAATTAATAACCTGTGCCGTGGGTACCATGGATACATACAAAGATAGGAAACTCCCAGACCAAGAACAGAAACATTTAAACTCATCATTCAAATTTCTGTTTCGTCGAGAATCGAAGCCCTCGACCCCTCGCAAATCGTCGTCCATTGAAACGCTTCTACTAATTTGATAGAAAATTTTAGCCAGGGAGGGTGGGATAAATAAGCATGATCAGCTTTTAAAGGAGGATGGTTACAGGGAAGAATGGGCTGTCATAAACTGAATGGTTAAGGAGGGAAGTCTCGAAGTTAAACCATATTATCAAGCATGATGTGCTATGAGAATGTTGAGCAGCCCCGGCGAGGCCTAGCGAGAGTCACAGAGGTCTCACCGGCCTTGAGGCGCACCAGCTGGCCGCAGTTGGCGACGGTGACGTCCTGCAGCGGGCGCGCGTTGCGGTCCACCGGCAGCGCCTCCAGCTGCCGCACCAGCGCCGCCCCGCCCACCACAGCGCCGAACACCACGTGTACACTGCAACAATACAAACGCGCGTTCAGAATGCTTTCACCATGAGCAGACAATAGATGTAGAATAGAGGTAGAATAGAGGTAGAATCATGCAGTTGTTATATGTTGCCACCAAAGCATTTTGAAGGAATGTTGCCTATGTAGGCGAGTATGATCAACAGAAATTATTTGCATTTGTGATTTCTTGGATTTTAATTTGAAAAATATGTTTATGGTGTGTTTTTATGTACTTAGCTTCTTTTGCTACATGTACAAATGACTAAAAACCTGTTGGTCTTGTTATTGTCTTTACCAGACAAGACCAAATTTTCTTAATGATTTCCTGTATCAGACCTGTCACAGTACAAAGGGTTTGATCTGGTTTAATCAAGTATAATTTCATAAAAAAACTCATTACAAAATCTGGAGTTCTTTAGGTACACTAAAATCATTTTTAATAATTAACGTAATAATATAGAAAAACTTAATTGAGAGCCTATCCAAGAAATGCTCATTCAAAAAGTTATGTCATCACCCAAAAAATTAGACAGATCTTAAACTCACACGATCAGCTGTCACATGTGCCCATTATTGACCCATAGCCATTCTGTTATCTCAAATATATAAATGTACTTTTTTTAAAGAGTGCTGCTGGGAGTTTTTCTCTGCTGCCTTTTTTTTCTCTCAGCTCAACATCTAGCCCAAATGGACACCTAAAGGTGATGACGATGACTGAGAAAAAGTTACATTCATTAAGCAAATATTTTGTATTCCTAATATGAAATAAATACTTTTTTTTCTTTCTTACTGTGCTTGTTTAACAGTTATACAAGATTACCAATGACTTGTCATCTCCGCCAACTCGCACTTGGTCAGCATAGCGAACTTCTAATAAAAATGTTCTCAATTCTAAGAAAAAATTAAAGTGAAAAGAAATATAATAAGAAAAGATATAAAAATATACTCACTTGTCGAGGTGCGGCGCCGGCTGTGTTGTTCTACAACACACAGAACACAACAACAATGAGAGCTGGCGCTCCGCCCCGCCCGGCGACTCTAAACGCACACACATACGGCGTCAGTCGGCCAGTACGCACCAGTCCACGCCAGTGTTGCCAGTACATGCCGATTATTGAAAGGTGGCATATCTACAACTTGGACGACTTAACTTTGCGCTTCTCTGGATGCATTCCCTCCACCGCTTCACTGTGCGGTGCTCCTCAAACTAGATTAATATTGCAGAAAAATATCTGTTGCAGATAAAATATGTTTGCAAAGTTCTCTTTATTTGCCAACAGTACCATCAAAGTTATGTTGAAGATCTAGGTGCACAGTTAACTTGTCCAAGTTATAGCACACTCCTCACATTTATGAACTTTCATGTGGCAAAAAGTATTTGGTGTGTCACAGGATACATCCTTGCATATGAGAATTTTTTGCACATGCCAGCTTTCTATAATTGACCTGTACACTATTTTCAACCCAGGATGAGTGAATCTGTGATGTTTTTACTAGACAATAGGTTTACTAGACAATACATAAATGTATTGGACAATTTAAAATTAAATTATTACATTTGAAAATCAGTATAAAAAACATGGGAAATATAGTGGAAATCCCATTACAAAAATATGATTGTACAAAAAATTTATATTTGTGCAAGAAATCACGAATTTGATTATTAATAATGCACTGAGGTTGTGATTTTCTACAAGTATGTACAGATAATATTTCATGTCTTGCAAATAAATGCAACTAATAATTTTCTAATAATTTATAGTATATCAATAGACAATAGTATAAGTAGCTTATAGGTATTTTAGTGCAAATTTATACCTTTGGTATTAGTCTGTGTGAAAATGTCTTCAATCAAAAGTAATGCTCATTTTAGTACTAATTATAATAAAAAATATAATAAAAACAACACAGTTTCATCAAATCCTTGGGTAGTATATTAAAGATTGGCGCAGGATGAACATGGACTGGGGTAGTAACACTAAATACAGGTAGCAAGAACCCTAAAAACAGTTCAAATCATAGATGGTAATAGTTCCTTATTACATTATTATTCTTATAAATAAAAACTAAAGTGCAGTAATGTGACTTGGCTCACTTTTAACAATTACTAGTAAGCCATGTATGTGTGGCAGGCAACAACACAAGAATTCCTTCCAGTACTTCCTCTGACAATGAGAAAAAGAAAAAGTATAACGCCATAAAATTAAACTAGACTTCAATTTGTCAAATAAATTTTACAGTTTCAAGAATTAAGTCCTTCAGGCCTATTAAACCAAGCAATAATTCTGGATTTATAGCTCTTTTAACTTGAAATTGCTGGCTATTATGGCACACAATCACACCTGGACAACCAATCGGATTACAACAGTATTTTCTTATTGAACGAATCGTGGGTGTACACTAACATTGTAATTATATATCACATGACTGTACTCACATCAATTTTTATCGGATCTGCCGACATGTTTCGCATGGAATCGCGTCGGAGGCAGAGGCCACAGAGACTGGCGGGAGCTCCTGAAGAAGGTCCTCGGTCAGGACCGACACATGTCGGCTGATCCAATAAAAATTGACATGAGTACAGTCGTGTAATATATAACTACAATGTTACAACAGTATTTAACAGGTAAAAATAGTTACCAGTATGCTAATATAGTAACCACTCAATTGAAAGATAAAAGAACTATTAGAAGAAACCATTATAATAGTGCTTTTTATACAAAATTAAATATTGAAATGGGACATGTTATGTCCTTAAGAATATACCCTGATATTCTTACCCTCTCCTGGATCAAACTTACATAAAGAACTGAGACCCATTGGTGTCTTTGCCTCTATTGGCCATTGATAACAGAAATGGTTTGTCATGTTTCAGCTCAAATGTTTCATCTGGAACAAATTACATTACTTATTAGAATAACTACTACTAACTTGCAGTTCTCTACATAGTAACGTAAGCACCAGACTTTATTGCGGATCAGAAGTGTGCTGCGAGTGCTTGTTTGTGCCGGTACAGTCACTTTACGCCCTTATGACACCTGAAACTAGCTAATGTGATGCGTCTTGCTCGTTACTAACTTCAGATCGGCAATAAAGTTTGGCGCGGTCTCTATAAAACAAGGTTTATTGGCAAAATACAGTTTTAATGTTTATCTTCTTACAAATGTTTCAGTGATTACAAATATGAGGGTAGGGCAACCATCTATGGCACTTGACCAGGGCAAAAATATTTGCACATAGACAAAGTTGAAAATGTTACTTACTTCACTTCATGTAGAAAGTATAGGAATACCTCACCTTCAAAGGTACCACCATATATGGATTCCCCTCCAGTCCCGTTAGCATTAGTGAAGTCCCCGCCTTGTATCATGAAGTCCTTGACTACCCGATGGAATACCATACCCTGCAAAGAAATAAAAAAAAATGTAACTAAAAGCAAGATTTGCATGGTGGAGTTTAACGAGTTAAAATTTTCTGAAAATCAGAACTGAATGCCACAAATCATCTTGATGATCACACATCAAAACCAATATCGACATGCCGTAAAATGTAATAAAAACCTGATCAGACCTTGTAGGTTAATGGTTTGCCCGTGTTCTTGCCTTCCCCCATTTCGCCCGTGCAAAGCGCCCGAAAGTTCTCAGCGGTCTTGGGAGCTATGTCGTTATACAACTCGAATACTATCCGCCCCGAAGGCAGTCCGCCTATCGAGATATCCATAAATACACGGTCTCTAGGAGGCTTTTCATCCCCGTCCACCGTCATCTTTGCAGGTGCACTACACTTGGATAAATTGAAGTGTGACCAAGAGACTTGGCCACCAATAAACCGTAGTAAGTTTTGACTTAATTAACTGATCAAGTCATAAAAATCTTTGCTATGTAAATCTCACATTTCACCACCAGCATTCAAACTTAAATACGAAATCCTAGTCCAAATACAACCAAAATAAATTTCACGGGCCAAGAAATAAAAAAAAAGCTTCCTTCTTCCTTTCTTTTTTTTTCTACACAACACAAGTACAGAAAAGAAACTCTATGACAGAAACAGAATAAAAATAAGCCATATAAGGTCTGATTACATTGACCAACCTGCAGGGGCCGACCCGGCATACATTGCTGGTTATCTGAGTACATTGTAATAAAATACTCCAGATAACCAGCAATGTATGCCAAATCGGACCCTGCAAGTTGGTCAATGTAATCAGCCCTGAGACCTTAGACTAAGAATAATGTACTTACGTCAGAGTCCTATTTTTCATTACGGCACGCTAAAGCGAGATCGAAATACACTTAATGAACTTGTTAGAAAGAGATGGGAGCGAGATTTTCTGTCCTTTTCGGTGTAACCAGTTTTTTTGACATTGCCCTTTAATTAAGTGGCAGACAAACTGTGGAAGTCGGGGTGACATTGTTGTTTTATCATATTTATGTGTTAAAATCGATTCTCTCTGCTGTAAATTGTGTTGTATTAAAAGCAAATAACATTTTTCGTGTTTCACAATATGGTGAGCTGCAGTATTTTAGGTTGTAAGAGCCGCAGTGAGCGTAAACAGGAAGGCTGCCGGAAGGCATTACAATTTACGCGTAAGTTCAATATTTCTTTTTAAACATGTACTAAATATGTATTGTTTATATATAGATATTTAATTACTTTTGTCTTATTACTAGTCATTCAACGTAAATATAGTGAAATTCGTGAAAATAAACTTATATTTGTTCATTTCAAACATTGTCAAATTCGAAATTGTGTTGTCAGATCTCGAACCAAAATATCCTGCCCGTATTGCTAAAAAATTAACCATCTTATTGAAATATAATAATTTTTAACAAAAACAGTGACCATAAATAATAAAATCAAAGATTATGTGTTACCTCATTGGTAGTTAGTTACATTTCAAGCGGGAGGCTCAAGTCCCACCTGTTTATATATAACTATTTAAGTGGAGACCAGTAAAATGTTATAGGCTGGGTGGACATTATGAGCATTTTCCCGACATATTAAATTTCACTCAGACAGACTATAAAAAGGTACTCCATACATTTGGTATTAGACATTATGAGAAGTTTACCAGACGAATTTCATCTCATGTTGCTGTCATATTTTTTTCAGTTTTCCAACTGACGCTCTTGCCGAAAATAAATGGATTCAGGCCACTGGACGTATTGACTGGCAACCATCAATATAATTCCGAATTTGTTCGGTCTATTTTGAAAGCCATTTATTGACCAAAAGGATAAAGAGAAGAAAAATAATAATAAAATTGATATAACCAATTTTGGGGGAAAATATGATAAGTGGGTAATACTGGCTGCGAAAAAGAGATGCCAACAAAGTGGTTACACCGACCCGCTGTCTTTAGGATTATTGGTCTTTGATAAAAATAAAGTTACATTTCCTGTAACTATTTTTAAACCATTTATTTTATCTGTGGAAATTTATATTGGAATGAATCACTTTTATTTACCGGCTGGGAAGGTCTGGCAATGCAGAGACAGGAATGGCGCAACACTATCAAACTAGCTATTGCGAATTATGAGAAGCGTCGACTAAAAGATCTCGATAGTAAACGCCTTGCTAAAAAGAACCAGCCTAGACATTCCTATACCTACACCTATAACGCATCCGGCCAACTGTACTGTTCGCCTTGCAATCGGACGTTTAAAACAAAATTTGGGTTCGCGAGTCACTCTCGCGCACACTCCCGTACTCATCCAACGTAGCCAGGTCCGCCGTTGACGGACACGTCAAGGAGGATCATATATAATATTATAAATCGGAAAGTGAGTTTGTTTGTTTGTTTGTTTGTTCCTCTTTCACGCCGTAACTACTGAACCGATTGCTTTGAAATTTTGTAGACGTAAAGTTAGAAGTTCGGATTACATAATAGGGTACTTTTTATCCCGGAAAAAATTGATATTCCCGAGGGAAAACAAAAATATTGTTAGCTTCATACCAGTTCGGTGATAGATGGCGCTGTGTGTCGTTTAAAACAAGGTAATATATTGCAAACGAATATGCACATGTAAACATATAAGCTAAATGATACGATAATTAATCCCCGAAAATGAGGAATTCCCGAGGGATGACGTACAATTTGGTTTAGGTATCGTCTAAACTGGTTTTTTACATCTACTTATCCTGTGTACTTAGTATTTTTTTACTGCAGCTAAGCAAAAACTTCTGTACTTATTTACCTACACTTTATCCTGGTATAATAGACTGTTCCAGAGGGTTAACAAAAGTTATGAATAGGTAATCAAAATTGAAATGAAATATGAATAATGAAAATATTTTGGATGAAGTTATGGGAGAAACTACTGAATATTTATCTGTAGACACAGTGATAGAAACAGAATATAGTACCTCATATACTGTAGAGTTCTTAAATTCTTTGGAATTATCTGGAGTGCCTTCTCATAAATTTAAATTAAAAGTAGGGGTTCCGGTGATGCCCATGCGTAATCTCGATGCCCCTAGACTTTGTAATGGTACCAGGCTGCGTGTCACTCAGCTTGGGCGGAATATTATTACAGCAACTATTTTAATTGGCGCAGCAAAGGGTGAAAGTGTACTCATTCCTCGGATTCGGATTATTCCAACAGACCTCCCATTTCAACTTAAAATACTTCAATTTCCTATAAGGATTTCATTTGCAATGACCATTAATAAAGCACAAGGCCAAACTCTAAGGGTTGCTGGAATACACTTGGAAAAACATTGTTTTTCGCATGGTCAGCTCTATGTAGGGTGTTCCCGGGTATCCAGTGCCCTAAAACTGCATGTTTTTGCTCCCCAAGGTAAAACATAATTATAATATAGTTTACCATTCAATTTTGGTTTAACAACACATCGTATCCAGCGTTATATCGCCCTTCTTAGATTTTCCCATGAGAATGAAAAGTGTTCTTATAGTTGTGCTTTATTAATGGTATATGGTATTTATGGTAATGCGAAAGTAACTCCGTCTGTCTGTTGTTCTTTCACGCCTAAACGGCTGAACGGATTTTGATGAAATTTGGTATGGAGGTAGTTTGAGTCCTGGAAAAGCAATGTTTTACTGCGGGAGAACTTCTCATTCCCACGGGAAAATCTAAAAAGCGCGATATAACCGAATTACACGCGGGCGAAGCCGCGGGCGGAAAGCTAGTAAAAAATAAAAGAAGTCTATGGTTGACAGTAGGGATGGGCAATGGGAAAAAATATCGATATATTTCATATCGATATTTTCAAATGTATCGATATATATTGACTAAAAAATATCGATATCTTGATATATCGATATTTTTTTCTTATAATATAAGCGATTATCTATATTTAAACATTATACATGAAAGATTCGAAATATGAAAGTTAATACACATCGTGCTGTCTGTTTTGACATCAGTTTTATTATTTAGGTACCTACATAAATTAATTCTCATTAATAATTAATTAATCTCTCACTCAAATTCTCATTAATAATAATTATCCATAAAAAATTTAAGCGCGCATGGCCCGGCGGTTAGCGTAGAACGAAAGCGATCTATGCAACTAAGCCAAACGGGCGCGGTTGGGTGTGAGATGGGTGACCGCTACTGGCAAAAAATTTCATGTGCATTTCCGTGCTTCGGAGGGCACGTTAAGCCGTTGGTCCCGGTTGTTGTCGATCGATAACAGTCGTTAAACCTTGTCGGAGGCCTTATGGGCGGTTTGAGAACATCCGACAGCGGGTTGGCCACTAGCCCGCATCTCCACCAACCCGCAATGGAGCAGCGTGGTGGAGTAAGCTCCAGGCCTCCCCAATAATGGGGAGAGACCCGTGCCCAGCAGTGGGACGTAAAAAGGGTTGCAGCCAATAATTAATTGGGATGACGACTTATTTTTTGGCTTTAGAAGCCAAGAAACACTTAGATGAATTTTTGTTTGTGTTTGATTTGAAGCAAAGGAAACTCAACCCATTCAGCCTACCTACTCATTTTCTAAATTTTTGAAATCGGATTGGTCGAATACATGCTGTGACGCATGAACAGACAGCAGAGCTTTAAAAATGTGCCCTACGAATTTGATATCCAAAAATAAATGTCGAAAATCGATATATCGCGGAAAAAATGTCGCTGATTTATATCGATTATCTTCTGAAAAATATCGATATTTCGATATATCGAACTTGAGTATTTTATTACAATGTACTCAGATAACCAGCAATGTTTGCCGGGTCGGCACCTGCAGGTTGGTCAATGTAATCAGACCTATAAGAATAAATAATAATGGCTTGGGTTGGGGGCATAAGAATAAATAATAGTTGGAGTTGGGGGCTTGGCTTGGGCAAAAAAAAGTTCGATATATCGAAATATCGATATTTTTCAGAAGATAATCGATATAAATCAGCGACATTTTTTCCGCGATATATCGATTTTCGACATTTATTTTTGGATATCAAATTCGTAGGGCACATTTTTAAAGCTCTGCTGTCTGTTCATGCGTCACAGCATGTATTCGACCAATCCGATTTCAAAAATTTAGAAAATGAGTAGGTAGGCTGAATGGGTTGAGTTTCCTTTGCTTCAAATCAAACACAAACAAAAATTCATCTAAGTGTTTCTTGGCTTCTAAAGCCAAAAAATAAGTCGTCATCCCAATTAATTATTGGCTGCAACCCTTTTTACGTCCCACTGCTGGGCACGGGTCTCTCCCCATTATTGGGGAGGCCTGGAGCTTACTCCACCACGCTGCTCCATTGCGGGTTGGTGGAGATGCGGGCTAGTGGCCAACCCGCTGTCGGATGTTCTCAAACCGCCCATAAGGCCTCCGACAAGGTTTAACGACTGTTATCGATCGACAACAACCGGGACCAACGGCTTAACGTGCCCTCCGAAGCACGGAAACGCACATGAAATTTTTTGCCAGTAGCGGTCACCCATCTCACACCCAACCGCGCCCGTTTGGCTTAGTTGCATAGATCGCTTTCGTTCTACGCTAACCGCCGGGCCATGCGCGCTTAAATTTTTTATGGATAATTATTATTAATGAGAATTTGAGTGAGAGATTAATTAATTATTAATGAGAATTAATTTATGTAGGTACCTAAATAATAAAACTGATGTCAAAACAGACAGCACGATGTGTATTAACTTTCATATTTCGAATCTTTCATGTATAATGTTTAAATCTAGATAATCGCTTATATTATAAGAAAAAAATATCGATATATCAAGATATCGATATTTTTAGTCAATATATATCGATACATTTGAAAATATCGATATGAAATATATCGATATTTTTTCCCATTGCCCATCCCTACTGTCAACCATAGACTTCTTTTATTTTTTACTAGCTTTCCGCCCGCGGCTTCGCCCGCGTGTAATTCGGTTATATCGCGCTTTTTAGATTTTCCCGTGGGAATGAGAAGTTCTCCCGCAGTAAAACATTGCTTTTCCAGGACTCAAACTACCTCCATACCAAATTTCATCAAAATCCGTTCAGCCGTTTAGGCGTGAAAGAACAACAGACAGACGGAGTTACTTTCGCATTACCATAAATACCATATACCATTAATAAAGCACAACTATAAGAACACTTTTCATTCTCATGGGAAAATCTAAGAAGGTCGATATAACGCTGGATACGATGTGTTGTTAAACCAAAATTGAATGGTAAACTATATTATAATTATGTTTTACCTTGGGGAGCAAAAACATGCAGTTTTAGGGCACTGGATACCCGGGAACACCCTACATAGAGCTGACCATGCGAAAAACAATGTTTTTCCAAGTGTATTCCAGCAACCCTTAGAGTTTGGCCTTGTGCTTTATTAATGGTCATTGCAAATGAAATCCTTATAGGAAATTGAAGTATTTTAAGTTGAAATGGGAGGTCTGTTGGAATAATCCGAATCCGAGGAATGAGTACACTTTTACTTCTCCTCATTTTCTAAATTTTTGAAATCGGATTGGTCGAATACATGCTGTGACGCATGAACAGACAGCAGAGCTTTAAAAATGTGCCCTACGAATTTGATATCCAAAAATAAATGTCGAAAATCGATATATCGCGGAAAAAATGTCGCTGATTTATATCGATTATCTTCTGAAAAATATCGATATTTCGATATATCGAACTTTTTTTTGCCCAAGCCAAGCCCCCAACTCCAACTATTATTTATTCTTATGCCCCCAACCCAAGCCATTATTATTTATTCTTATAGGTCTGATTACATTGACCAACCTGCAGGTGCCGACCCGGCAAACATTGCTGGTTATCTGAGTACATTGTAATAAAATACTCAAGATAACCAGCAATGTATGCCAAATCGGACCCTGCAAGTTGGTCAATGTAATCAGCCCTTATGCCCTAGCGACTAACTCACAGACAGTCACAGAGTAATATACAACTATCTAAAGTAATATTATCTATCTATTCTATCTAATGCTCTCTGTACTCTGTGGCAGTCTGTGGCGTCTGTGCGTCTGTGGCGTAGTATTATTTTATTCATATGTCTGTGGCATAGACATTCCTTCCTCTGAGGCACAGAGTACATTTGTATATACTGAAATAGAGACCAATTTCGGGCGCCTACACGGGCATAAGTTCAGTGTCTCCATCTCTATTTCATCGGAAAAACTAACACATCCACGATGTAGACTTTCCGCAAGTCATCAAGAGATGGCGCTACAAGTCTGTAGATTTCGCAAATTTTCTTAGCTCTTTTAGATATATAAATTTTTATAGGTATTTGGGGTTTTATAAAATATAACATTCATGTTACATTATCCTATAATGTTTATTGACTTTTACAAATACCAGTTATAACTAAAACACACTAAATACTAGGCCTCTCACAAAATAACACGCACATCCAATGTTTAGGGAATTGAAGTCCTGGCTCAAATCACATTTATTGCAGCCGTGTTTTTCGAAGAAGGCAAGATCAACTTAACGAATCGCGCACTTAAAAAGCAAAACACTGAAATAACTTTAGAAAACTTTGAAAAAATTACAAAACAAAACAATTTTTTCGTGCCACAGGTTAGGGATGGCGATCTGAGATCGATTAATCGAAGAATCGATTTTTCAAGCCAAAAAGATCGATTTTTTAGATCGATATGTAGTACCGAATCGATTCAGTGAATCGATATTTCACCCTTGAAAATCGAAATTCGATATTTTCTGTTTTGGTATAAACCATAAAATTATTTACAATTAGTTGAATGTACCCGTATTATATTATAAGTGTTGCCTGTTAAAGGGTTAATTACTCAAAAACTCGCTAGATGGCTGTGTGTTTAGTTTCCTTAGACTCTCTTTGATAGAAAAAACATTACGTTTGTATATATGAGTATCGTAGGATCATCTGTTCCTTGTGAGCGACTTTTTTCAATTGCCGGAAATATCTATTGTTTTTAAAAAGCTTAGATATTAAGCATTTGGAACTATAAGCTACATTTTATCATCTTATTTTATAAACTTTTAAATGTAACCAATACATTTAGAAAATAAATGTCTTGTTTTATACCTGATCTGATATGGTAAAGGAAATAATTTTTATTTTTGAATTCCCTGATTTTACTAATAAGACATCGTTTAATTATAATATTTTACTTATATTAAGTGCGAAGTACTGAACAATATTATTTTTTACCGTTTAAAGGCGGTTTTGTTTTTGTTATAAAGTTATATAATGTCACTCTTTTTAGTACTTTTAATTTAATAATTCTGTATTGTTTAAACATAATTATTAGCGATAGTTCCACATTATTATGTGGGGCTATAAAATTTGAGAGTTCCCCTCGATGTCCTTGGGATCCCATCATCAGATCTTGACTTGGTGACAATAGGACCACCTCGAAAGTATAAGCTTTCAAAAAAATCAAAAAAGAATCATCATAATCGGTTGGTAAACGACAAAGTTATCCGCGAACAAACATTAAAAAGCATATATATACGGTCGAATTGAGTGAACTCCTCCTTTTTTGAAGTCGGTTAAAAAAAAGATCGATTTTTTGGAAATCGATCTTTTAGACCTCGATTTTTTTGTGAATCGATTCATTAGGTCACGATTCGAATCGATTCAAAAATCGATCTTTTTCGGAAAGAATCGCCATCCCTACCACAGGTCACGCCCGTCACTGACTGACAGATGTCGGATTTCCGGACTTTTCAATGTTCAATGTTGTCATAGTTGTAATTTGGTTTTCCCTACACGATTAAAGTAGCGATTAGACTACGCAATTTCTAGGGCCCTAACTGATGTGATCGATCAAGTTAGGGAGTTAGGACCCTAAAAATTGGCGATTCACGTATCACGATCGCCTTAACTCCTGATTTAGGTAGTTAGGGCCCTAAAAATTGTATAGTGTGATCACAGTTAGGGCATAAGAATAAAATATTATTGTTATGGTTACGGCGTTAAAATAGGGTGCTCAGTCGTCGTTCGGTGTTCAATGCGTGCGGATGTATTTCGTATTTCACTGACGACAAAATGACTTCGCAAAAAGAAAAAGACGTTCTAATAAATATATTCGATATTTATAAAGGTTTGCCTTGTTTATGGAATAAAAACCACGTGGAGTATAAAAATAAAACGGCGCGCTATGATACCTATAAATTACTTCTCAAAGTTTATAAAATTGATGATCCTGACGCTACTATGAAAACATTACATTTGCATTTACCCCGGCGGCTATGCCATAAGAGAAAAATCTAGTTTTTCATGCTAGACGGTGCCATGATTGCGGACCGATCGCTTCCAAAGCCAACTGCCAAATGAAATTGGCACCCTAATTAGGGCAGTGTGAACAGAACGCCCTAACTCCAATTGGTAGTACGCCAATTTTTAGGGCCCTAGAAATTGCGTAGTGTGATCGCTACTTAATGCCCGAAATTATGACAATTAAAAAATACCAATTCAAAATAGTGCTGAACGTAACGTTTACTAACCGTTTGATTTCCTTATGTTGCATATAAATTCAATTTTAACATTGTTATCAATGTGTGACCTAATGCGTACCCACTTATTTTTACGTAAATTCTTGTAAATTTCTATTTACGGCAACACTTGCTAAGTAACTTTTTGAGTGATAACCCGACTAAATTAAAAAGTACATTACTCTATTCCGGTTTTCAAGTCATTGCTATTGTATGAAAATATGTCGCATAATCGAGCAACTAGCGACCTCTTTTAATTTTACGGAAAATTCGTGAAATATAACACAGACGATTTAAAATGTCACAAATTACCTCACTCGTAGGTACAGTGGTGTAACCTCGTTTATTCGTCGGATTATCAGAGACGTTTTACAAGACTTTAGTATCAAGTTTGTACCGCCTGCTCTGAGGCACAGCTCTGAGGTCTGTGGCTCCGCTGGAGTATATGTGATTGTGTTCTGTGGTCTGTGGCGTGTCTGTGGGCTCGGCTGAGGGAGTCGCGCTTTCTTTGCGTCTTTCTTTTTTCCTTGAATTGCGATTTTTCTATTTAAAATATTTCTCAGAGAGCCGGTAGTTTGTTGAATGTAAAGTGAAAACACCACCTACTCAATCTTAACTACTATTGAAAGTTAAACCTACTGATAGTTGGCTTTTATATAACAAGATGTTGGGAGCCGGGGACGGAAGTCACATAATAAAACTGCGTGGCTTGCCTTTCTCCACCACAGTTGAGGATGTCCTAGATTTCCTAAATGGTGTTCGCGTTCGTAATGGCAAAGACGGTAAGTGGTCTAGAATTTCTTTGATCAATATTCAGCGAGGCTTACTTATTCTATCGTTTAGATTTTAGGGTTCCGTGTTGGACTCTGCTACCTCCCGGTATTTGTTATGTTTACTGGAATTAGTCCGGTTTTAATTAATAAACTGGTGTTAGTAGCTTAAATAAAGCTTCATATTCGTCTTTTAAGGTGTCCACCTCACTGAAGTACGCCCCGGCAGACCATCTGGTGAATGTTTCGTGGAGGTGGAAGGACCGTCCGACGTGGAAGAAGCTCTCAAGAAGGACAAGGAGAACATGGGGAAAAGATACATTGAAGGTAGTCTATGGATTTAATTAGAAATGGATATTTGTTTTAAATAAATTATGCTTGCAGTTTTTGAGCCCCAAACAAGGTAATCTACTCTTAATGTAGATATAATATGATATTAATAATAATAATGTAGATATAATAAGATATGCAAACATGTGGGATCACATTCAATCCAAAATTGTTAATAATTTAATTAATTATTTAAATTGAAATCAGAATTTTCTAAAATAAAAAATACATTGGCACATGATGGGCAACACAGTTCTGAGAATGTAAAATTCCTCATAATTTTCCATTCTTAAATATGCAAAACAGACTAATTAATACTGATCAGAGCAGGTAGATTCAGCAGGATATTCAATAATAAAATATCATAATGTAATAAAATACCATATAAAACTTTCAAAAAATTTCTAATTACAATCTGAATTTTACTTTACATTTACTTGTATATTTTTTTTCTTCAGTATTCTCCACCGACCGCCAGGACATGGAGTGGGCACTGAATGCCATGCGTCAAAGTGAGAATGGCTTTGGTGCGCTTCCCAATGTGACCGACGATATGGGAATTGTCAAACTTCGGGGCTTGCCTTTTGGCTGCTCCAAGGAGGAAATTGTTCAATTCTTTAACGGTAAGACTTACTGACACATAACAATTTTAAATTTGTGTTGTTTAATAGTAAAATTGGATGAATTAAAAATACATCTTGGGGATGTAATAGCAACGTTTAGCTGAGCTGTGGTGAATAGCTATGTTATTACTGATTGCTACTTAGATTGCTACAATAAATCATTCCTGCATCAAAAATACTTGTATGAAGATCACTGTATACAGGCAACATTTTGCAGCTAAGGAAATATTGACCTCAGTATCATAGGGTGTTATTTTTGATCACATTACAACCTTAAACCTACTTTTGCGAAATATTTTCAAATGATTCCATTGCTACTAAACCCTCTTTAAAGTTTATGTTGTTAAGCTTCACCACAGCTCATAACCAACTGTCGTATGAATATAACATGATGTTTTTGATTGTGGATGGGGCAGGGCTGACGGTGGCCCCGGATGGGGTGCATTTGCTCTCGGACAACACGGGGCGGGCCTCGGGAGAGGCGTTTGTACACTTCGTTGACAAGCAGAGCGCACAAGAAGCGCTCAGCAGGGACAGGGAGAAAATAGGACACAGGTGGGGGGCATCCGTTTTTACAGAGTGGTCTACTCGAGCAGTGGTGATTCAGGCAATGTTAGGCTTACAAGCCTTACAGTGAAGTAATATGTCTCTTATTATGACAGTGACTCTGGAATTACCAAAAAATGTCTTCATAGATTTCACTAGAACTGGTATGGAATAATTATCTATTATCTGCATACTTTATTTATTCTATGATGATAGCATTTTGATTAATCTTAGCTATCTCATTTTTTGATCATGTAGACATGTTATTTCAAATAACAATATTATGGAGACTACCTCACAATTTGTTGTTATTATTTATATCAACATGATTAACAAAATATGTATAATATAATGTGAATGCTTAGTGTTCAGTTAAAATAGATTTCTTATCTGTAACTGTTATTTTATTGAATTAACAGCTTTTATATATTTAAACATAACATTGTATTACTCATTTCATTAAATTACTCATTTATTTAGTATGATATTGATAATAAATTGGATGAAGTACTAAATTGTTAGCGTAACGGTATAGATTGAACATTACCTGAAATCCCCACTGAGTGCTTGCAGACCACAAAATCTTCAGTTTGGTGTAGAGGGTTAAGTTGGATAGCAGTTGGTCAACTACAGCTTATAGATTTTTTTTATTTAACCTTGTGACACCCTTTCCAATAAATCATAGTACAATAGCAAAAAAAAAACTTTAATGTATTTCAATTTTCACAAATGTTTGTAACCATTTACCAATCTTTTCTACAAGCTGTATTTACTGACTCAATGGTATTTTGTTAGTAAAAGTGTGGGATACTTGACAATAAGGGAAAATCCTATTTAAATATATGAATGCTATTTTTCTATGCTGCCATATAATATATTTTTTTGCAATGTACACATGACAGAAGTAGTGATACAATTTTGTTTCATTACAAAAAAATTAACCATATACATGGCCGTCTTACTTTATCCTAGACTGAAATAATGCTTAAGATGAGGATAAATCTGACTGACACTGTTTAATCTTTACAATTATAATTATGTGGCTGGTCTTTAAAAGAATCACAAACCTATTCCAAGGCCCAAGGGTTCCAATATTACATAGCAAAGGGAGTGGTACACAATTTTCTTAGATGGTAATTGCAACAAAGTATAATATAAAATGGTCGCATAGAGAAATGCCTGTACGTGATTGGTTGTTGAGTTGTCAAAGGTTGGGCGGACGGGGCGCGGGAGAGGGGAGAGGGGCGAGGGGTGCGGGGCGGCGCCGGGGAAGAAGAGGGAAGAAGACATCGTCAGCGTTATTTGTACTTCTTTAGTGCAGTCAGATGTATAGTGTAAACGTTAGACATTATATAGTCTATACATAGTGTTATGTTTATGCAGACTGATGGAAATGTACTTGTATCTGGCACTTGATTGTATTGTAAGATGCAGGTGATCTCTCTTTGTCACCATCAATTAAAAAACTTAGTTATTTTTGGTCTCAGTAACTGTAATGAAAATGAAAATATCTTTTTTTGTTTTGACTGCTTCTACAATTAAAAATAAGAAGTTCCAATCAATCCTAAAGTTTTGAATTAGCAACAATTTTGATTTTTTTATTTTATTTGAATGGAGTAGCAGACAAGCTTGCAAGCCATGTGGTGTTAAGTGGTCGCTGCAGCCCATGGACATCTACATACAACCTCAAGGAAGCATAGTAAGTCTTGTCTGAGGTCGTATGCAGTTGCGCTGCTACTCCGGAGGCTGGTGGTCGCCTCATGTAAGTGACCGGCAACTGCACCTTCCCACCGAAACAAGAATTAATTCACAGCAGAAGTGGGTGCAGCGGTGGTACTTCCCTGGGCGAAACATAATAGTTCTACCACCTACAATAATAGTTCTACCATTTACAAGATGGTAGGTTAAATGGCTTAAGGAAACAAAACAAAAGCTTGACTGATTGTCCGCTTTAGTGTCAGCCTATTTGGTCAGCCAAGTCAATGAGAAAAAGGCAGTAAAATTATAATAAATCTTAAGCAATTTATACTGGTTTTTACTCTCAAAACAATCATTATGATTGATTATTTGGACATGCATTAGTATAATAAATTCATGCAGACATTGATCAACAGATTCAACTGTTAAAATAATTTAACTAGATGTAAGTATATTTTCATCATGTAAATGTCTGTGCCCTTGTAATATCATTTATGTGTAACTTTATTCTATAATCAGTTGATTCAGAAAACCTTAGTTTAATTTAAAAAATCATTATTTTCTTCTAATGAATAAACATTTTCATTAAATCTTTGTGCGTAATTGATGTATTTACTTATTTTACATAATTGTGACACAATAATAATCTTTTGTATAACAATTTGAGGTCAATTTTCATCCTTAATAACTTACTTCATTAAATACTATATATATACATATTCATCGTAAAAGGAAAATAAAATGTATCATTATCTAACAGAAAAAAACATTTCGATTCTATCATATTAAGTACTTATTGTATCGTAGTTATATGTTGTATTTTTTCTATTGCAATTTTTCATTTTGTGGGCAGTGTGAGTTCTACAATATGTTATATAAAATGCAACACAATATAATGTACTTACTGTTTTTAGAGAAGAGCAAAATTAATAACAATCTCAATGTAACATAACTTCCTGTCAAAAATTCATTTGGTTTTAAACAATTTCAAATTCTAGGAATAATTTTTATCGACAACCTTATTATAAATTACACCATAGTAATTTTTGTGCCATCTTAGTCACTTTACAATAAAGGAATTGATTGATTGATAAGAGTATATTTTACTTCTTAGTAAATATTTTCTCAAATCGATTAAACCACAGACAAATATTAGTAAATATTTTCTCAAGTTTATTAAACCACAGACAAATATCTACCCAAAATTTATTATAGTAAAGAACAAGTAGCAGTACACTCGCAGGCAGCAGCAGAGCTAGGACAAGCACACGTAGTGACGACAGCGCTCGGTTGCAGGTACATAGAGGTGTTCCTGAGCTCGGCGGACGAGGTGCGCGCGTACGGCGCCCGGCTGGAGGGCGGCTTCCGCAGCGGCCGCGCCTACCGCCCCACGCCCTACGACCGCAGCGACCGCTTCGCCGGCCGCTTCGGGGCGCGCGGGCGTGGCTCCTTCTCCAGAGGTACCCTTTGTATTATTTGTGTCAGCGGGGAAACCTTCAAGAGCTACCCGGCAGCTGGCAAGAAACACTAGGCTATGTGGGTACCGTATTACACTAAAACTCTATCTAACTAACAACGACCCGCTTGGCGTAATGATTACCATGTCGGACTGCCAATCGAGGGCTCCCGGGTTCGGTTCCCGTCGACAGAAATTTGAATGATATCCATGCCCATCTTACCCACGACACAAGGTATTAATTACCTTACTGTGGGGCTATGGGTAGTAACGTTTATTTATTTATTATTTATGTGTCCCTTCTCAACTTGGGTAACTACCATATTATCTGAGATTTGTATCATACTACAACCCCATTGGCCTCAACTAAGTTTGGATGAGATGCAGTAGGATTTGTATACTAAAATCCGCACCACCTTTACGTTTGGGGAGGACTTCAGTATCTCCAACCGAACACACCAGTGTACTCTATTTGCAGTTTATCTAACGGGCATATCTTGAGAGCAGGCGCGGTCCCAGAGTTACAGGGGGATTACAGGGGACATGTCCCCCCTACTCCTCAAAATCCATCAGTCGTGCATAGATGGAAGGCGAAACAAGCCAATTTGGCTCACCTCTTTCCCCAAATTTCTTAGTGACCCCGGACCCCCCCAAAATTGAAAGCTGCGACCGCGCCTGTTTGAGAGAATAATATAGCTTTACTACACTCTGAGATACTTACAATACAATGGTGTACAGTAACATACAGTGCACCCAGGGCCGCTGACAGAACAGTTGAAACTCCCACCTTTGTTGCTTCAGAAGTTAGTGGCCAGGCAATCAGCCAGGAGATTTCGTAGCTCATGTTCGTAAGTTCCCACATGGAGGGTGGCTTCCGTAGTGGCCGGCAACTCAAATGTCATTTTGGCGGCCCAGTTCAGTTTTTTAAGCAACTTTGAAGTGATTTGTAAACATACTAGCGGTCGCTCGCGATATTGTCCGCATGGACTGTAGGTGTAGATTTTTTCTAAAATAAAATAAGCCTAAGTTACTCCTTATTACATTAGCGACCTGTCAGTGAAAGTCCCGTCAAAACTTCAGCAGTTTCAGAGATTAGCCGGAACAAACAGTGAGATACAACACCCACCTTCTCCCTTGTGGTATTTCGTGATTTTATGGCCTTTTTATGAGCCTCACGTGATTAATGGACAGCCCCTTAGGGCACGAGTAACGCATGAACACTTGTCAGGTGGTCGCGGCGGCGGCGGCGGCGGCGGCGACGGGTTCCCGCGCGGCGGCGGCTTCCGGCGCGGCGGCGGCATGCACGCGGTGCACATGCGAGGCCTGCCCTTCAAGGCCTCCCCGCAGGACATCGCTTATGTACCTAACTTTCTTTATTTATTTTTTCGATCTTTTTTGTGTCCCACCGATTTAGGTATACCTTGTTATAACACCAAATATGTACGCATACTTAAACAAATAAATAAATTCATTCATTCATTCATTCATTCATAGGCCACAGTCGATATATTATAACTTTCTCTCAGGCACGCACGGAAAACATCGTAACCAATTAAATAACAAAATATTTTCCATCACCGCGGAGCACCGATAAAATGCGCACATTACAAATTTACTTTTGTCAGAGTTGCGCGCCGAGGGTTTGAACCCGACCCAGCACTGGGACATAAAAACGGTTAAAAAAAATACAACTCGATATAAGTCTATTGGAACTGCCACTTTTCACAGGCATGATTACCTTACGGCGGCTTACGCAGTGGTAGATCTCCATTAGTTGTCAAAATATAATTTAGTTCGTCATAAAAATGTCATTCGCAATTTTTTTTAACTATTTAATCACAGTAATAGATGAGATACACAATAATTTCAAGTATTATTCAAGGACACGTTTTTTGACATAGACTGTAGATGTTGGTGGGCTACTGGTCTATGAACACTGAACTAATACGCGCGAACAGCTGATTGGAGCAGAACCGCTATAAGTCGCTCGAGAGATTTAATAAATAACAACAGTTAATACCAATTAATTCCGCATTTAGACAGTGTTTACAAACAGAGAACAATAGACTGAATAAGTGTAACTTGAAATCAACGATATAAAGTGCATAATAAATGTATAATCACAAGTGATAACATTTCTTACCATTGTGTTTACGACTTTTAAGAGTGGGTAGCATAGTTAGTGTTCTTTGAATAACCGTAACCGATTGCATTGTGTTGCTAAGCCGTGCACAGTCTCATTCAACATTATCATTAGTCACCATTGGTTTGATAAATTCATCCATTATCGCTATACCCTAGTGGCGTAAATTGCAACTCTCAGTTCTAACTTCATAGAGCGCCGGGCAGTCGACGATCAAATCCCATCGACAGAGAGTGAAAACAAAAAGTTTTTTTAAAGATTTTTTTTTCTCTGCTTCACAAAAAATACTTGTTTTTTTATTATTTTTCTTTATAAGAAAAATAAGTACAAAAATACAATGAAGTTCGAATGTTGCAAATCGACTGCGGAATCAACTACTGGTGTCCTTCAATGTAGCAAATGTAAAAAGAACTATCACGTCCAGTGCCTCTATCCAACGGAAAAGAAGCCAATAGCAGCTGAATTTAAGAAATCTTGGGAGTGCCCTGACTGTAAATCAAAACAGCCCCGGCAAGCAAATAATGACAATACACCCATCAGACCGCAGCAGGCACGCTCCATGCAAGGAACAGAAAACGTCACCTTACGCCGCGGAGGTTCTTGCACCGTGTCGCCTCCCACTCCAACTTCCGATTGCGGCGACTCTGCGGACTCGATTAGAAGTATATTGGCACTGGAGGTTAGTAAACTTAAGGAGGACTTTCGCAATTTACTTTTGGAAGAATTAAAACCAATCAGGGACGAAATAGCGAACATCAAGGAATCCTTAGGCATGTTTAACCAACAATTTGAAAGTCTCTCAAACCGTATAGACAAAGTAGAAACTGACTTAAAAATTTGTAAATCAACATCTTCAGACGTTATTAAACTGAAAACTTCAATGGCAAAAATGGAAAATGAAAACAATTGCAGCGAGCAGTGGTCCAGGCGCTCAAACATCGAAATATATGGAGTCCCGGAAAAAAAGAACGAAAACTTGTTTCATGTACTCAAGTCAATATCGGAGAAGACAAATATTAAAATTAACCCTGCATCTGACATTGACTTCATCACTAGAGTGTCTCCAAAAAACACAGAAACTAAAAAAGTTAAACCAATAGTAATACGCTTTCTGGCCCGGTATAAAAAAGACGATTTTTTGTCACAAGCAAGGAAACTTAAGCTAAAGGCTAGCGACATAGGCTTTACGGCATGTGACAACCCAATTTACTTCAATGAGCACCTGACCAGCTCAAATAAAACCCTGCTTCGCCGTGCAAAAACCATAGCTAAAGAAAAACAATATAAATATGTTTGGGTTAAAAATTGTGCTATATTTGTCCGACGAAGTGATACCAGTGCGGTTATTCTTATATCATGTGAACAAGATTTAAACAAGATAAATTAAAAGTAGCATTGTATGATTATAATCCGTTACTAACTAGTTATTACATGCTAATTGGTGGTAATTCTGTACAAATAACATCGATATATAATTATGTTATTAATTTCGGTTTTTGTACCTACGTCTGTTTACTATCAAAGACAAACTACTACGGGAGCATCTCCGCTTATTATTATATAATAAATTACTTAAGCCTTTATTGCCATATCGTTCTTATATTATTGAGTTATCTAAAATGGTGGTATCTTTTAAGTACTATATTCTTAATAGTTAACAATAAAGTTACATAAGTTGTCAATTTACTATCAAAACGTTCGCGGGTTACGCACCAAGACCAATACTTTTTACCGGAATCTGTTGTTATCCAATTACGACATAATATGTCTTAGTGAAACATGGTTATTACCTGGCATATACGATTCAGAAATTTTTGATAATCGCTATAACGTATACAGATGTGACAGACAGTATGATGTTCGTGGAGACAGTCTCGGTGGAGGCGTTTTGATAGCTGTTCGTCGGGAATTACACGTCTATAGCATAACATCAGTTCCATTCAAAAACGCCTCTGCCGAGGCTTTACATCTAAAACTGGCTGGAAGGCAATCAAATCGCCTCCACATATCTTGCGGATACTTTCCACAAAATCAGCAACATACAGATACCTTAAGCTATTTTTGTGATTTTATAACCGATATTATTTTCAATGACCCAGATGACGATTACTTTATTTTGGGAGATTTCAATATTCCTTCTGCAAAATGTTATGCAGATTCAAACGCATATTTGACAAACTTAACTAGTAGTGAAGCACCACTGAACATATTACATAATTTTTTAAACGCTACTAATCTAAGACAACACAATCATATAACTAACAAAAATGGTAGACTACTAGATTTGATAATCTCCGCCAACAACTGTACTGTTAATCGATGTGACAGTCCTTTAGTTGCAGAGGATGCCCATCATCCGGCCCTCGTAGTCAGCACACAGGTGGCTCCTACACGTTACATGCAAACTAAGACGCAAATGGTGCAATTATTTCATTCAGCAGATTATTGCAAAATTAATGACGAATTGTCCAAAATTGACTGGTGGAAAACTTTTAACTTAACAGATATAGAAGAAGATGTAAAACATTTTTATAATATTATTTATAACATATTTGATCAATATATTCCAACTAAAAATCTCGGCACCAGTCTTCAATTTCCCAACTGGTACTCTAAAGCTCTTATAAAAATTACAAAAGAAAAGCTTAAATACCACAAAAAATGGAAAATTTACGGTAGGGTTGCCGATTATGAGTCGTTCAAAATGTTGCGTGAGCGTGAAAAACAAACACAAAACATATGTTATGAAAATTTTATTAAAAAATCAGAAGAAAATATAAAAAAGGACAGCAGATTTTTCTGGACTTATGTGAAAGGTAAAAAAGGTAATGCTACATTACCTGACACTATGTACCTTCAAGAAACTTCAACAGGAAATCCTCAGGAAATTTGCGAATTATTTAATAAAAATTTTCACTCAGTCTTCGAAACAGATACAGCTTTTACAAGTCTCTTACAACAACAAACACACGCTGCCTCTACACAAATTAAATCTGTTAATTTCAGTATTGCTGCGGTCGAAAATTATCTTAAACACCTAGATATAAAAAAAGGTTGTGGTCCTGATGGCCTACCGCCTGTGTTTCTCAGGAAATGCAGTAAAACACTTGCTACTCCGCTATATATTCTTTTTAAATTCTCATTAAAGTCTGGCCATATGCCCCTACCTTGGAAACAGTCCTATATAACTCCAATATTTAAAAGCGGAGACAGACATAACATTGCAAACTACAGACCCATATCTAAACTAAATATTATAGCCAAACTTTTCGAAAAAATAATTTACGATTGCATTTATAGATACATAAGACCTATAATAATTGAGCCTCAGCATGGTTTCGTAAGCAAAAAGTCTACTGAAACCAATGTATGTGAATTTGTTCAGCAAGTCGCATATGCTATGGATGCAGGATATCAAATGGATGCTGTGTATACAGATTATTCTAAAGCCTTTGATAAGGTAAGATACTCGGTCTTGGTGCGTAAACTAGAATCAGCTGGCATACATGGAGATCTTTTGCGCTGGATGACCTCATACCTCAGAGAAAGTAGCCAAGCGGTCGCTATAAGAGGTTTCTGTTCCACATTTCTTCCTGTTACTTCAGGTTTGCCACAGGGTTCCCATCTCGCCCCCCTCTTATTTAACTTATTTATTAACGATATTAAAGATATATTCGATCACTCCAACGTACTGCTTTACGCAAACGATATGAAAATCTTTAAAGTGATAAAAACGAACTCGGACTGCGTAGATATGCAAAATGACCTCAATAAATTTACAACGTATTGCAAAAATAACTTTCTTAACCTCAATATAAATAAATGTAACGTAATATCGTTTTCTAGAAGTCCTAATCAAATTAAATTTAAGTATAAGCTAGACGATGTACCTATAACTAGAGTTACCGAAATTAGAGATCTTGGAATAATCCTAGATAATAAACTAACATTCAATGAACATTTAAATTATATTATCCCCAAAGCTTACCGTATGCTAGGCTTTATACTTAGAGTAAGCAAGGATTTTAAACATAGTTCAACACTAACCCTCTTATTTAACTCATACGTTAGATCCTTGCTAGAGTATGGCTCAGTTATATGGAACCCGCAATACAAAGCCCAAATATCTAAACTTGACAAAATTGAAAAATTATTCAATAAACATGTAAGATTTAGATTTAACACTATCAAAGATACCACAACACTAACAGAAAGACGATTCGAGAGAGACCAAATGTTTTTGTTTAAGATTATAAATAATTATATTGACTCTCCTTACCTATTAAGTAACATTAATCTGAGATGCCCCCGATTAAATTCACGTTGCAAAGACCTGTTTTATGTACCTCCATGTAGAAGAAAATACACACGTAATACCTTCTTACACCGTTCGTGTAATTCTTATAATACAAAATTTAAATCTATAGATATATTTAATTGTCCTATTGGTAAATATAAAAGGAACATAAGGCAGGTTATTGCAAATAGTTAATACATCTATGGTTAGTTGATATCACTGTTGCCCTGTTTTCATTTTTAACTTCATGTAAAGCTCTGTTTCTTCTCTTTATTTTTTTCTCTTCATGCCTGTTTCCAATCATTGTTATGGATTAGATATAAGTGGAAACTTCACTGATATATGAGTTATCTTTTTTGTTTTATATTTTTGTTTGAAATTGTATTGTTTGTTTCCCAAATAAAGATAAAATAAAAAAAAATAAAAAATACTAAGTAATTAATAAAGGAACTCAATTCTTTTACGTGTATTGAAATCATTAATGTAACTTGATTGCAGTTCTTCAAACCAATCCGGCCGGTGAACATCAACATTCTGTTTGACAACAGTGGTAGACCGTCAGGCGAGGCGGATGTCGAGTTTGAATGCCACGAGGATGCTGTGAGGGTAAGTCCTGATAAAACTTTATGATGTATGTATGGACGGACCATACATAGCTCATTTTTGGTGTCGACCAATATAATAAGTACTACAATAGCAAAAGTTTGAATGCGGAACAAATTTCATGAATTTTTTGTGTTGATTGAAAAGTAAAAGCGTTTTTATACGAATCCTTTTTATGGCATTGCAAACTCTGTGATATAACTAGTGTCAAGTATAAATTTTACATCACTTTTAATTCCAATTCTGTTAAAACTGGACGAATAGTAGTAGATAAAGTCAGTAAGTCGTCAGTGATCAGTCAGTCTAGTCAGTCAAATGTTCAAGTAAAGTGATGGCTGCTTTACCAGAACGTGTCCGATGGATTTTTGGAGGCAAGCTGAAAAAACGTGTTTTCGCACTGTTATTTTATTTCACAACACTTGTGCACTGTCAATAACCTATATCAAACAAAACGCCATCAACTATATCCGGTATAATTAATGTAAATACATCAGAAAATTAAAATAAAACAAGGGCCCTATGTCCTTTCTGACTGCCCGCCAAAAACTCCACAAAGTCGATTAGAGGTTAAGCTTCAACTCAAGCTCTTTCAAACTGGTGTATTTTTCGGCACGTTCGCGTGTTTTTTGTTTGTTTTTATGGTCTTTATACATGCGAATCTGTCATTTAGAAAAAATAGAGCGCGTGTAAGCGTGTTTTCCGGAATGATCGGAACGGCAAGCTTTGAAAAATAAGCTACTTTGAAACCGTTGTGCGACAGAGTAGCGGGGCCTAATGTTCGCTAGCGAAAATTGGTCTTAAATAAGTATTATGGAATAGTTAATTAGATATTTGCTTTTTATTAAATAAACTGGAACATTTTCAGAATGCTTATATACGATTCGTATTTGGTTTTCGTAAATACGAACACATTTCAGAGTTTCGCACAAAACTAAAGTGGCACTATTCCACCCTTCGGCTCCCGTTTATTTAAAAGAACATTTTTAATTTCTACGTGTTGCTCATAAGCGTTTCTTACGATCCACTGAAGATCTTTGTCTCAACATTCTCGTTCACTCCTCTTCCCTTTTCACAAAATCTTTTACTGTTTGCCATACTACCCCGAGACAGTCTACACCGTATAGTTCACTATGTTTAATGCTGTACTCTTGAATTTTTGGTGAACAATATACCAGTTTTGTATTTGTGGCGCAGGCGATGCGGCGCGACAAGAACAACATGGAGCACCGCTACATCGAGCTGTTCCTCAACTCCGCGCCCGCGCACGCGCACGCGCACGCCGCGCCGCCGCCCGCCTTCAAGCCCGCGCGCAACTTCCGCCTCTACTGACCGCCTCCACGCCTGCACACCACGCCTGCACGCAGTGGCGGTCCCAGGGGATATGACCGCCCGATATCCATCAGTCATGTGTAGATGAAAGGCGAAACAAGCCAATTTGGGACACCTCTTTCTTCCCCAAATTACTTAATGACCCCAAATTTCTTTGCGACCCCCAATTGGCGAACTTGGCGAAAATTGAAGGCTGCGACCGCGCCTGCCTGCACACCACACGAAAGGATGCCTGCACCGTCGCCGCGAATCACTAGAGGCCGCTGGGTTAATCCGTACCAACTAGCTCCACTAATATAAAGGCGAAAAATGTCAAATGTTAGCAAAATGCCATTTCTAAGACAAAAATCATGTAACCAGTACGTAAATAGGTACCCATTAGTCAAACAATTTAACCAGCCCCCAAATGTAGGCTTAAAATTTCTAGGCAAGACCTGAGACCACTCATCTTACCCTCTTTTTCGGCTGAGCCTCAGGTTTGCCACTTGCCCCCAAAACCAGGTTGAAGCTGTGAAGGTCACTAGGGTCAACAGCAAGAAGTCAAAATAAACCCCCCATTACTTGAAAGAATCATTCGTCATGTCAGAAATACACATCAAGAAAAGATGTCTCTTACATTTACCGCTTACAATAAAAATTTAAATATTTCAATTTTTAATGTAAGCGTCCTTTTGGCATTTCAGCTGAGCAACTAATTATGGTGTAGCCATTTCTTGCTAAGTAACCGATTTAACCGGCACCAACGTGTACGTGTCGACTGAAGGCGACACGTCGCCATGCTGCTTACGGGAATCCACGCGACTAGTGCTTGATATTCCCGTAGCGCATGCCTCGCTTTGCCTCCGTCGCATATATAGAACTATACTTTACCAATGCGTCTTTGTATCCGTAGCCATGGTTAGGTCCATATCTGACAAAGACAGATCTATTGAAACCTATCGATTAATACTAAATTGAATAGTGTACCGTCCTATCCACTGCAACATTCATAATCCAAAACATTCATCCCCCATGGAAGGATCAGGTTTATCGCTGTCTTAGTGATAAAGAAGATTTAAAATACAAAAACTGAAAATAAGAAAAAAGATGTCTTAGAATGTGTGTAATGAAGGTCAAGTAAGGCTTCTATCTCTTGTAAAACCTGACTGAAGTATAGACCATAATGACACGAAGTCAACCTTATTGTAAAACAAATCAATTTTGATCCTTTTCTATAATTTCAAAACTTAGAAAGGTATCTTTATTATTTTAATAATAACTAATAATTTAAGTCAAACTTGGCCGGCTTAGGGTCAAGAGCGCCGCCGAACGCGCGTATTAGTATATTTTTATAAGATTTTACTGTAAGATAAATGTATCGATTTGTCAATTTTAAGGTATATTTAATTTTACCTAGAAACTAAATTCTTGTCGAATTCTTTTCGAAAACTAATTTCTTGACTTTAAGAGTTTATGAAATTTTGAATAATAATATTTTGCGTGTTGTGGCTTTTAAAAACGGCATCTGTGTTATTTTTTAATGAAGACAAAGTTTATTTCATATTGTATTTTAAAAGAAAATATAACGGCATTACATGAATTCTTATTGCAAGAAGTTTTGATACATTTTAAACCCTATTACATAATAGATGCAAAAAAGTCTGATTTTTATTATTTGGTATCGATTTTAACAGCATTTTTTTGTCTGTCTAAACACAATATTTGAGAAAAAATAGGCACTTGAATTTTTGGGCAAATAAATGTTCGATGTTACAAAATAATCCGGTAAATGTCAATAAATTCTATACATATAAGTAAATGGTGCTTACTTTATTAGTTTTTTCCCATGAACTGTTTCTTAGCACATATATTAGTTCTTTGTAGACCTCGATGCATTCTAATGGTGCAGTTAAATTTGATACAATAAAATTAAATTTTCTTTCAAAAGCACTATAAGTATGCGGCGTAACCGACCGGTACAAAGCAAAAGAGTATTTAAATAGTTTTCAAACCCTTGTCATCATAGTTTTAACATGTTATTATGGTATTATTTAACTGTGAGAAAGAAACTACATTTAAATTGACACGCTTCTTGCGAATAGATTATCAACAAGCTCGTAGTTTCGTAGCTTTATCTGTCCGTTTTCTAGCTACATACATATAAAATAGACAACGAATTTTTATAAGATTTGAAGTTCATTGGGACCTCATCTATTTATGATATTAATTAACACCAGACACTGATGTGAAAAACAATAATAAAGTGATTAGCTTTTACTATACATAATGTAACAAGTAACTGAATATATTTAAAAAACATTTCGGTAAGGGTTAAATCAGGTGGTAGATATTTTCGAAATATGATAGTTTTATTAATAATGTAGTAGTTAAAGGAAACAATTGTAGCCCATTTAAAATTCCAAGATTTTAGTTTCGAATAAACATCAAAAGTACGCTTTTAACCAAGATACACATAGAATAGAAATCAGATAATTTGTTTACAGAAATAAATCTAGTTTTTTAAATGGGCTGGAGGGTAAAAGTATGGAATGAGGAGTCCAAACTGTTCTTTAAAAATGTCGCTTAATCTCAAGCTTCTTAGAATTTAAAGCAATGTTTTATCATTTTGTTTGTATATTTAGTTTTATTTTATTGATTCAATAAGGAAGAAAACTATCCCTAAGTTTGCATTAAACTAGATATAAATATTTTGTTTTTAAACATTCACTATTTACGAGTATGTAATAAAAACCAATATTGCGTACAATACGTAATAAAAGCAATATTTACTGATTTTACTAAAGTTTTAACTCTGTTAATGGATAAGTCATTTATAATTTTGTAAACAATGTGTATTATGTAATGTGTCAAAACTTAAAACATGGAAAGTGCAGAATAAGGTGGTTAAAATAATAAGAAACTTTGTAAGTGTTGGTTTAAAAGTGGAGTGTCATTAGTATTAAGCACTTTTTACATTCATTATAATAATACACTTAAAACTGTGTTTTATTTCAAAACTTCTATTAATTAAACGATAAGTGTTCCTCAAGTAGCCGTACGTAGCTGCTGGATGTGCTTGAGCATATTGAGCATAAGCTGCATATGGGTAATGTAAAACGCAATTGGTCTTAGACTGAGTTCACACTCCGCGCAGTACAAGATCAGACCAAACGGTGTTTGTTGTCTTACATATTCATACCATAGATTTATTATATTACTGTAAAAAATCCATGATTCGTAATTTGTACAAACTTACCTTTTTTATCAGGAGGAAACCTTCAAAAGGTGCCCGGCACCTTGGGAGAGAATATCTGGTTATGTGGAATTTTGTACCGCACTAAAACCCCCTCGGTGGCCAGCCTCTGCGCTTTGGGAGGACTCCGGGATCTCCAGTGGAACGCACCGGTGTCCTCCACGCGCGGCACCCTGTACGGGCACATCTTCAGGACGACAATTTTGCTCTCCTGCACCCTCAGGCGCTCACTGCGGCATGCGGCCACGCATACACCACCATCCTTCCCGGGGCTGCTGGCTGGACTGATCGAAAAACGATTCTCACCGCCCACAATCCCGGAAGCCCCTTTTTAGTCGCCTCTTACGATCGGGCAGGCGATACCGTAGCTCTATTCTTAATCCCGAAGTTACACGGACTCGTACAAACATGCCTAGCTGCAACCTTTGTTGGCGTCCCACTGCTGGGCACATGTCCACGTGTCTCTCCCTATTATTGGACCTGGAGCTTACTGCACCACGCTGCTCCAATGCGGGTTAGTGGCCAACCAGCGGTCTGCGGTTTGCAAACCGCTCATAAGGCCTTCGACAAGGTTTAACGACGTGTTATCTATCGACAACAACGGGACCGATTTTAATTTGCCCTCCGAAGCACGGAAACGTGGATGAAATTTTTGCCACCAGCGGTCATCCATCTCACTTGACTCCGCCCATTTGGCTTAGCTGCGTTCTACGCTATCCGCCCGGCCATGCGCACTCCTGTCAGGCGCGGTCGCAGCCTTCAATTTTTTTCGCCAAGAAATTTTGGGTCACTAAGAAATTTAGGGGAAGAGGTGTCCCAAATTGGCTTGTTTCGCCTTCCTTCTACGCATGACTGATGGATTTTGGAGGGGGTCATGTCCCCTGTGACCCCTGGGACCGCGCCTGATTCCTGTAGGTATATACATACCTATGTAATTACATGCATTAGTTAGATTAATGAGAGAAGCACCCTGTGCTTAATTACGCGAGTCATATTATACGCAGTATGTAAGGGGTCGCACTTACAACCAGAAGATACTAAAGCTAACTAAAAGCGTGCTAGGACGAAAAATTCTTTAACCTTTTTCAAAAGTGAGAGGGATATGGACCATAGTTCACAACGCTGGCTAAGTGCGGATTGGTAGATATCAGGCCTTCGAGAATTTGTATCTTTGTCAGAAGTCAGCGTCGGGGTTTGAACTCGGTATCTTCGTGTCGGAGACCAGGTGGTTCTCGCTCGTCCACCCCGCTCCGAGCGGTTTCAAACTAGTATTGTTCGGCGCGTATAATGGTCGTTCGTTTTTGTTTTTAGGGTTCCGTACCATTAGGGGAAAACGAAACCATTATAGGATCACTTTGTTGTCCGTCCGTCTGACTCTTTTTCTCAGGAACGCATGGAGATGGTACAGTTGAAATTTATATCATATACTCAGGTCTACTGTTTAAGCCAGCGCAATCAAAATATACTACTACTAAGCCAGCGCAATCAAAATATACAGCCGTTTATGCCGCAAGTTTTCGACACTCGCAAGGGAATCAAAACCTACAGGGTACTTCCTTGGCAGAATACAGTACCTACCAAGAGACTTATACCATACTTACTGCCGTATCTTTGTAGATAATACAGAAGATAAGTGGATGTCCAAAATAAAAGGACACTAAACAAACATATAGACGAGTACACCTTGCCCTCGGGCGGCGGGCGATAAAAATGAGCCCCAAATAAATCATGGGCAATCATTAGTGCGCGCTTCGAAGAGGTGCAAGCTACTAGCGAGTAGCGAACGGTAGTTACTTCGGAAATCTGCATTATATATGTCAGGACTACTGGAAATATAAAAAGAAATAGAAATGTTATGACTATGTTTGCAATTTTTCTACATTTATGAAATACTTATGATTGTTGATTTGAAAATTGTACTTCAACTTTAATGTCCGCACTTACTAGCTACATCACATTTTCTGGACATTTCATTAACGCGTTTTTCTGACTAAAGTTACGGAAATAATTGTAAATTGTTTATTACAATTCGATCAGAATTCTTCTTTTTAAATAAGTTAACAAGCAGGCGCCGTGTCTAACTCTTACAATTCGCCCCCAAAGAAAATTCACCGGGAAAATCTTACATACCAAATGTTTGACAGGCTGTAACACACATTTGCTACTAGTTGAGTGATTCATGTAGTTGTACTATACTTATACGTTTAAAAAAGGTACATAAAATATGGGCAAACTGTTTTATTTGAATTTACTTATGTGCCGCGCTGTATTTCTGTATACGATGGTACAAAAACAATTAAAATGTTCTTCAATTTTAGCGTTAAATGCAGCGACAAAAAGCGATTGATAGGTAATTTTAGCAAAAAATCTGAATCTATAGGTAAATAATTTAGAAAACTGCCTCTGCTAGCGCCTGTACCCCGAGTCCCCGATCCTGCATGGCACAATCTCGGCCAAGGGGCGCCGGCGGCGACACGGTGCGGCTTCGAGCGCCGACTCGCAGAAACAAGCAGGCGCCGTGGCTTACCCTTACTGCTTACCCCCACAGAACAGAAAATGCCTTCGAAATAACTTATATTTTGCATCAAAAATATTTTCATTTAAAAAATTGCCCAAACGATACCGTATGGCTCGCATACCACCACCCACCATAATATTTTTATGTAAAAAGATAAACTTTTACCTACATGAAGGAAGGAGGCAGGATATAAGGAAGAGTGAGGGACTCTAGAAATTTTACAAGCCCAAGTTCACAAACTCTACCCCGTAGTCAAAATTCCTGGCTTGGCTGTTTTGCTACCGTTACATGAGCGAAGTGAGCGAGTGAAAAAAAATATTCACCTTTCTCTGTCATAACTACTAGACAACAGTTCTTCAACGTATTCGTGTCTGCCTGTAGCAAAAAGAGGAAAATGACAAATTTTGACTACGGCGTAGCGTTACGATCACCGATGCTAAAAGTTGTACAATGTGCTGTGTGGCTTGGCGGTCAGAGAATCTACGAATAGGGCGTGTAGAGTCAGAAAATAGGCTCTACATTAGATCTAATGAGAACTTATTGACATTATATAAAATTTGGTACGAATTTTGCTCAAAAAGAGAAAACGACATGGTTGGCATAACAAGTAATTTTTATTTTTCAAGATTTGTTTATTTTTATTTAAGTGAGATAATGTTATTAACTGACATAATAGAAATGACATTATATTCAATGACTCATGTATAAACTTAGACTAAGAATAATGTACTGAGGATTATTAGTCTATGTGTATAAATGTAATGTAAATTGACATAAACGTCATGTACTTTTAATTAATATGTGTCGAAATAATAATATTAAATTATTGTAATTTTTTATGGAATTAGTTATAAGCAAAAATAATTTGCACACCAGAAATCCCGGGGTCCTTCCCGGGGTTGCTGGCTGGGCGGATAGAGCTACCACTCACACCGTCCACTACCTCGAAAGCCCCCTTTTAGTCGCCTCTTACGATCAGGCAGGGGAATACCGTAGCTCTATTTTTAATCCCGAAGCTACAGGGACTACCTGCAATTAACAACTTCTATTTCTTACTTACTTACTCAAGTTTAACGTCTGGCTTATAATAGGTTTACGAAAAATTAGGTCGTTGCAGAAACAGCATAATTTAAAGTACGATATACACATTCTACACTGTAGTATAAATAAAATGTAGTATTATGACTTATGACTCTGTCATTGTTGGATCTTATGGAAGTCCGACCACCTAGATAGACCATGTGAATTAGTTCTAATGATACGGCGACATTAACGGTAGCATACGAGTATGATGGTCGCCTCATGTGAGTATGGGCTACAAACTGCACCTGTGCACAAAAAGAAATGTTACACACCAGAGAACGCAGAGGTAGCTTACGTGACGTTCCTGCGTTACGTTCCTACCCGAGACTACGGTATCAAACATACTTGTTTCCCTTTTTATTTCAAAATTTTGAATTCGATCACCGAATGCTGCTTTATTCACACTTGACCAGTTTTGTTATTAGGTCAGCTACCGAGGCGAGTAAGGTAACGAAGCGGATATAAAGTTTGACATATTAATTGAGCACCTGTCTCCTACTGTGGACATAGCTAGCCAAACTTGTATCGGAAATTAGGGCAGTAGCCACTTCAATTAGAAAGTTGACAACTTGTAATGCATCCTGAAAGCTTGCTGTACAAAATAGAAAAGAATATTGTTGAAGAAATATGTAGTTACATTAATTATCTGCCTAGGCCGATAGTTTGCACTTGCATCACTCAACGTTCAATTGGTAGGGCTTTCAGGGTTCAATTAATAAGGGTTGAAGAGTTCAATTAGTATTGGCTTATTGTAAGCTAGCCCTTTGAAAACGGCTGACGTTAAATCAGGCAGATGATTTAAATTTAGTTCATATTTTCATTATTACAGTCAGATACATTATTATAGTCAGAAAGCTCGCAAAGCAATAATAAGTGTGTTTGAATTTCTTAAAGTTTATAGTGCGATTATTGATAAAAGAAAGTGTGATAACATGGATGTGCCTAATATAACACCACCGGCTACAAGTTTCTACGTAATTAAAAGTTATAAATTGAATTTTTATTCATATTAAGTTTTTCTATAGTCATTTGACTTATTACATAAATTGAATCCTTAATAATTACTCTCACGACGCATTCACGTTAAGCGAAACATCTTGCTTTGTGCGGCTCTTATTGTTTTATGTGAATAAGATAAATCACAATAGACACCATAATATGTAGCATTTGTAACATATTCTAGGTATACATGCTACACAAGCTACGTAGCAAGTCTACGCGTCGCCGTAGACGTCGCCGAACAGGCCTTCGACATCGGCAGTTTTCTAACAGCTTTGTAAAGTATAGCAGGAAGTTAGGACAGAAACTATAAAATGTGTATAAAAAGTCCAAGAATGTAATTTATTGAAAACACTTAAGACATATCAGCAAATCCGGCCATTCGTTGACTCTCTATACATGTTTAACTGTCAAATAAGAAGTATGTATGTACCAGTACCAACACAAAACGGTAGAACCCCAGGTTGCAGTCAACGTCAAAATTTAGATCGCATAGGTATTGGTTTCGGCTTTTATTTAACTCTTGGCCTCGTCGGATATTGTTTAGCTGTGAAGATATTGTTGTTTTGTGTGTGTGTGTGTGCCTTATTAAATATATACATTTAACAGATATTGTAAAAGATAACCCCTAAAAGAGATTTGTATTTTGTACAACGGAGACAAAACAGCTAGTATACACGTCGCCGTGTAGCCCGAACGGCGAGGACCACTGGAGCCGCCGACTGACGCGTCTCGGGCAACATTCAAACGGATTGGAAGTAAACATTACGACCAAGCCACACTAGCTACTTTAAGCATAGGCGGTCGGCAATTTAGTCGCTCAATCCAGCGACCCTCTTGCAGCGTGCACTCTAGAAAACACGCGATTCAGCTACCGCGTTCAAGTTTATGAATAGTCACGAAATAGCAATGCAGCATCCTTAAGCCGTTAAAACCTGTGGTTAAAACGCACGATTCTGAAGTCGCACCTAAGTTCCTAAAACGCGATGCAGCATCACTGCATAAGCAAAACCGCCAATCGCCGATGCTAAAGTAGCTAGAATTATATTATTGTTAAAATATGGAAAGAAAGAAAGAAAAAATATATTTCATATTAGGAATACAAAATGTCATTTTTTCCCGGTCATCGGTGCATAATCGATATATACATTCGCTACTGTATTTTTAATACTATACCCATATAATAATAACATTAAGAACGTCAGTCTTCATACAAGCGCGCTGTCAAAAGTGAAGCACTAAATAGGGAAATCTATTGACTATATAAATTAAGTTTTTAACAAAAAATTAGAACCGTCTTCAAACAGTAAAAAATAAAATTGTTCAGTACCTACTTCTTCTTGCTTATGGTAATTAGGTACTCTTAAAACTATTTCTGGAGTCGGTGGCCGGGAGTTGGTGACAATGGGACCTCGGGAGTATAAGCATACGAACAAAAAAATAATTTTGAAAATCGGTCCACAAACGGCGGAGTAATCGGTGAACATATATAAAAAAAATACATACAACCGAATACAGTACCTCCTCCTTTTGGAAGTCGGTAAAAATACTACAAAATATTGAAAACGCTGTGAAAAGTTATTGTATTAGATTTCTTTTGTTTTTACAAAGAAGTTTTACGGAGCGGCCCGGCGTTTGGTATCATTAATGGCACCAATCAACATGCTTCAATTTGGGCGCGCGAATTTGGTTTCTATAATGTAATTGTAATCATTCTAAGACTATACCTATGTGTAGTTACAAGTACATGACTTTAGCCTTGGGTTTAGAGAGTCCCAAGAAATAGTTCAGTTAAAGCGGGATCTTAAACGAGGAGCTTGAGTTTTTGGGGGGTGGCAATTTGTTAGTAAAGCTTAACCTATTTTAGTAATTTTAAAATCCTAGGAGATACTGCTAGCAATATGTAGACTTCGGTAGTCTAGTCTGTCTGCAATCATCATCAGAACTCTATGGGAGCTGTCCCGCACCCGCCTCACAAGGGACGCTGCTCACAAACGCATCGTGGTCCAGAAACATTGAACATGAGTCTCCGCAAACATACCCGATGCACTACAGAAGCGGGACAACCCCATAACAATCCTGAAGGTGTTATTATACTACAGTACACTACACTCTCCATAGGCCGCAAGTGTAGAAGTTGGTAGAATAGGCTCTGAATAGGTGATTTATGGCTGGCAATACCACAGTCTTAATCATATCTGTTGGGAGGTAAGCATGACTGACACATATCGAGTAGAGCATTGCCAATACTCTTGGTATGTGGTGCCCACCGTAGCGTCAGTGTTTGACACTGAGATCGTCATGTAGATGATGGCTAATGACTTTTATAACCTCATCCACAGAAAACTGAGTTACTTCCTTTACAATCTGATCCTCAGTGCCCACACAACTCAACGATGGCTCTAAACATGATTTTATTGTTGTTGTTCTTTTAAATAAATTAATAAAAATTATGAATTATTATTATTAAAAATAATTTAATTGTTTCATAAAAATATTGGCAATGCTTTTTTTAATGAAACAGATTTAATTTTTACTATCAAAAATAAGTGAAAATATAGATAAATCAATTCATTGTAAGGTATGGTAAGCTTTTGTACGTAATGTATGAAGCTCAAAATTTTCAATCGGTTTCAATTTTATAATTTATCTCTAGCATTTATTCTTCTTCACACACTCCTGATGAAACATACGCACACAAATGAAACTTGAATAAATAAGGTGCCCGTTTAAGGTAGATGTTGAATTGAGAAAAAAGGCGACGTGAACAAAACTCCCATCAACACTCTTTTGCAATTAAGTAAGTATTATTGCCGAATGCCAAACGCCGATAAGATCCGAGATGGCAGAATAAAAGAAGCAGTGCTATCTATTTTAACATAGGTACTCGAAAGTGGTATCGCAGGAACAAACCGGTAAAATCTGCATCGACGTCGATGAAACGTCAGCTCCGTTAGGTAGTGATGAGGCATGGTATATCAGACGAGAAGCTCAATTTTTATTCTCCTTTAATAAAAACCATAATGTCATATGTTTTAATCCGCCTTTATTCAGAAACTTGGCGACTGGTCGAAAAAGCTTTTTCTTCAAAGCATCATCATATTAATTATGAATGAAGTTTCCACATCTTATCGTTGTGATAATGTCTATCCATCTATCATTTTTATATCATTAAGTACATTGTGTACCTGTCTATTGAATTAGTTTTGCCTCGCTATTTCTTTTAATGTAGATAGATAAGTTTCCCGAAGTCTCCTGAAACCTTTTTTAAAACTGTATGAAGATACTAAAAGATAAGAATAACTAATAACAATTACTAAAGTAAGGTAAAAATCATAACATATTATCGACTAGAAGACAAAAAGCTAGTATTACCGACGCCTAGGCGTCCACACATCGAGGATCGACTCTACTAACCGTCGCCCGCCCGCCCGGCGACTGACGCGCCGCGCGAAGCCGACGCTGCAACAGGTTCGGGACGCTGCAACTAAGGTATATTGTAGGTAAACATAATTATAAATGGAACCACTTACGATCGGGCAGGCGATACCGTAGCTCTATTCTTAATCCCGAAGTTACACGGACTCGTACAAACATGCCTAGCTGCAACCTTTGTTGGCGTCCCACTGCTGGGCACATGTCCACGTGTCTCTCCCTATTATTGGACCTGGAGCTTACTGCACCACGCTGCTCCAATGCGGGTTAGTGGCCAACCAGCGGTCTGCGGTTTGCAAACCGCTCATAAGGCCTTCGACAAGGTTTAACGACGTGTTATCTATCGACAACAACGGGACCGATTTTAATTTGCCCTCCGAAGCACGGAAACGTGGATGAAATTTTTGCCACCAGCGGTCATCCATCTCACTTGACTCCGCCCATTTGGCTTAGCTGCGTTCTACGCTATCCGCCCGGCCATGCGCACTCCTGTCAGGCGCGGTCGCAGCCTTCAATTTTTTTCGCCAAGAAATTTTGGGTCACTAAGAAATTTAGGGGAAGAGGTGTCCCAAATTGGCTTGTTTCGCCTTCCTTCTACGCATGACTGATGGATTTTGGAGGGGGTCATGTCCCCTGTGACCCCTGGGACCGCGCCTGATTCCTGTAGGTATATACATACCTATGTAATTACATGCATTAGTTAGATTAATGAGAGAAGCACCCTGTGCTTAATTACGCGAGTCATATTATACGCAGTATGTAAGGGGTCGCACTTACAACCAGAAGATACTAAAGCTAACTAAAAGCGTGCTAGGACGAAAAATTCTTTAACCTTTTTCAAAAGTGAGAGGGATATGGACCATAGTTCACAACGCTGGCTAAGTGCGGATTGGTAGATATCAGGCCTTCGAGAATTTGTATCTTTGTCAGAAGTCAGCGTCGGGGTTTGAACTCGGTATCTTCGTGTCGGAGACCAGGTGGTTCTCGCTCGTCCACCCCGCTCCGAGCGGTTTCAAACTAGTATTGTTCGGCGCGTATAATGGTCGTTCGTTTTTGTTTTTAGGGTTCCGTACCATTAGGGGAAAACGAAACCATTATAGGATCACTTTGTTGTCCGTCCGTCTGACTCTTTTTCTCAGGAACGCATGGAGATGGTACAGTTGAAATTTATATCATATACTCAGGTCTACTGTTTAAGCCAGCGCAATCAAAATATACTACTACTAAGCCAGCGCAATCAAAATATACAGCCGTTTATGCCGCAAGTTTTCGACACTCGCAAGGGAATCAAAACCTACAGGGTACTTCCTTGGCAGAATACAGTACCTACCAAGAGACTTATACCATACTTACTGCCGTATCTTTGTAGATAATACAGAAGATAAGTGGATGTCCAAAATAAAAGGACACTAAACAAACATATAGACGAGTACACCTTGCCCTCGGGCGGCGGGCGATAAAAATGAGCCCCAAATAAATCATGGGCAATCATTAGTGCGCGCTTCGAAGAGGTGCAAGCTACTAGCGAGTAGCGAACGGTAGTTACTTCGGAAATCTGCATTATATATGTCAGGACTACTGGAAATATAAAAAGAAATAGAAATGTTATGACTATGTTTGCAATTTTTCTACATTTATGAAATACTTATGATTGTTGATTTGAAAATTGTACTTCAACTTTAATGTCCGCACTTACTAGCTACATCACATTTTCTGGACATTTCATTAACGCGTTTTTCTGACTAAAGTTACGGAAATAATTGTAAATTGTTTATTACAATTCGATCAGAATTCTTCTTTTTAAATAAGTTAACAAGCAGGCGCCGTGTCTAACTCTTACAATTCGCCCCCAAAGAAAATTCACCGGGAAAATCTTACATACCAAATGTTTGACAGGCTGTAACACACATTTGCTACTAGTTGAGTGATTCATGTAGTTGTACTATACTTATACGTTTAAAAAAGGTACATAAAATATGGGCAAACTGTTTTATTTGAATTTACTTATGTGCCGCGCTGTATTTCTGTATACGATGGTACAAAAACAATTAAAATGTTCTTCAATTTTAGCGTTAAATGCAGCGACAAAAAGCGATTGATAGGTAATTTTAGCAAAAAATCTGAATCTATAGGTAAATAATTTAGAAAACTGCCTCTGCTAGCGCCTGTACCCCGAGTCCCCGATCCTGCATGGCACAATCTCGGCCAAGGGGCGCCGGCGGCGACACGGTGCGGCTTCGAGCGCCGACTCGCAGAAACAAGCAGGCGCCGTGGCTTACCCTTACTGCTTACCCCCACAGAACAGAAAATGCCTTCGAAATAACTTATATTTTGCATCAAAAATATTTTCATTTAAAAAATTGCCCAAACGATACCGTATGGCTCGCATACCACCACCCACCATAATATTTTTATGTAAAAAGATAAACTTTTACCTACATGAAGGAAGGAGGCAGGATATAAGGAAGAGTGAGGGACTCTAGAAATTTTACAAGCCCAAGTTCACAAACTCTACCCCGTAGTCAAAATTCCTGGCTTGGCTGTTTTGCTACCGTTACATGAGCGAAGTGAGCGAGTGAAAAAAAATATTCACCTTTCTCTGTCATAACTACTAGACAACAGTTCTTCAACGTATTCGTGTCTGCCTGTAGCAAAAAGAGGAAAATGACAAATTTTGACTACGGCGTAGCGTTACGATCACCGATGCTAAAAGTTGTACAATGTGCTGTGTGGCTTGGCGGTCAGAGAATCTACGAATAGGGCGTGTAGAGTCAGAAAATAGGCTCTACATTAGATCTAATGAGAACTTATTGACATTATATAAAATTTGGTACGAATTTTGCTCAAAAAGAGAAAACGACATGGTTGGCATAACAAGTAATTTTTATTTTTCAAGATTTGTTTATTTTTATTTAAGTGAGATAATGTTATTAACTGACATAATAGAAATGACATTATATTCAATGACTCATGTATAAACTTAGACTAAGAATAATGTACTGAGGATTATTAGTCTATGTGTATAAATGTAATGTAAATTGACATAAACGTCATGTACTTTTAATTAATATGTGTCGAAATAATAATATTAAATTATTGTAATTTTTTATGGAATTAGTTATAAGCAAAAATAATTTGCACACCAGAAATCCCGGGGTCCTTCCCGGGGTTGCTGGCTGGGCGGATAGAGCTACCACTCACACCGTCCACTACCTCGAAAGCCCCCTTTTAGTCGCCTCTTACGATCAGGCAGGGGAATACCGTAGCTCTATTTTTAATCCCGAAGCTACAGGGACTACCTGCAATTAACAACTTCTATTTCTTACTTACTTACTCAAGTTTAACGTCTGGCTTATAATAGGTTTACGAAAAATTAGGTCGTTGCAGAAACAGCATAATTTAAAGTACGATATACACATTCTACACTGTAGTATAAATAAAATGTAGTATTATGACTTATGACTCTGTCATTGTTGGATCTTATGGAAGTCCGACCACCTAGATAGACCATGTGAATTAGTTCTAATGATACGGCGACATTAACGGTAGCATACGAGTATGATGGTCGCCTCATGTGAGTATGGGCTACAAACTGCACCTGTGCACAAAAAGAAATGTTACACACCAGAGAACGCAGAGGTAGCTTACGTGACGTTCCTGCGTTACGTTCCTACCCGAGACTACGGTATCAAACATACTTGTTTCCCTTTTTATTTCAAAATTTTGAATTCGATCACCGAATGCTGCTTTATTCACACTTGACCAGTTTTGTTATTAGGTCAGCTACCGAGGCGAGTAAGGTAACGAAGCGGATATAAAGTTTGACATATTAATTGAGCACCTGTCTCCTACTGTGGACATAGCTAGCCAAACTTGTATCGGAAATTAGGGCAGTAGCCACTTCAATTAGAAAGTTGACAACTTGTAATGCATCCTGAAAGCTTGCTGTACAAAATAGAAAAGAATATTGTTGAAGAAATATGTAGTTACATTAATTATCTGCCTAGGCCGATAGTTTGCACTTGCATCACTCAACGTTCAATTGGTAGGGCTTTCAGGGTTCAATTAATAAGGGTTGAAGAGTTCAATTAGTATTGGCTTATTGTAAGCTAGCCCTTTGAAAACGGCTGACGTTAAATCAGGCAGATGATTTAAATTTAGTTCATATTTTCATTATTACAGTCAGATACATTATTATAGTCAGAAAGCTCGCAAAGCAATAATAAGTGTGTTTGAATTTCTTAAAGTTTATAGTGCGATTATTGATAAAAGAAAGTGTGATAACATGGATGTGCCTAATATAACACCACCGGCTACAAGTTTCTACGTAATTAAAAGTTATAAATTGAATTTTTATTCATATTAAGTTTTTCTATAGTCATTTGACTTATTACATAAATTGAATCCTTAATAATTACTCTCACGACGCATTCACGTTAAGCGAAACATCTTGCTTTGTGCGGCTCTTATTGTTTTATGTGAATAAGATAAATCACAATAGACACCATAATATGTAGCATTTGTAACATATTCTAGGTATACATGCTACACAAGCTACGTAGCAAGTCTACGCGTCGCCGTAGACGTCGCCGAACAGGCCTTCGACATCGGCAGTTTTCTAACAGCTTTGTAAAGTATAGCAGGAAGTTAGGACAGAAACTATAAAATGTGTATAAAAAGTCCAAGAATGTAATTTATTGAAAACACTTAAGACATATCAGCAAATCCGGCCATTCGTTGACTCTCTATACATGTTTAACTGTCAAATAAGAAGTATGTATGTACCAGTACCAACACAAAACGGTAGAACCCCAGGTTGCAGTCAACGTCAAAATTTAGATCGCATAGGTATTGGTTTCGGCTTTTATTTAACTCTTGGCCTCGTCGGATATTGTTTAGCTGTGAAGATATTGTTGTTTTGTGTGTGTGTGTGTGCCTTATTAAATATATACATTTAACAGATATTGTAAAAGATAACCCCTAAAAGAGATTTGTATTTTGTACAACGGAGACAAAACAGCTAGTATACACGTCGCCGTGTAGCCCGAACGGCGAGGACCACTGGAGCCGCCGACTGACGCGTCTCGGGCAACATTCAAACGGATTGGAAGTAAACATTACGACCAAGCCACACTAGCTACTTTAAGCATAGGCGGTCGGCAATTTAGTCGCTCAATCCAGCGACCCTCTTGCAGCGTGCACTCTAGAAAACACGCGATTCAGCTACCGCGTTCAAGTTTATGAATAGTCACGAAATAGCAATGCAGCATCCTTAAGCCGTTAAAACCTGTGGTTAAAACGCACGATTCTGAAGTCGCACCTAAGTTCCTAAAACGCGATGCAGCATCACTGCATAAGCAAAACCGCCAATCGCCGATGCTAAAGTAGCTAGAATTATATTATTGTTAAAATATGGAAAGAAAGAAAGAAAAAATATATTTCATATTAGGAATACAAAATGTCATTTTTTCCCGGTCATCGGTGCATAATCGATATATACATTCGCTACTGTATTTTTAATACTATACCCATATAATAATAACATTAAGAACGTCAGTCTTCATACAAGCGCGCTGTCAAAAGTGAAGCACTAAATAGGGAAATCTATTGACTATATAAATTAAGTTTTTAACAAAAAATTAGAACCGTCTTCAAACAGTAAAAAATAAAATTGTTCAGTACCTACTTCTTCTTGCTTATGGTAATTAGGTACTCTTAAAACTATTTCTGGAGTCGGTGGCCGGGAGTTGGTGACAATGGGACCTCGGGAGTATAAGCATACGAACAAAAAAATAATTTTGAAAATCGGTCCACAAACGGCGGAGTAATCGGTGAACATATATAAAAAAAATACATACAACCGAATACAGTACCTCCTCCTTTTGGAAGTCGGTAAAAATACTACAAAATATTGAAAACGCTGTGAAAAGTTATTGTATTAGATTTCTTTTGTTTTTACAAAGAAGTTTTACGGAGCGGCCCGGCGTTTGGTATCATTAATGGCACCAATCAACATGCTTCAATTTGGGCGCGCGAATTTGGTTTCTATAATGTAATTGTAATCATTCTAAGACTATACCTATGTGTAGTTACAAGTACATGACTTTAGCCTTGGGTTTAGAGAGTCCCAAGAAATAGTTCAGTTAAAGCGGGATCTTAAACGAGGAGCTTGAGTTTTTGGGGGGTGGCAATTTGTTAGTAAAGCTTAACCTATTTTAGTAATTTTAAAATCCTAGGAGATACTGCTAGCAATATGTAGACTTCGGTAGTCTAGTCTGTCTGCAATCATCATCAGAACTCTATGGGAGCTGTCCCGCACCCGCCTCACAAGGGACGCTGCTCACAAACGCATCGTGGTCCAGAAACATTGAACATGAGTCTCCGCAAACATACCCGATGCACTACAGAAGCGGGACAACCCCATAACAATCCTGAAGGTGTTATTATACTACAGTACACTACACTCTCCATAGGCCGCAAGTGTAGAAGTTGGTAGAATAGGCTCTGAATAGGTGATTTATGGCTGGCAATACCACAGTCTTAATCATATCTGTTGGGAGGTAAGCATGACTGACACATATCGAGTAGAGCATTGCCAATACTCTTGGTATGTGGTGCCCACCGTAGCGTCAGTGTTTGACACTGAGATCGTCATGTAGATGATGGCTAATGACTTTTATAACCTCATCCACAGAAAACTGAGTTACTTCCTTTACAATCTGATCCTCAGTGCCCACACAACTCAACGATGGCTCTAAACATGATTTTATTGTTGTTGTTCTTTTAAATAAATTAATAAAAATTATGAATTATTATTATTAAAAATAATTTAATTGTTTCATAAAAATATTGGCAATGCTTTTTTTAATGAAACAGATTTAATTTTTACTATCAAAAATAAGTGAAAATATAGATAAATCAATTCATTGTAAGGTATGGTAAGCTTTTGTACGTAATGTATGAAGCTCAAAATTTTCAATCGGTTTCAATTTTATAATTTATCTCTAGCATTTATTCTTCTTCACACACTCCTGATGAAACATACGCACACAAATGAAACTTGAATAAATAAGGTGCCCGTTTAAGGTAGATGTTGAATTGAGAAAAAAGGCGACGTGAACAAAACTCCCATCAACACTCTTTTGCAATTAAGTAAGTATTATTGCCGAATGCCAAACGCCGATAAGATCCGAGATGGCAGAATAAAAGAAGCAGTGCTATCTATTTTAACATAGGTACTCGAAAGTGGTATCGCAGGAACAAACCGGTAAAATCTGCATCGACGTCGATGAAACGTCAGCTCCGTTAGGTAGTGATGAGGCATGGTATATCAGACGAGAAGCTCAATTTTTATTCTCCTTTAATAAAAACCATAATGTCATATGTTTTAATCCGCCTTTATTCAGAAACTTGGCGACTGGTCGAAAAAGCTTTTTCTTCAAAGCATCATCATATTAATTATGAATGAAGTTTCCACATCTTATCGTTGTGATAATGTCTATCCATCTATCATTTTTATATCATTAAGTACATTGTGTACCTGTCTATTGAATTAGTTTTGCCTCGCTATTTCTTTTAATGTAGATAGATAAGTTTCCCGAAGTCTCCTGAAACCTTTTTTAAAACTGTATGAAGATACTAAAAGATAAGAATAACTAATAACAATTACTAAAGTAAGGTAAAAATCATAACATATTATCGACTAGAAGACAAAAAGCTAGTATTACCGACGCCTAGGCGTCCACACGCCGAGGATCTACTCTACTAACCGTCGCCCGCCCGCCCGGCGACTGTCGCGCCGCGCGAAGCCGACGCTGCAACAGGTTCGGGACGCTGCAACTAAGGTATATTGTAGGTAAACATAATTATAAATGGAACCACATAAAGGAAACTACAAAATAGCTAAGCAACGCTCGCGCTGCCTTGGCAATAACGGGACCGAAACAAGTAAAAGTTGTCAAAAATATACCTAAGAAAGTTCGGCCCACTCCCACTGCATTGCAGTACCCTTCATACTTCGTAATCATAATTGTTCTCACCAGCATTCACAATAATACCAGTAACGTATAATTTCGAATTAAAGGATTGAGAATTAACCAGGAGGACAGAGAGTATAGGCGACGCCTAGGCGTCTTCATGCCGAGAAGAAGAACGACGCTGCTTAACCGACGCCCGCCCGCCCGGCGACTGACGCGCCCCGAGCCGACGCATGCAACAGGTTTGTATGAAGCTGAAGGAATATAGTATAGGTAAACATCTAATCTAATATCTACCTTTAGACATGAAATTCTTGTATATTCTTTTATAGGTATGTAATCTAAATCTCGGAAACCGCTGCAACGATTTTCATAAAAATAAGTATGGTTTCGGGGACGATAAATTGATCTTTATAAAATGTCGTTTTATCCCTACTTTCAGCGATAATCAACTTAAACATAAATTGAAAAAAATGACTCTTCCTGACATCTATTGCCCAGTAGTAATCATATATAGTAAGTAATACCATTTTTTTTTAAATGGGAGTTATCATTGAGCATAACAAAGCCAATAATTGTTTGGATTGAGGTCAGATCATGAAAATTAATTATTTTTAACCTAATGACAATGTTTCGCAAAAAATGCCGAGCTAGGTCATCCAGGTGCTTGTCATAAATGAAAATAAATAACAAAATTAAGATGCCATTAGGGGAGTAAGGATCATTTGGCAAGACACAGTTTTAACTAAACTTTTATGAATTTAGGAAGAAATGTAACTATTACTGCCTACGCCAGTGCTTCTATTTCTGTGCCTATATAAATTCCATAGTTTCTAAGTTTTCTAACATTCAATTCTATTAACCTAACTCTACCGAAATAAAGTTATCTGATAATAAAATGTACCTAGGTACTGTTGATCTAATCTATTCTAAGAGATATCTGTATAACAGACATAAAAAGTCAGCTTAAGAATTTTTACCGAATCCAAACTAATATTAAAGATATAAAATGTTTGTTTGTTTTTCCTTCTTTCACCTAGCAACGGATTCACCTAATTTTTGTACGGAGATAGGTCAGCCCCGTTTGTGACGTAGGTAACTTTTTCCCATAGGGTCACAAACGGAAGATATACTCCTATGGGAAAAAATGTAGCTCACGCGGACGGAGCGGCGCGCGGATAGCTAGTAATTTAGTAATTTCAACCATCACTTTGGCTTTTTTTTAAATACATAAAAATGAACGGACAGACTCATAAGCTGCACTAGTAGGGCAAGCAGCCAGTAGATAGCTAGCAGTGACGCCGCGGAGTCCGCACAACGACTGCCGCCGACGCCCGCCCGCCCGGCGACCGACGCGCCCCCGAGCCGACGATGCAACAGGTTCGCACGGAAAACGTAAACATCTTACAAGTTGGTTACGGAAGAGTTTGAACACTCCTTATATGGTTTTATGGTTTGGCGTAATATATTGCTTGTTAAAGAATCTTTGGATTAATTCATAGGATATACTCGAATCATATTGGTGGTAGAACCTTCATGGTTCGTCCGTGGAAATACTACCACAGCACCATTTCTATTGTATTTCGGAGGTAAAGTCTGATTGCCGGCCAGTACGTTTAGTTACGGCCTCGAAAAAGATTCAGACTTGGACTACTATACTATATCTCTTGGCGCATGCTCATCTGGTAACCTAGGTATTTAAATAAAACAAAAACCTTGAATTTGACAGTAAACCCATGTGCGTAAACAAAAGACGAAATTAAAGTTTATGTAAAATAACTTCAGTTCTATTATATAGGATGAAAGAACAGTCTCGGACACAGGATAGTTATTGGACATTTTCTTTTTGTACCGTGATATGAGGATCAGTAACGTTTCTAGTTGAGAATGAACATTTATAGAGCTACAAAGTCCTAAACATACAGTGCAAAAGTTTTGTTCTACGACAAAATTGAACAAGTTATGATTATGACCAAATTACTAGCGATGCTACATCGAGTGGCCGCCTTAATATCATCTGAGACTATTCAGGATTGTTTTAATAACTGGACTTTTGGACAGATATCAGTAGTAAAGTGCCAAAGTTAACATTCTTCCAATGGCCATCGCGCAAATTGGGAATAGTCTTAAGAAATTATTTTATTGATAAGATTTGATTTTAAGGTTATATGATCTGTCCAATAATAGAATGGAAAAAAACTGTTATTGGACACTGTCGCTGATCAAATTATTTATGAAAATTTGGCATTAAAATCTTATAAAGTAACATAAAGCTGGCATTATAATTCTTGACGCAAGCTAATAGTGGCTAATGTATTAGATTATTATTGAAATGCTCAGTCATATTGTGGAATGAAACTTATGGAAATAGTGTATGTTAACTGCAAAATTTCATATGTGCAATCAGCTAAATCAGTGAAATCGGCATAATATCGTATACGGCCTCTTAACTCTCCCACGACTATTCTGTTTACCTTATCTACTATATTCTCTTTCTGAACAGCAAAATATGCTAAGTCTCAAAAAGCTAATTTTGCAAAAACTCTAAAAACATAATAAGAGACGAATGGAACTCATTATTCTTTTGACCAGGTTTTGGCCTATATAAAATATAAGCTACCATGATGTGTGTTATCGTAACTCACCTTTCACGTACTGGTTAGTCTACAAGACTCTACCTGGTTGTTACTTGGTATGGTAGTTACTACAGAAACTAAAATAACTAACTTGACCTAACCGCACTGTCACACTTCTCAATAAATGTTGCTACGACAAACAAATTAGTTTTAATTGTTTCCCAAAGTTTCCCTTATATGAGTAGAGGCACGACGCTTCGGAGTCAGCAAGGCGGGAAGGTGACGCCGGGCGGGCGGCATTCGCAGCGGCAGTAGGTACTCCGGCACCAAATTTTGCCAAACATTCATCATTATCGTGTAAGAAACTACAATGTTTATGTAGGTTTTTTTTATTTACTACATTTCGAAAGGGGAGTGCTTCGCATCTCTCGCAGAGAAAAATATCTTGAGCTAAAAGTACCTACCTTTTTTATGTCTCCTGGGCACAGATCTCCTCTCGAAACTGAACTAGATTCAGCCCAAAGTCGAAGGAGGGAAGTAGGATCGGAGGGTCCCGAGTTCGATTCCCGGCGAAGTAGAAATTTGAATGATGAGTTTAAATTTCAGTTATCGGTCTGGCTGTTTGTGTTTCTGTCTTTGTATGACAGTGTCCATGGTACCCACGACACAAGGTATATCTACCCTACTGTGGGGCTATGAGTGTGAAGCGTTATTTTATATTATAGGTATATCGAATAACATTATGCAACTGCAACAATTTTCATTGCCTACTTGGATAGGTCATGCGTTCAAGGATTTTTTTTGTTCAAAGATCTCCTTTCGCTCAGGGTTTGACGATTAAAGAAAACATTCCAATGAAAAATGGTTCCCTTCGACGTGTTGCATATATGCGTTAATAATATGCACGTAGGTATCTTATATAATAAATAATATTTTAATAAGTACGGCGCCTGCGTTTGAATCCATGCGCCCTGGTGGCGTGGTATTCTCATGTCTTCGGCCGTCACTGCCTTAAAATATACTATTGTGTTGTATATGCGTGCGACATATCAGTGACTACCAATAAGAGACATAAATATAATAAAAGAAGTCAATTATCTCATGGTATCAGCTGTCGTGTCGCGCCGGCGCCTGCACTGCCGTCAAGCCGGCGCGGCGCGGCGGGCCACTAAGAGAGCGCGAGAGAACTATAATAGGGGTGCACGATATAAATCGATATTTCGTAAAATATCGATATATGTATGCGATATATCGATGCAACCCGATATTATCGAATCATCTAGTATCGATATACGTATCGATATATTTCATTCGATATATAAAGTATCGGGATAAATTAAAAGCACATTCCATTTCTTTTTTATGTAAAATGATTATACCTTTAATTAAATTGTCCGCAATATCAAAACGCAAAGACACGAAATTCTTCTACTCTCCGTGAGGGCAGTTCTAGTAGTAATTTATAATCTGTATTATGTATCTATAATATGTGTCTGTGGCAGTACGCAGTATCGGCATAATAATAAATAATAATTACGTATCGGGCCTACTTAGTTTGTGATCTGTGGCTTCGTACTACCTATATGCCTATATCTTTAATTAATCTGTGGTTTGTGAGTGATTACCCGCTTCTTTCATCGTTCTCTCTCACTACAAAATAAACTGTTTGTTAATTGTTTGGAAAATCCAAAAGTGCACGCCTCATAATCTCATCCTTCACAATAAAATTTGATTATTTATAAAGGTGTATATAATATAAGTATGAAGATACACTCGTTTTCATGTGCCAAAGCTCTTGTACTGTCTCAAGATCATCTTTCAAGGTGTCACTACTGCTGATTTGGATGGTAATTAAATTGAAAATTTAAACATCAATAAATGGAGTTAAGGAGATCCAAATGACAATTATAGTGTAGTATAAAGAAGCAACATGTTAATTTAAAATCCCAACAAAAATAGTTTCATTGTAAGTATATAAAGAAATAATGTTCTTTCTGTTTGAAATTAAAAATATACTAAAACTATGAAGAACAGTCGATATTTTTTTTTGTTTATTTTATAACAATTAAACCACATCGAATCAGACCCTGAAAAGTGAAAGGGTTCTATTCCTAAGTATAACGAAGCGCAAGAGAAAAAAAACGACTCGATTAGTAAAGTATTTCGGTAGTTATCGTGTTAACAAGAAAAGCTTCCGCAGATACAGACACACGGACGTCCAAGACATAACTTTTTAAACTGTTTTTAACTAGTTTAAATAACAAAAAAGGCATCAAAAATATCATGAGTGTTAAAAATAGTGTTTTTTCTTGATATGTTTGTGTATATTATATTATCTTACAAGTGCAATATATGATACATAGAGACATTTTAAGTTTGAAAAAATCAGATGTTTTGCGCGAAGTGACAGTAGTACCCACTTCAACGAGGAGGCGTGCAATAAAAGTTGTCTGTTTTGTTTAATACAGTTTACAAAATTGTGTAAATACAGTTAGTGTGCAGTTATCACTTTATTTGAGGGCTCCAGTTAGTAGATTTAACGAAAACCTATTACAAAGTACAGTTCCCAAAGTTATATAATGTAGCATATAAATATTTAACAATGGTGGCAAGCTCTGTTCCATCTGAGCGACTTTTCTCAAAAACCGCACAGGTTTTAACTCAGCAGAGAAGCAGACTGCAAGCCAAAAGAGTAAATAAAATTTTATTTTTGCAAGGTCTAGAGAAAAAGTATTGGTATTTATAAATAAATAAAGTTGATTTGTTTCTGCACTCTGTTTTACTCATATTAACCTGAACCCTATCTAATATTCAATATTATAGACTAGTTAAATACAAATCACTTACGATATATCGAAAATATCGATATATTTGTACGATATATCGCAAAGTATCGATAGAACACTATGATATATTATATCGACAAAAATATCGATATTTTTATTATATGAACATCCCTAAACTATAAGTTATTTTTTGCGTAGGGGTTTTTTTAATTTTTATTTAATTTTTATTTTAAGACTAATAATTAATTCTCTTAGACTGCTGGACCGATATTAACCAAACATAGCTAAGAACCACCGGACGGAAAGTGGCTTTCAAATTTAAAAAAAACCGCAAGGAAATCGGTCCATTCGTTTGTGAGTTATGATGCCACAGACAGACACACACAGAGACAGATAGACATCTACGTCAAACTTATAACACCCCTCTTTTTGCGTCGAGGGTTAAAAATGTAGTTTGACATTGATCTTAATGAATTCCATTTATGTATTTTGCATGCTATAACAGGCAGAACTTGGCGGATGGTAATCCAACTATTGTAAATATTTTATTATTGTTGTTCTTACAAATAAATATAGTTATTGAAATTGAAATACTTCTCTGTAATGGTACAATGTAGATAACGATAGCTTCTAAGTTAAATTAAAGAGCAATAATAATCTGAATCTGAGAAACAGAACAAAATTATAGAGTAAGTAATCTCGAACTCGAAAGCCTTTCGTGGCCCCACGTCGTACCCCAACGGTGGTTTTAGCATTGCATTGCCAATAGTTACATATAAATTAAGGGCAATCTGCCCCACCTATCGATATCTTGGGGACTTGGGGACTCTTGCCGAAACTGTGGGGCAGTGTGGGGACAGGGGAGTGACGCATAATGATGCCGAAGTTTTTCTGGCGCCATCTGATTTTGTTATTGTTGTCTATGTCTGTCTGTATGAAGGTTATATAGTTTATTGGCAGTATTTAAGAGGTGTTTTTGTTTTTACATACGATATATTCTTCGGAACTTTGAAGATAATTAATATAATTAAAATATTATTGCTATGAACAACTGTCAACAGCAAATGGCCGTAATAAGTAAGTAGGCAGAATTAGTAAAAAAGAAATCAATCTGTCAGTCTGATAGTATACATATCAGTTTTTAAAATCGATCGACATATTTTAATGCAGCAAAAGCATTAAGGAATGAAGGATGTCTGCTTGCGCGCATCAATATGTACCTTTGATGCTCTAAAAGTAAAATAAGATGTGACCGCACTTTCGCCAATAGGATACACCTAATCCAAGGAACAAAAACATTAAAAAAATATTTTGAAAATAAAAAATCAAGCAATCAATCAATCATCAATACCGATCTCCAAAATAAAAACCTTTTCATACGATGAACCCTAGCGAAAAAGGCTTAACCCCTTAGAATAAATACGTATAGAATGAGTGTCTTCATACAAGCGCGCTGTCAAAATTGAAGCACTAAATAGATTCCTACAGCTGTCACATCTGACAAACAAAATATTTTTATTTTCACCAAATTAACTATAAAATACTACAAAATATTGAAAACACTGTGAAAAGTTATTTTAATAGACTTCTTTTGTTTTTAAAAAGTCCGGCGTTTGGTGCCATTAATGGCACCAATCAACATGCTTCAATTTGGGCGCGCGAACTTGGTTTCTATAATGTAATTGTAATTATTCTAAGCTTAACCCAATGTACCTACGCAAAATATAACAGCTTATTTGAAAATCGAACATTATCTGTGCATGTATCGCGCGTTGGCGGCCAAATTATTTTATTGTCAGACATCATGTGAATGTGACAAATTGGCGGCGGAATTTGGCGCCAAAGCAACGCGGCACAGAGGCGGCACAGCGGCGGCCGGGCCGAGACGTAAACAGCCCTTTGTATTTCACGGCTGATTGAATACCGTTAACAAGGGCTAGTTTGTTTATAAGCTCGCTTCATAAAAATATTTGCAATATTTCTGCAGGATTCTTTTGATTGATTTTTTCTTTGGAGTTGTGAATCAATTCAGTAATTTTCTTATGGCAACTCTACGTTGTCTACCAGTTCTTCGGTTGTTGGATATAATAATTATTTATGATGGCACTCAATTGCACTCGCTTCAGCGGTAATTCTCCGTTCGAACCGACCGAAAAAAGGTCTACCACCTGTCTATCAATTAACTTTCGATGTTAAAACCACTAAAACATGGTAGACGACCATCAGCAAGACTCATGCTTGCTTTTGGCTGTGCTGTACTGTATCTGCTAATTCTGCAATAAAATGTAGTAAAATAAATAAAACACACATCATTATCAGTTACCTACTACGAATTTTATTATGTAGGTATTTCGTGGATCATTATATCGTGGAATATTATTATCTCTTAGAATGGTCAAATAAGTAACTCAATTGATTACATTTTGCAAAGTGGGTAAACGGAAAAGCTGACGTCACGATCAGTTATAGACGTTATAGTTCAGTAATGGTGGGATGTGAACGGAGTCGTATTGAAGAATTCGACGTGCGAAGCGATGAGTCTTATTTCGAGACACCAAGCAGTACAAACCTCTAATACCATACTGTCGGTTTGTTTAGTGCGTGAATAATAATTTCGTAATTTAAAGTGAAGTGCTAAAAGTGTACGCTATAGCTATAGCTAGCAGTAAATGAAGATGACGGCACCGCTCAGCCATCCCCTACGTCGTCATGTATATGTTACAGTCAAAACTTATTGCCGGTCAAAACCACTTTTGACTGCAAAAATCAGTCAGAACTATTTTTAACTGAGGGCGTTGGTCAAAACCACTTTTGCCTGATTTTTGCAGTCAACAGTGGTTTTGACCGGCTATAAGTTTTACTCCGTGATATCTCCGGCGCTGCGGGAAGACCACTCCCTCCGCCCCAGCGTAAGAAAGCGCGGCACCTGCGCTCGCTTCCGCGCCTCCGGCTTTTTATATACACTCTAGGGGTAGTACAGACAAGACCACGTGGAAAGTGGGGTACTCTGATTCGGTTTTGGGTATTTTTCGGGTAGTACGTATGCGTACTGGCGCTATATATTATGGTGGTTTTGACCAACGCCCTCAGTTAAAAATAGTTCTGACTGATTTTTGCAGTCAAAAGTGGTTTTGACCGGCTATAAGTTTTGACAAAAGTGGTTTTGACCAACGCCCTCAGTTAAAAATAGTTCTGACTGATTTTTTCAGTCAAAAGTGGTTTTGACCGGCTATAAGTTTTGACTGTGACATATATAATTTATACTTAAAGTACCTACCTACTTATTGTTATTAGTTAATAAATTCGACTCGCCTATGCCTTTGCCATCAGTCAAAAGATAATTGTTTATTTTTTGTTTCCTTTGGCTAGGATTACTATGAAATTTGGACTAACATTTTGGAACGAGGAAGACAAGTTTTATTTAGTACACCTCAACGAAATTGACAAACACATTAAAAGAGTTCAAAAACTTTGTTCGCTCAAAGCAAAATAGTGCCCATACTTTTACCTTTGCGTTACAGTGATTAATTAGCAACACTACTGTTCTCTCCATAATCTCCATAATCAGGGAGGCCTGGAGATTACTCCACAACATTGCTTCAATGTGAGTTGGTGGAGTAGAGTTTTTTGAACGAAATCTGAATAAGAAAACAGATATAAAACGCCATTTTGAGTACCTGAGTCTTATTAACTTTTTTTATCACAGTCAGACAGGTAAACAGACCTTACCGGTCATCGATCACCTATGTTTAATATGTACATTAACAGTTTCTTTGATTAATATCGATAAAAACCAAATGTTTTAGCTGTTTCAATTGAAATGATTCGTAAACAATATTCATTTATTACTAAAGATTTATTCATATACAGCAATGTTTTTCGACTTGCGAAATACAATAATAGATGGTCTCTCAAATCTCGATTTGGAAACGTAAACAAAACTATTAGTACCGGAATTCGGGATTCATTAAATGCGTCGATATATTCAAATCGTCAAGCGATGGTATGATTTATAACCGTCGGGTGGTAACTCATCGTCGCTGCATGAATCAATCGTCAGTAACTTCTTTAAGGCCCTCCGCAGACTAGCTACTAACTTTTAAGGAGTCTGAGGTGCTTTTCGTGGGCTAGTTTAATTCGAATTTTCCAATTAATTCGAAAATTTCCAATGTTTACAGCATCGTCTCAATACAAAGAGCGCCTATTGTGGCATCGTTGTAATTTTTCAGCCGAGGACACACAGATGGCGTTGGATAATTTGTCTACTATTGAAGTGCTAGTGAAGTCACTAGTGAAGTGAAGTGAAGGGTTAGTTCATACATTTTTCTAGGGCTACTGTGCTTGACATTTTACTAGCTAGATACTATCGGCAGATATCCAAGCGACTAGGCGCCCATCGTATCTAACCGATTTTTTTTATATATATGTACATATAAACCTCTGATACGGTGTACGGTGGGGTTTAAAGGAAACAACCACCGTTCCTGTATACACAAATTTATTAAAAAAAACAAAAGCACGAGCTAGGGTCGTGGGTGGTCTATGCCCGTCTGGTTCTACCGTCGCAGGTCCGGTACTCCCCTGTCGGTGACGTGGTGGTAGTCCTCGAGGTCACATATACATAGGTCGCTCCTGTGGTCTCAAGGGAAGGCCAGCGTAGTTGCGTCCGCTTGATGTTATAAAGATTCCGATCCAGATCCCAAATTTATTAAATAGTTGGCCAATTTCAAATTCCGAATCTCGGACCCTGCGAAGAATGTTCACAGTTAGTTATGAAACCACGTGGCTCCGCCGACTTGTGAACCCCGCACGCCCAACAAAGGAAGCGGCCGAAAGCAATTGGTGTGGCTGTTCACAATCGGAACGGAGTTACAAAATTATAGTGGAAGGAAAACAGTGGCAGATGAAATAATTAATATATAATGAAAAAAAAGAAAATGAAATTTAGAAAAATAAAATGATATGCCAAAATAGTCGTTAAGCACTAAAGCAGAAGGCTTAATTTAAATTTTATAAAATTCATAATGCAAAATCACAATTTATTTAAATAAGTGCAACATTCTACTATTAAATAAAGGCTTGTGGAATGAATGAAATAAATAATTTACACTATTACATAATTAGCACTGCTTAGATTAGAATAAAAATAAGACAACCTTGTCACAACTTACCCTATCGGGGTGCTTGACGTTAAATATTATTAATTTTCGAGAAAATGTCTCGTTATATTTTCGTATTATGTACGAAACAACAAAACTGCATCAGATTTTAAACGTAAAAAAGGTACGTGATCACAACTTGCAGGAGGTTACAGTATGTGTTGACCACACCAAGCGAAGCCGTGTTCTCAGCATCTTGACGAATGGTCGATCGCCACGACCCGCCTGCATAAAAAATAGGAAAATTCCACGATCCACGAAGTACGGCCGTGGACGAAAGTGCATAACTTACATGCATGCAGATTTAATACATTATTTAAATTAATATTATAAATGTTATATTTTTATTTATTATTTAGGTTAGGTTAAGATTATTTATTGTTTATTTAGATTATTTATGTAACTTATATAAATAAAAATAAATATTTAGTAACGTTTATCGTACAACGTTACATTACCCCCCTCGTCACGGAAGGATTTTATTATTACGAATAAAATCCGTACTTTTAAGATTACTGTTCATATTAACACTTTCAAATTCAATCTTGCATACATGCTACACACAAATTCAATCTTACATACATACATCAAGCAAATTCAATCTATCATACTTCCGCAAACAAAAAAAACAGCGATAACCGTAAATATGACGGTTACCGTCGCAACCTCACAAAAAGCAGCAGTAACCATAAAATGACAGTTACTGTCGCGACCTCTCATACATAAGTCATAAGTAAAATGACTGATGACTCATTATGAACATTGAGTACAAGATGAAAAATGTGACTGCTAGAAGGTAGGTAATAATAATATGCAAATTATACGAATAAAATAATAATATTAATACACTCTAATTTCAAATAATTAATAATGAAAAGTTCCTTTTTTATGCCGGTCATATCTTCCAAGACCAATATTAAGAAAGTTTCGGAGTAATAAAAAAATTAAATGACTAGACATTGTAAAAAAACCGGGAAAATATCACAGATAAAAAAATTCACCACAATAAGGCAATTGTAGAACAAGGTTGAATGACCCTAATCCGTTCCGTTACAAAAGCAAACTACGATACGTTATGGTTGGCAAGAAGAAAAAGAAAAAGAAATGAAACAATCACAAAATAAATCAAGAAAATAAAAATAAAAAGCTTTAAAACATTTAATTGCAACTAATGTGTACCGACGTATGTTGTGACAAAAAAAATGCAAATTAAAAAATATTTAAGTTACTACACTTTTGTGCTCGATGTTTCAAGTTTTTGTGCAATAGATAGATAACAAAAATTGTATATGACCGAACAATACGGACCATGCAGGTAACCGGTGCAAGTGAAATTAAATTTTATGAGGGTTAAATTTATTAACGTAAACTTGCATTAAAAAATTGACAAATATACCTATATAAATTTAAAAATACAATAAAAAAACGTGGTACACCTTAGTTGCGGGCAACCAAAAGAAAAAAAAGTAACGTTCACAAAAATAAAAATATAGAAACACAGAACACACAACTACTCACTACGAGGCAAAACCAGACCATAAAAACCACGTTGAGGGCGCCAGTGATGCGGTGTACGGTGGGGTTTAAAGGAAACAACCACCGTTCCTGTATACACAAATTTATTAAAAAAAACAAAAGCACGAGCTAGGGTCGTGGGTGGTCTATGCCCGTCTGGTTCTACCGTCGCAGGTCCGGTACTCCCCTGTCGGTGACGTGGTGGTAGTCCTCGAGGTCACATATACATAGGTCGCTCCTGTGGTCTCAAGGGAAGGCCAGCGTAGTTGCGTCCGCTTGATGTTATAAAGATTCCGATCCAGATCCCAAATTTATTAAATAGTTGGCCAATTTCAAATTCCGAATCTCGGACCCTGCGAAGAATGTTCACAGTTAGTTATGAAACCACGTGGCTCCGCCGACTTGTGAACCCCGCACGCCCAACAAAGGAAGCGGCCGAAAGCAATTGGTGTGGCTGTTCACAATCGGAACGGAGTTACAAAATTATAGTGGAAGGAAAACAGTGGCAGATGAAATAATTAATATATAATGAAAAAAAAGAAAATGAAATTTAGAAAAATAAAATGATATGCCAAAATAGTCGTTAAGCACTAAAGCAGAAGGCTTAATTTAAATTTTATAAAATTCATAATGCAAAATCACAATTTATTTAAATAAGTGCAACATTCTACTATTAAATAAAGGCTTGTGGAATGAATGAAATAAATAATTTACACTATTACATAATTAGCACTGCTTAGATTAGAATAAAAATAAGACAACCTTGTCACAACTTACCCTATCGGGGTGCTTGACGTTAAATATTATTAATTTTCGAGAAAATGTCTCGTTATATTTTCGTATTATGTACGAAACAACAAAACTGCATCAGATTTTAAACGTAAAAAAGGTACGTGATCACAACTTGCAGGAGGTTACAGTATGTGTTGACCACACCAAGCGAAGCCGTGTTCTCAGCATCTTGACGAATGGTCGATCGCCACGACCCGCCTGCATAAAAAATAGGAAAATTCCACGATCCACGAAGTACGGCCGTATAACGGCATAATTAATATTATAAATGTTATATTTTTATTTATTATTTAGGTTAGGTTAAGATTATTTATTGTTTATTTAGATTATTTATGTAACTTATATAAATAAAAATAAATATTTAGTAACGTTTATCGTACAACGTTACACCTCATTGTAGCTAACTCAGACGACTCAACTTCATAATGAGTTGAAGTTGAGTAGGTAGTTAAAGAACGCACGATTCAATACTCTAAGAAGCAAGTCGTCAAAACGAGACGAGAAAAAACAAATTAGGACACTTCTATTGTGATTTAATGAAAACGTTAGGTTCTCAATGACTAGAAGAGCAATTCAACTGCATTAGACCTTAAGTAAGGCTCTAGCTTGTCGAAGAGAGTAAAAAAGTACCATCGGCTGTAGCGATCATTTTAAACCACGTCGCTTGAATGATAGTACTTAGATTGCTAATCCATTGAAATATTTAAAAAAGGTTAAAAATGTTTTGATGCGGCAATCAAATTAAGAGAGACACAAAACGCTATGCGGCATCGATGCAATCGCTAAAACGATGTTTAACCTAGCGAGTCTGCGATGGATTTATTAAATACCGTCTTGAATATTAATATTTACACCATCATAGGTAGGTACTGCATAAACGAAAATGAATTACTTTTCATAGTTGAAAAAAATTGGCTTAGGTAATAAACCGACTATTGGACAGCCTCCGTGGCGTAGTGGGTGATGAGCCGACTGCGAAACGTGAGGTCGTGGGTTCGATTCCTACACAGGACAAATAGGTATTTGTGTGTTGAACATGACTATTTTTTCTGTGTCTGGGAGTTAATTATCTATTTAAGTATGTATTTAGAATTATATAAGTATGTTTATCAGCTTTCTGATTACCATAGTACAAGCTCTGCTTAGTTTGGAATTAGATGGTGTTGTGTGAATTGTCCAAAAATATTTATTTATTTATTGGAAACAAGGCAATCACCAAAGTAAATTGTAAAATTCATAGCATGCTGTTGGAGGTTTTAGTCTCTTTTTCACTTACTTTATGTATGTTTAAATGTTTTAATTGTATAAGTTATTGTGTAAAGTTCATTATTCTGTTAATAGATTTGTGTTTACTAAAATTCAAACCACGTTATTCAGAACTATTCCTACCGATAAAATATGATCGGATCAATCAGTTATTTTAAATTTAGCTGTTTATAGCTCAAATCTGATTGAAAAGAATATCCGACTGAAAACGCTCATTATAGATGGATTCTTGACTTGATTACATTGACAGATTCACATGTTCGAAATGTATGGCTTGCCTTTTTGCCTATAATCTAAATTCACTACCTGAAATGAAATGAAAATATTTTATTTGCACAAATATGGGTAGCAAAAAAGGTTTTACAAAAATATTTTAAATTTAGGGTGTACAAATTTTATTTTACTAAAATTTTACTAAATACACATTAATTAATTATTAAATAATACATAGCATTTAACATTATTATCATAGGTACATAGTCGTTTGATCATCCTTTATACAGGAGATAATTATTTTTATTACATTACGTTTTGTGTTGTTAAATTATTTATTTTTATTAAATTATAGAATAATATTTAAATATAAATTACACTTATTTTAATTAGTAGTCAAATATTCGTCAACGCTATAAAACATGCAATCTAATAGCCATTTATTTAATTGTTTTTTAAAGATATTGTTATTTATTGGTAATTTCTTAATATCTATCGGCAAGTTATTATAACTGTATGTTGCAAATAAATGAAATTGAATTAAATTGAATATAGGTATTTGATCCTTAGAGCTTTGAACTTAGATCGTAACTAGGGAATGCAAGCTCTTGAGATATGGGACTTTTTAGCGAGAATGATCTCGGACGAAAAAAGGGCGAGATCTCACGAGTTTAACGAGATTGCACTAGACCATATTCAAAGCGCGGACTGACACGGACGGAGTTAAGTTTGACATTAGAATAGAACGCTGGTTGTATTTATCAGATACGTAAGTCAAACTTACTTAGAAAATTAAATAAAATTAGACAGATACGTCAAACGATGTTTGATGCATAAAATTATTTTGAAAAAAAATCGTGAAAAATATATGTTTAACTTAGGTACTTACGATTTTTATTACTTTTTCCTTTTTTTTATAAGTATTGTGATTATTTAAAAAGAAAAAACACTCAAAACTGACAATCTCGCGAGATCTCATAATTGGCGAGATATCGCAGTAATCGTATCGCAAATTTCTTCCCGCATCATATAATTTATATGGCAACGTTTACCTTATTTTATTTTTTGGTAGAAAAGCATGAACGGTAATTGCCTGTAGTAGATGAGCATGCAGGCCACGTGGTGGTACGATTTCGATATTCAAACAAGCCCGAGTAATGCAATGTCTACTACCTAAGCACAAAATTAACATACTTAAATATATTTTTTACTATTACTTTTCTATACTCAAAGGGGAAAACTCGGTTTGTAAAGTTGCTACGAAAACGATGATGGCGCCTACGAAGCTACGCTTCAACCGTAGCTCCCTCTACCTCTATTCTGATAAACCATTTTCTTTAATTTTTTTGCAACCTTATTTTTGAAACAGCGTTTTTTACAGTGACATTATAATTTTAAATACTTGTTTCAAACAGGAATATTATAGATTAAGCTAGTTATTCATAGTTATACTGTATTTAAATAAGTTTTAACAGTTTAAAAGTTCACATTTGCCAATTTACAGCACCACATTTTGGCAAGTGCATAAACCTACCAAATAGACCACTATCTGTAAAATGTGTTTCAGTTTGACAGTAGAATAAAAACAAAAGCGGTCAACACGTGAAATATGTAAATACGGGGAGGGAGAGAGCACCGGCGGACGCGCGGGCGGCGCCGGCGGGGGACGACGACGCGCCGGCGACGCGGCGACACCGCGGCGACACCGCGCCGACGCCGCCCCGACTCGCCGCCATCGCCCGCCGCTCCATGGCTCCGGTCACCTCACACGCTGCCAATCTACTAAACACAGAGCAACGATACAACCGCGTGTGCCAGCCCCAGCACGCGGTGTCAAGGTGCACACTACCGGCCTCACCAATTCGGAAAATAGTCATGGTACAAAGCCAGGATCATTAGGGCGAGGGTTTCCGTGAGACGCAAAGCGCTGCTAGAATGCTGTTTTCCATACAAAACGCAACAAGCGATTAAGATATGCTAAGACAGAACACAAACAAAAAAAGCCTCATTCCAACAAAAATGGCCTTAAATTTATTTGCGATTGGCTGCAAACAATATGGGATCAGAATGATGTCGATAGACAGAAAATGACGTATTAAATATTTTGTAAATTTGTGCGTTTGTATGGCAAAAACGTTGTCAATGAGTCAATTAGAATATGTGGATCCCTCCCCCCAAACCAAATGTATCGCAGAGAGGCGAAATAACTGTCAGTATACGTGTGTCAATACCATCGTTTCTCTATGATCATTTATTACACTATAACTATTCCACTCGCAAGTTTCGTTTATTCACAGGTATAAATAATCTCAACTTCTCGAGCTTGCGTGATTGTTTTTCTCAACTCTGCTCTATTGTCCGTTAAATGTCTCCCAATTGTCGAAGATTCTAGTATGTTTGATTACATTACAGCCAATAACAAAAATAAATAAGTAAATAAAATTTCTTACTCATTGCCACACCGTACACCCTGTTTCGTGGGTGCCATGGACATACATATAGATATAAGCACAAACTAATACGGATTATTTTGTTTTGTTCTGACGTACGACGACGTACTTATGTCGTCGGATGTATACAATGTACATACATACAATAGACTAGGTTTTGATCACAGAACATATTAAAAGAGGTTAGAATGGAAATGTGGGCGGGGCAGACGCGCCAAGGATTTGAGCAAACGCTCGTATCTCTACAGAAACACGCGATCGTGCTGCGATATGCGTGCTTGTGTGCGTGCTTGGGTGTGATTCGTTCATTTAAAATCGCGTGATTAAGCGGCGCTAAGATTGGCTAGATTTGAATTTGCAAATATGTGCGTAAGCTTCGTATTTATTTAAGTACGGATGTAATGGAGGTGAAAGGTGGGGCTGGATCGGCGACACTAGTTTTCATACGAACGGCGCATTATTGCCGTTCTCCTCTTTTAATATGTTCTGTGATTTTGATAAAAGTACAGAACATGTATAGGACGCGTATTGGTACTGGTTCTGTTTCTATATTTACCAACACAACTCTGCAAAAGGAAAATATGATATCCTTGCTCGTCCTACTCAGCCCATAAATGTTATGTCTACTGATTATAGGCTTAGCTACTCTACCTGTTAAATAAAGCCTTTGTTTTTATTTTTATTTTGATTAGGTAATATATTATTATGTACACAGAAAAGGTCCCAATAAAGATTAATAAACAATGTTTGTACAAGACACTACTTGTTCCATACTGAAATATTTTCCAGTAGGCCCGTCCCCGGATAATAGATCTTTTAATGCGAACTTATGCCTAATTGCTTACTTATGATTAACTAGCCTTCCGCCAGCGGCTTCGCCCGCGTGGACCTGTTTTATAGGATCCCGTAGGATAAAATCCATCCTATGTCCTTTCCCAAGGTCCACACTATCTGTGTTCCTAATTTCATTAAAATTGGTTCAGTAGTTTATGCGGGAAAGCGTGGCAGACAGACAGTTACTTTCGAATTTATAATATTAAGTAGGGATATATTATTAAAAGTGAAAGAATAAATTAGATACATGTAGATATAGGTAGATAAAGTAAAATAATACATAAGAATAACCAAACAGAAACCATACATATAAAATTATATATAAATAAATAACTTAAGTCTCCACCAACCCGCATTGGAGCAGCGCGGTGTAGTATTCTCCAGGCCTCCTTAATAATGGAAAGACACCCGTGACCAGCAGTGGAACGTAAAAAGGGTGCTCAAGTACACCTTTCTTAAAATTGGAGGTAGATTTACACTCTCTTATTTTAGGCGGGAGTGAATTCCCTTAAACTAACAGCGTTGTTTTTTCATTACAGAACCTTTTTTATGAAGTAGGTAAGTATAACTTTTGTTATTTTGGCGTCCGCGTCCGATCGTCACTCTTCTACATCGTTAAAGAAAGAAATATTAAAATAATTATCGAAATCAAATATAATTGAACTATAAATGCTTATCAATTTGAAAAATAGTATCAGACGCAGGCGATCTACTATGTATAATATGTAGATCTAATATGATCTACTGTTTAACGAAGCGGGCGCAGAAGGATTATGATGGGTGACTCAATGCTACACAAAAATTACTTAAACATTTCCACGCTTCGAAGGGCACGCGGTTATTCTTAATAGATCAGCCGTCGCTAAAATTTGCTATTAGTTATAATATAACGGTTTGAACACTACCGACAGCGGAAAGTCCTTCGTATCGTACCAATCTCAATCCACATCTTGAGCAACCCGCATTGCAGCATCATGGAGTGGAGTGAAAAACACTAGGCCACCCAAATTATGGGAATGTACTCAGTACTTAGAAGCGCGCATGGCCCGGCTCTTAGCGTAGAACGCAAACGATCTATGCAACTGAGCCAAATGGGCGCGGTCGGATGTGAGATGGGTGACCGTTAGTGGCCAAAAATTTCATGCGCAGTTCCGTGCTTCGGAGGGCACGTTAAGCCGTCGGTCCCGGTTGTTGTCGATAGATAAGTCGTTAAACCTTGTAAAGCGGATTGGCCACTAACCCGCATCTTCACCAACCCGCATTGAGCCGCGTGGTGGAGTAAGCTCCAGGCCTTCCCAATAATGGGGAGAGACCCGTGCCCAGCAGTGGGACGCAAAAAGGGTTGCAGCCAGCCACTCGATATTAGTCGACAATTCTCTGTATAACTTCGGTATTACAATATGAATTGCTAAACCCAAAACCGTTAGATGCATAGTAAATTAGTAATAAACTTCATATTTTATTACTGTGTGGATAGCGCAAACTATCGCAGACATCTGCAAGACGTCGAATGAATATTTACTTACATCATTTATGCAAGTCAGGTCATAGCACTGCCATGCCAGTCTATTCCTGGGGACTTGTTTGACTAACCAGCTTTGCAGTTCTTTGCAAATATTGATGTAGCAACATTAAAATAAAATTGTAGAAAGGTTTGGCTGTAACCCTTTTTGCGTCCCACTGCTGGGCACGGGACTCTCCCCATTATTGGAGCCTGGAGCTTACTCCACCACGCTGCTCCAATGCGGGTTGGTGGAGATGCGGGCAGGCGCGGTTGCAGCCTTCAATTTTGGGGGGGAGTCGCCAAGAAATTTGAAAGAATCACTAAGAAATTTAGGGAAAGAGGTGTCCCAAATTGGCTTGTTTCGTCTTCCGTCTACGCATGACTGATGGATTTTGGGGGGGGGGGGTCATGTCCCCTGTGACCATCCCCCTGGGACCGCGCCTGGATGCGAGTTAGTGGCCAACCCGCTAGTTGCATAGATACTTTGCGTTCTACGCTAACCGCTGGGCCATGCGCGCTTCTAGTAGAAAGGTTTACTTTAAACATAATAATACTTGCACAATCAACGAAAAAATTGAATAACCTAGGTAATTGCAGTTTACACAACTAAAAGTAGCTAGCAAAATCGGAATACCTATCGACGATTTCTTTTTTGAGTTAATTAGGTGAACTGATTAAATTGCGTTTTCACACAACTGTTAAAGGGTTCATCCCAAAGACCTTATACTAAATAGTATAAGGTCTTTGGTTCTTGTACTCTTTTACTAGTACCCACCAAAGTACGTGGTCTTGCAATTATTGATAGCTACAAGAATATTTTTGAAATATTTCAGAAACAACCAATTGAAAAATTAAGCAGTCTGTTTTCATGTTACGAAACCGATATCCATTCATAACAACATAGTTGGGGCACATAAATAGCGGGGTTGAGCAAATTTCGCGCCACTCTACGTACGAGATCTCGGCAGTGGCCATGTTGCAAGCCGTTGCCTTTTGGCGCGCTGTACGAATTTCCACAGACAATAATTGGTATTTTTTTTACAAAAGCCTAATGTTATTAACATAAGACTCGAAATGTGATATTTACAGTGTTGGACTTTATATTATTATAATGTTATTGGATGCTCCAAATAGTTGATATGGGTATGTATTTCATATTGCGCTTTTTTGATTTAGTTTATTAGACTATAAAAAATAATAAAAATTAAATTTATAATGACATAGTTAAATAAATCCATTGGCAATAGTATTGAATGCAATATAAAATGGTTGGTACTGATAGTTAATCGTTTAAACACCTAATTGTATTTTTTTTCTTCAACTTTCACTTCACAGCTCCCATACGTTTTCTGCACCCTTGTTGCATTCAAAATATGGAATATTTAAAAAAGGAAATCAAAATAAACTGGCATAAATGGTTTAGGTATAAAAAATAAGAAAATTGAGAAATAATCGCTTATGTTTTAATAGGCTTGACAATTCGGTTCGTATTATTGTACTTACTTACATAGTTTAAATTGAAAATTGCCCGAATCCAAAATCAAGTCAATTTAGAATAATAGCCTAATAGGGTTTTACTTTCCACACTCGCGTAACTTTGGTAAAGATAGTAGGTACTAAAGCAGTACCTAAACCATTAAGACTTGTACTTTTTTTCAATTGTTATATTTTTAAATTACAAGCCAATCACTCCATTACTCCATCTATCGCATATTATTGGAACTGAAAAATAAGATGCTCTACATAGCCACTAGAGTTCTATTTTTTTTAATCATAGCTGAGTTTATATGCATTTTAAAAATCTCTTGTCTATTTATTGCGATATTTTGGGCTGCAGGATATACAGCCTGCAAACTATACAGAGAGAACGACCAGTGATGGATTTATTAAAAGGCTGAGTTGGCTATGTATATTATGAATTCGGAAATATTATTATTATCCAGATCAACGACGACGGTCGCCACACTCCTCAGATGGAGCAACTTGAAATTAATATTGAATTTTTGTATTAAATAGAATTTTTGTATTAAATAAACAAATAGTCGTTATCCACACAAGATGTGGCTGAATGGCCACCCATCCTACTTTTGACCGCACTCGTCATTGTTTAGCTTTATTGATTGATTTGTTACCCATCCTTTTCATTATGCTGTGTATAGTTCCTGTTGTAATCTTGTCTTTTATATTATTATGCTTTTATACATATTATTTGTACGAGCACCATGTTTTACATCTAGCAGGCGTCCCATGACGGCTCACGTTTTTTTGTTGTATTTATATTTAAGGTTTTGTTTTGCTCTTTTTTGCGCTTATTTTTGTATTATTATTTTGTTGTGTGGCAATAAACTATTATTATTCTATTCTATTTATTCTGGTTAAAAAGCTGAAAATACAATTAATTAAGCTTAATATTTCCATAAAACCAGTAACGGTAACGGTAAAAGTAACCGTAAAGTTATATGTTTTTTTTAGTTTGAATGTAAATTATTGTATTTTCCAATATATTTCTTGCTCACAAAACATAATTTAAGTAATTTTAAAGGCTAAACATCTTCTTACATTAGTAATGCTAATGCCTGCTAGATGGCGCTAAAATACATAATGAAACTGGACAAACTTTTGCAACTTTATCATTCAATCTACGCTTGGCCCCAACTGGTTTGATTACCAGTCAGACAATCTTTTAATTTTATGAGTAGGTACCTTTCAAAACCCGTATTTATCAATCATCATTATTTTTAAAAGGCTATTTACAGACGTCGCGGAAAGATGGCTGTTATTCGTTTCCTTTAAATTTTAGTACCTATTCAAAAGTTAGGAGTGAAGTGAATCTTAGGATAATAGATAGGTATTAGACACCTCAAAGACTACGCTCGCAACTATCTACGTAATGTAGATATATGCTACTCTATAAATATCTATTCGTTAAGGGGCTGTATACGAAATTTTGCCGATTTTGCTTATTTACCCGATTTAACACATGAGATTTTGCAGATAAATTACAGTACTTCTACAAGTATCATTGCATAATATTAATTTTCATTTCATTAATAATCTAATACATTAGACACTTCTATACCTTGCGTCAAGAATTATAATGCGAAATTTAGGTTACTTTAAAGGATGTTTAATGCTGAATCATCATTATTAGTTAATAAGATTTTCTTCTCAGGAAACGGATTGATTATAAACTGAAGAGTATTTATGTCAAATAAATTTTACAAAAGATTATACCATTTTGCCGAAATCAAATGCAATTTCTGGCCCATTTTCTCTCAAAATTGACTAAGCTCAATGTTTTTTACGAATATTTTTTGTATGAGAGTGGCAAAAAGTGGCTCATACACTATGAATGTAATTTTTACAGCAATATGACATTTTTTTTCGATCTATTTAGATTTTAAAATGATCCAGAAACATGTGATATTCTATACCTATTACAGTAATATTTACAAAACGATCACCGGCTTCAGGTCTATTAAGCAAAATAACGAAATAAAAATTAAAAAGTGGCCCATTTAGTTTATTATTGAAATGATCAGTTATATTGTGCAATAAAACTTATGGAAATACTGTATTTTAACTGCAAAATCTCCTGTATAAAATGAGCTAATTCAGCGAAATCGGCAAAATTTCGTATACGGCCTCTTAAAATCTTTATGCTAAGCATAAACGGCATGAATTTAAATTGTTTTTTTATTATTAGAGCTATAGTTTAATTGATAGATTTTAATGTGTCATTATATGATACGGGTCTCTCTCTAGTTATTGTCTAGATCTGTAGGTTATTCTTTATTCCTTTCAAGACCACTTGTGTGACAAAAAGAAAAAAAAACTATCACTGTTTTCAAACATTAATTTTACGTGCGCAAATATAAAAGGCACGTCCCAAAAAACGTCACCCTATGAAATAAAGGAGTAATAAAAACCCGGGAAAGCGACATCTGTTCTTCAGTTCAGTTAAACTTCTTTGTATGCAAACGGTTGCTAAAAGCCAGGTGCATGTGCAAATTTGTCGTTTCGAAGCGAATGGTGATGATTTTTACGGTTCATTGGCAAGCAATAAGATTACGCGACCTTTAATTTCTGTCACGGCAGTGGCAAACATAATGGTGGAAATGTAAGGAACCTGTTAGTTATTTTGCAAAAAAAAATTTAAAGTAGTGAGTCTGAGCGGATGAGTTTCCTTAAATGATTTTTTGGCAACCGTCACCATCCTAAAAGTATTGTTTAAAGTGTTTTAACTTAAGTTAAATGAGTTTTCATTTTACTGCATTGTATGTAGTAATTGTCAGTATCTTGAAACCTTCCTGTAGCCTAACATTCCTAAATAGTTGTATTGTTTTAATACGTACATTTTTCGTCAGTGCCCATTAGGGAACTTATTTATAATGACTTTGATTTAGATAGAGTTGAAAGAAAATGCCGATCAACTAAAGTTAGGAGTATTTTCTTATAAAGATACTTAGCATGGTGTGTCAAAAGCCTAAATGGTGGACCGCCCGTGGTGTTCGTCTGTGATTTGTTTTAACGACGTCGATAATAAAGTTATTAGATTAATAAAACTCTATCTTCATGGGAACATTGATTTGTCAGATGACATGATGACATCATTTACATTTATACTTACACACCAACTGCTTCACAAACCTTGTCTGAGACAAGTTTTGTCGTTTACGGCAAAAAATTACCCTTCGGCATATTATTATTATATGGGAAACAAAGTCGCTTAACTTTTACCGTCCCTTAAACGGAAAAACGTTTACCATTAAAGTATATATAAATTAACTGTCCGTCTTTTGGTGTCTATGTGGTGGTTTTACTTTCAGGTCTCTGTAACTTAAATTTTAAAATGTTCGCAAAATGATTATGCACACAGGACTTGTTTCTTGACAAAGACAAAGACAAAGAACTTTATTTGCACAAATATGGGTGTTTACAAAAGTTGTTAATACATATTTAGTACGCCATATTTACCTTCATGAGGTATGCAAATATTACAAAGATAAAAGAAAAAACTTAACAATAACACAATTTATAAAAATGTACATTATTATCAATTTTATTTTTATTTGATCCCATATTGCGCATTTTGAAAATTTAAATTTTATTTCTTCAAGTATGTATTTATTTAGTTGTTTGTTTATTTAAATATTTATTCATATTTATTTGTACTTCGGATCGAATCCGATCGTCGGCTTTGGGTACCCATATTGCAGGGTTTTTGTACACTAAGAGGAAAAAAAGCCGGCGGAAAAAAAACCTCCCAGATTTTTATGGAATTCCTTTATGCCGTTTTGTCGTTTAAGAAATCAGTGACTGACTAATACGCCTTTTTCAGTAAATACGTTTTTTCAGTAAATACGCCTTTTTCAGTAAATACGTTTTAGCTTGAGCGACTACTAGATTAACATTATTTGATATCCGCTGCTAGGCTTTCTATCAGTAAGTGGAAAAGACTGGAGCGTAGTCCACTCCGCTGCTTCAACGATTGTTGGTGAGAAAATAAGAGATAGGTTGTTGGTAGTTGGTTTGCTTTATTTGTAGGTCTGACTCTTGACTGACTTGACTGACTGATTTCTTTGACGACTGTTTAAACTTTGACTTTGATATTAGGTACTGCATCGCCCGAATTGAATCCAAAGGTTCCCTTATCTTTAGATAAATGTACATATGCTATGCATACTGAAAAAAAGCTGATGATAAGATTTCCAGAATTTGTAGAGACCACTTGACACGTCACCTTCATCTTTGTTTGCATTTTAGTCCACCAACTTGCATTGGAGAAGCATGGTGGAGTTAGATCCACGTCTCCCCAATAATTAGGAGAGACCCGTGCCCAGCAGTGGGTCGCAAAAGGGGTAGGCAAGACGCAGCGTTAGGTAGAGAGATGCGGAGTCATTGTTTTGATTTGTTTATCGAATATTTTACGATAAAAGATAGGTACTCATGCATAACAATGATGTAATAGTTATTATAAAAACCTTATCAGCACCTACAATTCCGTATCGGAGCATAAAGTGATATAACCACCACAAGTTATAAATTATCCGTAGGAGGCACTGTCAAAATATGACAAATATATTTTGCTGCATTGCTGCACCTACGAGTACATTGACGACACCTGTGGCGCAATGATTACCACGCCGGACTGCCGACTGCAGGTTTTAATTTCTGTTTTCATTCTGTATGTTCCTGCCCGCCATTCACTCCGCCGGGATTCAAACCCGGGACCACCGGCAGCCCGGCATGATAGCCATTGCGCCACACAGGCCGTCAGTATTAATATGTTTTAAAACTCTTAATGATTTATATTGTTGTTAACATTTTACTTTCTTTTTGTTTTTCTCATCATTTACCGCCTTCGAATATCTCTGTACTCCCTTAGGTAAGCTGGTAGATGCCATTAGGCATTAAGCTCGCCTATTGTACCACGATTTATTGGGGTCAATAAAGTTTTAAATAAATAAAGTTGCATAGACCATTAGCTTTACGCATTTCCTTCTCGACATGACTCGAGCGAACCAGGTTGCTTATAGATAATCCCTGTAGCTTCGGGATTATGAGAATATCGCCTGCCTGATCTGAAGAGGCGACTAACAGGGGGCTTCCGGGGTTGCACACGGTGAGAGTGGGAGCTCGATCCGTCCAGCCATCAGTACCGGGACGGACGACCGCGTGACCGCATGTGGTGCGTTATACTGGAGAGTCCTCCCCAAGCGCAGAGGGAGGGTTACAGTGACCACTAAATATCATCTGGTCAGTTCTGGTCTGCTAATTTTTGTAAAAGAAACTGTCGTTGTTTGCTGAAAAAAGTACTTAACATGAACCCTGAAGAGGATAGTTTTCATGTTATGTTTATACGTTTTGCTGATACCTACCTAAATTTAACTTTAACCCTGAGGACGACTGTTTTCATGTTACGATTAGGCGAGTGCCCACATTGGCATTGTTAACTAAAATAGGAGTGAACATAGCCGATCTTCGCTCGGCACATGGCAAGCGATGATTTGGCAGCGGTCGAATCGCATTTGTTAGCTTTGCAATGGATCACGATTCGCAAGGTGCCGACAAAATTATACTTAACTGATTAAGAGACGCATATTTTTGTCTGTAGGGGTTTGCCGTACGAATGTGTTTAAATAAAAGGATTTTGCAAGACTGTAAAAAATATGATTATAAAAGATATTAGACTAATGACTAAAGAAATTAATGGAATACGAATGGTAAGTCACGTCACGCACGGTACTCTTGATGACCGACAGCAAAGAACTGACCACTTATTAGGTACAGGTAAAATATTAAAGTGAAGTAATTTGGGTCATAAGAAAAATGCAACCTAAGTGCCTGAATATACGCGCTTGCTCGTACATATTCCGCGAAAAATGAGGGTTGGTAGAAGAGATAAGATGCTACGATGATTAATTGATTACAAAGTGATTATTACAAACTTGCTTAAACTAACATGCACCCCTGGGCTGGTTTCAGTAATGATGATTAACAAGATGATTGCACATTTTTATTAAAAAAAAGTTATACAGGAGAAGTGTTAAAATATCCATCTGGAACGCTAAATCTAGGTGTCTCTTTCATTAATTCTTTAATACACACGCACTTTGATCACAAACATCCATCACTTCACTACACTGAACTTGTTGTATTCCTGAGCTGGAGAGCCGGCTTCTGGACCTTGCTCCGGTGCCGGAGTTGAAAACGGAGTCGCAGCTTCGCTGCCTCGTATGCTTGGCCGCATAGACTTGAAGTCTTCTCCGTATTTCCTTTTCTTTAGACCATTCATCAAATAATGTTTGAAAACCCTTTATGAATATGTACCTAACGACGGCATCGCACAATCTGATTAGTATTGCCAGTCAAAATCAAAATTTTATTTTTAAGTCTCCATTATCCTAAACATGATGTGAAAGCCTATCAGTTCATCAGCTCGCCTTTTTTTATTTATTTCGTTGTACGGCATTGGATAAAAATCCTTTCAGCCCTTAGACTAAGAATAATGTTTCAGCCATTCAATATTTACTTTTTAATTTTAATAATGGCGTCGCAAACTCTGTGCATATTGCCAGCGTCAAGTAAATTTTTTGCATTACTTTGTAGTCGTAGAAAAAAATCAGTTGTCAGGTATCAGTCAGTCTAGTCAGTCAAATGTTCAAGTAAAGTGATGGCTACTTTACCAGAACATGTCCGATGCAGTTTTGGAGGTAAGCCGAAAAAACATGTTTTCGCACTGTTATTATATTTCACAACACTCGTGCACTGTCATTAACCTATATCGAGCAAAATGCCATTAACTTTATCCGATATAACTCAAAAATACACTAAGAATAAGAAAATGAAAATAAAACAAGAGCACAACTTGTCCCTTCAGACTTCCCGCCAAAACTCATCAGCTCGCTCTTTTAACTTTTTTTTTCTTTTCAATTATGGCATCGCAAACTCTGTGCATACTGCCAGCGTCAAGTATAATTTTTGCATCAATTTTTTGCCAGTTTCAATGAAACTGGACGAAGTAATAACAAAGTCAGTAAGTAAGTCGTCAGTAATCAGTCAGTCTAGCTAGTCTGTCCAACATTCAAGTAAAGCGATGGCTACTTTACTAGAACGTGTCCGATGGAATTTTGGAGGCAAGCAGAAAAAACACATTTTAGGACTGTTATTCTATTTCACAAACACTCGTGCACTGTAATTAACCTATATCAAACAAAATGCCATCAACTTTATCCGATATAACTCAAAAATACACCAAGAAAATGAAAATAAAACAAGAGAGAGCACAATAGGTAGGTAGGTATGTATGTCTTTTTCGACTTTCCGACAAAACTCCATGCACGGATTTTGATAATTGCGAGTATACTCGTATACACTTATTTATGTAGGTACTATTAATGTTCTATGTCCCCTCCTAGATGGGGCAGAGGGCGTCCACAGTGCGTCTCCATCCCGGTCGGGGTATTAAAGTATAATATATTACTAGAGATATTCTGTAGAGTGTCCACTCATATCAAGTAGCTAAGTCAATTGTATGGGGTGCCATATAGGACTTGAGATTTTATTTAAAGAATAAAATTCTTTTAATCTGTTCCTTGTTTAATTTCCACTCATAGAGGAAAGCACAACCGACAATAGGCATTTATGTTGCCGTTGCCGATACGCTACGTGCGAGAGATTCGGCTATCGCGGGAGCGCCGATTATTACCTTGATGCAAACTCGCATTCCGTGCGCCAAAGACTAGGCTCGGCGGGAAGATACAGAGCTGTCAGTTGCGTACTAAACGATCAAACGATAAAAGAGGAGTTTTGGCGGGCAGTCGAAAAAGACATATTGTGCTTTTGTATTATTTTTACTTTTGTGGTGTATTTTTGAGTTATGTCGGATAAACTTGATGGCATTTTGTTTGATATAGGTTAATTATAGTGCACGAGTGTTGTGAATTAAACTAACAGTTCGTACAGTTCAGTTTTATATATGTATATGTTTTTGCGGCTTGCCTCTAAAATTCAATTGGCCACGTTCTGGTAAAGAAGCCATCGCTTTACTTGAATGTCTGACTGACTTGACTGACTGAGTATTGACGACTTACTAACTTTACCTATTATTACTCGTTCATGGCAAAAACGTGATGCAAAAATTATACTTGACACTGGCAATATGCAGACTTTGCGATGCCATAATTGAAGAAAAAAAAAAGATAAAAGAGTTTTTTTTTTCTTCAATTATGGCAACGCAAACTTTGCATACTGCCAGCGTCAAGTATAAATTTTGCATCACGTTTTTGCCAGTTTCGGTGAAACTGGACGAGTAATAATAATAGGTAGTCAGTAAGTCGTCAATAATCAGTTAGTCAAGTCAGTCAGACATTCAAGTAAAACGATGGCTTCTTTACAAAAACGTGACCAATGGAATTTTGGAGGCAAACCGAAAAAACATATTTTCGCACTGTTATTTTAATTCAAAACATTCGTGCACGTTAATTAACCTATATCGAACAAAATGCCATCAAATTTATCCGATATAACTCAAAAATACACCAAGAAAATAAAAATAAAACAAGAGCCCAATATGTCTTTTTCGACTTCCCGCCAAAAATACAAAGAGTTTATTTAGAAGGAAATTAGGCATAGAACTGGAGGTAAAACTGAGGACAATGTGAGATACGTAGTATCTTTGTTCATCGTTTTTTTTCTGAAGTTTAGAGTGAGTTTTACGTTATATTATATGGTCTCTATCTAAAGGGCTTTACGTTCGTTCAAAATGGAAGTGCCTATTTCTTTTCATAACACTTTTAGCTCTTAATTATATGTATTTAACTAATTATGCAGCCCAAATTGTGTTGCCTGTTTAGATTAATATTCATAGGTTAATAATACAAACATATTTAATCATTTGAAATAAAGGAAAAAATATACCAACTTACCAATGACTGTAATATTTGGGTCTATACGTAAAATACAACAGAACAGAACCGAACATGAACTTACGATTATTTCATGTATTTTTCGTGTTTATTCAAAATAGTATTGTAAGCTAGTTTAAAAAAAAAGAAAAGGGCAAAAAAACGATGTACAAAAGACCAATTTTGGGCAATAAAAAGCTACAATATCTACCAAAATTTTTGCTATTATATCCGTTTGAGGATAAATATTCATCGTTAATTAGAACCATTACCATGACCAGGGCAGGTTTATGGCTTTTTAATAATTGGCAACGAACAGATACAAGATTCGTTGTGTAACAATATTGTAAATGATGTGTATTTAATATTCAATGACAATAAACTTCAATATTTATGTCTCTATCGACTACTTAACAATTTTCATGAGTGACAGCTAGTTATAATGTCAATAATTTTTATGAGTACTTTTCATTAAAATTTCTGAATATGCTGAATGCTGAAAAAAGTTCTCCTTAACGATAAAAAATTGGTAGTCCTTCATTACAAGTTACATTTTATCAACTAACAGATATATTTTATGCCTATCTATTGGAGCAGCGTGGCGGAGTAAGCTCCAATAACGAGGAGAGATTCGTGCTCAGCAGTGGGACGTAACAAAAGTTGCATTCCCCCAGCCAGCCTCTATTTTGAAGGATAATAAAATCTGAATTGTTTTTCCCGTTCTTTTGTTCCCGTACTTTTGTTTTTAAGAAGTCTCTCAGAGTCAAAACGTGAGTAGGTATAATGTGAGCGGCTATCGCATGTTTTGGTGGCGCCGCACGCACACAGGCGCGCACACCTGACGCCGCCGGTGGCGCCAGCCGCGCCCCTCCCCCGCGCGGTCACTTCTCCCCCGCTATAGAGTTGCCAGTGTTGCTCTCTTTACACACATATTGGGAAATGAAAACAATTGAAATTTTTATTATAAAATTTACATTCTTTAGGACTTATGTAATATTAAGTTTTTAACGGTTGAAAGTTAATTTATTTTGGCAGGAAGAAATGATCCGGTTAAATTATTTCTGATGCAATTTATTAGAAATGCCCCGAATGTAGGTTCAACCGAATACGAAAGTACGGCCGAATATTCGGTCCAAAATGTACCGAACCGAATTCCCGTCGCGTCGTACACGTCGTCGTCTGTACAGCGCTCCGCAAGAACCGGGTTGCGTTTGTCCCGCCACCCCTTTGCACTAAAAAAAACTTAGTTTGATTATTTTTTAATACTTGTATTCGTTCGTTCGTTCGTAAAAATATCAGTTCTTATTATATTCTAAAAAATGTTTTTCTGAAAATAGTTGTCATTCAATGCAGTGATATTGAAATTGTTAATTTCATAGAAAACTTTATCTTTTGTAAAAAGTTAGTTGTAGTTTATTTTTTTAAATAAATTGTTAAAGTAGATCTTTTTCATTGCACAATAAATGGTTGTAACAAGAAGTAGTATTTCCTTCATTTACAAAAAAACTATATAAATTTTTCGGAATAAACCACACTTATTTAGTAATTAGTTAAGCTTACTGTTTCGTTAAACGATATTTTTTTAAATATTAAAAATACATTAAATATTCGGTAATTGTTCGGCAAATCGAATCGAACATTCGGCCGAATACGAATATGAAAAAAATATGCCTAATGTATCGAATACGAAAATTCGGCTGAACATTTGGTGTATCTACACAATTGTGTAGATATATATTTTTGTATTTAAATTGTGTTGTATATTATGTAAAGTGGTTGCTGTAACACACAGTTCACCACTGAAAAAGCTTGAGTGCAGTTCAATAAAAATAATTAACCGAACTAATGTTAAACTACGATTATTGTCAACATGTTATAAATGATTCTTCTTGTTACGTTTTACTTTTTTACCGACTTCCAAAAGAAGGAGGTACTGTATTCGGCTGTATGTATTTTTTTTTTTTTTATATATGTTCACCGATTACTCCGCCGTTTGTGGACCGATTTTAAAAATTCTTTTTTTGTTCGTATGCTTATACTCCCGAGGTGGTCCCATTGTCACCAAATCAGGATCTGATGATGGGATCCCAGGGAAATCGAGGGGAACTCTCAAATTTTATAGGCACACACATTAATTTTCTTATAGTTTCTGAAGCATAAGAGATATTTACGCATAGAAATCATCATCTCATGTTGTTGAGCTGATGATGGAAGGTACTGCGACAGTGAGGAGTTGAGAGCAAATTCTTTCAATAAATAGTTTTTTTATCGAAATCTTACATTCCCGAGGTGGTCCAACTGTCACCAAGTCAAAGTCTGATGAGGGGATCCCAGAGAAATCGAAGGGAACATTCAAATTTTATAGCACAACAAATGATTTTCATATTTATACAAAGCAAAACGAACATTTGTTTATAATTATCGTCATATCATGTTGCTGAACTCATGATGGAAAGTATTATGACGGTTAGGAGTTAAGAGCAAATTCTTTCAATAAATGGTTTTTTGTTCGAAATCTTACATTCCTGAGGTGGTCCAACTGTCACCATGTCAAAATCTGATGATGTGATATTAGGGATATCGAGGGAAACACTGAAACTTAATAGGCACACACATGCTTTTAGTCATATTTTTAACATAATACAAATATTTATGTCTGGTAATTATCACCTGCTGTTGCTTAACTGATGATTGAAGGTACAACTCCTCAACGGTTAGGAGCTGAGAGCAAATTCTTTCTTTAATTTATACGTTCAGGTGGACTGATAGTATGTCTTTCAGACTTTTAGATGGCTATTAGATAAACATGATTATAAAAGGTAAATCTGTTTAAAGTTTAGAAGTTGTGAAAATTTTTCCAATTATGCTAATACATACAGAATTATTAAAATTACTAAAAAGAGTGAAATAAATTAAGTTTTTAACAAAAAAATAGAACCGACTTCAAACGGTAAAAAATAAAATTGTTCAGTACCTACTTCTTCCGGCTTATGGTAATGACTCTTAAAACTATTTTTGAAGTCGGGCCCTTAGTGAAATGTCCTGTCTTAGTAAATATAGTGTACCTTTCGTTCTGAATGGGCACCGACTCCAATATAGTTTTATCAGTCATTACCATAAGCAAGAAGAAGTAGGTACTGTCCCACTGTCTGTACTGTCGGTGTCAATTTAGAACGAATGGTACGACATTTACTAAGGGCCCGACTCCAGAAATAGTTTTAAGAGTCATTACCATAAGCCGGAAGAAGTAGGTACTGAACAATTTTATTTTTTACCGTTTGAAGTCGGTTCTATTTTTTTGTTAAAAACTTAATTTATTATAAACTTCTGTAAGTACGCTTAATGTTAATATTATAACGAATGTGTTTCTCAATAACTCACGACGAATAAATGATCTTTAACCGTCACCGTAAAAATAATTATCCAAATCATGAAAGCTCATTATAAAATTATGGCTATTTCAGTCAATTATTACCTACTGAACAGCGTAAGCCGTTCGGCTTATGCACAAGTCTCCGACGCAGGGTCCCTGATTCAAAATCAAAACCCTTGGTTCACCACAGAAATGAGGGGAATATTTTGTAATATGTATTTCTATTATGATGTTTTCCATCACCGTGCATGCTTAATAGTTACACAATTTTTAGAGGTACGTCATGTTCGTGTGATATCTGCACATCAGCAAAGAGAGGTTCATTAGATTTAACCTAATGGTACTTTTTAAAATTATTTACCAGTTTTTATTCCATACAGTGAGTATGATTTAATCATCAATCAATCATGTACATCGCTCACTTAGTCACCGAAATTGTTCGGAGAATTCTCAGCTGTGTACGGACTACGAGAATTTTTAACACGCTTTTATTAGCTTGACCTGTATTTATGTATGTAATTGTTTGTATGTATATATGTAACGGAATCTTTTAACTTCATTTTCACTTCTAGCAGTCTGATTAACTTGAAAATTTGCACAAGGGTCATATTAAAGTCCTAACTAGGATCATCAGGATAAAAAAAATATACGAGGGGCGGCTGATAAGTTCGCGGCCTAAGGTACTTAATGAAACAAATAAAGTTTTATATTTTTAACACGCTTATATTAGCTTGACCTGTATGTATGTATTTAACGGAATGTTTCTTCTTATTTTTTACTTTTAAGTTCTTTTAAGTATTTTTACAAAAGCGTGTTTTTTAGTTTTTTATACTACATTATTTATTTTTAACAGTCCTTGCTCTGTTGGATGGTACATGGAGGAGGTATTATTTACAATCTTCAGTGTTTGTTTTTGTTATTTAGAGTTTTGTGTGTATAAAAATTCATATCCATACTATCCATCCATACTAATATTATAAATTTGAAAGTAACTCTGTCTGTCTGTCTGTCTGCTACTCTTTCACGCTTAAACCACAGAACCGATTTTGATGAAATTTGGCATAAACATAGAAAGGACGTTGAGAAAGAACATAGGCTACTTTTTACCGCGTGAAAATATCTCATTCCCACGGGAAGCAAATGAAATGAATGAAATGCGCCGTGTAGTGTTATAAACACACTACATGTTATTACTTACTTCATTCACGTCCATTATTATATTTTATAACTTCCTTCCTTTTGTTTTATTCTTAAACTTTGCTTTTCCTTTATTATTTCTTTACAAAATTATTTACTTTCTGTGTTTATTTATTTACATTTTAGCGCAGCTATCAAAATTGTCATGTCTGTCTTTTATGTTTCTTATTTTTTTTAATTCGTTTTACGGCATTGTATAAAAATCTTTTTAGCCATTCAATATTAAATGAAAAGAAAAAATTATGTTTCCTTAGAGCATCAAGGTATGACAGGTATGACACCAGGGTGAGTCAGTAACTTGCTCTAAGTATGTTTCTTATTTCATTTCATCTCTATATATAAAAATGATTTGCTGTTTGTTAGTCTCGCTCAAACTCGAGAACGGCTGAACCGATGTGACTTATTTTGATGTGTCTTGATATAAGTATTAGTAGAAGTTCAAGGAAGGTTTAAACGGTGAGAAAATATAGAAAATTTGCGAAATTAATAAAAGCAACTTATTTTCACAGGACTATTTATATATAATATCTCGTAATTGACATTTGTTCACTCCATATTATGTATCTAAATCTTAGCATTATCTTTGTGTATTTATCTATATAACCTTTGGTATATTATGTCAATATATATGAACGATATTAAAGTATTTTCTGGAGTCCTCGTATCCTATTACATTATTGCATTGATATATTACATTAATCTCTTATCATCCGTCTCCAAGGCAAATAAAAAAAACTATATTGCATATAAGTGAAGAGTAAACGTAGGAAGCATTTAGAGTAAGCCAGGAAAATTTATGGTCGTAGCGTGCGCGCGACCGAGACGGCTCTGGGTAATTTGCGCGTGCAGGTGTCGCGCCACGCGCGTCATGCACCGCTCGTCCGTCGACCGCCGACCGCCGCCCGCCACTCGCAGTCATTCAGTGAATTTCAGTTCAGTGGTGAGTTCGCGCGCAACTCGACATGACGTGTGCTCGGTGCGCGCTTACGCGGCAGTCGTGGCGCGACTCGTGAGGTCGGCGGCATGTGATGTTCCGGAGACGCGCGCTGCGGCGTCGGCTGGCGGCGGCCGGCGCGCCCCCGGTGACCGACGAGCAGCTGCGGCGGCTGGCGCGCGCGCTGGACGCGGGCCCGCCCGCGCCGTGCGTGTCCGGCGCGGAGCTGCGGCTGCCCCTCGCCCGCGCCTTCCGCTTCCCCGACCTGAAGGACCCGGCGGAGCTGCGCCGCCTGCCGCTCTGCACCGACCAGGCCTGCTGCAACCCTTACCACTTCAGCCGCCTGTGCGAACCCGGTACGTGCGACCGCAACAGGTGCCGTGTGAAAGGTCCGATGTGTTTACGTGTGTAGTGAAGTAGCGTAGAAAGTTGGAATGCGATCGGCGCGCCGTGTGATGAACTCTTATCGTCTAACCTATTTGTTTACTTTATCTCGCGCACGCGAAGGTTTCGCTAGAAGGTGCCGACTGCCGGTGTTGAATGTCCTCGTACTTTTCCACGTTGCTCCCACTCGAGCGAGCTGCATCTATGCGTTATCGCGCCCTTATCGCTCCCGTATCTCCGCGAGCGATTTGCCGGCGCCGGCTCCCGAATCGTAAGTTTACAGTCTTCCATCCCCCGAGTGGATGTAAACATTCGTCCGCCGCTCTATTTATAGCTCCTGACATCAGCCGTCGTCTTAGATCGAGGCGAGTGTTTGTTTTAACGAAATTAAAAAGGTTGATGTTAATTTATGTTTACGGTAGTCACTGAAAAACACGTCTGAAACTTGGGATCGTTGAATATTCAAAGATTATCATGGCTGAACTGGAACTGTATGAGAATTTATTTAGGCTGCAAACTGTTGCATCAAACTCAAATCTAACAAGCCAATGGTCAACCCATGCCTATCACCCTTTATCACCACAACTTTTCTAGAAGGTGCCAGGCTCCATGAACGTCTAAGAGTTACGTAGTCCCTATAATCTGCTCTGACTTCTCAAAATATTCATTAATACCTATTGCACTAGTTAGTAGTAAAAAAAGAGACAATCACACAGGACCCTTGACTTGACTAACAAGCTGAATCGGTACCTATGTTATATCTGAGCCAATAATGACATCTCAAGCTGTGACAATCATAATACCTTTACAATCCCCTAGAGCTGTATATTATTATGGTATGAATGGTTATAAGATAACTAGACAAGGTCGCGGCGCCGGCGCCGGTTAGCCCGTCGTTCACCATGCGCACAACGCCTCTAATGTGACAATTGCTAAAACTTCCGTGTTCCGTAATAACATAAGACAGACGCTTCTGAAACGTCTTCATAAAAATTAGAAAATTGATTGCTTACAGTCAACTTTTTTTCTTGTACCTTATCACCACCACTACCACCTTTACGGCACCTTGGCGGAGATACCGGGTATGGGAATTTACAGGATTTGTACCGCACGCATAATGCACAGGTTTCTGTGATGTGTGGTGAATGTGGTGACCCATAACGAGCTCATCTTGGGAACCCGATGAAACTCTCCAACAACGTCATCGTCTTTTCCTTGGTCGGGCTTCCAATGCTTGAACTTTGACGTTTTGAGCTCCCACTCTTGCTGCGCGCAATTCTGGAAGCCCCGTTTAAGTCGCCTCTTGCGATCAGGAAGAGCTACCGTAGCTCATATTCTTAATCTCGAATTACTGGAACGTATACATAAAACATAGGATCCAAAGAACGGCCTCATTGTGGCAACGGACAGGATATTTTGATTAGTCTCTGTGGCTTCGGGATTAAGAATAGGCATACTTTGCGTTTACTGGAGTTCTCCGGAAGCACTGGGGCTGGCTACCGATTTAAGTGCGATAAAATCCCACATAACCCGGTATCTCTTCTAAGGTTCTGGGTATCTTTAGACGGTTACTTCCCTTATACAAAAAAGACATTATTTAGCAACATCGATATAGTACAGAAGTGCTATTAGCAAAATATAGTGGACAATACTTACGTATTGCGACGAATGCCAATAAAGGCATGTCAAGCCGTGTTGAGAATATCTGTCGCAGTGCCGAGGCTCGGCGATAACTGGACAAGGCCGCGGCGCCGGCGCCGGCCCGCCCGTTAACTTTTAATTCGCGACGCTGCGACGCCAACCGACGCCTCCGATAGGTAGTACAATCAATCGTAAGGACGCTGCACCCGGAGGTCTACGTTTGTGTCAATTTCCAAAGGTTTTCCGAAGATAGAGCCTCAACATCTCTCAAACAAGGGACAGAAAACTTAGGCATTTCATTTTTTTCATCTCAGAAACTTTGAACGATTTGACGTTCATTTATACCTACACCAATTTACATGATAGCTTTACGTTTGTTGCTTGTCGAGTTGTCGAGTCGAGCCATAACCGTGCTGTTTTTGTACTATCCACGAGTTGTAACTGCTGGCTCTAGAAGAGTCTTGCTGGAATTTCTCCTACGGTTCTTTACTCTCAGCTCAACCCTTAACTATAAGAAGGTTACCTAGAGCTGTAGATCTTGAAAGATTGTCGTTCATAAAGGGAATATTATAGTATAGTAGTGAGTGGCGTTCAAAATACGCCGGAATAGGACGCTAGGTGGTTGACGACGATAACACCAAACTGTTACAAAAGTAGGTAAGTAGTTAATATTTAAACTGGATTACGAACCTACCGCTCAACCAATCTTATAATCTTTTTAGTCTCGAAACTTTGACAAATATTGGCAGCAGCCAGCCTCAAACTTTGTCAATCGCTTAAGTCTAGTTGTTATCGTGAATGCTACGCTGTGTTTGCCCTGGCTGCTATATGAATAGGAAGAAACATTACTTCCTCAAAGCAATGTTTTTATAGAGCTTCAACTATTCAAGGTCCACTGGTTTCCGTAGTCACTACAAGTACTGTTACATTTCAATTCATGTTCGCAGTAATTTCATGGTCTAATTTGAGTTTCAAATCACATAGTATTGGCTAAGTAACACAATTTATATTATCCTTATACCACGAGAACCTTTTGGAGATAATTCTTATAGGAGTTAATGTAATACTATTAGCGGGACAACCTACATAAAATACGCATCGTTATTGTGTTTGTCCAGGGGTACATAAGCAGAATTGGGTTGTCTACTTAGTATGTAACCATGGTCTGTTCCATCATTAAGAGTATTAAGACACGTAACCATTGGTTAAATGCTGCAGAGATTTATTATTTCTTCTTGGCTTTGACGAGGCTGTAAACCATATTCTCTGATATCTTTAATTTATTAATTTACCAAAAACCTGCAAAGTAACTGTCTTAAAATAGGTCTTAAAGATCATTCACACGACCCAGACCCAGGTAGGGCATGGCTAAATATTTATAAAATTAAATTTAGAATGGATAAATACTTTATCAGAATCAATCTTGACATTTAATCAAACAATACACATGAAGAACCTCAAAAAATTTCGCGCGTGAATCACTTCTCAATTTATTACATAGTTTAGCATGGCAGTAACTAGGTACCTACCTGCGAATGAGCTTTTTGAGTCGAAAGCAACAATTATCTTCTGGGTTAAGTTTCAACCTTTAATCTAACTGCATGTAAAGTTACAGTTGCATTCAGTCAGACTAAATGTTTTACTAAATATAAATTAAAATTAAAATAATTGAGAAGTAGGAAACTCAATTATTATTATTGATTTTTAAAATGTATTCAAAACCATAGCCAATTTCCACAAGCAGAATTATGATATCGAATTATTTCGACGTGTCTTTAAAATCAATCCTCGCACCTTATTTACAGCAATAAAATTCAAAGCGAATACTCAAAAATGCAAAATCGCTACATCTGTCGCAATGAATGCCATTATAAGACCTGTGGCGCCAACCGCGGCGTTAAAATGTAAATGACTAGGTTCATAAACATGATATTCCATAACCCGCCTATCTAGGTCGTCCAGCTTTAGGTTTAGACTTGAGTAAACACTATAAATTACGAACAAATCACATTCTTGGCTAATATTTATCTTAATCCAAACAGGTCCCTATTCTAATGTCTTTCTATTTGACTGTCGCTTTCTGAACTTTTCGATCTGAATTTTTGTATTAGTTTTTATCGAAAATCAGTTCTTAAATTATTAAGGCGTCTATATATTTAGGATTCTGTACTCATAGGATTCTAAAGGTACTCTATTTATGATAATGTGGCTCTGCCTTTTTATATTTGCTAGTTTTTTTTTGCTCCGTTGAACTTACTATCTACTTAATGCAATGTATACTTAATACAATGAATTCATAAACAGTTTATATACCTACGTATTTTATTAGATATACCATCGAAATATACCTATTAAAGTTAATAATCAAAGGAAACGGTCACACCATATCAAGAAATGTTATCATTAGCATTTCGGAATTCGTTTGAGGTTCGAACTAAATCTTCGATTCGAAATTTTTCTCTTCCCTTCATTGCTCAATTTCACATATTTTCAGTTCACTTAATGTACCTGACCCTAAACATATCATAACCTTACAAGCGAAGGCCCAACTCATTACCATCCTCTCACGGCGCCACCGCCTACCCGCTCTTTGTCGTGTAGGTGTCGACAATGGTTGTTAGCATATTAATTAAGAAGAAAGTTCAAATATTCAATAATGCCTTCGTGTGGGCAGACCCGCTACCTTGGTCACTGAACTTAGGGACAGATTTGTCTGTTAGTCTTATGTCTAACGCCTTCCATTAATTATTTACCCCTGTATAACAAACGGTAAATTATTTATTCGATTGAAAGTACGAAATCACACCACAAAAAAGTTTTAAATTTTTGATACACCCTTTCAAACACAAGGCAAATAATTTATTAATTAAATGAACTCAAGAATGCCATAAATAATAGGAATGGGTTTAAAATAAATAAAAATATAACCTATTTCTAAAAACTTGTAATGATTTCAAGTAATCTCTCGAAATTGAATGAAAATTTATATTAATCAAACTATCTAATACTATTTTAAGTATTCCACCTTATGCAAAAAATATTATCACTAATAGGTACAGGATTTTTACCGAATCTTATCGAAGGAACTAATTTACGATAGTGTTTCTACTTTTTCTATTTTCCTTTACTATTTAAATTTATCTTATTTCCTATTTACATTCATCTTCTTTAAATTCTGGTGTGTTAAATTTCAAATTTTGTCTTTGATGTGTCTATTTCTTTTGAGTCTTTACAGCATTCTCGGATATTTTAATTATTTTGAGGACACGACTTTAAACCCACTGTATGTTTATCTTAGTTTCTCAGATGTAGGGTTACAGTTACTTATATCCCAATTTGGAATGTTGTTTAACAATTTTACTCTTATTGTTAGTTCAGTATTTTTGGAATATTGGCGACGGACTAGATGCAAAAATGTGTTTAATCATGTTATGTTTAAGTATAGATTTCTTAAAAATATGTCCAACCACGCGACAATGTTACAAACATGAAGACTGATAGATTAGCATAACAGTCCAAATGGCTTGCCTCGGCGAACAGCCTCCATGCCAGGCGATGTCCTTGTGTTATAGTTTATCTTTATCACTTTCTCTTTGCGCCGCCAAAATAATTACCGCTACATGTTTGTATCGACATGTGAACAAGTGATTTGTTGCCTCCATTTTCCAATCAGTCAATATCATTGATCATGTATATTGAAACTGTGTTAAAAGAATTATTGAATTTATTATCTTACTAGCGCCAGCGGTTTCGCCTGCGTGGATCTCTTTTATAGGTTCCCGTAGGATAAAAACCATCCTTTCCCAAGGTCCACTCTATCTGTGTTCCAAATTTCATTAAAATTGATTCAGTAGTTTAAGCGGGAAAGCGTAGCAAACAGACAGAGTTAATTTCGAATTTATAATATTAGTAGCGATGTATGATATTCAAAAGACGTCTTATTAATTTTTATTAAATTATAAAAGTAAACTTTAACGTCGATAAAAATAGCATATTCTTCAAATTTATAAAATTAAAAAAAAACACGTCTTGACACAAAATCAACATCATCACGAAACGCCGTAACATAATTATGTGACAATCAGTTTCTTACCGAAATAAAGTTCATGGTCACGATTAATGCAAGATGCGATAAGCATTTTGGCGTCAGCAAGTTTCCATCGGAGTTTGCTGCGACTATAAATTCGGTGGAATGGTGCATTTGCATCGCGTCATGGTCCGCAACTCCGCAGATATCCATAATGTGGACCTCACCTGCGCGGCTTTTTGCCGTCGCCTGCTCGATTACGTCGCGTCTGTCTTTTTCAAGCCAGTTCAAAAAAGGAGGAGGTTTCGGCCGGTATTTTTTGTGAACTTTCGCAGCGGGCACCCGTCTGCCGGCGCGGCGACTCGCAACATACCTTTGATTCATGCTTTTAATGATATAGGCTAATTGCTCCCTTGCCTTTTTATTTACAGCGTTGACGTTCGCTGATAGAAAGTGACTTCTTAGATAGGCTGCGCTTACTTTACGGATTACTGCATCCTATTGACCCGTATAATTAATCTCGTGCTTGTTTAGCTTAGAAGAATCGGAGATCATTTTATGTTTTAATGATTACTATCTTAGGTTACACTGCTCGTTTGCCTTCAACTTCATATCAAATTTTATTGCTGATGGAACTTTTTGGTTTATTTTCCACGGCTATCGATGATTTTGTTGTAAATTTAAATTTTATAATCCGTCCGTCGTAAAATTGTCGTAAATTTAATCATCAGTTTTTGCGTACACCTGCTGTGCGTTTTATATTTCCTTTTGCAAATTGCTTTGTTTGGATTCTAATTATTCAAGGGTTAGTCTGGAATTGTTTACAGTAGCTATAAGAAATATACTTAATTAACTGTTTCCTTCAACTGTGAGCTTATTTTGTATTCACTAGATTGTCTTTTCCATTCTTGCGACGACAAATTTACAACTTTAGAAAGAGTTTTGTCAAATGGCCGTATATTTAAAAGTGAATGTGTCATGAGGCACCATGAATCTGCACTCTGCAGTCGCCGCAGTCGGCGTATTTGCGAGCCGGCGCCAATGTCGCGGCCTCTATTTGTGAATGTTTTACCGGGAGGGGATCCTTATCTTATCGAGCGCGTCGCCGCGACGCCGACCGAAGATTACAAGATCGCCATCCGTCGGAGGACGTAGACGTAGACCTTCCTCCTTCCTGAACCCTTTCACGTCCGGACACGTCTGGGCCGCATCCGTCACCCGCTACACATGTAATTTCCGACATCCGACTTTTTAAATCAGAAGCCGCAACGCATTTAGTCTTTTCAATACATCTTCCGTCTCTTTCACTACCTCTTTCTCTGTCAGGCCCTTTGTAACATTTGTAATGGGAGCCTAAATAGCGTGTTTTTTAGCTCCCCATTTCACGTTACCCTACAAATAATGTCGTCTAGATACAGAAGAATCCATCTGGTGCGTCGCGTCGGCGGGGTGGCCGATATTTATTTAGCCATAATTGCTCGGCGGCTGGCGCCGGCGCCGTGTCGCGACGGCGGGGCGGCTGCGCGGGCGCAGGTACGCAACCTCTCGATAATCATGATCAGTTTTTTCTCGCTTTATTGTAGTCTCGCCGGTTTTTGAGACGCTTTGTTGAATTTGTGAATGGCTATCGGCTATATCATTACGCTGATACTTTACTTGTTCTGTAGGATTATTATTCTGTTTTCGGACGGTTTTGAGTCTTTTATTGGTTATTTTGTGTAGTTGCATACATAGATGTTTGTAGATGACGTTTTTAGCCTTTCATTTGTCTGTTGAAAATAGTAAATTGGCTAGAGTGTTTATGCTAATAGCATAGCTTATGTTAGCATTCATAGCTTTTTAACTTGATTCTTTGAAAATTGTTATCACAGATTGACGATGAACATTGTGCTTTTACGGTCGTTTTTGAAGTCTTTTTAAAAGGTTGTGTTGTTTTGGTCCAGCGTTTCTGTAGATATGTAGTTCACATTTCTTTCAAAATATACAGTTGAACAGAGCTTTTAGCCCCTTTTTGATGCGTTCTTTTCTACTGAACATATTCGTTGCACAGTTAAACCTTAGCTTCGACACTCGGTGATTCGAACGGAAGCCCTTGCCGGCATTCTTTCACCAAGACATCAGATATATCGATGATCTCAGTGTGTTTACTAGTTACTATTCGGTGTGTGTTGTCCATTGACGGCACCTGTGGCAGAACCGGTCGCCGCTGGCTCTTGCCAAACTGGTAAACTGTCGTATTATTTATACGCCCGTCTATAAGCTAGCTCCAACTGTCGTGATAGTTTTCTAGACACATTTTCTTCGTTTTAGTGACACGTCAAGTGAAGTCTGAGGGTTTGAAGTCATGGGAAAGAATGTCTGAAGAGTTAGAGTTTTTTTTTGTTTTGGCGGTTCAAACTTATTTTACTTTCAAGAGATTAATATAAAAATAACATTAATAGACTGATATTTGTCATAGGCTTAGAGACTGACTCATTAGAATCAGCGCGTGTGTTGAGTATGATTATGATTTAACATGACGTGACTTTGGTCTTCACAGTTTAGACGATACACATAGTGATAAAAAGAAGTCCTTTTTAATATAGTCAAAACCGTATTAAAGAAGGTGGAGAATTTGCGATTATTTTGGCTTGCCTATCCTTTGTTGCGCATCCTTAAAGTATTACTTTTGCGCTATTTCATAAAGTAATAAACAAACTAGTTTCTATTTTGTTACAAGGTATGGTTGGTTTAAAAGGTACAACCCTTCGTTTTTCAAATGAAATTTAGCAGTTTTAGACTTTTAACCACAGAGTTCCAAATAACCCTGTGCTTTTAACTAATCGACCATCGCTTACGTCATCCCCTGGGCCCCTAGGATCACGCTGGACATATCCACTGACGTGTGTCACTATTCAAATGTGTTTTTTCTCTCCGCATCTCATTTTATTGCCGTTAATTGTTTATTCTTCGAGTATCAAGTTTCAAACGACCATGCGAGCGACTCCTTTATTTTGATTAACCACTTTTTATTAGCAATTTTAACATTTTAACAGGTGCCTGTCTGGGGCCTCTGCTGGGATACGTTATTAGTATTCTAATGTCGGAATTGTTTCTGGTCTTAAGTCTAGGTATGTAAAAGGCAGAGTGACTAACTGACATCATCGGCTTAACTGCTTGTTAGAAACGAGTTTAGGGAACGGGTTCGTGTTGGCTTGTAGGATTTTTAAATCGACCTTATGGGGGATTTTAAGGAAATTGAGTTGGTGACTTTTTAATGTTATTGTAAGTAGGTATATAATATGGTGGAATATTCATGATTTCTGAACGTTCGGTCGTCAAGTAACATTTTTGTTTTGTAAGTTGGTTGTCCACCAACCCGCATTGGAGCAGCGTGGTGGAGTAAGCTTCAGGCCTCCCCAATAAGAGGGAGAGACCCGTGCCCAGCAGTGGGACGCAAAAAGGGTTGCAGCCAAGTTGGTTGTCGGCTACATCTACATAGTATAAATCTATGGCCGGCTACGATTAAATATACCATTAGCTTTCGGAACAACTGAATTTAAAGTTGGGAGGAGGCGATCAGCACTTAACAGATACCACCGAAAACTAAGGCATATGAAATATTGTCATATTTAAAATCTAGTAACTAGTAAAAGTTCAAAGGACGTCCCAAAGCTTTAGGAGTCGTTCCGTAGTTATATTAAGGTTTCTCGGAAGAAATATTAGGTTAATGTAGATGGTTTATTTGTTGAAGTGAGTCTTACATAGTGGCGTGGTTCAGACAGACGCATACTATTCGATGTCGCTACGAGCAAGGCTGGCACAAAATATTTTGAATTTATATTATAGGAGAAGCTGCCCAAAATTTTTTTGTAACAATTTTAAAGTTCACGTATGTTATGTTTGGGGTTTTCTTTAAATTGCAGAACTCTTGAATGCTTGAAATTGTTTACTATATAAAAATTACCTCAAAATACTTCCTGATAAATTTGACAAATTTGTAAATACAAATATATATAAAATATGAAATCTTGGATGATGGATATATCCAATCAAACGGTAAGAAATAAAATTGTTCAGTACCTACTTCTTGATGGTAATGACATTAATGACTCTTAAAACTATTTTGGAGTCGGTGCCCATTTGGAACGAAAGGTACGACATTTTACTAAGGGCTCCTTTTGGAAGTCGGTAAAAAGTGCTTAAATTTAAACGACCTCACAAGTTTGTAAATACAATATGAAAAAATATAAATCTATGAAGGACGGATATTATCAAAAAGCTATGAATGTGTTGAAATTTGAACGAATGCACTGATTCATTCGGTACCTGACAACAGTTTTACTATCTTATCAATACTCAATCAGTACTCCAGCTATATTTACTTTTAAGATAATTATCTAGCAGTTCCTTGATTACACTTTCACATCGCGATACCGTGAATGATGAAACAAAAACTTAATACCTATTTTTCTTCTTCTTATGTTTTATAATTTTTGGGTATAACGTTTGATCTACGAGTAGGAACTTGAAACTATAGTTCATTCGCGTTAAGAAAATAGTGACTCATCAGTGCAACTGCAGGGTAAGGGTGTATTCATAATGGAGAAAAAAATTAAACATTTTTTTTTCAAAACATTAAATAAGTTTAATAGAAAAATAATAAAGTATCAATGATTTTAAACATGTTAAAATATTCCTATTAAGGTAATTTTTAATGTCAACTTAAACGCTATATTAGTAGAGTAACACATATTTGGATTAATGGTAATAAAATAAGTACTAAGTAAAAAAATACAAAATTGTCTTAAAACTAAGTACTTAAATCGCTAATCAGTATCGCTAGATTCTCCCGTTACATTTATTACGAATGAATTTTGTTCTGCATGTTCCATGACGTCATCCAAACCCCACATGGTATTTTCTTCGCGTATCACGTGGTCGCAGCATTTCTTCCACCGATTGGCGTCTACTAACGCGATTGCGTCATAAAATAATTTTTTTACGTCACTCATTTTGAATGTAGTATTATTCGCAGCAATATAATTTTTTATTTGGGCCCACACCATTTCAATCGGATTTAATTTACAATGGTAAGGCGGCAGACGAAGAATTGTAATGCCATTGTTTTTAGCAGTCTCATCTACTAAATATTTATTATATTGTGGGGCGATTTCGGCGACTTTCAATAATAATTCTTTTTTCAAATAACTCATATCCATAGATATGCCTTTGTTTTGCAACCACTCTAGTATTTGCTGCTTATTCCAACTGGCCGTGGGTATTTTTTCAACTTTTACCGAATGGTAGGGAGCGTTATCCATGACAACCACACTTCCTGGTTCAAGCTTCGGTATTATACCATTGAACCAATTAAGGAATCTTTCACCATCCATTTCTTCATGATAATCTTTTGTAGATTTAGATTCAAAGACTAGTAAACCATCTTCCAGGAATCCTTTTTCGCTGCCAATGTGCAATATAATTAACCTTTTCCCTTTCCCTGTCGGAGCTTTTGGGCCGGTTGATAAGCCATCTTGGAAAGCTTGTCTTTTATTCTTGACTGTTGTATCCAACCACACTTTTGTTTTTACGTGTCCGGCGTTTACCCACGTTTCGTCGAGATAGTAAATGGTTTTATTAGCGTTTCTATATTCTTTTATTTGTCTTAAGTATTTTCGTCTCCATAAAACAATATCTTCTCTTTCCACTAACAATGTTCTACTATCTTGTTTATTGAAATCAAAACCAAGCTCGTGCAGTATTTTGTGAAGTGTTGTACGTTTGAAAACAGGAATATCTTCATCAGCTTCGCAAAGTGTTATTATTTTGTCCAATGTTGGATACTCGTTATTTAAATATATAGAGTGTACTTTTCTCCTTATTGCACATTTGTCTAGTTCATCTAATTTATCGACCGTGGATAGTCGAGCTCTTTTTTTCACAGGTGATTTCAATGTATTCGTTTCTTTTTGTTCTTTTATAATTTTATAAACAGTGTTTTCGGACACACCGCATGCACTTGCAGTTTTAATTACTATGCTCTCCACAGTCTCATTTAAATCAATCTGTTTGAAATACTTATAAACATTGTAAATTACGCGTCTCTCTCCGCTATGTATAATTGATCCACTTTTATTTTTTTTAATAGGTGAGATATCCATTTTCCAAATTTAATTTTAAACAAGTAGTACGCAAAATACACAACCGATCAGTTCGAAGGTCTGACTTCAACTGAGCACTGTGAACTCGCCTTACTAATTTCTAGCGTTTTAATTGGCTAGGGGGCGTGGCTTGGCCGGCAGTCGGTGATGAGTCACTATTTTCTTAACGCGAATGAACTATAGTACGTTAGTACCGATGAATGTTTGGTTCCTTGATCAGGTAAAATGGTTAACTGAATGAGAATGAAAACACAATTGTCACACATAGCTTGCTTGGATCTAGGATTTTACCTCGTTTTATAACTTAACTGCTTTTTTTTACAGTTATTTTTAACCTCAATTAAACTTTTAAATTCGCGCAAAGTGAGAATGATTTAATCCAAAGCCCGTCAGGATGGTCGAGTGGTAGCTAGTAATACAGTACTAATATTTAGAATAATAATAAACAAAGTTTAGATATGTTAGCCGCTTAAAAACTGACCCCTTGAAATCTGGAATACTTACTGAAAATTTCATACTCGCATAACACTATTTTTGACGTGACAACGTCTTATAATTCGATGGACTCGGCTGCACGCACGAAAAAACATGACTCATGCGGCGTTACCTCGCTCTGCGGCGTTCCATTTAAGGCTTGAAGTGCAAGCAAGAGCGCGGAACGAGCGACAAAAAAGAGGCACAATCGGCCTCCGCGTTCGGCAGCGTTCGACATCTGTCTCTCTCCTACTTGAGTGAGCGATGCTTATGCGTCCGCGTGGACAGCTGCTAAACAATAATACATTTACATGTTTTCGTCAAGTATGAAGTGCAGTGAAAAGTCAATGTGGTGTCAATTGTTTATAGCAACAAGTAATTTCTTATGACGTTGTCACGTTCAACTATCGTCAGTAAACCGACTTTACAGACAACCGATTTTTTTTATTTATAATGTCATTGATTTAGACGCTATTAAAAAGTATATATGATTATGTATAGACGTATATTTCCAAAATATTGCAACGATATGCGGCAAGGTGGCAACCCTATAGCTGCGTCAGTGAACTCGACAGAGCGGTGGCAGCGTGGTTGCGGCGTGCGTCACTCCGCGTTTGATTCCATTGATGTCCCCGCCACCAGCTGATGGGGCTCTTTGAGGAATCGCAATAGCTTAGTTATTCTATTAAATGGTGTTATGAATAAAAATGATGTAGATATTTTTTCAGTATAAAATTTCACTTAGAAATTGTAGGCTTTTTGGGGACTCTCGGTAGCTATTCAGCCAATCACTTATAAATAAAAAAGACATGGACAAGATACGAGTATGAAATTTCTGTTCGTAAATTGTCCCTCCAATGTCTTGATGTAGAGTGCGACACACGTTTAGATGGCGAGGATGCTGACTATAGCTGACGCGTTTAATATGAGGAAAAATGTGTCAGATAATTTTTAGAGTGCAGAGCGACGTTAAGTATTTTTGCGTGTGTACAGTATGTGTTGTTTTTGTTATTTTGCACTGTTAAGTAACTTTTTCTCGCCATATTCAATAATATTCATACATCCTAGAGCCACCGGTCCGTCAGCCCGTGTACATGAGCTCGATAAGATAGCCCATAGCACTATCGCGATACCGAGCGATGCCCTCACGCGATAAACTTGACATGTAATAAATAACGAATCGATGAACGAACAGATGATTCTTCAAAATCGGTATGCATCTATGTGCGGAAGAGACCAAAAATAAAGCGTTAAATAACTCAGCTATTCGTTGAATATTATAAAAATACTTCAATTTTATTAAATTTGTTAGTTATCTCAGCGAAAAAATTTTGAAGTGTTTGATTTCTTTTTCGTTTTTATACTAAATTATGCAGTAGGCACAGGTAAAAGTGTCTAACTACAAATACTTCAATATTTTCGTTACCTATCTAATGAGTAGAAGCCAAAAATAAGAATAAATTTCGGTCGAATTTATTTTATTACGGTACTATTTACGAGTAATAAAAAAAATCTATTAGATATTCCCAGCCTTAGTTTTTTGGAAAAGGAAATTATCACATTCATTAATATGGTCATTATTAATAGTATGCGTACATGTGATTACTTCCTAATATTCGAAACGGAGGCCTCACGCGGCTTTAGTGGCCAGCAGCTAATGAGGCATCGGGCCGACCGGGAGGCATCCAAATGATAGACATTCACTCTTTTCATCTAATATTAATGCAGTTATGTGGCGTGTCTGTCGGTATGTCAAATACTTTCGAGGGAAATAAAACCTTGCATTTATTGATTTCATTAATAAGGGCTCTTCGGTAAGAGAATAGGCATAGAAGCTTTTTAGGGTACCGTAGCCAAAATGGCAAAAAAACGGAACCCTTATAGATTCGGCATGTCTTTCTGCCTGTCTGTCTGTCTGTCCGTCCGTATGTCACAGCCACTTCATTCCAAAACTATTAGGACTTCAAAGTTGAAACTTGGTAGGTAGATGTAATCTCTGAACCGCTTTACGATTTTTATACAAAAATAAAAAAAATAATAATAAGGCTCTCCATTCATGGAACTCAAACAAAAAAATGTTTTTTTCATCAAACCTATTCGTGTAGGGTGTCTATAGATAATGACATTGAGGTTCCTAAAATCATTTTTTCTCAAAGTTAATCGTTTGAAAGATAGACACTTCCAAAGTGGTAAAATGTGTCCCCACCCCCTCTAACTTTTAAAGTAAGAAAGTGAAAAATCTATCAAAAATATATGTTGCAGATCCCAATAAAAACTCAACGAAAATTGGTTCGAACGAGATATAGTAGTAGTAGTAGTTTTTGAGATATTTATAGTAAATTTTTGAAAACCGCAAATATAACTTTGTCGTTCATACAAACACTACGAAAAACAAAGTTATTTTTGCTGACAAAAAATAATAATGCTTTCTACTACGGAACTTTTAACTTAATTTAAACCTTCATGGGCGAGTCCGACTCGCACTTGGACACTTTTTTTGACACTGCTTTTACGAGTATTTGAGCACTATTTGAGGTTTTAAAAAAATTAATTATGTATTTCATAACATATCTAGTTCACAAGATTTCCACACGTCCATTCAATTTCTGAACAGTTTAATATTTATCTCTATGAACTCATTATATGCCGATTTGGAACAAAAATAGTACCTAGATATACATAAACTGTCCAATATAATAAAGACTTTCCGTACATACAATCGAAAAACAAAGGATTTATATTTAGAAAAAAAATTGTTATTACTTATTTTATTACCTAGCCAACTTTTCAAAATTGATGTCTGACACAACAGCGGCACATAAAAAGAATTAATTTGCGCTAATCAGTGGAAATTTTGGAGCAAATTTATTAAACGACTCCCAAGAAAAGTATTCGAAGTCATAAATCAGGTTCATCCGCGCTTTTTTGTCTTTTTTCACTCGCCTTCCGTATACAAAACGATTAATAACCATAACAATAATATTGTCGTAGAGTCTAAATTACTGTGCTTCCAACTTTACGAGTATGCTAATGAATTAGTAGAAGAAAGGCTAAAGAGATGACTAAATGCTTAAAAATGTAAATATACCTGACACTGAAATACTGGGCGTGTTGAAGATGGTTAAACAAAAAAAAATCGTGACTGCAAAAACCAACTAAAAAGAAAAAAAAAACAAGCATATAATTTATTAGATCACCGCCTGCATTAATATGTATAATTTTAAGCGATACAAATTTGTACATAATACTTTGAAATTGTATTTATCTCTTGCTTCAGCAGGTATCGAATAAAAACCAAAAAAATAAACAAGTAAATTCGTTTGTTCTATATCAATAACGGACCATCTATAGTAGTTGGGAAATAAGCCATCTTATCATAACCCCTAGTTAAACCTGTACTCCATCCCTTTTATGAATTGCCTTTCAGCCTTCAGCAGGTATCGAATAAAAACCAAAAAAATAAACAAGTAAATTCGTTTGTTCTATATCAATAACGGACCATCTATAGTAGTTGGGAAATAAGCCATCTTATCATAACCCCTAGTTAAACCTGTACTCCATCCCTTTTATGAATTGCCTTTCAGCAGTAATCTATCTTCATTTCTCATTGTAATGAGAATATTTTTTTTCCGAAAGGGTTAGCCACCATCTGGTCAGCGGATTCAGACGGGGTGTGTTTGGCCTACCCTTAATAACTCTTTGATTGATCATCTGTCGGGAACTAGGGTCATAAATATGGGTGCGATAATGCTTTATTACGATGTTTAATGTTATTTACGAGTATTCTTGTTTGTCTTGCTAACTCTGCCTTTTGGAAGCAATGTGGAAACTGGCAAGTTTGGGTGTAGAAGGACATCTAGTCATCTACTATCTACAAGGACATGAGCCGCAATGTTTTGACGACCCGCGTGACGCAATGGTTACCAGACTGCCAATCGAAGGGTCTCGGATTCGATTCTCAGCGAAGCAGAAATTTGAATGATGAGTTTAAATTTCTATTCTCGGTCTGGGTGTTTGTATTTCTGTCACTGTGTGTGTTCATGGTACCCACGACACAGGATATATCTACCTTACTCTTTTGTAGTTTGGATCTGCGCCTGCTTAATAATGCATAGGAATCACTGAACATTTGAACGAACGTTTGCTTGTAGAAAATACATCATGGATACCTTTACGAGGGTAACACAGAGGATACCGTAGCGCGTTTATTTATGTGGCTCTTACACTTTTCCGTTACACATAACCCCCGCATTGATGTTTTGACTTTAGGCTGATTACGACATCGGGTTCACTCGTATCAGGAATACGGCTAAAGTGTCAATGTAGGATGACTGGATTAGTCGCTGAATGCATCAATTATCACGATAATTATGGAGGAAAATGCCATCAAAGGAGATGTAAGAGGAACAGAGACAGAATATGTATAAATACCTCGGCTACATGACACTCTGGGCGTGTTTCCATATCATTCGTATTTGCATACATACATTAAGTTCGATACGCCCCTGTGCACCTAGATCTGTGTGTTTGTTTGTTGACTGCCAGTTGGAATGATGCAACCTCGGGTTAGCATTACAATTGTGTTTGTGCCGAAAGCTTGATAAAGGTACTAGCTTCAACTGTTAACGGTCATTTGCCTTTGTCTTTTTGTTGTTTAGTCTATCCATAAACACTAGTATTGACACTACAATGATCGATAGTAATCCTGTGATCAGTGATAAAATTATTGTTATAACGTACCATCGGAATTCCTTTTGATTCGTTACCTACATTCCACTGCATCAACAAGTTGCTACGCTAGGGTTGGACTTTGGCCGTTTTTTAATACTTGTTGTCGAAAATCATTCCATATTATACTAATCTTTTTCTTTTTTTTCAAAGCCAGGAATCTGTAGATAAGCTTCATACTAACATACTAAATACTAATAAATAGAATAGAGGATATTATAATAAAATTATTTTAACATTACGCCTAGTTCCAAATTAGCACATACATATTTTCTACCGCTCCCTTAGAAGCATGCAAAGAATGAGATAAATTTCGATTTTTTCATCTTGTAATATTGTCTTAAATCAGTCTAAAAACAAAAGTTAATGTAAAATCGGTCATACATTAACCTACTCACGAAACCTTCCCGTGAAGTTAATCAGGCATTTAGTAATATAATAAATAATGAAGTTTAAAAACTAAAAAAACACGCCTTTTTGTAAAAAACTACCTAAAAAGTAAAAAAAAAGAAGAAAATGTACCTGTTTTGTTGTACAAGAAAGCGTGGGGTGCACGGTGTCAATTGAGTCAATAGTAATACATATCTAAAAACCACGCTATTTACAATAAAATAGGTACATACATTTTCTTCTTATTTTTTACTTTTTAGTTCGTTTTTGTACAAACGCGGGTTTTTTACTTTTTTAAACAACATTATTTATTTTATTTTCTAGGTTGATTTTTTTTCATATTATTGCATTGTCATCGGTCCTTGATCAGTATGTAAAGTTTCAAGCTAATAAAAGCGTGTTAAAATACCTATTGTATCTTGATCTTCTATCCAGTTACTTAATATTGACATTTAGTAGCCCTGTCCGACCACCGGTAATCGACCTGCGTGATGCTGACTCGATGCAATATCGATTACCTTCTCCGATTCCCTTCTCGGTATCGACGCGACTCCAACGGTTCGTTTTGTTGCTTTCCAATCCGAATGCCATAGATAGCGCTTGTTTGAATCTGGAGTTTCGAATTCGTTTGTTTTATTTTACTTTTTTTCTTCTATGGTGGTGTTCACTTGATACTGGCCTAGTCATTGAATTATTTGAATTCCTTGCGAAGCGAGTCAAAATATTTGTGAACGATTGGATTCTTTTGTAATTTGTTGGTATTTCTAACTAAGAAATAAAAAGTAACGGAAACCTATAAAAACGTTTTAACAAGAAAACCATGAACATTATTTTAAAATCGGGGTAAACAAAAAGTTGAATTAGGAAAATTATGAGTAATTCAAGTACAAATGAAGCAGAATTATTAAATATTTAGTTACAAGCAACAGATGCAATGTTTACAAAGATATCATTACCGGATAAGTTCAAGTCGGTCCCAGCGGGTCAACATTCAACCATAACCTGCTCACAATAGCACCCGCATTTAACCGCAATGACTTCATTAAACGAAACTACAAACCGCAGTACACCTAAATTTCTCGATAAATACATTGTATACATTTAAATGCGAAAAACGATATGTCTCTAAAGTCAAAATGGGGATTTACGCGCCTGTGAATCATTTTGCACGGCGCCAATTAATCTTAGAGAATATTCCGAATAAAAATTCTCTTTATACTATGACCAAACCTAACAGTCTTTCATAATATCACTTCAGTAATCAGAGTCATACACAGAGTAATTTTATACACGTTACTTTAATGACTGCATGAAGTTGACAAGTCCTATCGCCTACATACACTAACGTTTCATCCAGCCAGTGTTTGCGTGATCGAGGTGTGTCCACTGACGGACACTCCCGCCCACATCGAATAGCGTGATGAGTTGGATCGCCATCATCGGCGCTTGTTATGTTTATATTGACTGTTTTAAGAGGCAAATGAAGTGACGCCCAAGCCTCACTCTGAATATTCATCGATCCGTCCTCTTTTGCCTCAATCAACTCTTTTGCATTCTGACTTCCTCCGCTTAGATCTCGCCGCGCTGGTTCCGAGTACATCGCATCTTTTAAAGATCGTATCGTATCGTATATTCATCTCGACCGATATCAACATAATGAAGCGATCTGGTGCATTAAGTTCGTCGTCACTTCCTTAGTTGGAGAAATGGGAATCTTCTGCTAGGTCTATTTGGAAATAGTTGGCAGCTTTGTTGCTATGCAGAACTCTTCCTATTTACGTGTTTTCCTAACGAATAGATGTAATCGCCTCTGATGATGGTGGCGCCAAACGATGTTGACAATATTTAACGAGCGCGATTTGATCTACATTTAGAGATAACCAATGAATAATGACGTGTTTTATTTATGTTTCGTGCGAATATTTATACAGGTACAACTATAACGGATCAAATTAGGGTAAACATTTATCTTTTTCAATGTTTTGAGTAGTATTTTTATGGAAATGCTTAAATTGTTGCTGTATTTTTATTTACATTATTCTATATTTCTTTTCTTCTATTAATACCTTTAGCATTATTTTTTTTAATTCTCACGATTTAACATTGAACCAATCGTAAACAAGATTACAATCGACTTATCGTATCAAAGGTCTTATCATATCTTGCAAAACATGTGTTCTCTCTTGTTGAAATGTCTATTTGCGTTGAGTCCTAGTCCTTTCCATCCTGTGCGTGCATTGGTCCACAATTTCTCAACGCTGGCTGGTCTCAGGTTTCGCTCGGTAACTGGGTCAAGGCGTCTATTTCCGACTTACTTAACTTAGGATTATAGCCAATTACCTCCTTGATCCCACAAGTATCTAAAATGATTTATGCTTTTTAGCATTTTGCGAAAGATTCCAATAAGATTTTGAATTGTCTTTGAAGTGTCGTGCTTTCTTTGAGAATTACCGTTTGATATCAAACTACAGCTACGTTGCAAGTGATGTTAGTGTAAAGGTTGCTCAAATGTGCAATTTATTGTCTGCCAACAGGTCAAAATGCATCGGTTGTTTTATTTTGGTTATCAAAGTGTTTGTTCCTTTTGGAGACGACCCTCCCTCTGGTTGAAAAACCTGTATCATTAGCGTCATTAATCAAACCGCGATATTTTGGACTGGTGTTGGATACTTTTTGCTTTTGTTATTAAAATTTTCGTGTTTCATTCAGAAAAGATGTATGGAGATTTTCTTCATCGCATCGCTTGCGAAGTTAATAAAAATATTTTTGACAGAAAATTAATGGGTTTAAATGTTACATTACGTTATTTATGATAAGATTGATAAGGCCTAAGAAGTCAGAACATTTGCCGATCGTCTTGCTTTCTGTATGACTTTCCTAACATCAAATTCATACGAACGCTGAACTGACGACAATTTTCTGCGTTGCTTGCCAATAACGCGACAACTCTTATCAAAAAATGCGACACGTGCCCGCTAATTGACGCAAACTGATTCCGAAAGGTCGTCGATCATCTATGAGAAACCATGCACAACAATTCTTCACAACGTGTTCTATGATCTGAAAAGTGAAACCTTTACATGCCTTCACTACTAGTAAGACTACTTAGTTATACTACAATTGATCATAAACAGTCATGGATGATGTGAATTGATGTGTATTTCTTAATCCTTAAGCGGTCTTACTTACTTATATCGTTTTTCATAAGGCCAATTCAATTGTTTGATGACGTATTTTACCAATATTATTTGACCTGGGATTGACTATATGATTCTAAAATGTTTGAGGTTCTGTGTATGTATATTTATAGATATATACAATATATCCATCAGCTTCTAGATGTCGACTGTTGGACACAGGCCTGCACGATGTTCAATGTAAAGATGCCAAATTCAGAAGGTTCTAATTGTTTAGTCTACTCGTAATCTGTGTTCATTTTGTTTAGTCTGTCTAGCATGGGAACAAGGCGACAAGTACAAAACCACAGATTGCATAGCGTAGAGGTGCATTTATTAGTGCAATAGCATTTGCAAATTTATTGTTGGTATAGCTAACAATTTTAATAACGATATAGGTACACGTACGTTAGTAGTAAGAATTTTTCAAAAGCAATTTTTTATTGTGATTTAATTACATACTTAGCTGGAAAGTCTCGAATGTTTTTTTTTTTTTGCGACAGTCCAATTTGTTACCACCTGATAGTTGATACAATTGATTTTAATAGAGGAGTGACGAGGAACAAAGGCCCTGTAACTTTATTCAAAAACACACAAGGATCAACTTAAGGGGTAGGAAAGTACATACTTATTACTGGTATTAAAGACAGTTTAGACAGAGAAATAGCATAAAACTGAATGGTGTTTGATGATTATCATACTTTCGTTCTTAGTTTGCATTAAATTTTTTAATTCATTAGTTAAGCCCAACAGGTTAAGCCACATCGATTCTCTTTCTGAGTCTTCAACGGCTTGGCTTGTCTCAACATCCTTGTCTTAACGAATTCCTGTCAAACAGCAATGACAGTAATATGTTAAGACAAAAATTCCTCGAAAGATACTTGGCACACGTTCTCCGTACATCAACGTAAAGAGCGTTTGCATAGGTTTCCGCATATTGGCGCTACCGGCCAACGTTTCGACAAAGGTTGGCTTGGCGTCGCTCGCGTGGGCTCCGCGGCCGCCCGGCGCCGACGCCGGCGCCACTCGACATGTTATAATTTGGGCGCGCGGCTATTTCGGTCGATTCACACGCGTTCGCCACTCGCGCAACGCTACGTGCGTATTACGTTTTTTTCGAATTCAAATCTCGAATGCAATGGCGCTTGTGATTTTTTCTTGTCACAATAGTGCGTGACGCCGCGAATCGGGTTAATGCAAATGAACGTGTCATTCGGGAAGTAAAAGGTTAAACATTGCGACTCGTGATTGCCAACTCGCTAATCGAATACAAAATGGAGAATATTATTTGCGAGTCGCAAGACTCCGTGCCGCTCAAATATTTAATGGATTGATTTATCTCCGTTGATAACGCTGGCGCTGATGCTAAACGCAACTTTGACGGGACTTACTACGGGAGTACAGCTTTTTTAAGATGCAAAAAGGCAAATTTAGAATGGTCCGAGAAATATAATTCATATTGTCGATTCTTGTGGCAAATGTAAACAGTTTATACATGTAAGTGGCGTAGATTATGGCCCCACGTAAGCGGTGGCGCTACTCATAATGTTATTGGTCTATTTTGAAGATGTTTGCGTTTGCGCGGAAATAAAGTTTAAGTCGGGCTCATGTTTTATCGTTACGGAACACTTAGCTTAGAGTTCCGAAAATAAGATTTATACATAGGGTACATATCTCATAGTCTGATAGTATTATATTAAAGTAAGTATTAATAAACAGTATCATACCCAGGCTATTATTCAAAATTAATTTTCACTATTATCAGACAAATTGTCACGATATGCTTATAAATTTCGTGCCACCACCACAACCATAAACTGTATTTATAAATGGTTTCATAATTACATATGTAGTTCATATTTTAAATTTAATTTTTAACTCTAACAAAATAAAATTTGAACTTACGCTTAAAGGGTAAATATGACGATCTAAAATCTTTTCTGTTTTTTCTTGATATTTGATTTCGATAGGTACATATGACTAGCTTGTGTGATATTCTTCTGCAAAACCATCTAAAGAGGAAAAAAACTCTAATTTGAAATTAGATGATGACCACCCTGTAGCTGCGTAAGTAATAGGCGATATGTCATGTCATGAGCTTTGCCCCATAAATATCCCTGGCTCCATGGCCCGGCGTCCTTGGTCCATGCCGAAGTGCAGCGTGGCATCAGCATCCAGATTTATAGAACATTAGTGGGGATTTATTGTTTGTTTATTGTTTTCTAAACTGTTCGCGGAATGTGGCGATGGTCGTCCGTCTATTTTGTTTAGAAGCTAATTTAGTTTTAATGGGGTATTATGAAGGGTATTATATTAAGGTACTTAAATTCTGGATAAGTTGATTTGTCGCCCAGTTGGAGTTTTGGAGGAAACGTAAAATGATAACTAATGATATCAAAGAACATTTTCTTACTTGCACGGTTATTGGTAACCACGAAAATATTTTGATCTGTTTTGATTTTGAGTCAGTTTTTTTACGACAGACCTTTTATTGATTTCTGGTATGATCATAGGCTTATGTGCTTGTACTTTGTAAAGTGTTAAAAACATTATTTTGGACGACCCGGCATTAGCACTTGCTTTTGCCATTACTTCGAAATGAATGGCAAAAGCAAGTTCCTCGTTTGACTTTTTCGATATTGAGATACAAGTAGTTTCCGATCTTGTTTAGGATGTGAGTGCTGTCTGTTGCTGTTGTTGAAAAGCGTTACCTTTCTAAACTGCTTTTCCCTTTCAACCTACAAAGTAAGAAGCAAATAGCACAAGGATAATGTAAAAATTAATAACTTTTGCAGCAGGCTCCATGTTAAAATTACTTTCGTAATAATTTCCGTCGATAGAGCGATTAATAGCGGGAGCCGGTTCGCGGGTTACATAGTAATCGAAGGACAAACTGACAGACGACCGATTTATTGCTATAGATCGGCTGTGCGATTAATTTAATTACATGTGCCGTCATACGCAGGAGCGGCGCTTTGTATGCTTCTCCAAACCTTACGCGCATTTTGATACAGTTCACTATAGTACTCACTTCATAGTTCATACCCAGCGGTGATGCGATAGGAAAACGTATTTTTGGGGTTCCTTGTGTTAAAAGCAAAAAGAAATTCCTCCAGTTCCACTGGAGGTTTCGGAGTCTTACCAATGCGGCGAGGCTACAAAGTGGGTTTAAATGCGGTCAAACTCTCTACCTTTTAAAGGTCCTTCGTAAATAAAAAACGTCTAAATCTTGTCTAACTTGTCTGTCAATACTCTTAAACGGTAATCCATTCATCCGCATATTTTGAAACTTACAAGAAAGTCAGAACCTCAATAAGGTATCCGGGTATTTCTTGTTGACCTAAGATCAAAGTTTATATGATGTAATAGCATGTAAAGACAACATTTTGGAAACCGCCAAAACCATAGAAAAATAATTAAAATCGATCTTCCGCTTGTCCCGCACAAGCGTCAGCCTCACATTATTTATGCCTACATGCTTCTCTGTACTTTCTTTGTACTAAGCATTGTATCATCTGCCGGCATTCCATCGTGTTCATATCCTAATTTATGCTCTAACTGCTCATAATACGATCCATTATAAGTTGACAGATATAATCAATAATTGAAACACTATACAGTTTGTCGCGCATTGAAATTTGAACCGTGACCCGAGGGTTATATAACACAAATCGGCTTGTACTCGCACGCGCATTTAATTGCACAGTACACTTTGGAATGAGTAAAATGTAAACTTTGGTTTTAGTAACGTGTTTACATTTTAATTCAAAAATAAGTAAGAAACAAAATTTAAATAATAATAATAAATAAAATTCCAGTAAATTGATTCTTTTTTAATTTAAGTTTCCATTAAAAGTAGAGCCAAGCTTGTTTACCAAAATTTTATAGAGTAATTAAGAAAACTCCTGCGTTAGTAGAAATTCTTATCTTCTCAGTTATGGGCAAAAGTAACTTCACGCTGATTTTCAAGATGACTTCATCAGTCAACAGAGATATCGCACCATTTAACTGTGTGTTTTCTGCACTCTGCTAATATTTTCAGAAGTAAAAGTAAAAAAATAACCAGGGTGAAGGCCAAATAGTATCCTCGTCCGTGTATATCTGTTCCTGTATTATTGTTTAGGCAAAAGTTTGCTTCCATTCGGGACATGAGAGCAGCCAGCCAGAGTATACAGACGGCATAAGTGTAGCAAATGATTAGTAATTAGCGAGTCTCGAAAACTGTACTTTACGACGTCGTGCCAGAGTCTTTTTTCAAACGATAGGCCCAGAGATAATATGACGTAATGCTTTTAAAAGAAAATTCAGTCACGCCACTCTACATATTATATCACATCGCGAAAAGGTTAGATATCAATGATTATGGCCGTTTTAATTTCAGTTTTATTTAAACGTCGATAAGGTTACGATTCGTTTGCGTTCCGATCGCGGTTGGATATAGACGGGTCGACATAAAAGTCAACAACTGATATTATTTATATCTCGTAGATGTACTAGGCGTTTAGGGTCATTTACTTTCGGTCGGTTTCAGCGTCTCTCGGAATGGCATCCCGGCTGACTCACTCCCGACTATAGCCGGCAAATCTGTAAATCTGCACTAATATGACTGAAATGTGATGTCTGTCCGTTTTTATTAAATTATCGTCCTGAATCACGTGGGACAGTTTACGACACTTTTGAAATAGAGCTCTCTATGACTACCTTGTTGCATTCTTGAGGTTTGAGTGACGTGTTTTGAACGGAGGTTTATAACCGTGTTTTCACGATAAACATTGTCAAACTTATTTTGATGTTTAGCACAGATAACATCTGATAAGATGAATACGAACAACACGTTTTGGCGTCTCGTAGTGTTTCAATTCAATGTTGCATAGAGAATAGAAGTAAGACGGAGTGACTGTGTGATGTGTGATCAAAATGCAGGTGCATGCGGGCGATTGTTTAGGAATTTCTTGCGCATGCGCCGTTAAAAACTTCTGGGAACGAGTCGGGCTCATAAAACTTTACTGTGGCCGAGTTATTTGTATTCGAATATTGTCGAAGCATGTTGAAAAATCCCCACTTCACACGTTCGCCGCCGGCGCCGAATCGCAAATGATTGTTGCGAGACGCGCGTTCGGAATTCAAAAACAATATTGGCGCCCGAAAATCGGCGGCGGTAGCGCGTGCGTACTTCCTCAGTACGAGAATGCACTTCTGTCGGTTCGTTTGTTCACTATAAGTTATAGTTGAAAGTTGTTGTCAGGTAGCATTCCGATAGATCTATAGGGCCAATACACATCTCCATAATTAATAGGAAGCGGTAAAGCTCTAATGGCTTGTACTACGACGATAGGTGTTTACTACTAATTTGTTCCTATCCTAAATTAAGTACAGCTGCTTTAGGTCTATTGAAGGTTTTTTGAATGAATGAGATAATTCAGCCTAATTGCTTGAAGAGACTAGACAGGTTCGACCGAGGAATTATCATCAAAACAGCCTTTTATCATCCCATTTGCAGTTTAATTCCTTCGGGGAATGTAGTTGGTGACCACACTTACCGTCACTACGAGCTCTTGGAGCAACCGCGCAATAACAATAATCAAATCGGTTTTACACAGATCGCACTTTGTACATAAATTGGTGGTATTATGTATACAAAAATAGTGATATTACTGTGGCAACATGGTAAATGTAAGGTAAAATTAACATGTTAATTTCTGACGTACGTAGTTAGAATTGTGATTAATATATTAGTCAGTATCTGAAGCGTCCTCTGGGATAATGACACTTTTTGCATTAAAAAGTTAAGTTTTTTTACACGATATAGGTATTTAGATGTCACTTTAATTCAGAATTACCGTTTTTTTGTTTAATGCCACTTTTATTGTCAAGGTGCGAGATATGAGATATCATGCTTGTTAGTTTGCTTTTCTTTGGTATACAAAACGAAAGCATACAGGTGGCGCCGCGCGAACGTGTAGTTACGACATGTAAGCACGTTAATGTATTGAAATTACATTATTTTGACACTGGGCAGTGCGAACGGAATACGGCGATTGTTCCGCGGTTCGGCGCCGTTGGGGGCGGCGCACGTTTCGCTTACAAAATGCTTTTAACTAGGATACCACACTTTTTAAAGGTCTGAGTTTACATACGACTAATGTTTTTCTCTTTTTCGGATTAACTGTTGATTAACCAACTAACAAACCAACGTTGATTAACAATACCTAAACTGGGTAACCTTTCTAATCAGCTGTGAACTGGTGAACGAGCGTTTAATATAGAACGCAAGGGATTGGGTATGTATGTTTCGCCAAAACGGGCAATGGAGTAAGATTGGTAACCATTGATTGCAAATAATGCTTCTACCTAACACGGTAATCTATCCCGGTTGCTATCGCCAAATACCTAACAGTCGAAAACGTTGTCATCGCTTTGGAGTCGGTGGATTAGATTTGAAAACTTACAACTACCTACGCACATCTCTTTACCAATCCGCGTATGAACTGTAGATGTAAGGCCTGGAGCCCCGCCATAAAAGACCAGTAGTTTTAGTGTAAAACTGCGGTTGCAGAACAGAATTATACTTTCGGCGAGAGCAGCAGAACTACATACACACATGCGATCTCAGGCAACACTCAGGCTCACTTCTTATCACCAAACCTATACGCTCGTCTGCCACTCCACTTAAACAATAAAAAAAAAAACTCAGAAAAAGACAAAATTAAACATAAATGGTAGTAGAGTCCAAATATCAACAATTACGGAACCATAAAACTTGGGGACACAATCGCCAATTATCTTATAATTTGAAAGGAGGCTATAATTTGGCCAAAACCACATCGAAATTTGAATAACTCCAAATGACAGCACACGTAAAGTTTCCACGTTGGTTATGAGGTCAAAATATAGGGTGGGGTACCTGATTTGGTTCTGATCGGCCATAATTGACCCGGTACCTGTTTGTTTTGTGTTCTTTTGTTTTTGGGCCGCGGGTAACGCGGTTAGTTATTTTGTGGAATTGAAAAACTTGTTTCGGTCATTTTTGGTTTTTAGGGTCTTTTATGAGATTTACTTTTGTAGATGTATTTTTAAAGTTTACTAAGATCTCTTCTCGAACGTTTTTTATTAGGAAAGAGCATCGAACATATTTGTATGAAGCCTGGCATACCTAAACTTTAAGGTGATCACTGTAAGGCAGACAACAAATGTTGGCGGCCAGTTGATTGTACTTACGGCAATCGACAGAGAAAAATATTACAAAACGAAAGTGATATACATCATACATATGAAATGTCGAAAGTGATATAGAGCTTTGAATAATATAATTTTTTTAATTTTTTAATTTCAAAGCTCTATATCTCCGAAAGTATAACACTTTCGACATTTCATCATATAACATTTTCGTTTGTATTTTTCTTTGTCGATTGCCGCAAGTACCATCAGTGGCCGCCAACATTTCATGTCTCCATAGTGGGGCTCTCACTGTGAAGATTATGTTGGCTCTTTTCATTCAATCAATCATATTTATTTGTGCAATAGGGTAAAAAAGATGGATTAATGTTACAGCAGTAGTGACGCTTATTCTGCCACGGTGGGCGTACTAATATTCCGTATCAATTTACGAACTCCTGAATTCAAAAGTGCATGTAATTATCAGAAATATTAATTATATATGTAACATAAATTAAAAATACTTTAACAACATTAAAGTTACGTCAGAACTTTTTGGTTACTTTGGCAGGTTACCTACCTATGGTTGCGTACCTGTTTTTCAATTTGTATTATCAAGTGTCAAATGATTTCGAATGTATTTAACCCGGCCAATGTCTGGGGCCGTATGTAAACGGGGGATGTAAACGGTTATTAAAATTAATTTTATCTCATACTGACAGATGTGTCTTTTGTTTCAGAAACCCCTCCACCCCCTTACAGTCGGATCGCAATGGACGACGTGAAACCTAAAGGTGAGTTTTTTTATATTATGTTATCCATACAAAAAATATTAATGTTTCATTGTGTTTGTTTGTCCTTCTTTCTGTTTAGGGATCGGATATTGCCTAACTATGTAACTAAATAAAACGCCTGAAATGTGTAAAATTTTGAAAATTAATATAATACCTGTCCAAAAGTAGGTACAAAACACGTAACACTATAACATTTCTAGAATCATGTTATCTAAGTATTCACCTTTCGTCTTCAACTTGTTACAAACCTCTTAGAACTTATTGGAGCCTGGTAGTCATATACTGAGTACGAAGGTATAATATCATCGCATGTGCAAGAAATCTTCTCCTGAACTAGGTATTAAACTTAGTTTTTCTTAAATGTGATTCATCATTTTTTTATTTCAATAATGGCATTGCAAACTCTGTGCATATTGCCAGCGTCACATACAATAAAAATCAGTAAGTCGTCTGTAATCAGTCAGTAGTCAGTCAGATGTTCAAAAACTTTATCAGAAAGTGTCCGATGGAGTTTTGGAGCCGAGCTAAAAAAACATATTTTCGCACTATTATTCTATTTCACAACACTCGTGAACTGTAATTAACCTGTATCGAATAAAATGCCCAAATTACCCCCAGAAAATGAAAATAAAACAAGAGCACATTATGTCCTTTCCGACTTCCCGCCAAAACTCCTTTTAATGCGATCTTTGACAAGCTATCATTTCTAGAGATCTAGACATTTTCATCTTTAAGGGCCCGTCAGTCATGCTCTCGTCATATTGCGGAAAACGCAATTTATTTTTGTCGTTAAATAAAGTTCCTCTCACTTCTGAGTATAGATAATTATCTTATTACGGTACTTGTCTTGTCACCATTATGAAGACAATGAAATAGCCCTACCCTACTGGCCGCGGTAGTTCTGTGCTTCACAAACGCATAAAATAATTAAAAAGTATTTGCAAACTCGTCACCATTATTACCACTGTGTGACCTCAGTAATTATCATCCTAAGAACACTTATATGAGGCGATCACCAGCCTCCGGAGTAGCAGCGCAACTACATACAACCTCAGAAAAGAAGAAAAGAATGCTGGCTTGAGGTTGTGTGACAATGGGAGCAGTGACCACTTAACACCAAGTGGTCTGCATGTTCGTCTGCTACTCTATTCAAGTAAAAAAAACATTAGTCCATTAGTCCAAAGTTTTCCAAATCGTTCCTTAAGGCAGGATACCTACCTACCAACTTTCAAATATTTTCTATACCTCAGTATCGCTAACCTTTGCGTTGTTTTCTCGTAAAAAGCTTTTGTTGGCGTGACGTTTACAAAAATTCCTTCTCAGAGATTAATTGAAAAGTAATCTGGTGTAGATAAACGGCGCTCAAAGCGGGTATTCTTCGAGCGGTCCTGTTAGATCGTAGATCGAAAAGAGCGGCCGAGGAATCCGCCCCGGCCGGCGCCGTCTTCCCGGGAATAGGGACGCCTAGGGACGGGGGCGGCTATCGATGTTTGTGTACGAGAAACAAAAAACTTATTTTTAGACATTTCTTTTTTCCCAATATAAAACGGTTTTTAAACTTTTAAAGAGATCTTATTTAAAAACTTTTTTTAATTAGGGATCTTTAAAGTCTAGAGTAGTGTGAAGAGATTGAGAAGAGAATCGTGGGCGTTGTTGGATGTTTCTTCATATTTCATGTTGTTATTAAGATTTTTTTGTAGTTCTAAAAATGGTTTCGTCAATTTTATTTTTCTGAAAACTCAAATTAATTTGTGGTTTTCAATACAGGTCTGTGTATTTTAACTTGCAGAGTTTCCATTTAACTTTCAAGTACCTACTTGCCAAAGTATTATACTACGTACACCCACGATACATACTACAAGGTATCAGGAAGCATACAAATAAAAACCCTTGAGTAACATAACAATACCTAAATTAAATAGGTCTTTGAAGTAACTTTTTAATAATTGGCATTGGCAGGGTCGGAAAGATTAAATACTATGATTACATTTCAAAGATTGCCGGTAAGACCAATTTTCTTTGTTGCGAGTAAGAAAATATTCCTTATTTTTTAGTTTTGAATTTACCTTTACAAAAAGCTTTCGTTCCTGGAAGTCTAGCCGCGAATCACGACTTAATCTTTTAGTCATGCCGGAATTCCCTTATATTTAAGGACACAATTATGTATTCCCGTCTGTCTGTCTGCTTGTTAAGCACCATCGAGGCATACGATAATGTCGTAACAACAAACATTTTGTAAACATTTATGTGTCTCTGTGTCTGCAAATGTTTTAATGATATTTCTCGGTAGTTATTTGCGGTTTTTAAGGCTAGTCGATTCATATTAATTCTCAACAGTCGCTGCTAAGCATAAGTAATAATTTGCTAGAGATTTGAAGGCATTTACTATAATGCTGGAAATATTAAAAAGAATACTCAGAAGATTTTTGTGCTGCAGTGATTATTAAAATATATCTGTAACTGCTTCGTGCCTATAAAAATAATATACATAAATGTAGATATCAATTGTTTGTTCACAGACAACATTATCTACTAATTAAATAGCAACAGTGATCGTACGTATACCACACGTGCTTTATGTCACGCCATTTGCAATCGTTTAAATAATAATATATTTTTTATTATTTTAACTATATAAAACCTCAACGCATCTACGTCGATCCCAGGGCACTGACTACTTTTTATTTTAAAATTTAGATGGTTCAAGATAGTACAGGGGAAGAAGTGCTGCATCAATTCTGTCGTTAAGCAATTTTATCGTTTAGGAAACCGCCAGACCGACTAATTTCTGTAGTAGCAGTGCAACCACATACGACCTCAGAAAAATTCGTACCTTCCTTGGGGTATTGTGTACATGTCCATGGGCTGCAGCAACCATTTAAAACCACTTGTCTGGCACGATTGTTGGTATGCTACTTCAATTAATATAAATAATTTTATGATACATCTTCAAAACATAGATAGATTTAAATCATTCAAACAGTTCCAACCGCGGCATTAAAATTGCACCTAATAGAATGCAATGGTACGCGCATCCTTGCTTGTCGATAAATATGCAAGAAATGTCGACACGATCGATCAGTACATGTCTCGGCCACTACACACACATTTGCAACCTTAACACTACTTTATTAATATCAAACAGTTTACTGCTGATAGGTATTTATCTCGCCAATCTTAGGTTTACATTAAATTTATTCATACGCGGATGATAACTACTGCTAATTACATCCGTTACTTACGATTTGCGATACGAAATGTTGTGTAACTAATAACAACGACAGGATCTACACATGTCACAACTTCACACGTGATAAGTATAGATAGGAAGATGTAGAAAAAAGAACATTTAATGTAACATGTAACATTAACTTCTAGTAGCAATAGCAAATATTTTTTTATCCAAAGTTTTATTACCTTCGTCCCTATGTTTTTCCTTTTTTGATAATTTTATAACGAGAACACAATGCATGTTACAAATCATGTCATTCAGTTCGTTACATATCTTGCATGAATTATTTTCGTTTTGATAGAGGCAGCAGAGGAAAGCCAGACCTTTTATTCGGACTATTTTACTTAATATTCATATTTTAGTTTAAGATTTAATAAGATTTTTCCTAATACCTATTTTCAAAAACCTCTCAACCCGCATTGCCTTTAAAGTATGTCACGAAATTCCACAAACGTACTCTATCGGAGTGGATTGATCGATAGTCGCGGCCGACTCTTGCGCAGCCCTACCGGTCCCGCATTCCTCGACGCCATCTTTGAACTACATTATTAATGCTTACGGCACGCCAAACACTGGCTTTTTTCTCTTCCTCCGACCACGCTGCGGGATGTATTTGTTTTTAATAAACCCCCCGACCATATTTCTGATCCTTTCAACGGTACAATGAAGCTATTAAACATTGACGGCACGTGCTTTTTGTAACGAGTCCGAGGTGCTGAAATATCCAAATTAACCCTTTAAGAAATTTTATTTCCTTTATGCTCTTAATCTGATTTGATTTAGGATGTTTACCACTCGCGTAGCAAATAGTATCACCCATTTTACTTGCTACTATCTTTTTTTTGCGATACCTATTATTTATTTTTATCGGAATCTTGGTTCTACCTGTCTTACATTGCCATTCTCATTCTGAATTCGGAATCCGACAGTCCCATTCTCATTCTGTATACGTTACTTATATCTTCTTCTTTCTATAGATATTACCAAATAAATTATGATACCTCAAAGTGTAAAGTGCAGTTCGTCAACCGTTGGATATGGTAGGCATTAAAAGCATTATCATCCCATACGTCACAGGAAATCCCGTTAGTTACAATCAATGTTTCGCGGGGGTGCAAAACTTACCTCTTTATTGCCCGGGAATCCCTCTCAGCCTTCATCATAGGGTTTCCCGGGACTCCAGACGGTTCCCACCCCATATATATCGGCATTGTTACCTGTCTGCGCTTTATACGCCCCTTTCTAATCAACCCCTGTTTATTCATTAAAATTTTCGACAATTTATTGAGCCAGCCCAAATTTGATTACTCATCTTTGGCGCCAAAAATGACGACGCTTAAGTATTTTGTGATGGATATCGATCAAATTTTATAACAAACAGAAATAGGCTTTCCTGTGTAGATGACTTTTATCGGAAATCGACTATCAGGTTTTCGTGCAGCTGAAATTAAAAATGTCTTACTTTTAGCAGATTTATTGATCCGCCGATATCTTATTATAATTCGAAATCGTCCCAAGTGCTGTCAGCAGTTCCATCGTGTTGCTGAATGGATGGCCACGATTCGGTCCCTTCCTTTTTTCTGATACGGTTGACATTGACATTCCGATCGGGTCCATTACGGTCTTTCTCACGTGCTTCCCCGAATCCATTCATTCCATTTACACCGAGTGGAAGTCGCTCAGCCAACAAAGTGGATGTCCGTCAACAGAATTTGTACCTTAATGTGTTCTCGTTTGGGAACGGTTCCGTGAATACTCGGCTAAGTTGTTTTAAGTGATTCGGTCCCGTCTCGCGGGTATCGGCTGAGTGTCGCGATAACGACGGTATCCATTAACGTTATCGTCACGTTATCGTGGCGCCGGCGCCGCTAGCCTGACACGAATATAGCTGGTCAGTGTTTGTCTTTGTCCGCTCTTGTTAGGTGGGTGTTCACTACCCTTTTATGAACTCAGACGCACCATTGTCAAGTGCTCTCCGCTTTAAAATTGCTGTTTTATTGCCCGAGTTGCCGACCGCACTCAGCCTTCTTGTTTTAACTAAGTCTTACGTAATTGCCGGCTTTATTTATCACTCGCTGTAGGTATCGCTGATTATTTATATCATCTAAATAAGTTTGTGTAATTGGCAACGATCATTTAATTATCAATTTGTGTATTGTCTCGTTGTTCATATAGCTGTTGTTCGAATGATCAGTTTCAGGAAATTTAGTATCACCCATGAACGTAGAAAAAAACTAAAAACGTTGTTTTTTGTACGTCCATGGTATCACCATTAAAGGTAATATCAAACATGATATCAGTTTTATTAAATTTAGTATTACATACCATCATAAGAATGTTAATCTTTTCTTCATTTCACTTTGTGAACTCTATTAGGGGTTCTAACAGAATACAGATTCGACGACAGCTTTTGAAAATCGTTTTGATTCTAGTTTTATCGGGAGCAGGTTGTTTAAGTGCTTTTTGACTTGTAATAAGTGGCGACACTCAAGCGCCCAGGCAAGTTTGTTATGGAGGTGTGCCCTCGATTTGATACGTCATCGACTGATTTATGGTAGTTTTATGTACCCAGACGATTTTATTGTTAGTCCATTTATCTGTCAACGAGGTGACTAATTCTTGTGATGTTTTGCTTTTAAGTACGCGTAAAGGGTTTTGTGGTCTAATTTTCTAAGCCGAGTTTGAAGTTTTCAAGGTTGTGGACTTATTTGAGATTCTTAGAAATAGAATTTTTAATTACTTCTTATGATATGCAAATTTTTCATACTGTTTTTTGTTTGCAAATTTTTTTTAAATCTCGTATAAGAGTTTGTAAACATAAACTTAGTTATATTTAATTATTCAAATTTCAGTTATTTTTTTAATTAATACTCGTGTTTGTCGTTATTTATTGCACAGATTTATTGTTTATTGTACATCAATTTATCGATACTCGCAAGGCAATTATTGTTAGCTTAGCCCATTGTAAGTTCTTTCCTGTGGGCTATAACAGCGGGTGTGGTGTCATTGAGATTACCTACCACTATTCGGTTGCGCGTGTGAACGCTGCCTCCGGGCCCTCGCCTCTCTCTGCACTTACATTCTTCACTATCTGGTATCTGGTCTTGCTCTTCCAGAACATCTCCACTTGCTTTTATGTAGACTGGAACTATCGTGGTGTATAAATTATTTTTCTTCTTATACAGTAATATTATGTTTATCATAATATGTTACTTTTTCAAAAGGTTCTAGTTAGGTTTGAAAAGGTTAGGTTTTCAAACGACGGCCCGTGTGGCGTAATGATTACCATGCCGGACTGCCGATCGGAGGGTCCCGGGTTCGATTCTCGGCGAAGCAGAAATTTGAATGATGAGTTTGAATTTCTGTTCTCGGTTTGGGTGTTTGTGTTTCTGTCTTTGTATGTGTCCTTGGCACCCACCTTAATGTGTGTGTGTGTGCGTGTGTGTGAGGGTGAAACGTTCTTATTGACAAATAAACGTTTGCTGTACTGCTTTTTTAGCCTTTTTTATATATTTTAATTAGTTTCTTTATTTTAATTTGTATCTTCGGCTGTTTGTGTGCTTAGTATTTTTATTAAGATAATGGTGTATTTTGTTTTCGAATCGATTATTTATTTGCACATTTCAATGAACCTGTAGTTAAACCGCCAAAACGCAAATTCCCACTGTCGACGGGCTCGGGCGTGCCGCCACGCCCTCTATCGTCCATGATTATCCCGCATTCCTGCTAAATTATACCGAGTATTTACTTAACAACCAGAGGCCTTAGTGTGAGTCAACACAAGCTAAAACGTTACTATCGCGTTTGCGTTAAGAATTTTAATATCGACCTTATTCCTGTCAAGTTAAGATCTATCTGTCCAATTTTAACTCTGACGCAGTAGTAACGTTTGCGCGTTTACAAACTTACACTAAGGGCTCTGCAGGTAAAACTGTTCAGTGCAGATCGGTTATTTGAAGGTTTAAATAATAATATTTTTATTATAATGCAACTGTTCTATGTAGTGCGAAATGACCTGTGGAAATCACCATAAGAAAAGTCATTTCTAAGAGTTTCCTAAACATAATATTAGAACAATCATCACAAAATTTTGTTCTAACCTTTTTGTATGCTGCTGGGCCCAGGTCTCCTCTCGTAAGTGAGACGGATTTAGTCCATAATCCAAATGCGAATTGGTCAAAATCGTGCCTTTCTAATGAACAATGAGTTACTCTCAGGCCTGTAATTATTAAAATACTCACTGTGCCCCGCGGTTTCACCCGCGTAATTTTTTTAAAGTATTCTATTTTACTTCTAATAACTCTAAGAATATATGTACAAAGTTTCATGATGATCGGTTGAGTAGTTTTCGCCTGAAAGAGTAACAAACAAACTTCTTTCGCATTTATAATATTAGTAGGATCACAATATTGTTCCTTACCATAGAGCATCGATAAACCCGTCCAAACATCATAATCTACAACTATTTTAGTTATTGCAGATATCAGGCCTCCTTACTGGTATAGCATTGTATTTCTACTTTTGTGGAAGTTCGTGAAGTTTCACTGTTATTGGTAATAAAGCGGGAATACAATAATATTGTTTGAAAACAGGCATTTAAATGTAAACGCGCTTACACGTGGATCGCTAGCAATAACAACTCATAATAGGTACGGTGGACTGGAAATACTAAAATATAACCTAGAACCTGTTGGGATTACTGTATTACTAAGTCACTAATGACTATCTATTGTTAGAAATTCCGCCCTGCTTATGGCAAGGAAAAGGCTTCAAACGAAATGTCATTACTTCTCGAAGGCTTGCGACTGTTCTATGAACAAAATTTAAAAACAAAACTATGTTGTGGGTGTGTTTTTTTACATACTTTCCTATTTGTAATTTTTTAATACTCGAGGACTTGATTATTCCTCACATTTTATAACTTGGAATAATATTATTATCTTGATGACTTACAAGAGCTTAAATGACATCAGAGTACCCATTGAAATGTCGTAAAACTCTATAATTATCTTGTATGATGTCGCTCCTTAGTATTTTTATTTCCGCTTGTATTCAGATTAGGTATTTGGCGTATTCTGGCGCCGTCTTAGATCAACAGGTCAAATAGATAAAACGTCCATTTAATAATATTTTATTGAAATATCTCTTTCTATACCGGTCCACATACGTCAGTAGTTTTTTTTTTAAATACATATACTTACGTAATTCTAGTATAGATTTGCGACATTGGTCGTGCTTACACTTATGGAAAATGATTTCCAAGTTAGCAAAATGCTTTATCATTTATCAACAAAGTCTTTCGAAGTTTAATAAATAAATAACGTTCACACCCATAGCCCCACAGTATGGTAGATACACCAGTGTCGTCGGTGCCATGGACACACACAAAGACAGAAACACAAACACCCAGACCGAGAACAGAAATTTAAACTCCTCATTTAAATTTCTGCCTCGCCGGGAATCCGCGGGGCCCTCCGATCGGCAGTCCATGGTAGCCATTGCACCATAAGGGTCGTTAATTTGTCTATGTCTAATTTTTATTAAAAGTTTATATGTGTAAAAAGATATATCATTTTACATCTCATGCCTTTTTCTTCTTTTTTCCGCTCTGTTAATAAGCTCTGCTAATAAGTTAATTACAAAAACTTTTAATATCTCATATCCAAAATAATTCGTCTTTCTTGATAATATTCTGAAATTATTCTATGTAGGCATAGGAATGTGGGTTTTTCCGGGTTCCTTTGTGGTTCATCGTGCAATTTCATTTATTTGAATGGGCTTCCAGCTCTTGCTCCCTCTTTTTTTAAGGCCGCGTTACTTTCTCTACGGAGTCCATATAAAATTCAAGGTTTTGTATATGTATACATGCACCTTGTATATACATAGCATTCTATATTATATGTGGATATGTAGACTCTTAAACAACCTTGATTTGATCTCTAATATGCTAATAGAGTCTGATATACGCATAATACATTCAGTCACAAGTACAGACACACCTACTTTGAATATATTTATAAATTCGTGTAGGTTATCAATTTTGCTTGGCGTGAATTCCTTTGTAAATCTAACAGGTTCCTGATTGGTTTATGATCATTGTTAGTACGCCTGTCATTCTTTATTAGTATGGATTTGCGCAGGTATTATATAAAAAAGACATTCCTAGACACATAAATTCTGATGAGGTGACCACCCAACGCATGGTAAGACAAACCTACGAAAATTAGAATAATTCATGTAACGATCTATAGTCTTTTGAGTTTCGTTCCTGTCTACTTCTACTAGTTTCTCTACTATTCTTTTTAAATACACATTAACTACTACTGCTCTGAGCATAATTTCTAATTTGCTCGTTTTCGCATTTATTTTGTCGCTTTGCTCTAAATGAGATTTGTCTTAACTTAAGCATAGGTATTTATCGATGTTGAAAAACTATTGACAAGTGAGAAGTCAATAAGTATTAAAGGCATAGGCGCGAGATTATCCAGCTTAGCACAGTATAACTGGGGGAGGATTATTTTCACTCGCTCTACGTATCCTTTATATCCTTTAACATATCCTTTGCAATTACTCATCTGGCTGTCTTTAAGACAGTTATTTTGATTTCTTCTTAGTTGACGTAACGTAAGCCAAGCGAAACGGCTTATATAAAACCCTTTTGCCAAAGTGTTCCTCATTTAGGTATCTCCAAAAATTTAGAACAATCTAAACCGAAGGTTCGGTCATCATTAATTGCGGCATAGTGATAGAATGCAGCGGTCAAAGTAGCAAATCGATAATTATTAACCGGTGGAGATCGCTACCTAACAATATTGAGTGTCGGGTTACTCTAAAACATGAAGAGCTGGTGTTTTTCTTTGTAACCTGATCATGTGAGACGAACCACTCAAACTGGTTCCAACTGAGTCACGGCATCTGAAATTACAATCAATCGGACAAGCGTAGTAATATTTTCGTGTAGTTACATTAAATACAACTTAGTAACGGTTTTGAGAGTGTTTTACGCTTACTAACGAAACAGTATCACAAATGATCATCCGTAAATGAAATGCGGTTTTCGAATATAGTGTAGAATAACTCAGAATTACTAATTGGGCTAATTAGATAATTTATGGTTACTGTCCTTTGGCAAAACTTAATCAACACTATAAAGAGATTGACTACTTAATTGCAAAAGTGGTTGTAAAGGTGCAAGAGTTCGTTGGAGTTAGAATGCCTAGCACAGAACAGCTTGGCAAATTTAAGAAGAAACTTTGAAAGGACAGAAGGATAATTGATTCATAATGTTTACTTTCCGTGGATACTCTACTCTTCTTAACTTTAAATTGGATGGAGGTTATAAGCATTAGAAGAATAAGAGCTTCAATGAAACCTTTTAAGGCTTATAATGCCGGTAAACATTAGTTGCAATGAGAAAAGTGGCGGCAAAATTGAACAGTATAAAGTAAGAGAATGGTAAATTCACGTGGCAGAAATAGGTCTCATACTGAATTACTTGTATTTAGCGTGTTTCCAGCAGTTTTAATATTAATTAGGCAATTAAAGCGATTTACGGCATTCTCGCAAGTTTGTTGCACCTCAAGATGCGTTTATTGAATAACTGTACTCGTGGAATTTGTCAATTTAGTGTTACTTCAACATTTAAACTTTACTTTTATGAATGTGTGACGTGAACCGTAAAATTGATAAGTAGTGATTAAGACCACCGAGAGCCTCGCCAGGGATTCAGATTTGATCCCAGCAGGCACTTCTGACTAAAAATTTTTATGCAAGTTAAGTAAGTACTTAACGGTTAAGCGATGCTTGACCCATGCTCAGAAAAATGACTACAATACCGATTTGATCCTTGTTGTTTTGGTCTTGCCCAAAATGTTCCTTAGATTTGACCAATTTCAGTTGATGATTGTATATTTTTAGCAAAGTTACTTCGTAGTTAGGTAGCCAACACAAAACGTAAATCGCCACTGTAGTATTACCGTGTTCACGAGCCTCCGTAGTACATAGATTCCTCTCCATAAATGATCATTGAGAAGCCGTTACTGTATCGTTAGCAAGGCGTGCCGCAGGTGTCCTGCTGATGTCATCGTGTCACCGACTTGACGGACTAGTCTCAGGGGTGATCAGGTTCATTAATATTTTGGGCCTCATCTAGTTCTCACAAGAACGTTGGAGGATGATTGAATCACAGAATATATGATACTTGCAAATTCTTATTTCGTATATATTTATTTTCG